>CM060692.1:108863410-109488410 GCA_030686995.1 Artemisia argyi | reverse complement strand
CTAATCATCTAATCAACTTTTACTCACCAGATCAACGTCATATTCACCATATCTTAATTAGACATCTAGTGCATCACTTCTTTACATAAACTACATCATATATAGAATACACACAAGCACATTTCGACAAATAAAACACACTCTGTGTGACCTTATTGAACCTTATATGACACAAATGAACACCTAATGCGTCACTTTTAAAAAAAAACTGTATCATGCATACAAATTCACATGAAACCTTTTTTCCACAAGTATTACACCCTACACGTTACCTAGTCGAACCTTATATGACACAAATAAACACCTACTGCATCACTTCTTTACAGCAACTGCGTCATGCATACAAATACACACACAACCACTTTTCGACAAGTAAAACACAGTATGCAGTTGTCGACAAATAAAACACACTGCGTCTAACCCAATTTAACCTTATATGCCACAAACATGTACATATTGCATAACTTCATGACACCAAATGCATCATCTATACAAACACACATACATACACTTTTCAAGAATTAATACACCCTACGCGTGGCTTAATCTAACCTTATATGCCATAGTAAGAACCTACTACATCACTTCAACATTCCAAAACATATTAATACCTATTGCATCTCAGTTTAAATTTTAGTGCATCACATATACAACGAATCATATAAACACATTTACATACACAAGACAAACTACGTTTAGCTTGTTTCATCCTTGCACGTGACAACTAAATACATATTGCATCTCAGTTCAAATTCTAATGCATCACGTATGCAACCAAGCATACAAAGAAATTTACATACATAAAACAACTTACCTTTTGCCAATTTCATCCTTACACGTGACAACTGAATAGCTACTGCATCTCAGTTCAAATTCCAATGCATCACATATACAACCAAGTATACAAACATATTTACAAACATAAAGCAACCTACGCTTAGCATATTTCATCCTTAAACGTGACAATTGAATACCTATTGCATCTCAGTTCAAATTCTAGTGTATCACATATACAACCAAGCATACAAACACTTTTACACACATAAAATAAGCTACACTTAGTTTATTTCATCCTTACACACGATAACTGAATGCTTACTGCATCTCAGTTCAAACTCTAGTGCATCACATATACAACCAAGCATACAAACACATTTACACACATAAAACAACCTATGCTTAACCTATTTCATCCTTACACATGACAACTGAACACCTACAGCATATCCGTTTATTTTCCAGTGCATTGCACATACAACCAAGCATACAAACACATTTACACACATAAACCAACTTATGCGCTTAGCCTACATCATCCATACATGCGACAACTAAACATCTACTGCATCTCAGTTTAGATTCCAGTGCATCAGACACACAACCAAGCATGCAAACAAGTTTACACACATAAAACAACTTACGCTTAGCCTATTTCATCCTTACATGTGGCAACTAAAGACCTACCGCATCTCAATTCAAAATTAGAGCATCAGAGTTTCATTACAAGTGCATCATAAGGTAAAGTTAGCGCATCACAATTTTAAAGTCCCATTGAGACATTTTATCAAACACCTTGTATGAAACAATCACAAACATACACATATTAACACTCTTGAACAGATTTGCTAGCCTACTTCATTATATTCAAAATAACTAACCTAAATTGATTAAAAAAAGATTTTGGTAAATCAAAACTAACAAAATAATGGAGTAACAAAATTAGGCTTCATAAATCAAATTACAAAGGCATATACGATGCGGTAGATTCGTCTTCAACATTGTTAACACAATGATGCAGTAACGATTCGATTATGATTAGAAGGTTTTAGATGTGGTAACTCTGTTAATAATTCGATTGTGATGATATGATTTGATAATGATTCAATTTGAGAGAAATATGGTGAAGAAGTGTGTGAAATTTTAGAGAGAGAAGATTAGATCGAATGAATTGTTCAGGGGATTAATGAATGGTTGTGTAAAATACAATGTTACACAATTGCCCCTGTTGTTTCTAGTAATTACAAAATTGCCACCGCCCTTTTTGATCAAGATGGTTTTGATCCAATGGCTAGGATGTCTACCTATACGTTTTATTATAACATCCTTTTTATAATAACCCCATCCTCTATATATATATATATATATATATATATATATATATATATATATATATATATATATATATATATATATATATATATATATATAGTGTTGTGTTCTATGCAGTACTAATATTAGATACAGTACTTTACAGTATCATTCTAGCTCAATATAAACCGTTAGATGACTAGATCACTTAATAAATGGATGAGATCAGTTGTGCCTTTATTAACATATAAACCAACGTACTTTTAAGTTTTGTTCTAACTTCACACATATGACTAACTTAAAATTGCATCGTTAGTTCTTTATACTAATGGCCGTTAGTAAATAACTTAAAATTTGGTTTTCTTACGTTTTCGTCCGTTTTTGCACGTTCTCGTCCGTTTTACAAGTTTTCGTCCATTTTTGCACGTTTTTTTCCGTTTTTACAAGTTTTCGTCCGTTTTTACATGCTTCTGTCCATTTATGCATGCTTTCGTCTGTTTTTTCATGTTTTCGTCCGTTTTTGCACATTTTCATCTGTTTTTACAAGTTTTAGTCCATTTTTACACATTTTCGTCTATTTTTACACGTTTTCGCCTATTTTTGCATGTATTCGTCTGTTTTTACACGTTTTTGTCCGTTTTTGCATATGCACATCCATTTTTTGACACGTTTTCGTCAATTTTTGCACGTTTTCGTTCATTTTTACATGCATCCGTTTTTACATGCTTTCGTCTGTTTTTGCATGCTTTCATCCATTTTTTCATGTTTTCATCCGTTTTTGCACGTTTTCTTCTGTTTTTACAAGTTTTCGTCCGTTTTTCATGTTTTCGTCTATTTTTACACGTGCAAAAATGTGTAAATACGAATAAAAACATATAGAAACCGACAAAAACATGTAAGAATAGATGAAAACATATAAATACAGATGAAAACGTGCAAAAACAGATGAAAACGTGTAAAAATAGACGAAGACATACAAAAACAGACGAAAACGTGTAAAAACGGACGACGATGTGTAAAAACGGACGAACACGTTTAAAAACGAACGAAAACGTGCAAAACGGACGAAAACATGTAAAAGCGGACGAAAACGTGCAAAAACGAACGAAAACGTACAAAAACAGACGAAAACTAAATTATAAGTTATTTACTAACGGTGGTTAGTATAAAGGACTAATGATGCAACTTTAAGTTAGTCATATGGGTGAAGTCAGAACAAAATTTAAAAATACGTTGGTTTATATGTTAATAAATAAAATAATTATTTCAACTCGGCAAATTTGAGAAAGTATGTTGTTATTTTATGACGTTTATCCTAAAATATGTCACAAAAGGCAAAATTATATACTCACACACTTTTTTATGTCGCTATAAATGGAATTTTACTTACTGGACTTCTATTTATACTTTTTTAATACTAGCATAGTACCCGCGTGTTGCAGCGGCGGGTACCCCGAAATAAAAATTTTCGATGAATAATGTATTTTAGTTTATTATGTTCTTTTTGACTATAAATTTACGGATATCAAGAATTTCGTATAGCATGTGCCTGTTCGGGCTCAAGCCCATTTGGCCCGTTTTCCGGGCTTAAATATTTGTATAATGTGCTTTATTATTTGTAGTAGTGAAATTTAATGCAGGAATTGTGTTTAATTTCGTTGTACAATATGCTTGATAATTTGTATGTCTTATTTAAGGGGTGTTTTAATAACTGTATAAATTTTATTTATTGACCAATTAAATAATTGACTACATTAAATAGCATTAATGTTGTGTTTTGTTGTACACTATGCTTCTTGTCTTGTGCGTCTGGAAATTATGTGCATTAAAGTGTTGTACACTATGTTTCTTTTCTTGTAAGTAGTCATTATAGTCATTAATAACATTGACCACTTTAATAGCATTAATGTTGTAAGTCTGAAAATTAAATCATGCTTATTTTGTTGTACACTATGCTTATTTTGGTGTAAATCTGAAATTCTGAAAATTGGTTGCAGCTATTGTACATTGTGCTTAAATGGTTGTAATTTTTGATGAAAGGGTGTTTTTAATAGCATTAATGTTGTTTGATAGAATTTTGGTCTTAAAATGACACCATGCTTTATTTTATTGTACAATATGCTTACTTTGTTGTAATTATAAAAATTTGGTGCATTAAAGTGTTGTAAACCATGCTTAATTTCTTGTAAGTCTTAAAATTTTAGAGAGAGAGTCATTTATGCTTTATATGTAATATGATGAGAGAAGCACATAAATTTTGTAATGATAGTTCTTTTCCATTATTCGTGAACATTTTTTTATTTTTTTATTATTAACTTTTGGTGATACTTCTTTTATTTGTCATTATATGACAATTTTTTTGTAGTACACATGAATACGCAGAGAAAATGTAAAGAATAATTAATAAAGAGACATAGAAAAGATAATTTATTGAGCATTAATTGTTTTGCGTAGAACATACGTACTCCAGGTTTGGACGAAAACGAGATGGTGGTCAACCTAGATTTTCACCCCAAAAAAAATACATAAAAAATTATTAATGTTAAAAAAGAAGATTCACTTTGAAAAAGATGATCGGTTAGCCTCAAGCACAAGCAGAAATATATCAAAAAAAATAAAATAAATAAATAAATAAATAAATAAGAGAGAAAAATTATGTTCGTGTCATGTCATGATTAGCTTACACAATATATAAGTCGGGTTATCAGCATTAGATGTGTATACACAATACGTTTGTTGATGAACTGATGTTGTTTTTCAAACAAATTTATAAAAAAAATGTTTAGTTGAACATTTATGGCGTTGCTTAGAACATACTCTCTGGTTGGATGAAAACGAGGTTGTAGTCCATGTAGATTTATTCCACTTTCTCTAAAAACACAAACACATTAATGTAAGCTGTCAGACAATAATGAACATAATTTTAACATAATTTTATAATAAGATTGTCTAACCAATGGCATAAAGTCATTGGTTAAAAAGAGTATGGACTCACAAAAAAGGACTAAAAAAATGTATTTTAATTTGAATAGTGTACTTGATGTGTGGGTCATGAGTTTTTTTTCTTTTTAAGGTCCATGACTTCTTAACCAGAGCATTGGTTAGACAATCCCTTCTATAATTATGTTTTATAAACAAACGTTAAATTATACATTCATGAATGTTCAATAATGTTTTATTAACATATCACATACTTTCCAATTAGAAAAAAATACATCGTTGGTCCCTGAACTTTCCACAAAATATCGCAAGGCACTCTAACTTTTAAAAAACGTGGTTAGGCGTCCAAACCTTGTGTTTTTTAGGCCGATTGCGTCCCTTGACCAGTTTCGGCTCGGTCAACGCACGTTTTTGTTATAATATGAGGGGCATAATAGTCCAATCACGTTATAACCAATCCTACAAACCTGAATTAACCCAACGGTTAACGTTAGGGACGATTCATGAAGTTTACTTTGCAACTTGAGCTTACCTTCTCTGATACGCTAGCTCATTTTGCGCGTGAATCAATAAACCCACCCACCAAAACCCCTATGCCCACCATAATTACATAGACCTATTGAAAAACCAAATCCAAACAAAAAAAACCTCATTTACTGAAAATCCAAGACGAAATCCAAGCCTTCATTTTTCATAACTCACCATGTCTTTTGGACGAAATGTTATGAATTACATGCCGGATTACGTTATCACCAATATTTTGAACCGTTTACCACTCAAAGAGGCGGTGACGACATCCAATTTAGCGAAAAACTAGAGGTTTAATTGGACGTTGCTCACCGATGTCATACTTGATGAGGATTTCTTTTATTTTTTGACAAATAAGTTTGAAGGGATGCATGTTACTAGATTGTTGCTTCAGCTCAAAGGTCCCATAAGAAGGTTTGTCTTCTCTGTAGAGCTTAAACCCTTGTCTAGACAAGATGACTTCAATTATGAAGAGATTCATGCTTGGCTGTTGTTGTTGGGTCAGTGAGGAATTGACGAGCTCCTTATACATAACTGATCCTCCAAACCAGTTGTCTTGCCAACCCAAATGTACACTCATTTGGAGTTGAAACATCTGGAACTTCATTGGTGTACGTTACCTAGTTTGGTATCCTTTGAAGGTTTCCCAAATCTATTGACCTTAGAATTGTTATCCGTCAAATTTCTGACCGGTATAATTTGGGACTTTATTGCTGGTTGTCCCATACTTGAGTCTCTTAAAATCAATCGTACTAATACAAAAGAGATGAGACTATTGGATATTGCACAACTTGGGAATCTGAAGAAGTTGTATTTGTCATTCGGTCTTTTGAACCAGGTCACCACAATCACAACTTACAATATATCTCAGCTGAGAAGTCTTCCCAAACTTGAGTCCCTTACATTGGATTTTCAGGAGTGCAATGTAAGACCAATTTGAGTTTCACACTTCAAATTACAGATTTTTAAAGTAATGACTACTACTTATGAAATGCAATCATTAAAAATTCTGAAAATTCGACATGTTGTAGTTATTGGCAGAAGGTAGCTCATGGATGAATGTACCTGTGGCATTTGTATCCCTCAAGAATCTAAATCTATCCGGAGTCGATTTTGGGAACAATAGCATTCATCATTCAAATGATTCTTGGAGCTCCAAGATTGTATTATACTTCACATCAACCTAAATTGTCATGGTTGTGCATCTCAATACTATCTCAATTTGCAGGCTTCATTCGAAAGTGATCTACCTTTGGAAAGTTATTCATTACATTTATGAAGCAATAGAATGGGGTCGGGCCAGCTCGAGAGTGTGGTGTTTCGATATTTTCCTATATCAGTTAATGAATTAACAATAATAAAGTTTGTACTTGCTTGTTCCCCCTTGCTGAAGAAACTTTATATCAAGCTTTGCACTCTGAATCATGATCACGCTGAAAATGTGGTGATGAATTGGGAGTTGGCTAGGGAGCTGTTGAAACTCCACCAAGCTTCCCCCACAGCCGTAGTGGAATTCTTCTAGTTTTTTTATTTTTATTATATGGTTTGTTTAATGTTTAGCTTGTACCCTATGACAATTAACGACGTATTTTGTTGTTCCTATTTCATTCTATGGTTTGTTTAATGTTTAGCTTGTAAATTACCCTAAATGGTGTTGTTTGAAATATTGTGGGTGTGTTGTGGATATGACAATTTGACTTTTGAAAGTCAAAGTTACATATAGCACTTCAACTTGGTATTAGAAAGTGCAGGTTGAAACTAGCATATACATACAACTTTAGAAAGCAACATTTCAATGAATTAGTCAATTGGTAAATGGCATTTTCTATTTGAAGTTTGACTATCGAAAGTCATAATTAAAATTCCATGAGTCAAATAACCCCTTTTGACTAATAAAGTCAACACATACAACACAAAGTGTTACTAATTATCCGTTATAAAACCTAAAGTTAAGCATACATATATTGCATCATACTTGCAAAATTGTGTATGGACAAATCCAATGGTTTATCCTACACATATAGTTACAAAACAATTATCTAAGCATTGTTCAAGTTGATTTGTGCCCACAAATCCACCATACATACGAACTACAAAATATGTTTACATAATATCATTCATCCAACTTTAAAGCTCCATCAGCACACATCAAAATGTAAAACTCTTTGTGAACTGTTAGTTTCATCACCTAGAAAGAAGCGGACCATTGAACCTTGAACAAAATGTGCTTCTGCCCTTAAATGCCTGAAACTAGATGATGAAACAATAGCCACTTTCCTCCTGACCTTCCCTTGACCAACTTGAAGTGTCCTCTCACGAACTTCGAACTCTTTCTCTATGCTTTTATGCTTCACAACTGCTCTAGAGAACCCATACAAGTTGTACTTCTTAACAATTCTTGATGGTATGAACTATTAAAAAATATACAAAACTTATCATTAGTTTGTCATGGGATGCTTCTAATACACATTATGATCCATCAAACTTTATATCAGACACACAATATATGATAGAAATGACATTCATATATTTTATTAAGCAACTCTGTCACTAGACTTACAAGTCGGCCATCTCTCCAGAAGGATGCAGTCATCTTCCTATAGAATGCCCTTCCTTCTTGGTCATGGACTGTGTAGTGTTCCCAATTCCACATCCAATTCATCCGAGGGGCTTCAAAATCTGAATTTAATATTACATATAATCAAATAAGTTACACTGCTGTTAGATACTTGGTGTAGTTAAAGTTAAGAAACTAGAACATACCATAGTCATGTGGTTGGTGACAAAGGGCATTCATGGCTATGTTGGTGTTGTATGTCTCCACTGTTGTGATGGCCTCTCCATCATGGTCAAACAACATGAAATTATACTCCTCCCCCGGGACAACCTGAATAAACACCATTTTTTTGACCAGGTGACATATTCAAGTCTTGGGCCAGTTTCTCCCAACCATATCCCTACAGGGCCGTGTAGACATATCGATCATACCAATCTTGTGTAACCTCCAGCTCTACTTGGTAATCAGTGATGTTACTAGTAACCATGACCGAGTCTGTAGCTGTTGGACCATGCAGATATGCTAGAAAATCTTCTGGCATTGGCTGGATAAGATGAGATGTGTCTGTCACATCAACCATACATCTCCAAAAATAATCATGGACTGGTTCATAATTATGAAACTCTTCCCCTCCTTCATTGTAGGTAGCTACATAAAACACATCCTCACCCTCTTCTATAAAATGTAAGTAAGCAACAACTGAACAGGTGATGTTGTGCATCGCAAAATCATTCCACCTTGCTCCCTCAACAACACACACCAATTCTGATACTCTTCTTACACTAACTCTCCATCTAGTCCCTGCATAGTTAACTAAGTAAATATAACGATTCACATGATAGGATCCTCCTAACACGAAATCATGATGCAGTTCCTGTATATCAATATTAAGTTTTAAGCATTGTCAATTTCTTACAACTACTTTCTTAGAGATATAACAGTTAATTCTTATATGGTGTTAACTTACAAACTCATCAAAAACCTCTTCAGGATCGTCCAAAGCGCAAATAAATTGATTCCCATACATACTTACTGCATTAACGATTAACATTATCACAAATAACGTTTTAATTAAACATAAATCAGTAAATATTGTTACCTCGTATGTGTGTTGTTTGATTTTGCAAGGATTGCAAGTTCCGATTGTTTGTGGGTGTGTGATTAGATTGGATTTGATGAGATAGAATATGGGTACTTTATTGAGGGTTGTGTTGGGTTGAGGTTGTATGTGACAATGTGTGTGGTAGATGATCGAGTTTTACTCAACTGTCAATGGTTGGGTGTGGTTTTTTGATTCCCGCAAAAACATTAGTATGCGTATCAGAGAAGATACGGTTAAGTTACATAGTTAATGTGTGACTACACCGATAGTCCCTCAAGTTGTATGTCTGGTTTAACCTGGGTTAACTAATGGTTATAACGTGATTGGACTATTATGCCCCTCATATTATAACAAAAAACGTGCGTTAACCGAGCCGAAACTGGTCAAGGGGCGCAATCGGCCTAAAAAACACAAGGTTTGGACGCATGGCGACATTTTTTAAAAGTTAGGGTGCCTTGCGATGTTTTGTGGAAAGTTCAGGGGCCAACGGTGTATTTTTGTCTTCCAATTATTTAATTTATGTTAGACTTTCATGAATTATACTCTCTTGAATTTTGATTATACTTTCGTTAAGTTGAGATTATGAATATTTACATAAAAAAAAAAAAAAAAAAAAAAAAAAAAGGCAAATCGCATAAAAAGGTACTATACTTTACGTCAATTTAAATTTTAAGTATCTAATTTTCTTTTTCTCTTAATTTAAGATATTGAAGTTAACTTTATGTGCAATGTAAGGTTTTTGGGGTTTTTTCTACTTTTCGAGAGAGGTCTCCGTTATTGCTTTTATTGAAATTGTTAATTAATGTGATGTATCATTATTATTAAACATTTAAAAGTCATTTCAGCTAAAATTATGACTAGTAGCCTATTTCAAAAAGTTAAAAAAAAAAAAAAAAAACCTAACATTGCACGAAAAATTAAGTTCCATACCTTAAATTGAGAAAAAAGTAGTTGAGTACCTTAAAATAGAGTAACTTTTATGCGATTTGCCAAAATAATAATAATAATAATAATAATAATAATAATAATAATAATAATAATAAAAAAAACTACTGTGTAGAAGATCAAATTATTTAAAAAAATCTTAAGATGTTTTGAATAATAATTACAACCATTCTTAAAAGCTATATTAATCAACTAGCTATGATAGAATTACTTGTGAGTTCAGGGGTTTACATATGAATCAAATTTATTTTAAAATTTTAGTTTAGTATATGGACATATAAGAATTTTCTCATGAAAATTGTGATATAAGTATAACTAATATCTTGTCCAAGATTTTTTATTATGTAATAATATACATTATAATAATATTTTGTAAAAAAATAATTGTTAGATGAAGATTTAACTTTATTTAACAAACATAGATGTTGATGTTGAGATTGATGCTGTTGTTTAACTTTAATTATTCATATCGTGATGTAGAAAATTTGCTAGTTTAGTAGTATATAATCAGCACGAATAGAAGATATATCAGTATGACATCCATGGGACACCTTTCGTAGTGAGGGATGTCCTTTTGATGAAGTTAAAATATGCTCCGTAAAGTTTTTCAGAAATGTTTTTCTCGATATCCATATACAAACTTTAAATAATAATTTCATGAGTCGTTGTTATAAGTAAAATAGCGTATATTTATTTTCATATTTCAGTAATCTGTGCTTACATTTGATATTCATATTCCCGTCAACAATAGTTTAGCCGTATTTAATATTCAAGCCCGTGTACGCATAAATTAAACTTTTCAAATAAAATAACATGAGTCATAATTTTACGTAAAAAAAAAAAAAAAAAAAAAAAAAAAAAAAAAAAAAAAATTGATGGTTGAAAGTTTAAAATGAATATTAGTTTTAAAAAATATTTAACGTATATTAAAACTAATTTGTATATTTACAAAATTTTGTGATTTTAATAGACGAAAGTCTAAAAATAATACTAATACTTATGTAATTTTTAACAAAGTTCATCTTATAAAGTATAGGGTATAAACTGTAAAAGGTTATTTGTTATTTTTCTAAAGTTAATATGGAAACTTGCAATTTTACACTTAGCTTTATATAATTTTTGTAAAATTCAACCACTAAAGTTTTATTAATTACTTCCTCTTTTTTTTAAGTTTTTGATTTCACAAATTTGACATAGATATTTTTATGTGTTTTTTTCTTAACCAAATTTCTCCACCAAATTTATTAAAGTTTGATCAAAATCAATTCAATTTTGACATTTTATTAACCAATCATGTTGCTTGATTTGCCTACGTGGCAAAATCGAGCTCTCCTATTGGTCTAATTTTTTTTTGATGAGATTGGTTTTGCAAAAACAATCCGAAATGATGTAATCCTTTTATTATATAAAAGATTGGATCACTCTATATTTATCGTGTAAATTTAGGGTGGCTAGCAAATGGTTGGAAAGACAGTCTCCGGGTTAATCCAATGAAATTTGCTTACATCTAAATTGAAAGAGCTCGTTTTCCTTAAACAACCTTAAACACCCGTTTACAACAAGGACGAAGCATAAGGGAGACCAAGAGGGGTGGTGGCCTTGTATAGTTTCTAGTCCAAGTCATTTTTAACCTTTTGTTTCCGTGATATTATTAAGTTTTTGTTAAAAAAGAAAAAGAAAATAAGAAAAAAAGGAAATTTCAAAAATGTATTTTGCCTCCTAAAATAAATGCTTTATATTCTGGCATTTTCGGCGAAAAGGTTCAAGCTTCATCCCTACCCATTTACACATTTGAGTCTATGTTTCGATGGTTTCAAACATCAAACACTATAATTTTATAAAGTGTTATATTTTTTTTCTTTTCTTTTCTGAAAGTCATTGATTAAATAAATAGCTATAAACTAGCAAGATGCTAAGAATTGCAATAATGCTACAAGATATTATTGACTAACAACTTTGGTACTATGATCAACCTCAAACTACGACGACGCTCAACACTGCCATAAACCTCAACCTATACCGACCCTCAAACTATAACAACCTCAAAGACCCTAAAACTACAACAACCTCAACCTCGAACTACACATATGCTCAACACTGTCATGACCCTCAACCTACACCGACCCTCAAACTACAACAACCTCAAAGATCCTCAAATTTAGAAGGACCTTAACCCCAAACTACACCGACGCTCAACACTACCCATGACCGTCAACCTACATCGACCCTCAAACCATAACAAGCATAAAGACTCTCAAACTACAATGATCTCAACCTCATTGACCCTAAATTTACAACAATCTTAGTATTATATGTGAACATCCAACAATCAAGAAGACACGTCCCGCCATCCAAACCAAACATAACACTAAACTACCAAGGACAATCACTTGGTAGAAAAGCTTGGTAACGGGTGAAAGCCATACACGACCCTCACCACACAAATGAAACCCGTCGAAATCTCAGCCAAATTTTTTTAACCATACAATTAAATTAAGTGGTGAAATGACGAAATGAATGGTGGTTGGCGGAAAATTACCAAAGATTGTAAGACCACAAAGCTGAAATGACCATAACAATTGCTTGTTGTTGCCACACCTTTGCCGAACCTTCACTTGGACCACGACACCACATATATCACGGACATTTCACCATTAGACATTTGATCTTTAGTTACTATCCCCTTTTGAGATGACCAAAAAGAACTAAGCCACGACACTACCTAACCACAACGGAAAAACACTAGGAGAACGAGCACCAATGAGTTATAATGTCGAGAAAAATGTTAATTCCAATGATTTTTCTAGTGTCACTCTTAAGTTTAACTATTTATATTAAATATAATTAAAATGTGTTTTAACAACTTTGCATATACACGTTCTAATCAATTTTTAAAGACCAAAAGTTGTTACGTTCGTTGTCTCGCATCACTCATAAACAAATGCTTAGTATTTAAAGAGTATGGTTTGACCGTAACTTGTGAGACGTGTTTTGGTATAATCTATGAACAGTTCTAATCAATTTTTAAAGACCAAAAGTTGTTACGTTTGTTGTATCGCATCACTCATAAACAAATGCTTTGTATTTAAAGAGTATGGTTGACCGTAATTTGACAAACGTGTTTTGGTATAATCTATGAACATTGTGCTAAAATATAAACTTATAAGGCAAATGTGTCAATTGGACAATATCTTACCATATATCAAAGCACCTTCTAATTAGTGCACAACCCCAGATCATTCTTCATGGATGAAGGATCTCATAGGGGGGATTTATTGTCATATTCGTTGTACTAGAATACCCATGAACATATGAGAACTTTACTTGTGAGATGTATTTTGATATAATGTATTAAGGTGAACACGTGAGGCAGATGTTTCAGAGTGGAAACTATCTCACGATAACTAAGAGCCCGTTTGGTTGGGGGTTGTAGGTGAAAAGGTTTTGACTTAGAGTTAAAATTTTTGTTTGGTTGGTGTTGAAGGGTTTAAAAATTGGGACTGATGTGTACATGTATAAGGGGCTACGCAAAACCCACATATCATGCCTGGAGTTTTGACATAATGCGTCTTTTTTTCAATTTTTTCCCCACAAGATACACTTTACTTATGGGCCTAATTTTATATTTTATTTCTTAAAATAATATATTTTAAATCTTAAATTTTAATATTCATTTACAAATTTAAATCTAAATATTACACTAAATCCAAACCCATCTACAAACCAAATGGGTTAGTGTCTATAGTATTTGACTATTGTACCATGCAAAATGTTTTAAAACATGGGAAATGATTTGTGCACCATTTATTTTTGGCTATACACCATTAAATTACATCAGTGATGCATACAGTACAACACCGCTATGCATAATTTAAAGGTGGATAGCAAAAAAAATGGTTTATGAATCACCTCCCTTAAAACATAAAAAAAAAAAAAAAAAAAAAAAAAAAAAAAAAAAAAAATGCTTCATACTACTACTAGCCTGTACTAGGCTACCTAAAGGACCGTCTACCTAAAGGAAAGGGGTAGGATATATTGACCCTCCCTAAATGGATATACTAATCCTCCCTACTTAGTAGGGAGGTACACTTTTGTACTTTTTTTTTTTAATAATATATTTTAGAGTGTATGATGTATTTTATATAATGTATTTTGTATAATGTTTATTTATTATGTTTATATAATTGACGTCTAATGTATTTTATTTAAGTAACAACAACGACAATAACTCGTTAAACATTACCACATTAAATAATTACAACAACATAAACAACGTCACGTTAAACATTACCACATTAAATAATTACAACGACAGCTGTTATTATTCAATTAAACAACATCGTTAACACATTATTTAAAGGTACTGTGGAAAACTAGAAGGGGGGTTGAATAGTTTTACGTCATTTTAAAATTTATTAAAAAATAAGTTTGTTTTAAAAATTTCGATTCTAGATTATGTGCTCTCAATACTTGCACTATATGAACAATTATATAGTAACTAATTAACTAAGCAAATATAGTATAAGTAAATAGGTAAGTAATGAAAAGAGTTGGAGAGATCAAACCACAACACAAAGATTTATAGTGGTTCGGCTATAAGGTCACCTTCCTTGTTCCTACTCCACTCCCCGAGTCACCTACTCGAGAGTTTTCTTCACTATCTCAACAAACTCCCTTATGGCGGAGAAAACCTTACACACCAATTTACACACCACAACTACGTCACAACTTGATCACGACTTATACACAACTTCTTCACACCAATCTACTTCACACCTATCTTCTTCACACCTTTCTTCTTCACACCAATCTTCTTCACATCAATTTACTACACACCTATCTTCTTCACAACTACACTACTTCACTACTAAACAACTTCTTCTACCTACACAACTTCTAATTCTTCTAAACTACTAATTACAAGCACAACACAACTTCACAAATAATATACACAATATACACAACTACTCTTCAATGCTTCTTGAACTTAGTTGTAGAAGGAGTGTTCTTCTTTTGCACTTTGGATGAGGATGGATGAGATGGGATTAAATCACTTGAAACAAGGATTAGTAATCAAATGATCAAAGGGTTTTGGAAGAAGTTTAGAGAGTTTTAGATCTGAAATTATTGTGCAAAAGGTGGGGAAAAATTCCAGATTTAAGGTGGTATTTATAGGAGAAAAATTCTGACAGTTTCTGACACAGGAGCCTGGCCGGTCCCCTTAAATCATGGCCGGTCCCCTTAATTTTAAGGGGACCGCCCCTTATAATTAAGGGGGTCGCCCAGCTGTAACGGCCAGAAAACTTGTCATTTAGTGGGGAAAGTTTATTTGGTGAAAAACTAACTGATTTTGGTTAAAAATTTGAAATCATATATTTAGTATGATTAAAACATTTTTTTTTATTACCAAAAGTGTTTTTCAAAAATATATAATATGTTTATATAATTAAATAAACTTTGTATTAATTAATTAAATACCCCTTTGATCATGAGATGTATTAAGCACTTGTTTATCCATACCTTAAGTGATTAAGTTGGATATAATGATATAAACTAGTTTAATACTTATTTACGTAGTAATCTTACGTTTGATGAGTTTACATTTTGTGATCGTCAAAATATAGAGATATCGAAAAATATAAATAACGTTTTCATACATTATTTATGTCAACAATCTCCCCCTTTTTGATGATTACAAAATCTAAACTCATTAAGCGAAAAATAAAATTAGTTTATATACAAGTATTATTGTGACTTTATAGCAATTCTCCCCCTTTTTGTTAGCATCAAAAAGGTTATCCCGATTTTAATGGAGCTCCCCCTTGATGTATACTCCCCCTCGTTTTGAGGTCATAATGGAGATATGGAATGCTTGCAAAAATATTTAGAACAAACAATATATATATGCATGCAACAATTATATATAAAGATAAGGCAAGCAATATAAGCATGGAAGAAAACACTTCATTAAAGAGATAAAAACACAAACATTATACATTCAAGATGTATGATCAATACAACAATGCAACTAATACAACTAATAACCCAAAACTCTAATAGAAATGTTTTTCCTAGAGCTTGTCATCAAAATGGTTTAAACAAAGTTATTCTTAACCATGAGTCATGCTTAATTTGGGAGGAGTATTGTTGTAGGTGGAGATGATGGAGTTGATGGAGGTGGGGTTGTGGTGGATGTTGGTGATGGAGGAGTGGATGTTGTTGGTTGAGGTTGAGGAATCAAGCTTTCAATATATGAAAACATGTAACGGATTTCATCTCTTAAACCAAAGATAATGGTGCGGTTATGGATGCAACAAAGACAAGTATCACCATGAGCTTCAAGTAAGCTCCATGGGATGGGATTGTAGGTAGGTGGATTGAGTGGTGAGGGTGAGAATTGTGCATCAAGAGGTGTGATGGGTGATAATGAAAGTGTTATGTCTAAGGTTGTATTTTCAAGAGGTGATGGTGGTGGAATTCTTGGTGGAGGTGATAGGTGAGTGTTGATGTAGTCATTAATGGATGATGATGATGGTATGGAAGAGGTGGAGGTTCTAGGTGTTGATGGTATTTTGGATGGTGCGTTTGGAGCACTAGGAGATGAGCATTGAGGTGGTGGTGATGGAGTGGTATTGTCTTCATTTGAGAGATCAATAAAGAGTTGTTTTGGTGGAATGATAACAAGTTTTTGTTTCTTGGCATTGTTGGAGGTGGTGGTTTTTGGTGATGACATGATGGATTTGTTGAGGTTGATGATGATGAGGAAGTGTGTATGAAGGTGGAATGGTTTATATAGCATGAAATCATGATTAGAAATGGTATTAATTTGAAATTGCATTGTTAGATTCCAAAATCAGTTTAGTTTTTAAGGGAAATGGTAGCTGGGGCTAGCAAAAGAGGTCACAAGTAGCAAAAGAAAACAGTGTAAAAACTGTTCCAGATGGCCGGTCCCCTTAAATTTAAGGGGGCCTCCCATCTGACGACCCATAAATCAAAATTTTTCAAAATTTTTCTGGAAAAATGTTATATTCTGTTTTGATTTTGCAGCAAGCTCTATTTGAACATTTCACATTTGTTTTGGTCTATTAGAAAGCATATATATATATATATATATATATATATATATATATATATATATATATATATATATATATATATATATATATATATATATATATATATAATTCTACACAAGTCATGCAAGCATAGATTAAAATCAAGTATAAAAACATGCATAGATGTAGACCAAATAATAATAAGGAGTAAATGGCAATATGGTTCAAATATGTCTAGAAGCAAAGCAACAAATAGCACATAAGTAACATATTACAAATTGTTTAAGAGGAAAAATAAAGCCAATTTCATAGACAACATCACTACTATTTCTTTCCTAGCACCCCATCAGCAGTAGTGGTAAGTGACTATAAGTCCTCCTCATCGTCATCCCTTGGAAAAGAGAACGAAACAAGAATGCTAGGACGATTAGATTTAAACTTACGGGTTTTGCGAATTTGAGGAAGAACGAGAGGTCGGAGGGTTGGATAGATAGATTGATAAATACTATCATCGAGATCGGGATAGTTTTCAATGACATGCTTGTGGAGACGAGTGAGAAACATACCATACGGAAGAATAGCTTTAGAATTTTCTCTTGCACATTCAATACGTTTGATAAAGAAGTAAGCCAAATTGTAAGGTTGCTCGGCAACAATACAATACAACATATGAGTGAGACAAGCCGGGAGATGGTCTGAGTGTCCTTCGGAACCAAACGCATTCTCTCGAACTAGTTCTTCCCAATACTCCATGTCGGGCCTTAATTCTTTACGAAAAATTTGATTTTTAGGATTTGAGACATGTTTGGGTATGATGCTTTGGGTCGAAGTTTCACATTCCAACTTGAGCATTTGACGAATATCTTCGGGAGATGGAATTTCGGAGATATAAGGACCATGAGTAGGATGAGAACGTTGGAGAGCACAAAGATCCCATTCATTTGTGAATACGGATTGACCGGAAAAAGGAATTTGAAGGATTTGACCAAATTGTGCAAGAGTGAGAGTAATAAATTCATGTTGGATCATGAATAAAATGAAGATGGAACCAAAGTCATCGGTTTGAACCGTGACTTGGCTATAGAAGTCAAGAATGAAGCGAGGAATGATGGGTTCATTAATTTGGAAGAGACATTCAAAATGGATATTGGTGAATGAGCTTTCGATGAAATCGGATTGATAGTAAGCTTCATCTACGACTCGGCCTTCATGAATGTTTCTATCTTCTATTTGACAATAGATACGTGCAATGGAGGGAGAGGTAGTGGGAAGTTGAGAGACTTTGGGAATGTGGTTTTTGGTTAAGGAAATATCTTTGGTAGTTGCTTTTGGCATTTTCACCTAAACACAACAACAATACAAAAGACCAAAATAAATATAAAGAAGAATAAAAAATGTATATATTTTTAAGACTTATGTTGGAACGTAAACATACTTCGACTCTAAAACGATAATCCTAGGAAGTAGTTTACCATGTTCCTTAATATTATTTTTAACTCGTTCTAGATATATTTTACGATGTTTAGTAAGTAGTTATGGACAAATCCAAACGCCCTTTTAAACATCTTAATATATCATGAAATTTACTAGATTTACATTAGGTTGTAAAACTAGCCATTTCTTACGAGTTTCTTATGCATGTGATTAATTTTCGAAAAAGGTAGTTTATATTTTGACTCAAAAATGTCATGTTTCGTACTAAACCAAACGCTTCCTTAACTAGACACTTATACTACAAGTATGTCAATATATATATGAATTATATATCTTGACAAGTCCGAATTACATGTTTTAGGTTTATAATCTTGACAACGTTTTATAAAAATTATAATGACTTAATTTCGACATTATTTGGACATAATCCAAACACCCTCTTATCGTGTACAAAAATATTTTTACTTAGTCGAAAAATATAGTTTCATGTTTTACAAGTTATAAAAATATAATGTGATTAGTTTTAACAAGTTTTTATAGCATTATTCAACAATATGTTTTCCCACAAATTTTGAAAAGGAGTGTATGAAATTTTTCAAAAATTTTCGACAAGAGGGTTTATAATTACCAGTTTCTAGTGTTAATTAAGCATCCTAATCCTAAGGAAAGCATTTAGTTATGGAGATTTTAGACCCAATTCGAAAGAAATTATGAATTTGAAAAAGTTAATAAAACATGCATAAACTTGAGTTTGACCAAATCAGATGGAATTAGATGAGATGTGTTATGAAAAACTTACAATATGTAATGGTGATTGTGTTAGATGAATTTGCCCTTTGCGAATTAACCCTAATTATGTGATTTGGAAGTGGTTTTAGGTGTTTTGGGGTTTGGTTTTTCGTCACAGCAGTAGCAGAAGGAAGGGGTGTTGAAAAAGTGGAGTGTTTGGTAAAAGAAACAAGAGGAAAATCGTATTGGAACAATCAGATGGCCGGCCCCCTTAAACATTAAGGGGGTCGCCCTTCATTTGGCTGCCGGTCCCCTTAAACATTAAGGGGGCCGCCCTCCAAACTTTGATTTTTCGTGGTTTTGGTTTCTGGAAAGAACAAGAAAATTTTTATATATACATTAGATTTATATTTAATCAAAAATACGTTGGAGAGTATTCGCACGAAAGGAATTACTTGACATTTTTACTTGACATTTCGTCAATTAAAATTTCTTGATCATTTCGGATGAAATTTATCAAGTTGTCAAGTGGACGAGAGAGTTGTGGAAGGTTTATAAGTATATATATATATATATATATATATATATATATATATATATATATATATATATATATATATATATATATATATATATATATATATATAAGTATATAGTATGGGCTTTTAAGACGAGAATATAGGAGGGAGACGTATGCAACGGAAGACGGGAGTTTGTTTCATCCATAGATTTTTCGACTCATCTCTCTACATCAGCATGAGTGTTGTTGAACATTAAAGTTCAATAAGGCAAATGGGAGAAAGAAAAGGTTCGTAAACGAACAATTTCTAGTTTTAGAAAATCAACAAATGAATTTTCTAGGTTATATGATCCTAGATATAGCTAAGTATATATAAATATATATATTTAGATATAGTATAATTAGATAAGTATATATATATATATATATATATATATATAAACTAGAGGAAACAGTGAGCCAAACAAAATCACATAAAAACTAGATACTAAACTAAGCATGCATTTCTTGACAAGGAAATAAAAGGAAATGTGTACCTTTCGTCTTCAATGCGTTTATCTTCAAAGTCTTCAAGGAATAGTCCGAATAATAGGTGACAACTAAAATTTCCATGATTGAATGGCGAATTTTCTACGTTGGTCCCCATTGTCTCATTTGACCAAAGTTATTTGGTCCGAACATGTATTGTATTTGACTTGGGTGCATATATGGTGGAAACATTCCCCACGGATTGAAGTTCCATATTTGTTGATTATTGTTAAAGTTTCGTATATTTTGGTTTGCTCTTGGTTGAGGTGTTTTAGGTCTAGGGTAAGACTTATTTGGTTTCCTAGGTGGTGGAGTTTTAGATCTTGTTTTAGGTTTAGACGATGGTACCTCGGTTTTTAAAGATGGTTTATAAAACGGTTTTATTTCTTCATTTCTAGCAAGAGGTATTTTCTTATCATTTATGAGTATATACTTAGGATTAGATTTTTGAGGTTTTAGTTTTTAATTTCACTTGTTGAAGCTTCGGTTGAGTTAAATCCTAAACCGGTTTTATCTCCAGATACGCTTTGAATACTTATAATTTTACTAAGTGAGTTACTACTATTTTCAAATTTATCAAGTTTACAAATTTCTTCCCTAAGTTTGTCGTTTTCACTTTTAAGCTCTTGACATGATTTACATTCTTCAAAAATTTCTTTACCTTTTTCAAGTTGATGTATTTTAATTTTTAGTTCTAGTACTTCATTTTCTAATTGGTTGTTTATGTATTTTAGTGATTTGTTTTTTTGCCATTACTTGTTGTCCTAGTTTGCATAATCTATTGTATTCACTATCTAAATCTTTTTCATCTAATGATAAATTTTCATCACTAAAGTATTCGGTTTCGGAACGTACCTCACTTGATGTCTTTGCCATGAGACACTTTTCTTCCTTTGTAATTTCTTTCTCATCTTCATCGCTATCACTGCAAGCTCCTCCAACAAATGCTCTTTGATTTTGATCTCTTGTCATCATTGGACATTTTCCAATGAAGTGATTCGGATCACCACACTTGAAACACTTTCTCTCATTCTTGCTATACTTGTCATCATTATTCTTTTGAGGTGCTCTTCTTTCATCGTGTGGTTGTCTAACGAATCTTCCTCGCCTTTTGAAGAATTTCTTGAAATCTCTTACGGCCATGGCATATTCTTCGTCATCACTTTCGGAAGATGAGCTATCTTCGTTGTTGGATTCCTTTCTAGCTTTCAAGGCGATTGACTTGCTTTGCTCTCGTTTTCCTTTAACCATTTCGGAGTCCTTCTTTATAATAGCTTCGTAGACTTTCAAATTTTCAATTAATTCATCAAGTTGCAACGTTGACAAATTCTTTGATTCCTTAATAGCTGTCACTTTAGCTCGCCATTTTGGGTGAAGAGCCCTAAGAAACTTCCTAACAAAATTCTTACTAGAAAAATTCTCATCAAGTGCTTTTAAACTTGTGATGATAGTGTTAAATCTAGCGAAAGCATTATCAATTGATTCCTCTTCCGGAATCGTGAATTGCTCATATTGTTGAACAAGTAGATCTATTTTATTATCTTTGACTTGATTATTACCTTGGTGAGTTATTAATAAAGAGTTCCAAATTTCTTTTGCGGTTTCACACATAAAGATTCTTTCGTACTCTTTACGTGGTAGCGCATTATAAATAATCATTTTTGTTTCATTATTTTTAGCAAGTTTTCTTTTTAAATCATCATTTTGTTTTTCAAAAGGTACGATTTCATCTTTCTTTGTTTCGGGGTTAGTTTGAATAGGTAAAAAGTCACCATTGGTAATAACATGCCAAAGATCTAGATCTTTTGATTTCACATAAGTTTCGAATCGATTTTTCCAATATAAAAATCAATCACTTTCAAATAGTGGTGGTCTTTGCATAGATTGCCCTTCTAAATATTTTTCAGATTCTATAGATCGTTACAAGTTTTAAAATACAATATATTTTAAAGATCTTGCAAGACTTGGCTCCTGATACCAATTGTGGAAAACTAGAATGGGGGAGGGGGGTTGAATAGTTTTACGTCCTTTTAAAATTTATTAAAAAACAAGTTTGTTTTAAAAACTTCGATTCTAGTTTATGTGATCTCAATACTTGCACTATATGAACAATTATATAGTAACTAACTAACTAAGCAAATATAGTATAGGTAAATAGGTAAGTAATGAAAAGAGTTGGAGAGATCAAACCACAACACAAGGATTTATAGTGGTTCGGCTACAAGGTCACCTTCCTTGTTCCTACTCCACTCCCTGAGTCACCTACTCGAGAGTTTTCTTCACTATGTCAACAAACTCCCTTATAGCGGAGAAAACCTTACACACCAATCTACACACCACAACTACGTCACAACTTGATCACAACTTCTACACAACTTCTTCACACCAATCTACTTCACACCTATCTTCTTCACACCTTTTTTCTTCACACCAATCTTCTTCACATCAATCTACTACACACCTATCTTCTTCACAACTACACTACTTCACTAATAAACAACTTCTTCTACCTACACAACTTCTAATTCTTCTAAACTACTAATTACAAGCACAACACAACTTCACAAATAATATACACAATATACACAACTACCCTTTAATGCTTCTTGAACTTAGTTGTAGAAGGAGTGCTCTTCTTTTGCACTTTGGATGAGGATGGATGAGATGGGATTAAATCACTTGAAACAAGGATTAGTAATCAAATGATCAAAGGGTTTTGGAAGAAGTTTAGAGAGTTTTAGATCTGAAATTATTGTGCAAAAGGTGGGGAAAAATTCCATATTTAAGGTGGTATTTATAGGAGAAAAATTCTGACAGTTTCTGACACAGGAGCCTGACCGGTCCCCTTAAATCATGTTCGGTCCCCTTAATTTTAAGGGGGCCGCCCAGCTGTAACGGCCAGAAAACTTGTCATTTAGTGGGAAAAGTTTATTTGGTGAAAAACTAACTGATTTTGGTTAAAAATTTGAAATCATATATTTAGTATGATTAAAACATTTTTCTTTATTACCAAAAGTGTTTTTCAAAAATATATAATATGTTTATATAATTAAATAAACTTTGTATTAATTAATTAAATACCCCTTTGATCATGAGATGTATTAAGCACTTGTTTATCCATACCTTAAGTGATTAAGTTGGATATAATGATATAAACTAGCTTAATACTTGTTTACGTAGTAATCTTACGTTTGATGAGTTTACATTTTGTGATCGCCAAAATATAGAGATATCGAAAAATATAAATAACATTTTCATACATTATTTATGTCAACAGGTACAACATCTACGAAATATGAAGATTATTCATTTCATTTAAAAGATCATAGAGCCGGGCACTTGACTGACAAGCGTGATCCTCAGGATTCCTTGCCATTTCTAACTCCATCTCCAGCGCCTTTATTCTTGCCTTCAACAACTTGTTCTCATTATCTTTAGCAACGCAGTTTGAGCAATGCGTTGAAGAAGAGGTTGTTGAAGAAGAGGCTTGATTAAAGTGCTCTTCTTCAAATTCATCTTTCCACTTGAAGTATCGACACCCATAATCTTTTGTACCTGGCTGTTACATGTTAAGAAAATAATAAGAAATGTATTTTTAACAAACAAATTATTTACATAACTAAGCAAACGTATGATTATTTACTACTGATAAAGGACATGCATAAAACTGTCGCCCACGACTAACTACTATCACTGTCCACCTGCTCCAGTAACTTCTCTATCTCTTTCATCCTCTTCTCAAAATACTCTAGCTGCTCTCGAAACTCTACAGCCGCTTTCTCTAAATCACTCAACCTAGATGCATGCTCATTCAATGTAACATACACATCACCTATATCTCTCCTATCATGCTCAACTTCCCTCCTCAATCCTTTGACATCAGATTGTCGCTCACACAACCTCCTCGACATCGACACATAGCGACCCTGACACCAAGAGATGTCCTTCCTCAAACGACTCAACTCTGCTCTAAGTTCGGCAGTAGAAACTCGTGGTCTGGTCGAAGACTCGCCAACCTCAAAAGTAGATCTGACCTCCGTCGCAAGTGTATGACCTAAGGCATCTGAAGTGTCTGACTCATAAGTGATATCTGATATGGCTGGCGAAGGTGGCAAAGGAAGAACTTCCTCATCATCAACATCATCATCAGCAGCAGCAGCAATCTCATCAACACCATCAGCAGCAGCAGCAATCTCATCAACATCATCAGCATCATGATTATCCATCTCATCATCAGCAGCAGCAATCTCATCATCATCCATCTCTGGATCCTCTTCTGGACTAGGTGGTGCCAGTGCGGGATCAGGGGGTATAACTGGTACAGAACTAACACTCTACAAAAAAGCAGACTTTTAAGTTTCAAACAATTACCATTTAAATAAATCAATAATCATTTACAACATTTTCAAACAATTTACATTTAAATAAATGAATAATCATTTACAACATTTTCAAACAATTTACATTTAAATAAATGAATAATCATTTACAAAATTTACAAAATTTGTCGATGGTTATATATTGCTTCCCATTCGTTTGCAACTGGCTATTTGTCGAAGTTACTCCGACAAATTCCAATAACGGCAATTTAAACATTGTGGTATTGTACGTGGAGTCCATAAGCATGATTTGAGGGAATGTACACCATAGAGCATATGACGTGGGGTGAACCAAAAATAGTTCCTCAGGCTGATTTTGCTCATTTACCCTATCGTAATATATATACCCTGCATCCCTTAAATGTGAGTAAAGGACTTGAATTGGAGTTCGACCACCTTCTCTGATTTTCCGGATCTTACATTGTGCGTTATATATAGTTCTAACGCTAGACATGTTATCCGGATTATGACCCTGTATTGTCGAAAGTATATTACGTGGTCGTACGTCATACCTGCCAATTCTTTGACCAAACTGAACTCATCATCCTTTAATCGCATTGCATATAGGAAACCATGCAACGACTATGCCAAATCATGATTATGGCTATCATCTTTCACCCTCAAAATCCAAAAACCACCCGTCAGATGATATTTCGCCACTAATTTGAATGGACAACCCGTTTTAAAGGTACTGGTTTGCCGTTTTCCACTACCTTCAGGTGCATATTTTCCACCCTTTGAACACCTATAATTTATTTCGTACAGATAACCCTTTTCTGCTTTGGTTCTTCTTTTAACAATGACAAAACCGAGCTCACGAGCTATACTTTGCACCCATTCAGTTAATTGCTCGTGAGAACCAAACGCCTGAAAGTACATTTTTACCAAAACAAAAAACTTTTACAAATACATTATAC
Organism: Artemisia argyi; assembly: GCA_030686995.1. Lineage (NCBI taxonomy): Eukaryota > Viridiplantae > Streptophyta > Magnoliopsida > Asterales > Asteraceae > Artemisia > Artemisia argyi. Next base: position 109,462,688 of record CM060692.1, on the reverse strand, counting down.
AAAAATGACAAAAATTACGTTTTTACTAATAAAATGTACAATTACAAATAACTTTTACAAAATAACATTTTTTAGTAATAAAATGTACAATTACTAATAAAATGTACAATTACAAATAACTTTTACAAAATTACATTTTTAACTTTTTACAAATAACTTTTACAAAATTACATTTTTTTAATTTTTTACAATATATAAAAAAACTTTTTAACTTTTTACAATATACAAAAAAAACTTTTTAACTTTTTACAAAATACGTTTTACAAATAACTTTTTACATTTTACAAAATACATTTTAGAAATAACATTTTACAAATTACTTTTTACAAATTACATTTAAAAAAAACGCGTTTTACGCGTCCCCACACACACACACACAGACGCTCTTATCTCACACACACTCACTCTCTATCACATAACGCTCTTATCTCACACACATTCCTCTCTATATCCTCTCTTTTCTCTCTCTCTCTCTCTCTCTCTCTAATAACTCTGTCTCATTTTTTAGATCTAAAACATGTTTTTAGATCTAAAATTGGTGATTTTGGTGATGTTTATGCTGTGAGTGTGTGTGATAAGAGCGTTATGTGTGACTGAGGTACGCTGATATACTTTTTCTGGGTGGTTTTGGTGATGTTTATTTGGGGTTTTTTGAAAAAGTGAGTGATTTATTTCAATTAACGTTTGTTAATTGAAATATTTGTGGTTAATTAACACGGATCTATATTAATTTAATGAAGCCTAATTTTTAAAAATTAGGGTTTTGAAAAAAAATTGGGGGTTTTTGAGAAATTGAATGATTTATTTCAATTAACATTTGTTAATTTGAAATATTTGTGGTTAATTTTAACAGATCTATGTTTAATTAATTAAACGCCTAATTTTTTAAAATTAGGGTTTGGTTTGGTGGTTCTGTGATTATATGGTGATTCTGTGGTGTATTCTGGGTTTGAAAAATTAAGGTTTGGAAAAAAGTTGAGGGTTTTTGAAAGATTGGTGTATTCTGTCGTGTATTCTGTGATTATATGGTGATGTTGGTGATTTCACCACCAACAAAATCACTTGTTTGATATTGTTGGTGGTTCTGTGGTAGATTATATGTGATATGTGACTGCTTTGGTGGTTCTATGGTGCAGGTTTTTGTGATATGTGATATGTGATACTAAGTAGGGAGGGTCAATATATCCTACCCCCTATGGTGGTTCTGTGGTGATTATGTGGGTAGGTTAACACCTTGATCTGCCACCATAGAGTGGTATGAATACCTGCTCTGGCCTACCCCATTCCCCACAGACTTGTGATGAAACTGTTTTTTTTTTTAAAAACAGAAAAGGCAATGATGATTTTATAAAAAAAACAACTAGATTTTGGCATGTCATTTCCAAATGGACAGGCAAATAAACTATGAATTTGCAACCTTTGATGTTGCAGCCAAACATGATGAGCAATATATTTATGAATCTGAGCCTTTACCTATTCTGTGTTAAATGGTGAGTTCGATATTTGTTGTCTTGGACTTTCTTTGCTTGTGTTACTTGTGCTGCTTGTGACAAAACCTGGACTTGTAAACCTGTGGTACGGGTTCGGTTAACACCTCCCTTGATGCTTGGGTGAAAAAAACCTGCACTTGTGACTTTCTTTGCTTGTGTTACTTGTGCTGCTTGTGAGAAAAACTCTGTTCTGTGGTTGTGGTGGGTGATATATATTGACCCTCCCTATTCTGATATACTAACACCTCTTGTGAAACTTGTTTCACTTGTGTAACATGTGCTTGATACTGTTGAGCTTGTGATGATTTAACAGTCTTTTGTTGGCTTTTGTTGAATGTGAGCTTGTGAGAATCTTATGGTACTTGTGGAATATGGTACTTGTGTTGGCTTTTGTTAGGAATTTGTTGAATCTGAGCTTTGGTTGCTTGTGTTTCTTGTATTGCTGAGCTTGTGAGAATCTTATGATACTTGTGGAATATGGTACTTGTGTTGGCTTTTGTAGGGAATTTGTTGAATCTAAGCTTGTGAGAATCTGGTTGCTTGTGTTTCTTGTGTTGCTTTGGTCAAAACCTGGACCTTGTGTGCAAAAGGCGACGACGAATGGGTTTTTCAACCCCGAATGGATGGCAAACAATTACGTTTGCAATCTTCAAATCCGAGCCTTACTAAACCTATTTTTTTTTTAAATTATGTTTTCAAATCCGAGTTTATAAGGCGATGACGAAAACCTGCACTTGGACTTTTTTTGTGTTTGTGTTTTTTTGCTTGTGTTACTTGTTTTGCTTGGACAAAAACCTGCACTTGGACTTTTTGCTTATGTTACTTGTGTTGATTGTGTCAAAACCTGGACTTGGGACTTTTGTTGCTTGTGTTACTTGTGTTGCTTGGGAAAAACCTGGACTTGGACAAACCTGGACTTGTGTTTGCTTGTGTTGCTTGGGAAAACCTGGACTTGGACACAACCTGGACTTGTGCTTTTGCTTGTGTTACTGTGTTGAGACAAAACTGGACAACAAAGGACAAAAGGACAAAAAAAAAGTACAAATAGTACCCTACCCTATGAGAGGGTTTGGTACTTGCCTCTCATAGGGAGGGTTCGGTTAGTGTATCCCAAAGGAAAAAGCTCGCTTAAATCAAGAAGACATGAGAGAAAGTTAACTAACTATCTATGTAACATCTTTATTTACCGAAAAAAGATCAACATATGTTTTTTTGGTTTGATTAAATATTATGTGTCCCTATTCTCCTTTTATATATCTGAGTTTTTATATGTCCGAAATACTTTTACCCAATCCTTTTTCTCAAAATCTAATATAGGTATAACAAGGAGTTGGATTGTTCTCCTGGTTGATCACATCAAATATAATTTCGTCGAAGTTGATTGGCTTTCAAGTTGATAAATTATTATTATTATTATTATTTATTTATTTATTATTATTTTTTTTTGCGCTTCTAGTTGTCTCTAGATAAATTTTATTTATAAATTTAAAACAAAATCAAAGAGCTTTGAAAACTAAAGCTGACATTTTGTTGGTATAATTATTATGATTTCCTCAGATTGTATGAATCTTTGAAAGTAAACATATACGAGTAATTTGTAAAGAATGAGTATAATGTTGCCATTAAAATTGTGTGAATCTATGAACATAAACATGTTATTTTCGTTTTTTCCAATAAATTACTGTAATACAAATATTGTTATTAAAAAACCTTGTAATTAACCATAATGGGTGATCCAGCAGTAAGAATATCAGGTTTTCAAAAAAGAAGTCAAAGGGTTTGAATTAAACGTAGAAAAAATTAATACTTTTGTGGCCATAGAGGTTCATTTGCGCCGACTCCGAGCTATTCAAAAAGATAGTCGCTTTGAGATTGGTCGACTCGTAATATCGAGTCAAAAACCTATTAAAAAAAGGGTTTTTCTAACTTGTGCCCTAGGGGCACAAGTTAAACACACCAAAAGTACACAAGGGCCCACGAAAAGTACACACGTTCCACATAAAAGTACAAACATATGTATTTTTATGTGAGTCCTTGTCTACTTTTGATGTTTTTAACTTGTGCCTCTAAGACACAAGTTAAAAAAACCCTTAAAAAAAATCTTGTAATTTCAGTTTTTTACAATAACAAACTCATACATAAAAACACCAAACTTTGTAAAATTCACAAAATTTAAAAAGGTGACAAGCATGTATCAAATCAACAAAAATAGTTCAAATCAATTCACTTTTCATTGTCCTTTGTCTACTTTACATCTTTTAGGACCATGTGTTTTTAACCTTTTCATGATACCGACAAGAGTCAAATAGTCAATCACACCTTTTCATAATGGCATTTCCGTAAATAAAACCAAAACACAATGGCCTTTATTGTCTCTCCATAAGCGGGAATCACAACACATTTCTTGCCCGTTGCGTTTCAAATTTCAAACACTAAACGACAAAATAACTACTACTACTCCCAATAACCAACCACTATCACTTCAGTACAATATACTATCTCTCTCTATGTTTTCTTAACAGAGTTTAAATTGTTTCTTATAAAAAAACACATTCCTCAGTTTTGGATTTGGTCGGTTGGCTGTGTTATTTGATCGATTTTACGACATGGGTGGTTCCGGAAAATGGATGAAAGCTCTTTTAACTAAGAAATCTGATAAACTTGATCAGGTATTGTTGGTTTTGTTTCCTCATTTGAAAATTTTTTTTGGGTAGTGTAAAATTATGTCAAATATACCAATTTTTCGGCTACGATTTTCGGTACTTTTCATATACTGATTATATGTAACATATTTTTGTATATATATTTTTTTTGAAATCTGGTTATTACAAAATGTTTACTTGATACAACCAATAAAACGCAAGAACAGAAAAATATATCGTGTATAGAATGTTTAGTTTTAATGGGGTTGTTTTTGTGTGCAGGAAAAAGCGGGAAAAAGTGGTAAGAAATGGAAGTTATGGAGGAGTTCATCGGGCGAAATGGGATCGGGTTGGAAGGGGTTTAAAGGGAGTTATAGGGGAACAACCTCTGATGGATCAGATGCATCTTCAGTTGTTAGTTCAGATGCATTTTCTGCTGCTGTGGCTGCTGTTGTTAGGGCTCAACCCAAAGATTTCAAGGCTGTTAGACAAGAATGGGCAGCTATCCGTATCCAAACTGCTTTTCGTGGGTTTTTGGTAAGTGCTTAAAAGTTGCGCTGTTTTAGATCATGTTTTGGGGGTTATTGTTTTACAAGTTACACAGACTATTGTTTTTAGTCTATAATATTCATTTATCATATGATTATTAAAGGGTTATATCAGTATATGTTATGTAATCATATCAAATATGAAGTGTCTCAAAAATTACAACTATTTATTGGCTTATCTCAAGTTAGTTTCAGCCCGATTTCGTGATAAAGTTTCCTTTTCACCTATCATATACCTTGAGGCTTATGTTATTTGAAAGGGTATTTGGTAACAACAATGAAGTCTAAGATGGAATGTCTTGACGAAAATTAAATTGCTACGATTTGTATTATGGGCAGCTTTTGGAATCTGAATTCTATTGCGAGTGTTTTGGGTTGTGATGCAGATTCTAAAAATTTGGCAAATTATCAAGATAACTTCATAATAATAAGATTATAAAATTGATGTAGGCAAGAAGAGCATTGAGAGCTTTGAAAGGAGTAGTTAGGATTCAAGCTTTAGTTCGAGGGAGGCAAGTCAGGAAACAGGCTGCTGTGACTCTTCGATGTATGCAGGCTCTTGTTCGTGTTCAAGCGAGGGTCAGGGCTCGTCGTGTTCGCATGTCCATTGAAGGTCAAGCTGTCCAAAACATGCTTAATGAACGACGCACACAAGCCGAACTTTTAAAAGAGGCTGAGGTTAAATAATCAACACTTGAACCGATTCACTATCTTGTTATATATCAAACACATTTGTTGATGATTACATTCTGTGCCAACTCCAGGAAGGATGGTGTGACCAGAGAGGAACTCTACAAGAGGTTAAAGCCAAGATTCAAATGAGACAAGAGGGGGCTTTTAAACGTGAACGAGCACTAGCATATGGTCTTGCTCAGAAGGTAGTGCATGTCTGTTCCATGTAGTAGCGGAGTAGCCATTTGGACTCTCGATTTGGAACTGATTATTTAAAGTCACAACAATAACCTTTTGATGTTTGGAAAACTTATTTCGAGTTATAGCATTTTTAGGTGGTCAGAAAATCTAGTTAAGAATCCTTACCAAACAAAGCATTACCTATTTAACCATGTTTTAAACCTCACCAAACAAAGCATTGCCTATTCACAATACATCTAATCTAAATAACATATAAATCCCTTTAAAATTCAGGATTAATCTACTTTTCAAACTTCAAACAACATAAGTTTATACTAAAGTTTCAATTTATAAATTTGCAGCAATGGAAATCAAGCCATGGGTTGGACTCGAAAACAAGTGTTTCTTCAGCATCAATTAAAAACCAGCAGTTTGACAAGAGTACGTGGGGTTGGAGTTGGTTAGAGCGTTGGATGTCAGCCAAGCCATGGGAAAATCGATTGATGGAGCAAGGTCAAAACGACCCACTTGAAACACCGCCTCCACCATCCAAAAACCATGTTGACACCCACAAAGTAATGAGTGCAAAATCATCAGAACCCGAAATGGTCAAAGTCAAAAGAAACAACATGACCACCAGAATCTCAGCAAAACCTCCTCAAATTGCTGCTCAACGCACTCGTTCATCATCTAGTCCAAGTTCTGAGTACTGCTATGATGGAAGCTCGGGTTCATCGTCTCTCTGCACTTCGTCAATGACTCCAATTTCCATGGAACGAACAGAAGAAAGTAGTAATCACAACAACCGTAAACCAAGCTATATGAGCTTGACTGAGTCAACCAAGGCTAAGCAGAGAAACCCGTCTCCCAGAATCTACAGGCAATCAATGGATGACTTTCATTTCCTTAGAAATTCTGGGGTCCTATGCAATGTTGATCCAAACAGTGGTAATTGCTCTGAACCTTCTTCGGTTAATTTGTCTATATCCAGACCTCTTCCCACCCGAATGGAGAAAAGCTCGATGAACCTGAGAAATAAAAGCTGTTATGCTTGAAATGTTCTGATCCAATTGTATTGAATTGAGTTTGTTGCTAAGTTCAACAACAGCTTGTTGTTTTTGTAATCTTTCTATGGTTTGTATAAAGTAGCTAGGTTTGTAATTCGAGTTCTTGATGCTTATTGGTTTTGCATTCGTTTGTTTTAATCAAGAGTTTGAGAAATGCTGTGATTTGGATTGAAGTGACAAGTTTAGTGGTTGAAAACCTAAAAAGTTACTTTGGTATTTCTTTATTACAATTGAGTATCTCCTTGGTGGACCATGAACAAAATTGTTTACACTGTCCTATGTTGTTTATATGGTTATCTAGAAGTTGAAACGAAGTTGATCAAGTTCCAGCTCCAGATAATCTCCAAACAAGATTCTGTTGGAGGTTAAGATCCCATAACAAGGTTAAGATAATCAATGACCTAACTATGTACCAATGAATGGTTATCGGATATCACTTGAAAACGTGATATCACTTTCCAAAGTAAACTATTCGACCCTAATGCCTGAGTATCACGAATATCTAATTGGGATAAGACCAAATGTATGTTATTGAATTAGACACAAATCAACAACCCTTTGCGTTTTAGTGTTTATGTTTTTTTATCTCCTTCATGCATGATTTGATTTTCCTATTTATAGGTAAAATTACTCAACCCTAGTCAATGGAATTAAGAGTGATTAACGGCTCATTAATCCCACTTAATCTGCCTCCATAATAATAGGAATTAGTGGTTACACGACCAATTAAACGTGGTCTTTAATGTAGTTATAACTGCCACTTGAATAGGTCAAAGCAGTTACAAAACAAGTTTGAATTCAGTCCAGTGAGTTCGTAACACTCACTGATAAGCTAGTCCCTGAGGATATGAACTCTCTAAAGAGACAACTCCATGATGAGATCTTTCAGCCTGAGCTGAACTCATCAGCCTGATGAATACCGTTCAGTCCAGAGTGTCACTCTCTGAAAGAGTGAACTCACTGAACTTCATCAGAGATTGAATAACACTTAACCACTATAAGAGTCAGGGTGTTCAGGGACTTGATGGGTGCACACTCCGTACTTCCTGACCCATTTCCAGGTTTGAAATGATCCCTCAAGTGCACTAAATTTTCCAACAATACTCCCCAAATTTAGTTTACTTCCTTTGCATTAAAATTAAACATTAAATAAAACATATGCATAAACGAAAATATCCTGAAGATTGAATTTCCATCTTAGTACATTACACGTTCAAATATTCTAGAATCAGGGTGTTCCAAAGAATTGAACCCTTCAAACCATTTGAATACCTGAAGATAAAATACACATACGTTTTCAAACACTTAAACGCTCCTGACACCATACAAGCCATGTGTCCATATCCAATTCATAAATGTTGTAAGAGCCAAAAGTCCAAAGCTCCCTGAAGCGGCAAAACTTCAACATTCACATAGGTGGTTCATCTTTATTCATGCTCCTGCCAAGAAATTTTTCAAAGAAATTAACCATTAAGAAGTAATGACTTCATCTTCCTTTCCAGTAGGTTCCAAGCACAAACCTGTTAGAATTTAAATATCATGACAATCATATAAATCAAAGTACACATGTATGCGGAAGCAATGGATCAAGTATAACATATAATTATTAACAAAAACATAAATAGGAACGTACCGTATGCAATCTTGAATTCTTGAATAATTGGATGAACCCTAATTAGGGTTTACACATGCATGATATACACATGCATGTATAGCTGTGAACATGTCGAGACCAAGCAAGGAGAAAAGAAAGGTTTTTGATTTTAATGTGTACAAGAGATTATCATAAAAATAAACCCTTGACCTTGCTTTTATAGGATAACAAAACTTAGGGAACAAGTTAGGGCTTGCGTTGGGTTAGCAACCCATGGCCGATCGAATCTAAGAGCCCACAAGGATTCTAGATCTTTCTTGTTCTCTATTTTTTATCCATGGTCCTTATCTTTGTACGTTAGTCAATTTTCGTTAATTACTAACATTTTTTATTTGTTTTGTGTAATTAATAATTAAATATAACCTTTTATATTAAATTATTAAACTTTAATTCTCATACGTAAAGTGTGCAATCCCGTGGTATCGAGTTCGATTCTAGTCATATACATATTAATATTTATCCACAAACTCTAACAAAACCTTGGGATGGTTGTAAAACATGTGCTCCAGTACACTGAATGTTCAGCTTTCCTCATTGAACTCAGCTCCCAAGTTTCCTCAGGAGGGAGTTGGGTGTCTTAGCATTCAGTGACTAAGTTGGACTTTAAACCCATCCCTTTAACAGACTTTATAACCAAGTCTCTAGCCAACCCCTTTGTCAAGTGATCATCTAAGTTTTGTTGAGATCTAAAAAACTCTATAGATACCACCCCATTCATGATAAGCTCACGAATCATGCTATGCCTGACACCTAAGTGTCTAGACTTCCCATTGTACATATGGCTATAAGCCTTTGCCAATGTAGCAGCACTATCACAATGGATAGAAATAGGTGCTATAGGTTTAGGCCACAATGGAATCTCAAGAAGCAAGTTTCTCATCCATTCAGCTTCTTTACCAGCAGCTGCTAAAGCCACAAATTCAGATTCCATTGTTGAACTAGTGATACAAGTTTGCTTCTTGGATGCCCAAGAAATTTCACCTCCACCAAGTAGGAATACCCAGCCACTGGTAGACGAATTTTCTTTAGTGTTACTGATCCAACTTGCATCAGTGTATCCTTCCAACACTGAAGGATAACCAATATATGAGAGACTATAATCCATAGTTCTCTTCAAATACTTCAGTACCCTCTGAATTGCTTGCCAGTGCTGAGCACTAGGATAACTAGTATATCTGCTCAATTTACTCACTGCAAAAGCAATATCAGGTCTTGTACAAGTCATGGCATACATCAGGCAGCCAATCACCCTAGAATACTCAAGTTGAAATACAGCTTTGCCAGTATTATGCATTAGCTTTTCAGATGTATCCATAGGAGTACTCACTAAAGTACAATTAAAGTAATTAAATTTCTTCAGTACCTTCTCAATATAAGGAGACTGAGAAATTGATATACCATTACTTTCATGTTTGATCCTTATACCAAGGATAACATCAGCCTCCCCCATGTCCTTCATAGAGAACCTTGATGAAAAAAATTCCTTTGTCAGGTTAACCTGATTTTGGTCAGTGCCAAAGATCAGCATGTCATCAACATATAGACAAATGATGACTCCTTTACCAGATTCATCAAATTTGCTATATACACATTTGTCAGCCTGGTTAAGAACATAACCATTAGACAAAACTACTTCATTAAAATTTTGATTCCATTGCTTAGGTGCCTGTTTCAGTCCATATAAAGACTTAATCAGTTTACACACCTTGTTTTAATTGCCAGGCAAGATGAAGCCCTGAGGTTCGTTCATATAAACCTCCTCATCCAATTTACCATTCAATAAAGCTGTCTTCACATCCATCTGATGAATAATCAGATTGTGAATTGATGCCAAAGCAGTCAGTAATCTTATGGTACTGATACGTGCAACAAGGGCATAAGTATCAAAGTAGTATATCCCTGACTTTTGTTTAAAGCCCTGAATGGCTAGTCTAGCCTCGAACTTTTCAATAGTTCCATCTACCTTCATTTTCCTTTTGAAAATCCATTTGCAACCTAGAGGTTTGCAACCTGGTGGTAGATCAACCAACACCCAAGTGTTGTTGACCATGATGGAGTCAATCTCATCATTTATTGCTTCTTTCCAGAAAGCAACACCCTGGGACTTCATTGCTTCTTCAAATATTTTAGTATCATCCTAATCAATAAAGCAATAGGAGTATTGGTCAGAGACTTCATTCCTTGTACCTTTAATTAAATATAATTGAAACTCAGGTCCAAATGACTTTGGAGTCCTGACCCTTTTGCTTTTTCTAAGCTTCGGTTCAGGTTGTTGAACCACAACCTCATCAGGGACCTCATCTGAGACCTCTGATACACCAATGTCATCAGTTCCATTTGGAATCCACTGACTTGGTCTAGGGACTGATGAGAATATATTCTCATCAAAGAGTGCATCCCTTGATTCAATTATTGAGTTAATTGAAACATATTCATTAGGTTCAATAACATAGAACCTGTACGCCTTGGAATGCTCAGTATATCCAACAAAGATGCATTCAATGCCTATTTCACACAAAGTTTTTAATTTTGGATCAGGAATTCTTACAACAGCCCTACAACCCCATACCCTAAGATAATTCAGGTTGGGTTTCTTTTTAGTCCAGAGTTCATAAGGGGTAACCTTGTTCCTTTTATTGGGAACCCTATTTAATAAATAGCAAGCTGTTAACATAGCTTCACCCCAGAACCCTTGACTCAGTCCTGAGTAGGACAACATGGAATTAACCATCTCATTCAATACCCTGTTTTTCCTTTCAGAGATACCATTTTGTTGAGCAGTATAGGGAGTAGTCGTTTCATGGATTATACCAACAGACTGAAAATACAAAGTATCCATGTACTCAGCTCCCCTATCAGTCCTGAATCTTTTGATCAGGGACCCAATTTGCAATTCAACTTCAGTTTTAAATACTTTGAATTTATCTAATGCTTCATCCTTGGTATGTAACAGATAGACATAACAAAACCTAGAAGCATCATCAATAAATCTCACAAAATACTTTTTATTCTCTAAAGAGGGAGTGGCATGCAAATCACACAGGTCTTTGTGTATAAGCTCCAAGAGCTCAGTCTCACGTTTTACACCCTGAAAAGGTTTCTTAGTTATTTTGGCCAACATGCAAGTTTTACACTTTTCAGTGTCCATGTCAAATGCTGGGATTAACCCATCCTTAGACATATCTTGCATCCTTTTAAAATGTACGTGGCCAAGTCTAGCATGCCACAGGGTAGAGTCATTCAGTTTAGAGGTTGACATAAAGGCTGAATTAACAATGTTAAGCCTGAACATTTGATTACACAAATAGCCAAAACAAATAAATACACAATGTTTAGACAAAATAAATTTATCAAATTCAATAACTTGTTTATATCCATGATTATTCAAAATACTACTAGAAACCAAGTTCTTCCTTATGTCAGGAACATGAATAACATTAAACAAAGTTACAATCTTTCCAGAAATAAAATTAAGATCTACACAACCATGACCATGCACCAGAGCTGTTGACTCACTTCCCTTGTGAAGAATAGAACCATCATTCAATGACTCGTAATTCTTGAACCATCTTCTATCTTTACACACATGAACAGTTGCTCCAGAGTCAACCTACCACGCAACATCATCATCCTGCACATAGTTAGATTCAGATACATATGTAACATAATAAACCTGAAGAGATTCATTAAACATATTCTGACCTTTCAGTGAGTTGGAAGAACCACCACTCCCTGAACCACTAGTGCCTGAACCATTGGATTTACCACCAATCTTAACACCTTTGCAATCCCTTTCAATGTGACTAGATTTGCCACATTTCTAACAAGTAGGTGTTGCCATCTTGTTAGGATCAGCCCTTGTGTTATCCTGATGTTTACGTTTGCCTTTATTGTCATTGTACCTAGTGGAATTGTTATGTTCCACCATATTGACAACAGATGTACCAGTAGCATTGCTACTCTTTGGCTTGTCATTATCCTGCGCCCTGAGAGATTCCTTAATACGCAGATGACTACCCAACTGAACAAGTGTCAGTTCTTCCTTCTTATGTTTCAAGGTATGCTTGAAATCTTTCCAAGAAGGAGGGTGTGGAAAACTAGAAGGGGGGGGGGGGGGGTGAATAATTTTACGTCTTTTTCGTTTTATAAAAGTTTGCTTCAAAAGAATAGTTTAAGCTTATAAAAACTTTGATTCAAAAATATAGATTTAAGTTTGTTCACTATAGTTGTTTAAACACCACTAAATTAAATTGTTGAGTAAAGGACTACAATGTTATATTACACACACACACACACACACACACACACACACACACACACACACACACACACACATATATATATATATATATATATATATATATATATATATATATATATATATATATATATATATATATATATATATATATATATATATATATATATATCCTTTTGGTTTGTTTAAATGAGATTGGTGTTGTGAATGGAACTTAGTTTGATCTTTATGTGAAATCAATATATGCACAATACAAGCTATAATAACTATGTACAAAATGTAAATAACTAAGTAAGTAAACAAAGAGTGAGAGATGGAAAGATCAAACCGAGAGACAAAGGATTTATAGTGGTTTGGCTACAAGGACACCTTCCTTGCCCTACTCCACTCCCCGAGCACCGAACTCGAGAGTTTTCTTCACTAAGTCAATATGCTCCCTTATGGCGGAGAAAACCGTACACACCTTAGCTTACACCAATTTAACGACACAAAGCTAAATGTCGAGTTCTAATCGAAGCTAGAACTAATCTCACAACTTCAAACACACTACAACTTCTTCACACCCATTCACTCCTTCTACATTTCTTCACAACACTTGTGTCTTCACACCTTCACAACTTCTATCTTTTCACTACTTCATATCTTATGCTACTTCACAACTTCTAGGCCTCTATGTCTTCGCAACTTTAATACTTCTATGTCACTACTTGAAGGCTTTTATCTATGTACCGCTACAAGGCTTCTTCTACTTTAAAAGCTTCTATGTCTTCACTACTTCAATGCTTCTAAGTCTTCACACCTTCTATGCTTCTATTTCTTCACAACTTTGAGGCTTCAACTTCTTAACTACTTCAAAGCTTCAATACCACTATATGGCTTCTATATCTTCACTACTAACTACTACCTCAATATACTACTACCTCTTATACCTCCTATCACTAATACTATGAACCACTACTTCTTCACTTCTTGTACCTCTTCACACTTTCAACAAATCTAGATTCTATATCTAAATCTAACTAACAAATTTACACACCTTATACACTAAAGAATAAATGTCTTACAAGATGAAATGAACAAAAAACTTAGATAGCAAGATGATACTAAGTTGTAATACTTCTAGTCTTGATTGATAGAAGTATTCTTCTCTTTGCACTTGAATGTTGAAGCTTGAATCACTTGGAAACAAAAGCTTATGATTATATGATCAGAGAATTGATTTAGAGAGGTTTGGGCAGAGAGTTTTTGTGCATAAAGGCAAGGAAAATCTGTGGGAATGAACCAGTATTTATAGGCAAAGCTGAGGGGGAGGGGGTCAGGAGCGTGGCCAGTCCCCTTAATAATTGATGAGTGGGAATTGCAGCAGGATTTACCTCTCGAGGGATCTCGAGAAGCTTACAACCCCCACCAGGCAGTGTACCTGATCGTTGTAGTATAGTATAGTGACAAGTACCGGGGGATTGATCGTTCAACTCAGGAATAGTGTTGCTAGGATTAGAAAGCCTAAAAACTAGGTCAAGAGGTGAGGGATGATTCTTTTTGTATTTTTATATTTTTATAAAAGCAATTAAAATTTCGGGTTTTTGGAAGAGTGGGCGGAATTAGTTGCTAGTCAACTAACCCAATAACTAAGATGCAATCAAAATAAAATAACAAAAATGAAAATAAAGCTAATTAAACTAGTGGTGTGAACAATAATAGGGAAAATTGTGTTTACTTAGATTTCATTACTCCCTAGATATCTTTTACAGGTTGATAGTTTGTTACAATTGCGTGGATGACGGGTTATATTCCTTAATACCATTTGTGGGGTGGCGTATGTACTTCCCCAACTCTATAAGCTCCTACTTCACTCCTATGTCGAGCCTGCAAGAAGCTCCTAACATGGGATCATTAGAATTCGCTCATGCATTAAATACAACCATAAAAACCTAGTACGCATTGGTTCATGTTTCTTAAGACTGACGAGGCGAAAAATGAACCATTTTTAGGGGGTCATTTAAGCCCGGAATTGAATTTATTTGATCAAATATTGCTCTAAATCGTTCCTTTTGTGATTTTAGGTACTTTGGGAGTGAATTCTGGAAAAGGAAGCATTTTGGACGTTTTTGGAGCATGAAAGTGAAGAAAATGGCAAAGACTTAATTTTCCATGCTGGGAACAGTTCCTGACGGCATCAAGAAGGAAAATATGACGGCGTCAAGAGCAAAATCCATGACGACCCAGAGAAAACCTGAAGGCGTCAGAAGTAGGGCGTCAAGAGTTATTTTGGTGACGACCTGAAGAAGGATTACACATGACGGCGTCAGATCCAGATCTAGGTAGTCCGAGAACTTTATTGGCGGCGAGATAACGGCGTCATAAATTTACTCTTGACGCCGTCACCTCACAAAATCTATATATACTTTTCTATTTTTCATTCATTAAAGGAGGAACTTGTGTGGAGAATACTAGGGCCGAACCTAATAAACCCTAGGTCGTTTGTAACAGTATTTTCAAGGGTTTTCACCCCTTGAAACCTTTCATGTTCAATTAAGATAAGTCTTCTTTCAATTCATTCAATATGTCTATGTGTTGTTTGAATATATCTTATGCTTGTCTTGATTTTAACATGCTAGGCTAGATCTTTCATGTGTTTGCTTAGATGTAATGAAACCTAGATGTTGATTATAGGTTGATTGCTTGTTTATAGTTGTAATGGATGAATGATTTCAATGTTAGGCTTAAGAAAACTGGCAGATCTCCATTGTGTAACTTGCTTGAACGTCTTAAGAAACATGAACCGATGTGTACTAGGTTTTTATGATTGTATTTAATGCATGAGCAAATTCTAGTGATCCCATGTTAGGAGCTTCTTAGCCGGCTCGACATAGGAGTGAAGTAGGAGCTTATAGGATTGGGGAAGTAAGTACGCCACCCCATGAATGGTATTAAGGAATCCAATCCGTCATCCATGCAACTGTAACAAGTAATTAACCTGTAAAAGATATCTAGGGAGTAGTGAAATCTAAGTAAACACAATTCTGCCATATATTGCTCACACCACTATCTTAATTAGTTTATTTTCATTTTTGTTATTTTATTTTGATTGCATCTTAGTCATTGGGTTAGTTGATTAGCAACTAATTCCGCCCACTCTTCTAAAAACCGAGATTTTTATTTGCTTTTATAAAACATAAAAAAAAAAATACAAAAAAGAATCATCCCTCACATCTAGACCTAGTTTTTAGGCTTTCTAATCCTAGCGACACTATTCCTAAGTTGAACGATCAATCCCCCGGTACTTGTCACTATACTATACTACAACTATTAGGTACACTGCCTGGTGGGGGTTGTAAGCTTCTCGAGATCCCTCGAGAGGTAAAGCCTGGTGCAATTCCCATGCATCAAGTTTTTGGCGCCGCTGCCGGGGAATAGTTATTGTCTAGGTAAGGATTTCTTTTTATTAGGTCTACTTGCTAGATTCCTTTCTAGTAAGATTTTATTTTTATTTTTAGGTTCTCTTTAGTCTATCTCATTTCTTCGTGTTTTTGTTCGTAATCTTTGCCATCCGACATCATGGAAGGTGGTAACATCTTTGAACCCATCAACCCACCACAACAAGACCACCCACAAAACCCACCACTAGCTAACCAACCTCTTAGGCCCCGAACCCTAGGAGAGTACTCCCGACCTAGCCACCAAGGCTATCGAAACACCATTAAGCTCACCCAAGGAGCCAATGTGTCTCCCTTGCGATCCGACACCATCCGGTTGGTGCAAAGCGGATGTGCATTCCATGGACTTCGTTTCGAAGATCCAAATCAACATCTCAAGGACTTCCTTAAAATCATAGATTCTATACACCTTGATGCTACAACTAGAGAGTCAACCCGATTACGCTTATTCCAATTCTCTCTACGTGATCAAGCTAGTAGATGGCTTGAGCGTTTCCCCGCGGGATCCATCACCTCATGGGATGATCTCAACACTCGTTTCCTTGCCCAATTCTTCCCACCGGGGAAGACTGTGATGCTTAGAAATGACATTTTGATGTTTGAACAACATCAGGGTGAAACTTTCTAAGAAGCATGGGCTCGTTTCAAGGATCTACTTCACAAAGTCCCTCATCATGGTATAAATCTTTGGTTATTAGTTCAGATTTTCTATGACCATGTCGACTATCACACTAAACGTACAATCGATAGAGCCGCAGGAGGTAGATTGCGTGATAAGGACGCCGAGGAGTCTTGGGCAATTATTGAAGAGCTTTCCGCCGATAATCAAGAATTATGGGAGTTTAATCATACTATAAAAGCGGCCATCAACGCAATCTCGACACCTGGAGGGACTAATCAAATCTCTGATGAACTCTTTTGCAAACTTGAGGCAAAAGTTGACTCTTTTGAGGAAAGGCAAAAAAGACCCTTAAGTCCTAGACGGGCTACTGTCAATTCTGTCTCGAAAATGACTTCAACGCTATTATCAGAGTCACCCTCTAGAGAGAATGTTGAGACTTTTCAAAACTATGCCCCACCTTATTCCCCTCCCGAGAAACTTAGCCCGAAATTTGAAGCCAGAATGAGGGAATACATGGCAACTCATTCAGAGAGCTTTCTAGATTCGAGGAAGCAGTTTATAAACAAAAAGAGGAGATGCAAGAGAAAATGAATGAAATGATGAGCCTGATGGAGGAGTATGCCAACCAGAAAACCCCCGAAAGGATGTTACTGAGGAAAGAAAGCGTCATCCCCACTACCCGATTTCTTAATTCCATCACAATTGTCCACACGGATAATGAGAAAGTAGAAACCCCTAGTGAACAAACTGCAGGAGAACCGCCAAAATCCCAATCCTTAAGTTACTACCTGAAACATGATATAAACGAAAGCACTATAACAAATTGGATAAAGGGTGACGGGCGTAACCAATCTTCCAAACAGGGTTCCGAGAAGGAGGAAGAGGGAAAAGATGAGTATGATACATTACCTGGGGGACTGATATTCGAGAAACTATTGGTACAAAAAGTGGCTACTAAGCAGATGGCGTGTGGGAACTTTGAGATACCGGCCAGCATCGGGAATTTGAAATATCTAAACGCTTTCGCCGACCAAGGATCGGAAGTAAATCTTATGCCCCTAACTATCTACACCCAACTAACGTAAAAAATGCCAGCCCCCACTCGTGTTAGGCTATTCTTCGCTGGACACTCTTACGTGTACCCCCTGGGAATTGCAGAAGATGTGTTGGTCAATGTCACGGGATTCATGTATCCCGTTGATTTTAGGATCATCGATGATAAGGGAGATGGATGCATGCCAATAATCCTTGGGGCACCATTCCTCACCACCGCAAGAGCTGTCATTAAGTATGAAGGTAGGAAAATTGAGCTTAAATCAGGAAAAAGAAAGATTAGCTTTCCCATGACCCCGCAATATGGGCAAGAGAGTTTGAGGGGGAGAAAGCTCAAAAACAACATTGACACATCACCTATTCATGTTCAGGAGAAAATACTTGCATGGGAGGCAAGAATCAAAAGCTACAAGGAGGCTGAACATGAAAGAAGCAAAAGCAATGAAGTTCATGTCGAGTTCAAACATAGTCAACCAACGAGGAGCCATGTACCATTAAAGAAAGGGAACTTAGTACTCTTAAGACACTTGGAGATAACGATACCTCCCGATAAACCGAGTCCCTGGTGGTATGGGCCTTTCACAATTGAAAGCATAAGCCATGATGGGATGGCTAACTTGAGAAGTAAAGGAGGAGGAGAGGTGATTGGAAGTATCGACAGATTGAGACACTACCACCACGATAGTAATGATCACAACTACATGGGGTACATCATCTCAAGGGATGAGGTCACGTAGTAACCCATGACGTTGAGTCTAGCTACAAGACTCGTAAATAAAGAAAAGCGCTTCTTGGGAGGCAACCCATGTTTTGTGTGATTTTTATTTTGTTTGATTGTTATTTGCTTCCGTATGCATGCTTTATTTTTATTGTTGGTAGATCATGTTTCGAACTAAAATGGTGAAAATACTTTACTTTGTTGTTTTGCTTAGTCTTAACTTCATCCACAATATTAAGTGAACATGTGTATTCGTATTTGTTAGAGTCAAATGCTTGTATCGAGTCATAATAATGTTTTGCAGGATTTTCCAGGAAGTAGGGCAAAGTTTTTCCAGAAATTTTCCGGAAACTTAACATAAGAATTTCTGCAGGTCACTTCTGATGGTGTCAGGAAGAAATTCCTGACAGCGTCACGTGTAAAATTCTGGAAATTTTACCAGTTTTGTTTTTCTAACGGAGTCTTAAAGTTTTTGTTGAATCTTTAGTTTTATAATCTCCAGGAGATCTGCAAACATCATTCCACAAGCATTATATCTTATTTTGTTTTCTAGGATTTGTTAGCATATATAGATTGCCGCCGATTTTACGCGAGGTTGCCTTGTTTGTTTTCTCAGGTTTAACAGGTTATATATGACAAGAAGATGATTTATATTCTGGAAGGGAAGCTTTGATTGTTCATTTTCTTGGAGGAAGATCTAACCTGGTTACCATATTATCCATACCGAGCGAATCAGGGGAGTATTTGATTTCATTCTTTTACCTGTTTTACTTTTACATTCTTTACTTGAACATTGGGGACAATGTTCATCCTAAGTGTAAGGGGAGGGTAAAATGATGATACCTTACAGATACACTTTCGCTTGAGTTTGTTTGTTTGATGGTAGATGTGTAATAAAACTATGAGAAATACTTGTTAGTGTAATTTTAGCGCCAAATTTAAATTTTTTTACAACATTTAGGAGTGAAACTTTAGCCATAGCAAGCGTCTCATGGATAGGAGATTGTATGACTAGCACAAAACCGTACCATTCAGAAAAATTTTCCACCCAAATATGTGAGGTTCGCCTTTAGATTTGATAGGAAAAGCATTTACTATTAGTGCTTATGAGTGTACCGGTAGCATTTAGATTCTAGAACTTGCGTTAGTGATGCATCCCGAGACCGCTAGTGAGACTACATTCGTGTAGTAGGATTTACTACATGATAAGAGGCATTAGGATCACCCTTGTGTTAAACCCGTATCATAATTACTTGACCATCTAAGTCATATTACTTGGCTAGTTAAGTCAACTAATTTTTCCCACACCTTAGCGTTGTACTCATTTTTAGTACACGAAACCCCTAGTACACCCCTCCGAGCCTATCTTTTCTTTTCTAACTTTAAGCATCTTACTTAAAGGAAGAATTTGTTACACTCCACTTAAATGTAAACCCAAATCGCCTTAGCCTTCCATGTATGCACTCATCTTTAGTGCATTATTGTCATTTGTTTAAACCCTTAGTTAATTATCTAATTGATTACATGGTTGCTAAGTCGAGTCATATCCTTGTACATATTGTTTTGGGACGATTGGGACTCATGGGTAAAGTACTTGTGTTATGGAGTAATGGGGAAGAACATCATATTATTACCCCCATATGTGCGTTAATCTAAAAAGTACTCCAAGTGTTTTGATTTTCTTAATTCGAGTCATTAGATTAGTTTATTGTAAAGTATGTAAAAATTCAAGTGTAAGAGGAATGTTCATTCCCTATGATGTATTATTTTGGATGGTAGGGTAAGAGTGTATGCAAAAAAAAAAAAAAAAAAAAAAAACATAGAAAAAGAAAAGAGAAAAACATACGGACTACCATCCCGTTTCATTCTATGTTTATTTTATGTTTTTGTTATTTTTCATTTATTAGCTTAAGTCGAGTCTAGTCTTGGCTTAGCAACGCCATATTCTACATGTAATTAACCAAGATTATTAACTCGCCACCAGTAAAGATTGCCTATATCCAACAAAACCGTGTATTTCATATCCCTATACCTAAAGTTACAACCCTTAAAAAGACCTCTTTGATAGTTTATCCTAGGTGCTTACGCCATGTGGTGGAGGTTTGATCCTTTCCCAAGCCTATGGTAATCTATTTTACACCCGAGAGATGTGAGTATCTAAACACTATTTGTGAGGTGCTAGTATATGACCTCCGTGCTTGTCTTTGGTCTTTAGTGGAACGATTATTTGTTGTAATTACTTTTATATTAGTATTAAATGATCCCTAACTTGTATTTTGATTAGAATAAAAGCGCATTTGCTTGAGGACAAGCAAATCTCAAGTGTAATGGTATATGATGAGACGAAAAATGAACCGTTTTTAGGGGGTCATTTAAGCCCGGAATTGAATTTATTTGATCAAATATTGCCCTAAATCGTTCCTTTTGTGATTTTAGGTACTTTGGGAGTGAATTCTGGAAAAGGAAGCATTTTGGACGTTTTTGGAGCATAAAAGTGAAGAAAACGACAAAGACTTAATTTTCTATGCTGGGAACAGTACTTGACGGCGTCAAGAGCAAAATCCATGACCACCCAGAGAAAACCTGAAGGCGTCTGAAGTAGGGCGTCAAGAGTTATTTTGGTGACGGCCTGAAGAAGGATTACACATGACGGCCTCAGATCCAGATCTAGGCAGTCCGAGAACTTTATTGGCGGCGATGATGACGGCGTCAGAAATTTACTCTTGACGCCGTCACCTCACAAAATCTATATATACTTTTCTATTTTTCATTCATTAAAGGAGGAACTTGTGTGGAGAATACTAGGGCCGAACCTAATAAACCCTAGGTCGTTTGTAACAGTATTTTCAAGGGTTTTCACCCCTTGAAACCTTTCATGTTCAATTAAGATAAGTCTTCTTTCAATTCATTCAATATGTCTATGTGTTGTTTGAATATATCTTATGCTTGTGTTGATTTTAACATGCCAGGCTAGATCTTTCATGTGTTTGCTTAGATGTAATGAAACCTAGATGTTGATTATAGGTTGATTGCTTGTTTATAGTTGTAATGGATGAATGATTTCAATGTTAGGCTTAAGAAAACTGGCAGATCTCCATTGTGTAACTTGCTTGAACGTCTTAAGAAACATGAACCGATGTGTACTAGGTTTTTATGATTGTATTTAATGCATGAGCGAATTCTAGTGATCCCATGTTAGGAGCTTCTCAGCCTGCTCGACATAGGAGTGAAGTAGGAGCTTATAGGATTGGGGAAGTAAGTACGCCACCCCATGAATGGTATTAAGGAATACAATCCGTCATCCACGCAACTGTAACAAGTAATTAACCTGTAAAAGATATCTAGGGAGTAGTGAAATCTAAGTAAACACAATTCTCCCATATATTGCTCACACCACTATCTTAATTAGTTTATTTTCATTTTTGTTATTTTATTTTGATTGCATCTTAGTCATTGGGTTAGTTGATTTGCAACTAATTCCGCCCACTCTTCTAAAAACCGAGATTTTTATTTGCTTTTATAAAACATAAAAAAATACAAAAAAGAATCATCCCTCACATCTAGACCTAGTTTTTAGGCTTTCTAATCCTAGCGACACTATTCCTAAGTTGAACGATCAATCCCCCAGTACTTGTCACTATACTATACTACAACTAACAGGTACACTGCCTGGTGGGGGTTGTAAGCTTCTCGAGATCCCTCGAGAGGTAAAGCCTGGTGCAATTCCCATGCATCAAAGACGTTCAAGCATGTTACCCTATGGAAGTCTGCCAGTTTTCTTAAGCCTAACATCGAAATCATTCATCCATAACAACTATAAACAAGCAATCAACCCATAATCAACATCTAGGTTTCACTACATCTAAGCAAACACACAAGAGATCTAGCTTAGCATGTTAAATTCAAGACAAGTGTAAGATATATTCAAACAACACATAGACATATTGAATGGATTGAAAGGATACTTATCTTAATTGAACATGAAAGGTTTCAAAGAGTAAAAACCCTTGAAAGAGCAGTAAAATTTGTGCTAGGGTTTCTCTAAGTTATCCTTCTTAAGTTCTCTATTAATGAATGAAAATTGCAAAACTATATATAGATTTTCCATCATGACGGCGTCAAGAGGAGATGTCTGACGCCGTCAACTCGCCGCCCATAGTAATATCGGATTGCCTAGATCTAGATTTGACGCCGTCATGTGCAAAGTTACTCTGGGCCATCACATGCAATTGGACCATGACGGCCTATGGTGACGCCGTCGCGCCCTTAGTGTAAAACTCTCTAGACCGTCACGGACTTTATCCACTTCACCTCTTGTTTTACTCTTGACGCCGTCATGTAGATCCTTGTGACGCCGTCAGGTACTGATCTAGCAAGGAAAATTAAGACTTTGCCATTTTCTTCACTTTTATGCTCCAAAAACGTCCAAATGCTTCCTTTTCCAGAATTCACTCCAAAAGTACCTAAAATCACAAAAGGAACGATTTAGGGCAATATTTGATCAAATAAATTCAATTCCGGGCTTAAATGACCCCCCTAAAAACGGATCATTTTTCACCTCATCATATACCCTTACACTTGAGATTTGCTTGTCCTCAAGCAAATGCGCTTTTATTCTAGTCAAAATACAAGTTAGAGGTCATTTAACACTAATATAAATGTAATTACAACAAATAATCGTTCCACTAAAGACCAAAGACAAGCACGGAGGTCATACACTAGCACCTCACAAATAGTGTTTAAATACTCACATCTCTTGGGTGTAATAAAGTATATATCATAATATGGAAATGGAAAACATCTCTCACTACCTGTCATAGCAAAATAGATTACCATAGGCTTAGGAAAGGATCAAACCTCCACCACATTGCGTAAGCACCTAGGATAAACTATCAAAGAGGTCTTTTAAAGGGTTATAACGTTAGGTGTAGGGATATGGAATACACGATTTTGTTGGATATAGGCAATCTTTACTGGTGGCGAGTTAATCATCTTGATTAATTACATGTACAATATGGCGTTGCTAAGCAAAGACTAGACTCGACTTAAGCTAATAAATGAAAAATAACAAAAACATAAAACAAACATAAAATGAAACGGGATGGTAGTCCGTACGTTTCTCTCTTTCTTTTTTATTTTATTTTATTTTATTTTTTTTATTATTTTTTTTTTGCATACACTCTTACCCTACCATCCAAAATAATACATCATAGGGATTGTACATTCCCCTTACACTTGAATTTTTACATATTTTACAATAAACTAATCTAATGACTCAAATTAAGATAATCAAAACACTTGGAGTACTTTTAAGATTAACGTACGTATGGGGGTAATAATATGATGTTTTTCCCCATTACTCCATAACATAAGTACTTTACCCATGAGTCCCAATCGTCCCAAAACAATATGTACAAGGATATGACTCGACTTAGCAACCATGTAATCAATTAGATAATTAACTAAGGGTTTAAACAAATAACAATAATGCACTAAAGATGAGTGCATACACGGAAGGCTAAGGCGATTTGGGTGTACATTTAAGTGGGTTGTAACAAATTCTTCCTTTAAGTAAGATGCTTAAAGTTAGAAACGAAAAGATAGGCTCGGAGGGGTGTACTAGGGGTTTCGTGTACTAAAAATGAGTACAACGCTAAGGTGTGGGAAAAATTAGTTGACTTTACTAGCCAAGTAATATGACTTAAATGGTCAAGTAATTATGATACGTGTTTAACACAAGGGTGATCCTAATGCCTCTTATCATGTAGTAAATCCTACTACACGAATGTAGTCTCACTAGCGGTCTCGGGATGCATCACTAACGCAAGTTCTAGAATCTAAATGCTACCGGTACACTCATAAGCACTAATAGTAAATGATTTTCCTATCAAATCTAAAGGCGAACCTCACATATTTGGGTGGAAAATTTTTCTGAATGGTACGGTTTTGTGCTAGTCATACAATCTCCTATCCATGAGACGCTTGCTATGGCTAAAGTTTCACTCCTAAATGTTGTAAAAAATTTTAAATTTGGCGCTAAAATTACACTAACAAGTATTTCTCATAGTTTTATTACACACCTACCATCAAACAAACAAACTCAAGTGAAAGTGTATCCTGTAAGGTATCATCATTTACCCTCCCCTTACACTTAGGATTAACATTGTCCCCAATGTTTAATTAAAGAATGTAAAAGTAAAACAGGTAAAAGAATGAAGTCAAATACTCCCCTGATTCATTCGGTGTGGATATTGTGTCAACAAGGTTAGATCTTCCTCCAAGAAAATGAACAATCAAAGCTTCCCTTCCAGAAATATAAATCATCTTCTTGTCATATATAACCTGTTAAACCTGAGAAAACAACAAGGGAACCTCGCGTAAAATCGGCGGCAATCTATATACTAACAAGTCGTAGAAAACAAATTAAGATATAATGCTTGTGGAATGAATGTTTGCAGATTTCCTGGAGTTTATAAAACTAAAGAATTAACAAAAACTTTAAGACTCCGTTAGAAAAAAAAACTAGTAAAATTTCCAGAATTTTACACATGACGCCGTCAGGAGTAAACTCATGACGTCGTCAGAAGTGACCTGCAGAAATCTTTACGTTAAGTTTCCGGAAAATTTCTGGAAAAACTTATGTCTTACTTCTTGGAAAATCCTGCAAAACATCATTATGACTCGATAAAAGCATTTGACTCTAACAAATACGAATATACATGTCCATTTAATATTGTGGAGAATCATGATCAATATCATTCTTAGAAACAAATTTGAGGTTTCCCCTTTCACTTATCTTTTGTGAAATACCTTTGTATGAAGTTAAGATAAATTTAAACGACAAAATAAAGTGTTTTCACCATTTTATTTTGAAACATAATCTACCAACAATAAAAATAAAGCATGCATACGGAAATAAATAACAATCAAACAAATAAAAATCACACAAAGCATGGGTTGCCTCCCAAGAAGCGCTTTTCTTTATTTACGAGTCTTGTAGCTAGACTCAAGGTCATGGGTTATTACGTGACCTCATCTTCAAATGTTACATCCTCCTCACTAATCATTTCATTACTACTTTCTTGATAATGTTTTACACGTTGTATGTTGACAGTAAACTCTCTATTTTCATTATCTATTAACACAACAGCTCCAGTTTTAGAGGAACTTTTCACCGTAAAGGGCCCATACCATCTAGACTTGAGTTTCCCAGGAAATAACCTTAACCGAGAATTATACAATAGGACTTTGTCCCCTTCTGAAAATTCCTTAGGTTTCTTAATTCGCTGGTCATGCCATATTTTCGCCCTCTCCTTATATGTAATGGAAGATTCATATGCTTCTAATCTTAGCTCATCAAGCTCATGGAGTTGCAAGAACCTATTTGTTCCGGTGATTGTATAGTCCAAATTACATGCCTTAAGCGCCCAATAAGCCTTATGTTCTAGTTCGACCGGAAGGTGACATGCCTTACCATAGACCATGCGGAACGTGGTCGTTCCAATAGGTGTCTTGTAGGCAGATTGGAATGCCCATAAGGCCTCATCGAGTTTAAATGACCAGTCTTTTCTATTTTGACTAACCGTTTTTTCTAGTATTCTTTTAATTGCCCTGTTGGTGTTTTCGACCTGACCATTGGTTTGTGGGTGATAGACGGTGGAAAATCGATGGGACACTCCATATCTCCTCATGACCTTTTCCATTTGCGCATTGCAAAAGTGGGTTCCCCTATCACTAATGAGAGCTTTAGGAATGCCGAACCTAGCAAACAACTTTTTTAGGAAATGAATAACTACCCTAGCATCGTTGGTCCTAAGGGCTTATGCCTCTACCCATTTTGAATCATAATCGATGGCAACTAAAATGTATTCATTCCCTCCTGAAGATGGAAAGGGTCCCATGAAGTCGATTCCACAGACGCCGAAAACCTCACATACTTGTATAAAATTCTGAGGTGTTTCATCTCTATTTGATATATTCCCGGCCCGTTGACATGCATCGCATGCTTGTATCATTTCTTTAACATCACGGAATATCGTGGGCCAATAGAATCCCGCATCGAAAATCTTTCGTGCGGTGGTGTTTATCCCATGATGGCCCCCAGAGGGGCCAGAGTGACACTCTTTCATG
This sequence comes from Artemisia argyi, assembly GCA_030686995.1. Lineage (NCBI taxonomy): Eukaryota > Viridiplantae > Streptophyta > Magnoliopsida > Asterales > Asteraceae > Artemisia > Artemisia argyi. The sequence continues at coordinate 109,436,217 of CM060692.1, read as the reverse complement.
ATCTTTATTGCCTCATTTCCCAAAACACAACGTCTGATTATTTGATCAGGACACCTTTGGAATAAAAATGGTTCATCCCAGAAGTAGTATTTTAGTTGGGCAAAGAACCTTTTCCTTTCGTATTTAGTCATGTGTTCCGGAATGAGTCTGCTCGCAAGATAGTTAGCAAAATCAGCGTACCAAGGCTCAGAATCTGTCATTGACATGAGTTGTTTTTCAGGAAATGAATACCGAATCTCGCTTCTATCGAGCTTATTAAGGGGATTTTCAAGACGAGAGAGGTGATCAACAGCCAAATTCTCCGCCCCCCTTTATCATGAATTTCAACGTCAAACTCTTGTAACAACAAGATCCACCGAATTAGTCGTTGTTTAGCATCTTGCTTAGCAAAAAGATATCGGAGAGCCGAGTGATCGGTGAAAACGACTGTCTTTGAAAGGACAAGATATTGACGGAATTTGTCAAAGGCGAACACTACGGCCAATAATTCTTTTTCGGTGGTAGAGTAATTTTCTTGAGCGGGATTCATAGTTTTGCCAGCGTAGTAAATAGGTTGGAATAGTTTATCACGCCTTTGGCCTAATACTGCCCCGACAGCATAATCGCTAGCATCGCACATGATTTTGAAAGGCAACTCCCAGTTGGGTGTAACCATGATTGGGGCTTGCGTGAGCTCCTTTTTCAGGAGATCGAATGCATCCTTGCATTCTTGAGAGAAATCGAAAGGGGCATCTTTCACCAGAAATTGAGTCATTGGCCGAGCTATTTTAGAGAAATCTTTGATGAATCTCTGGTAGAACTCGGCGTGGCCCAAGAAGCTGCGTATTGCCTTAACAGTCGTGGGATAAGGTAATTTAGATATAGCTTCCACTTTTGCTTGATCCACCTCAATCCCATTCCCCGAGACCTTACGTCCTAACACAATCCCTTCTTTTACCATAAAATGACATTTTTCCCAATTTAAGACCAAGTTGGTTTCCTCACAACATTTGAGCATTTTTTCTAGATTAGCAAGACAGCGGTCGAAAGAGTTCCCGAAGACCGAAAAGTCATCCATGAAAAATTCCATGTTGTCTTCCATTAATATGTGAAAGATTGCGGTCATGCATCGCTGAAAGGTGGCGGGAGCGTTACACAGCCCAAAAGGCATCCTTTTATAGGCGAACATTCCATAAGGGCAAGTAAACGTGGTTTTCTCTTGGTCCTCAGGTGCTATAGGGATTTGGAAATATCCCGAGAACCCATCCAAGAAACAGTAATACTCGTGCCCAGATAATCTTTCCAACATTTGGTCAATAAATGGTAGGGGAAAGTGATCCTTCCTTGTGGCGTCATTAAGCTTTCTATAATCGATGCATACCCGCCAGCCAGTGACTGTTCTCTGGGGTACCATCTCACCTTTGTCATTTTTCAGCACAGTCATTCCACCTTTCTTTGGTACAACCTGTATAGGACTAACCCACGGGCTATCCGAAATTGGGTAAATCAGTCCTGCATCCAGAAGTTTGATGACTTCTTTCTTCACTACTTCCTTAATGTTGGGATTCACCCGCCTCTGGGGTTGCACGGTAGGTTTATAGTTTTCTTCTATAAGAATCTTATGCGTGCAAAAAGTTGAGTCAATTCCTTTAATGTCGGCTACACTGCATGCAAGCACTCCCTTATATTTCTTTAGGACTTCTAAGAGCTTACCTATTTGTTCATGTTCGAGGGAAGAGTTTATGATTACCGGCAGTTGATCCTCTCCCTGAAGGAAGGCATACTCTAGGTGGTTAGGGAGTTCTTTAAGCTCTAGTTTGGGTGGTTCGATAATAGAGGGCTTAAGCTTGTTTTCGGGTTTTCGGAGTTCAAGCTGTTCAGTGGTCTCTTGTCTAGGGTAGAAGGAGATTGCTCTAACGCCCTCCACCTTTTCTTCCTCCAATAAGGGGAGGAAACTCTCATCCCGTAACCAGCCTTCTTCGATCTGTTCATCAACACAGTTGTCAATGACATCCGTGAGTTCATCGACCTCTCCGATGAAATAGAGCCGGTTAGCTGCTTCGAGAGAGAGTTTCATAGTGTCTTTAATGTCGAAGGTTAAGCTATCGGTTCCTACTCGTAAGGTTAACTTGCCGTTATGAACATCAATGACTGCACGAGCGGTAGCAAGAAATGGTCTCCCTAAGATGATGGACACCAAGTCATCCTCCTCCATCTCCAAGATCACGAAGTCAACCGGAAATTTGAATTTTCCAACTTTGACTAGCACATTCTCATATATCCCTACGGGATATTTGACCGATCTATAGGCTAGTTGGATGTTCATACGGGTAGGCTTTAGTCCGAAGTATCCTAGTTTGAGGAACATGGAGTGAGGCATGAGGTTGATACTCGCCCCTAAATCGGCAAGAGCATTCTTTATTGATAGAGATCCTATGGAACAGGGCAAGGTGAAGCTGCTGGATCGTCTACCTTTTTTGGTAGCCCTCGATGGGTCACCACCAAACATTCTTCCCCCAGAGTCACAAGACCCTCGAGTTTCTTTCGGTTGGCGAGTAATTTTTTAAAGTATGAGCTATACTTTGGCATTTGATAGCAAGCATAGAGGAGAGGTATGGTGACCACTGAATCTTTTAGATATGACAAGAATCTCTTAGTATCGTTCTCCATTTTCTGGTTCTTTAGGCGGGATGGGAATGGGATTCTCACAGGTTGGTTAGGTGGAGTTGATGGGGATAGGGTCACCAGGGAAGGTTGTTCGGGAGCCTCGCTGCTCACATTACCTTCCTCCTCGTGGGGCTCGCTTGGATCAATGGTGGTAGGATGTGAGCTCGGATAAGGGGGGTCCTTGGTTGTTGTTCCAGCTCGAGTAGTCACCGCGAGCAGGGGGTCTTTTTGGCTTACTGATGGCCTGTATTGGCCATCAAGGGTGGAGTTAAGCTTGTTGAACCATTCTTCCATGTCATTCTGTTGCTCAGCGATGAGCTCATCAAGACCTTTCAATTGTAAGCCTTTTTCTTGAGTGAAGTGACCAAGGTCATCTTCAAAAGTGCTCCTGATTTCATATTCAGGGCCTTCCGCCCCTTCTTTTCTCTTCACCAGATTTCCCCAAAGGGTATAATCATCGTTTTGGTAAAAAGGCAAAAGGGAGGGGTCAGCGTAGATGTCATGTCCTGAAAAACAGGCATGTTCGGTCGTGGGTTCTCCTCCGCATTCCTCTACCTCGTGCGGGCCCCCATAGTAGTCGCAGATCAAGTAAGGATTTGAAAGTTGTTTAGTTATTTGTGACCCAGCTAGGTATTCCATTCTTTTGTGAATTTTTCTTAGCCGATCTGAGGGTGTTGGTGTGATTTCAGACATGCTAGCAGTTGACTCAGGTTCATCCCAAGTGTCATCCTGGTCTTGAGCATATTCCTCAATCCTATTCCACCCTTCCTCGGCACTAAGATTGGCTAATTTCCCTTTTCTAGAATTGTTGATTCCGTTTCGATCGTTTGAGGAGACATTGTCGTAGAAGATTTGGACCAGAAGCCAGAGTTCGATGCCATGATGGGGAACTTGTCTTATTAAATCCTTGAATCTAATCCAAGATTTATGGAAGGGTTCGTCCTTTCCCTTTCGGAAGTGGAGGATCCTATCCCTAAATACTGAGGTTTTCCCTGCTGGGAAGAACTTCTCATAAAACTTGGATATAAGTTGCTCCCATGTGAAAATAGACTCAGAGGGAAGTTTATCATACCATTCTTTGGCTTTTTAATAAAGAGTGAAAGGAAAGAATCGTAATCGGGACGTGTTTCTAGTGGCCCCATCCGTATGGAGGGTGTCTACTATTTTCAAGAAGTCCTTGATGTGTTGAATCGGGTCATCATCATCTAGTCCGCAAAACTTGCACACACTTTGGACAAGCCAAACATCGGTCACACGCAAGACCTCATCGGTGTGTTCGTTTGGGAAGACAATGGCATTTGAGAAGCCACGAGGGTTCGGGGAGGAGTAGTCCTTAAGGCGCTTAGGAATGGGAGTTTCAGGGGTACTCATATCGTTGTTGGATTGGGAGCTAGGGGGTGTGAGGTGATTGTCTGAATTTTCTTCGGAAATGGCCTCATCAAAATTGATAGCTATGCTGGATGGTTCAGGTGTTGAGAGAGATCGTCTTAGCCTAGGCATTTCCCTATCAGGTTCTGCATAGGGCAAAACTAGGTCTCTAGCGGAACTACGACTCCTAGTGACTCTAAGGTTAGAGAAATCGTCATTTGCCATGATGGCGGATGGTGGAGATTACGAACAAAGACACGAAGAAATAAGATAGACTAAAGAGAACCTAAAAATAAAATTAAAATCTTACTAGAAAGGAATCTAGCAAGTAGACCTAATAAAAAGAAATTCTAACCTAGACAATAACTATTCCCCGGCAGCGGCGCCAAAAACTTGATGCGTGTGAATTGCACCAGGCTTTACCTCTCGAGGGATCTCAAGAAGCTTACAACCCCCACCAGGCAGTGTACCTGATCGGTGTAGTATAGTATAGTGACAAGTACCGGGGGATTGATCGTTCAACTCAGGAATAGTGTCGCTAGGATTAGAAAGCCTAAAAACTAGGTCAAGAGGTGAGGGATGATTCTTTTTGTATTTTTATATTTTTATAAAAGTAACTAAAATTTCGGGTTTTTGGAAGAGTGGGCGGAATTAGTTGCTAGTCAACTAACCCAATAACTAAGATGCAATCGAAATAAAATAACAAAAATGAAAATAAAGCTAATTAAACTAGTGGTGTGAACAATAATAAGGAAAATTGTGTTTACTTAGATTTCATTACTCCCTAGATATCTTTTACAGGTTGATAGTTTGTTACAATTGCGTGGATGACGGGTTATATTCCTTAATACCATTTGTGGGGTGGCGTACGTACTTCCCCAACTCTATAAGCTCCTACTTCACTCCTATGTCGAGCCTGCAAGAAGCTCCTAGCATTGGATCATTAGAATTCGCTCATGCCTTAAATACAACTGTAGGACCTTAGATATACCAACTTTATCACAAATATAGAAGATTAGAAGAAGAAAGATGGTAACTTGGTGACTTATATGTAATTCGTGTATATGTAGAAAGAGAGATGGAATATGAGAGCTTTGATTACTAAAACACACACAAATACACACACAAGCACACACCTCAAATGAGCCTTTGAGGTGTTTATATAGTTCTTAACATGAGATGCCCTATGGGCTTTCTATGGGCTTGGGCTTGGACTTGGTTACATGGTTGGATAACTAGGCTTATGAAACATAGCATAAAACATATTAGCTTGCCAAGTCCAAAGCCCAATGACTAAACTATTACTAATCTTAACACACGACACAAAGTTACAATATGAGAATGACCATCACTTCATAATACATATTTTTAATGCTAACAATCTCCCCCTAAGGGGTGGTCATTCGAATGATGCTCCACGTGAGTGGGTCTTCCGTGTTCTTTGTAATTAACTTTGTGTGTCGTTGTAGAATAGTCTTTAGTCTTTGTTCCTTCATGCTTTGTGATCTTTGATAACTGATTTTTCATCGTTCTTTGTTCCTTTGTGATGTGGGGTTATCTGCCTTTCGTCACTTCTGCGTCTGTGGTGGTTGTTTGCCATTCCAACATGCTCATACATCTTTGGATTTAGATATTCATATGCACGTAGTTCCCTTTCTTTCACTTTGATCTTTAGTCTTTATACTTTGTAGATTCTTCTTTTTGGCGTAGAATCTTTCTCTGAACTTTGTGTTGTATAGATCTTTGAGGGAGCTTTCTTTAACTTCCAGATGTATGTATGAGCATGTGGAATCTGTTGCCATGGAGATGAAGTGTCCCTGCATATAAACAGTTAGCAATAAAACATCCGGTACTTACAGATAAGAATTAGAGATCGTCAACAGCATAGTGTGAAGACTCCTTCTAACCCTTACCAAGGCCGTTCCCATGTCAGATACTCTCGAGAGAGCTTACAAGACCTACTTAGTAGCTCAATGACTGGGTGAGTCGCTAGGGATCACTCCACGACTGTAGACCGTTTGAAACCACCGCGAACACTAAGCGTAACCCATAAAGAATTACCGAAGTGACCTGCTGTCAGGGCTGTTTGATGTTGACCCTGGCAGGAATTTCCATTCAATCATTGAGAATCACAAAGTGAATCCTCTCATAAATGTTCTGGCAGATTGCTAAGATCTGCGTAGGACTCTAAAGTTTACATCTGGTGTCCTTAATGATGAACAACCAGTGTAGAAATATCATGTGTTCCTATGAGATCTTTTGATGAATCTCGAGGCTCTAGACTCGATAAGTGCACATTTGGTTTCCTATGCGGAGATTAGGGAGAGGTCTCCTGCTTCAATATCAACCATCTCTAAGAGAAAGGTCGATAGATTACACCGGTTCCCCGTGAGAATGAAACAAGCTCTTTTAAGAGAACTTGAGTGGTTAAGAAGGTTTAGTGCAGTGCGTCACTGGGTCCATGACGTCTTTGTCTTCAATACCGGTGTCACCTTAGTAACAACCAGTAGCATATGAGTTGAACCCGGTGTCTGCCCTAAGGTTGAACATTTGGAGGGCTATTTCTTTTCACCCTTTTTCATAACTTTTCTTTTTAATTCTTCAACCCCTTCTTTCTCCTTTCTCATTTTCTCCTTTTTTCAATCATACCTAAGGACTTCTAATTCTAATCTATTGGAATTGTCCTTGGGTAGATCCCTCCGGCTCTGGCGGATCATAGGACGGTTTTTCCTAACCTTAGTCACCTTATAACTCCATCACTATCCTATCATTGCCATAAAACCATTCATTTGAAAATCTCTCAAAGTGTTTATGATAATAAAACACATTGTTGACACTTCGAGAGTTTTGCATTTCTTTTGAAGGACTCCCCCTTCACATGTGCTCATGAATATTTTAGAAATTTGCACATGTGTGAGGAGTTTGCACTTTTTGAATTGATCCACTTTCAGCAAACATGACCGATTCGAGACACGCTTACATCACTAGTTAGACTAGCTTGAAATTATTACCCATCCTGGTCAAGTCCAAAGAAAGTCTCTCGATATGGTACATTCTACTCAGACAAGTCCTATTCGAGACACGCTTACATCACTAGTTGGACTAGCTTGAAATTATTACCCGTCCAGGACAAGTCTTTTCGATTACTGACATTTTAAGCTTCGTCAATTCATTGGTACTATCTGAGTCGAGCTCTTTTGAGATTCAGTCACAAGCTTTAAACATCTTTGATCACATTTTAATCATGTCTTCTCCCCCTCAAAAATAGCATATCGTGATATTTTTGATATCAACTGATTAATAAAGAACTTTTTGGAGAGAAAGACAGATTTGCATGAATTTGGAACATTTTTGTTGTTTATACTCCCCCTTAATGATAGCTCATTTAAAATCAATTTAAGGGTTTAGAGGGAGTTTTCTTTAGCACTCATTTTGAGAGATTTTGAGAAATCTTTTGAACAATCTTGAAAAAGTGCTCAAGAATTTTGTTGGAAAACGAGTTTATGCTTGAAATCTTTTTCGTTTGTTTAGACTCGAACTTTTTGAAAAAGAGTTCGTCATTGAACGTACGAGTGCTTGATTTGAAAATAATCAGAAGTCATCATTGAAGTCCGGGTTTCGTACTGAAGTATACGAAAGCCATAGTGAAGAAAATTTTGAGAAACGACATGTTTTAGGAAAACATAAAAAAGAACTCCCGCTCAAGCATCTGTACATGTCCGTATCATTGTTGAATGACATTTCTAGAAACGTACAGAATATTGATTTATACGAGAGACATGTCGTGAGAAGAATATTTTTGGATTTTTTGATTTTATATTGTTTTTGTATTTTTTGAAAATTTTATATTTTTGTATTTTGTTTTTGTTGGATTTTCAAATTTTGTATTTTGTTTTTCAAAAATATTTACAGCGAAGCGATTTTGAAATCATTTTTCAAGAAGATTCGAGAAGACGTTCTAGCTCCTCAGGAGTTAGGCTTCGCATGCCAATTCGTCGAACTAAATAGTCAAACCGTTCTTTTGGAAGGGCTTTAGTAAATAGATCGGCGAGTTGATAATCAGTCTTAACGAAAAATAATTCAACAGTACCCTCTTCCACGTGTTCTTTGATGAAATGGTAGCGGACTTTGATATGCTTCGTCTTAGAATGATGAACGGGATTGCACGAGATGGTTATGGCACTTTTTGAATCACAATACATAGGTATTCTGTCAAAAGTAAAGCCATAATCTGTGAGCTGTGTCCGCATCCAAAGAACTTGGGCACAACACGCAGATAGAGACACATACTCGGCTTCGGCAGTTGATAGCGCAGTACAATCCTGTTTCTTTGAAGACCAGCTTACTAGCTTTTCACCCAAAAATTGTGCTCCACCTGATGTACTCTTTGCTGTAACTTGATCACCAGCATGGTCTGCATCTGAAAATGCTGTTAGATTAAACTCCGAATCCTTCGGATACCAAAGTCCCAAGTTAATGGTGCTTCGTAGGTACCGAAAGATCCGTTTAACCTCTTTGAGGTGAAGTTCGGTAGGCTTTGCCTGAAACCGTGCTAATAAACATACAGCAAATTGAATATCGGGTCGACTAGCAGTCAGGTACATGAGAGAACCGATCATACTCCGATATTTCTTTGGATCAATGGGTTTCCCAGACAAATCAGCACCTATTTTTGGTGAAGTGACCATTGGTGTACCAACAGAATCACAATTTTCCATTCCATGTTTTTTCAAAATCTCTATTGTATATTTAGCTTGATTGATAAAAATACCACGAGGGGATTGATGTATTTGTAAACCAAGAAAGAATTTGAGTTCCCCCATCATGGACATTTCAAATTTGCTTTTCATGAGATTTTCAAAATGTTTTGAATGGTTAGGATTGGTTGATCCAAAAATAATGTCGTCCACGTAAATTTGAACGATCAAAATATCATCTTTGAATTTTTTGATAAACAAGGTGTCATCAACCGTTCCTTTTGTGAAATTGTTTTTGAGCAAGAAAGAGGATAGTTCGTCATACCACGCTCTTGGAGCTTGTTTTAAACCATAAATTGCTTTCTTAAGCTTGTAGACGTAGTCTGGATGATCTTTGTCGATGAATCCCTCTGGCTGACTCACATACACTTCTTCTTTCAGAGTTCCATTCAAGAAAGCTGTCTTAATGTCCAGCTGATAGACTGTGATGTTTTTGTGAGCTGCATAGGCTAAGAAAATCCGGACTGCTTCTAGTCTAGCTACAGGCGCGAATGATTCTTCGAAATCTATCCCTTCTTCTTGTGGATAACCTTTAGCCACGAGACGAGCTTTGTTGCGAATAACAGTCATTTCCTCATCCAGTTTGTTCTTCCACAACCACTTGAGATCAAGAACGCGTTTATCAAGTGGTCGTTCAACAATTTCCCAACTATCATGTAACAGGTATTGAAGAAATTCCTCCTGCATCGCTTCAATCCATGGGTTTCCTGCCATTGCTTCCCGAATGTTCTTAGGTACTTTGGTGCTTATTGAGCAAATGTAAATGCACAATTCGAGATCGGTGGCAAGTTGTCTCCTCGTCTGAACTGGCATTGAAGGATCACCAATAATATGTACTAACGGATGGTCTTTTGTCCATTGAAACGTAGAAGGGTACCTTTGGTTGAACGAGTGTGTGTTAGATGGTTCTTGTAACCTTGAAGAAGATTCAGCAGAGTCTGATGCAAACGGGTTTTCAAATACTTCTTCTTCTTCTTCTAACGCAACATCGTTTGAATTATTTGTAGGTTCTTCTTGAAAATTTGTGTTTTGGTTTTGCTCATCAACGTTTGGTAGAACAGTTTCAAGTACTGGAGTTGCTTGAGTAGATGTAGATGATGTTGATGTAGTTGGTGCTTCAGCTTCGATTGTTGTAGATGCATCTTGTGATGGTGGTGGTGGTTGATGGTTTTGAGCGGGTGCAGCGGAATGTTGTGGAGATGCATTTGTCGAAGTTCCACCATAATATTCATCAAACATTAACTCGAAGAAATTTTCCAGTTCTTGTTCTGAAGGTTTATCCGTGTTTGTTGATTGAGCTCCTTGAGGCACGAGTCCTGAACTGATGTGTCCAGAAGTCTGCATGTTTGGTGCGGGTCCTAATCCGTTATGATTAGAAGCCATTGGATTAAGCGCGGGTTCTAGAGCGTATCTCTCAGAAGCCATTTGTGAAATCTCATCAAACTTCACATTCATCGTCTCCATTATCTTTTTCGTCCTTCTATTATACACCCTGAATGCCCTCGAGTTTTCTGAATATCCAATGAAGATTCCAATATCACCCTTAGCTTTTAACTTCCCTAGATCTTCTCTGTCATTCGTTGGATAGCACAAAGCGCCAAACACGTGAAGGTAAGAGATGTCAGGTTTACGGTTGTTCACTAGCTCATATGGGGTTTTATTGAATCTCGGATGGACTAGGGATCGGTTTTGAGTAAAACAAGCGGTGGCTACAGCATCAGCCTATAAGAATAGTGGTGCACTAGAAAAGATCAGCATTGTGCGAGCAGCTTCTACAAGAGATCTATTTCTTCTTTCAACTACCCCATTCTGCTGTGGAGTTCTAACAACTGATGTTTGGTGTGTGATTCCAACATCTTCAAGGTAAGTTCTTAACTCCTGGTTTGTAAATTCTGTGCCATTGTCTGTTCTTATAATCCTTACTGGAGCTTGAAGTAGAACTTGAATACGCTTCAGAAAGGTGATGATGATGCCTGGTGCTTCGTCTTTTGATCTAAAAAACTTTACCCAAGTATATCTTGAATAATCATCAACAATAACGAGAATATACTTCTTCCCATTAATGCTTTCAACTCTCATTGGGCCACATAAGTCCATGTGCAACATATGTAACCTTGCTTCCGAACTAGGTACGGTTTTGGGTTTATATGATGCTCTTTTACTTTTTCCTTGTTCGCATGATGGACATAGGTGTTCCTTGGTGTATTTGAACTTAGGAAGTCCGGTGACGATGTTGTCTTTGGCTAACTTGTTGATGGTGTCGAAATTGAGATGGGATAAACGTCTATGCCACAGCCAGGACTTAGTTTCGGTTGCCCTTGTCATAAGACAAATTGGTGATGTAGAAGCCATTTGGTTGATGTCGATAGCATACAAGTTTGTACCACGATTACCAGTTAAGAGATCATCACCAACCAAATTTCTAATAAAAACCGTGTTTCTCCTGAATGCAACTTCTAAATCTGCATCACAAAACTGCCCGACTGAAAACAAGTTGTGTCCCAGCCCTTCGACGTAGTAAACTCGAGTGATTAAAAAATTCTCAAACCGAAGATCTCCATAACCCTGAATAGCTGCTACATGATCATTTCCAAATCGTACAGTTCCCATGAATTTCCAGACGAAATTGATTAGCAGCTTTAAATTCTCGGTCATGTGCTTGGAGCAACCCGAGTCGACGATCCAAAGACATATTTCGATAACCTGCCAATAACAGAAGAGTTTGGATTTGGAAACCGTTTTGAATTTGGTTCCGTGGGGTTAGGAGTAAAAGCAGAATCACACTCATAGACAGTTGCTACTTGTTTAGCTTGAATTACTTCTAATTTGCCGTCCTTAAGAGTGAACTCTCTACCCGTCGGAATCCACATACAAAACTTAAGATAGTTCCTAGGCATTCGACTAATAGTGGTAGTCCTAAATCGTGCAACTAATCTTTCTAAAGATCTAGATCTGGCACTAGGTCTTTTTGGAACATTCTTCTGTTCAGGCGAAACATTCACATTCTTAGAAACACATTCATCATGAACATCATTGATTAAACTTTTCTTGCATATTAAACAAACAGAGTCATTACATGCATTAGAAACAGTACGTTCGACATTACATTCAGATGAAACATGTCTCTTATTAAAAAGCGATAAATTCCTAGGGTGTTCTTCTACTTCTTCAACTTTATTCTTGCTACTACTCGTAGAGACAGGCGAGACTCTATTGTTCCTTGTATTTCTCCTAGGCTTTAGTCTGCTGCTCCTAGAGGTGCTTTCTAATCCTGTAGAAGGTAAGGCACACACATTAGGATTTATATTGTTGTCCTTTTTAGCATCCCTAGATTCTTTAGAATTATCCTTAATGCACTTGTCATTTGTCTTAGATGTTGAGGCAGACGCACTAGTGGGACTAATCCTAAAAAGGCCAGGTGCTATCACTTTTGGTTTTTCGACAACCGCTTTTCCTTTATCAACAATCTTTTCATTTTCACTTTTCTTGGGCAAGGGTGTTGGAGTGACTGGTTTTGCCAAATCCTTTTTCTCATCGACTTTTGGAGCAAACCGTGAAATTGACATTTTTGGTTTTTGAACCGTGTTTGAAACATTTGGTTTCTCCGAAGTCAATGGTTTTGCAAACTTAGTTTCCTCACCCTTTCCTTTTTGACTTTCAAGCTGAGTCCTCAAAAGATCATTTTGCTCTTGCATGTTCTTTAAGGCACGCTCATACGACAATTTGTCATACTTGCATTCTTCCTTTTTTCGATCAAGTTGTTTAAAATATGACACATTTTCTTTTTCAAGCTTTATAAGAGCATTTTCATATTTTGAAACAATTTCGAAGGTCTCAGCTCTTAGTCGTTCATCGTCTTGAACCGAATATGTTTGTAAAATGATGGACATAATATCAATAGTCATAAAAGCTTCGAAGAGAGAATCATTTAGGTTTTCCAAAACATTGATTTGCTCAAAAGATTCATTAGCCTTCTTTATCAGGGATTTGTGATCCGTGACGAAGTCAGCTGTTTCTTTCAAAAATGCTTGTTCAAAGTGAATTACACGAGCATGAATGTTATTAATTTGAGGAGCAAATTCATTTTCGAGAATCTTTTTAAGCTGTAAATGAACCGTGGAATTCCAGTTAATCTCATTAAGTCTCGTTTTCGATTCTAAAGTCATTTTAAGTTGCCCAATTCTTGTTTTAAGATCATCAAGATATCCTCTGGCAGCACTTGAGTTAAAAGTGTTGTTTGAAGACATCTGTTCCATGTTTGAAAGCGATTTGGAAGCAACTACTTTTTTAGAAAACATTTTCGAGAATGGTCGTTTTATGGAAAACACAGATGGTTCTTTTTGAGGAACAAAAGTAATACCCGAAAGTTTGTTCAATTTGTTGTAATCAATGGGTTTCAAATCCTTTTGTTTCATTTTAATAATGCTCTCTTCGACATGTTCTATCGTTTGCACAGAATCCCGAACGACGGGAGGATCATGTTTGGTGTAAAAAACACTACCATTATACAAAACATTCTGTTCATCCTGAGCTTTCTTGAGATTTCAAGGATTGTTGTTACCGAGAGCCATTTTGTGTTTCGTATGGTAAATCGGATTAGTTTGATTTGAAATCATTTTCATAGTTTGACTTGACTGACCCGACTTAACCACTAATTCCTCTAAATGAGCAATCATGTGTTCTGACTCTACGATTTCTTCCAAAAGTTTGTCTTCTTTCTTTGCAAAATCCTTTTTCAACTCATCCATTTCTTTTTCAAGATTGGAATAAGCTGTTTTTTGTTTAGAAAGTTGGTTTTGTAAATCAGAAATTTTCATGTTTAAAGATTTTATCTTTTTGAAAGAATTAACATCAAGTGTGTCAAACTTGAGTTGCAATTTTTGTTTCTCTGAAACGGAATTTTGATAACCAGTTTCTAATTCAGACAATCTTTTGTTATGAAATTCAAAAGCTTTAACGGTTGATTTGTAACTCTCAAGCTCAGCGGTCAATTTAACATTCGCGGCCTTAACATCGCGATTGACCTTTTGCACATTCTCAATTTCAATATGACAATTATTCAATAATGATTCAAACAAAGCACGTGTTTCCTCATCATTCTCAGCATGCTGTGAAACGAAGCCTCCATTATGATTCACATCTGGAGTTGCGGAAGGAGTATTGCTACTACTTGGCGTGTCCAGGTATGTATCATAAGTGGTTGCTTGCTTCTCAAAATGCTGTTCCTCATGAGGAGACATATCAAATATATCATTATTGTGACATGTGTTGAAGTTAGATACCTCAGATGGTGCATTGGTGTCATAAACAGGAAGTGTGTCAGAATCCGTGTCATACTTAGCTTCCTGAAGATTCGCCATTAATATGCAGTTCGCATCGATATCTTCTCTATCTTCCATGTCATCCATAAGAGCCATAAAGTCATTCTCCTCTGCATTCAACTGAAACCCTGCCTCTGCCTTTTGTGCCAACATTACTGCTTTCTGCAAGTACGCTAGATCTTTCTTGTTTGGCTTAGTAGGACAGTTCCTTGCCATATGACCTACACCCTGGCAGTTGAAACACTTTACCGGATTACCCTGATTCACATTTCCCAAATTCCCAACTACTGGAGCTGCAACATTTCTATTCTGATTACCCATTGCCTGATTACCAACATTCTGACCCCTCTGATTTCCAACAAACTGACCCAACTGATTCCCTGCATTCTGACCATACTGATTCCCTGCATATTGACCTGCATTCTGATTTCCTGCATGCTGACCTGCATTCTGCATATTCTGATATCCCTGCGGATTCCCATAAACTCCAACCATTTGGCCTCCGTTACCCATATTGAAACTCGGCTGAGCGATCTGCTTGTTGCGAGTATTCGATGGAATTCTTTGGTTGTTGTTTGTTGGTGTAGAATAGCGTCCTTGGAATGCCTTTGACAAAAAAGCAAACGCTTGAGTCAATGCTGCAGCAGCTTCATCATTGTCAGTGAATTCTGGTTCCTGGAATTGTGGGTATGTCTGTTGTGGAATAACTTGTTGTTGTTGTGGGTAGAATTGTTGTTGGTAGACCGGTGTTGGTTGTTGAATGCATGATGGTTGCATGTAGTTGTAAATGGATGATGATGGTTGTTGAGTGTTCACTTGTAATGGTGTTGGTGTATTAGCAATTAGTGCGAGAGGATCATGATTCTTTGCCAATCTTTCTTTCCTAACTTCATTAGCCTCAGCTTGGTTTTGCTTCAGAAAGTCATAGAGTTGATCATAATTCACCTGATGTAAGTCCTTTGTCTGATTAACAATTGTAACATAACGACCCCATTCTTCTGGAAGGTTATTGACAAATTTGATGTTTGTTGCAATTGTTCGAGGTGTCAACTTGTTTCTGATTAACTCATTCATCAGCGTGCAAAACCTTGTGTAGTATGACTCAATCTGTTCACCTTTAGTGGATGTGAAGTTCTCCCATTCAGTAAGAAGTTTGTTCTCAACGTCTTGTTGTCCAATCTCTGTTCCATGACAAATCCTTCTAACACGTTCCCACATAGCATGAGCAGTTTCACAGCTGTCGACCGCAGCAAAGATCTCCCGAGGTAATCCAAGTTGGATCAGATGCATTGCCATATCATCAGCTTTGATCTGCGCCTTGTCTTCATCAGTGTAATCTTCTTCTGTTTGTAAACGCATGTATGGTTCAGTAGGATTTGTTGAGTTTGGATCACCGGCAACTTGAACTTGTCTTGGCTAAAATGGACCCTTCTTAATGGAGTTGAGCATGAGGTTACCACCAGTCTTAGTTTTGATGTAACGAAGCATGCGGCTTGTCCATGGGAGATATCCACCTTTTTCAAGCATAGGAGGTCGGTTTTCCGCACCGGCTGCATGAATATCTTGCTGAGATGCCATTGATGAAGTGTAGATGGATAAAGTTGATTCTTGGATCGTTCCAACGAAATAGGAGTAGAGTTTAGAGTGAGTTGATGCAAGTTTTTATGGCGAAAATTTTGACTGAAAACCTTAAAACCTCAATAACTTCTTCTCGGAGCGTTTTTAGGCCTCGAAACTTCGCCTCTGTCTGACGGTCGTTTTGACAGCTGATTCGTCGAAAACGGAGTTACGGTTCAAAAGTTATGGCCGTTTGAAGTTTGGTCGTCAAAAACCTCACTTTTGTCAAAATTCTCGAAACTTTGCTGTGTTCTCGAAACTTTGGGATTGCGAAACTTTGTTATCGAGATTGAGGTTTGCGAAACTTTGTGTTCTCGAAATTTTGTCCAAGTTCTCGATAAGTTGTCCAAGTTTGCGAAAATTTTTCAGGTTTCTCGAAAATTTTCAGGTTTGCGAAAATCTTCAAGTTTCTCGAAAATTTTTCAGGTTTGCGAAAATTTTCAAGTTTCTCGAAAATTTTTCAGGTTTGCGAAAATTTTCAAGTTTCTCGAAAATTTTTTCAGGATCTCGAAATTTGTTGCCAACCTTTCTCGAAAATTTTAGGACCTTAGATATACCAACTTTATCACAAATATAGAAGATTAGAAGAAGAAAGATGGTGACTTGGTGACTTATATGTAATTCGTGTATATGTAGAAAGAGAGATGGAATATGAGAGCTTTGATTACTAAAACACACACAAATACACACACAAGCACATACCTCAAATGAGCCTTTGAGGTGTTTATATAGTTCTTAACATGAGATGCCCTATGGGCTTTCTATGGGCTTGGGCTTGGACTTGGTTACATGGTTGGATAACTAGGCTTATGAAACATAGCATAAAACATATTAGCTTGCCAAGTCCAAAGCCCAATGACTAAACTATTACTAATCTTAACACACGACACAAAGTTACAATATGAGAATGACCATCACTTCATAATACATATTTTTAATGCTAACAACAACCATAAAAACCTAGTACGCATTGGTTCATGTTTCTTAAGACGTTCAAGAATGTTACCCTATGGAAGTCTGTCAGTTTTCTTAAGCCTAACATCGAAATCATTCATCCATAACAACTATAAACAAACAATCAACCCATAATCAACATCTAGGTTTCACTACATCTAAGCAAACACACAAGAGATCTAGCCTAGCATGTTAAATTCAAGACAAGCGTAAAATATATTCAAACAACACATAGAGATATTGAATGAATTGAAAGGATACTTATCTTAATTGAACATGAAAGGTTTCAAAGGGTAAAAACCCTTGAAAGAGCAGTAAAATTCGTGCTAGGGTTTCTCCAAGTTATCCCTCTTAAGTTCTCTATTAATGAATGAAAATTGCAAAACTATATATAGATTTTCCATCGTGAGGGCGTCAAGAGGAGATGTCTGATGCCGTCAACTCGCCGCCCATAGTAATATTGGATTGCCTAGATCTAGATTTGACGCCGTCATGTGCAAAGTTACTCTGGGCCGTCACATGCAATTGGACCATGACGGCCTATGGTGACGCCGTCATGCCCTTAGTGTAAAATTCTCTGGACCGTCATGGACTTTATCCACTTCACCTCTTGTTTTACTCTTGACGCCGTCATGTAGATCCTTGTGACGCCGTCAGGTACTGTTCCCAGCAAGGAAAATTAAAACTTTGCCGTTTTCTTCACTTTTATGCTCCAAAAACGTCCAAAATGCTTCCTTTTCCAGAATTCACTCCAAAAGTACCTAAAATCACAAAAGGAACGATTTAGGGCAATATTTGATCAAATAAATTCAATTCCGGCTTAAATGACCCCCTAAAAATGGATCATTTTTTCGCCTCATCAATAATTAAGGGGGCCGCCTAGTTAATTAAGGGGGGCGCCCCTTCTGAACGTTGCCCAGCTTTGTCTTTTTGTGGAAGGTTTTTCTGGAACATTTTTGCCATTTTTGGTTGAAAATTTGAATTTATATATTTATGGTTAATTAAACATTTTTATTTTATACCAAAAATGATTTTCTAAAATATATAAAATGTTTGTGACATTTTATAAAAAATCTAGAGATTAAGAAAATGTTCCTTTGATCATATAATGCATTAGACACTTTGTTTATTCATACCTTAAGTGATTAGATGGTAAAAGTGAACATTTACTACTAAATACTTGTTTACATCATGATCTTTGGTTTGATGAGTTTTCATTTTGTGATTATCAAAACATAGAGATATCAAAAGATATGAAAAACGTTTTTAGGCATTTATTTATATCAACAATCTCCCCCTTTTTGATGATTACAAAACCTAAACTCATTAAATCCAAAAATTAATTTTTAGACAAGTATTTAGTGAGTTTATATTCACTTCTCCCCCTTTTTGTAGAATCAAAAAGGTTTAAGCCGATAAGTTGAAAGCTCCCCATTGATATATGCTCCCCCTCGTTTGAGGGCACCAAGGGTTCGAGATATGGAATACTTGCAAGAAAAATATTAGAAGCACAAGCAAACATATAGCATAATAACAACTAATGATAAGCATGGCAAAGGAATATTAGGAACACATATTAAAACATTCATTAATCCAAAATGATTATGCCTACCACATAATCATTGTTACATCATTCATAATACTAGAATTCTAAACCAAGTAGGACATCCTATTTTGCAAAGAAAGAGTGTCATCAAACTTGCTTGTATCCCAAAAGCTTGAAGTGTTTTATTTGAAAAATAAAAAGCATAAGCATATAATATGCTTAGGCGAGAGTGATGAGTGGGGATCATGTTGATGGCTTAATGGAGGTATATTTTTGGTTTCATGGATGTTGGTGAGTTTGGTGATGGAGAGCTTTGAGGTGGTGAGTTTGGAGTTGAGTTTGTTGGTTGAGGGTTTTGATGTTGTTCAAGTGATGGTGTTTGTTGAGATCTAGTGGGAAGATACTCAATCCAAGTAAAGTGCTCATTCAATGCAATGGTTTGTTTTTGGAGGAAGATGCAACAAGGGCAATTGTTGACATGTTTCTCAATTTGATTTATGTTGCGTGGTGATGAGGGTGAGCTAGATGAAGGTGGATCCAAATTGCGTTGAGCAAGATGTAAGGCTAGTAGAGCACTAAGCTTATGTGCTTCTTTTAGCTCCTCAACGAACTTCAAGTGTTCAGAGGACGGTGATGGTGGTGGAGCATGATTGTTGTCTTGGGTGAAGGTTTGAACATGCAACATAGGAATGGCATGTGAAGTTGTAGGATGTGGTGGTGGCACTCTTGGTGGTGGAGACATGTTTGAGCTTGGGTAATCATGAAAACTTGATATGGGTGGAAGAGATGCTTCATGAGTGGATGGAGTTTTTGTTGAATGAGCAACATGTGAAGTATTGGCAATGAGGTTAGGATTGTTGTTTTGGGATTGTGCATGCTCATCATATGAAGGAGCATTAGTGGAAGCAAGAATGGATGATTGGTTGTTAGATGGATCATTTGTGTGAGTATGAGGTTTAGGTGTTGGTTGATTATGAACAACATCACTTGAGTTGTGACAAGAGTCGAGTTTTCTCCTCCAAACGGGTTTGACGGAGATCTTTGCAACTCTTTAAAACTTGGGTCTTTGGTTGTTGGGAGATGACATGTTTGGATGTGTGAGCATTTATGATGGAAAGGAGGTATTTATAGTGTAGGAAAAGTGTGGTTTAGGAAGGTAAATTTTGAGGGATAGTTTAGGACAAAATGTGTTTGTGAATTTTGGGAAGTATAGGGTGAAGTGGGTCAAAAAGTGATAAAGAATACAGGAACCCCGACCATCAGATGGCCGGTCCCCTTAAACATTAAGGGGGCCGCCTTATACTTTAAGGGGGCCGCCCATCTGGTGATTCCCAGATTTCCATAAATGGGTTTTTGGCAGAAAAGTTTTGAAAAGGTTTTGTTTTTAGGTTTTGATTCAAGTAAGTTCAACTCTTTGAGGCAATATAGGATATACTAATCATGTATATAAAGCATGTTATTTAAAGAGATCAAGTAAACAAGTAATTTCTAATTTGCATGCAACCTACTCATTAAGCAATTAAATCATATAGGCTAGGAAACAATAAAACATGCTAACCATATATTCAACTATATGGATATGAAGATTAATGAGCTAGTTCAAACATCTTGATGAGTGCCTATGAGTAACAAATGGGAAGTTATGATTGCATGGACTTCAAGACTTGTTACAAACAAGATCCATATAGGCAAACCATGATTATCTTGAAATGACTTGGTTTTATTATGAATGTCATGTTCATAAAAGTATATGACAAATGTGAGATTATCATAGATGGCTTAAGAAAACATTTTTAGCTTTATTCAACAATGCTTTGAAGTAGATTCAAGTGTGTATTTGAGTAGAATAGATTTGGTTTTACTTCAAGAGATGTTGACAAAAGAGAAAAGATGTTGGGATTCTTGATTTGATGTGACAAAATAAATAAAAGAATGAAACAAGAAGGGCTAAAGATGACAAAGAGAGAAAGCTACAAAGAATAAAGATACAGGAAATATTCTATTATGAAGAAACGATTTTGATAATATTCTGTATTTAGTTTTATACTTATCTCTTTGTAAACCCTAATATCTCTCTATATAAAGAGACATAGGGTATAGGTTTTAATATGTCTTTCATAATGTAGTCGACTAGAAAAGTGTGTGTGTGTGTTCTAGGTCGTGGTTCATTTAAACGACTAGAACTAGTTTCGAATCCTCTAAGGTCTGAGGTGTCTTAGATCCTTGTTACATTTAGGTAACACGTTATTATTCTGATCAAATAATAATTGGAGGTGATGATGATGAAAACCTTGTGTCAATAACATATTGTTTTAATTATTCCGCTACATATTGTCTATGTTATTGTTGAACCCTAGTGCTCAAAACGGTCCATGGAGTCTAACAAACTCCACAATTGGTATCAAAGCTTGGGGAGCTCGTTACCTAGGGATTCACAAGGTTTTTAGTCGAAGAATGAAGAAGAAAATCGAATTTGGTTTCAATTTTCGTAACTTTCTGTGTTTATAATTCTTGAAGGAAAGCAGTTATGGAGGTGTATGAGTGATTTTTGATGATTTTAGGGTTTTCGCGACACTTTGAAGTGTTGTCTTTATACTTAAAAAAAAAAAAAAAAAAAAAAAAAAAAAAAAAAAAAAGACGACTATGATTTTGTTTGTAAAAGTCGCGTTATTCACTAAACCCTAATATGGTTATGAACTTTGATCGCTATGCTGCTATGCTACTGCTAGTATTATCTTCATTCTGCTGCTCAAATTCATTCTGCTGCTAGCATTAAATCATTCTCCTGCTACAAAGTTTACTCTGCTGCTAGCTTTATGATTCTGCTGCTGCATACTGCTGCTACTTTCGAGACTCTGCTGCTAGTTATATTATTCTGCTGCTCGAAATATTTATTCTGCTGATGAGTTTATTGGATGGAGTTTGGTTCACACACAGGAAGGAGTTTGGTTTATGTTCTTAAAGGATTAAAAAGGCTCGTTCTTATTGATTAATTGATTACGAAGAAGGTTGATTATCACTTAGTTGATGTTGTAGTTGAGTTTGACAAGTTTGTGTTCTTATCATATCTCAAAGTGGGTGTTACACTTTGAAGATAACTTGTTTGTTTTATACGGTGGTGACAACAGCTTGATGAATCTAGCAATGTGTGATTTTTCTTATGATGCTCTATGCACACATTGGCTATCACTTAAAGGAGTTACATTGTAGTGCTCAGTGTCTCATTGAAGATGAGGATTTTGTCAAGGGATCGAGGTCTACTTATATATTTGTTCTTGGGTATAAGTTTGGAGTCACGTGGTTAGTACAAGACATAAGACACAAGTTTGGGTTATTCTACTTCTTCATCAAATTCGTTATACTCAGTTTTCTTCATCAGTGATCATTACATAAGAGCCTACAGATTTGAAGAATCATGAAGATGGTTAACACATTGATTTCAGGGGAAGCATATTATGATGTGTTTAATCAGTTCATCTACATGCACCACTCAAGGGGAAGATCATATTGCATATGTTCTCTATTTGTTGATAACAAAAAGGGGAAGAGATGTTGGAGTGGCATGGCATGGCTTAAGGGGAAGACAAGACTTGTTTCATTCAGGGAGATGTCTACATCTCAACTTCTCTACTTCGTCTAGGGAAGTTCGTACACGACTTTGTTTGTTTTGTCATCATCAAATAGGGGAAGATTGTTGGGATTCTTGATTTGATGTGACAAAATAAATAAAAGAATGAAACAAGAAGGGCTAAAGATGACAAAGAGAGAAAGCTACAAAGAATAAAGATACAGGAAATATTCTATTATGAAGAAACGATTTTGATAATATTCTGTATTTAGTTTTATACTTATCTCTTTGTAAACCCTAATATCTCTCTATATAAAGAGACATAGGGTATAGGTTTTAATATGTCTTTCATAATGTAGTCGACTAGAAAAGTGTGTGTGTGTGTTCTAGGTCGTGGTTCATTGTAAACGACTAGAACTAGTTTCGAATCCTCTAAGGTCTGAGGTGTCTTAGATCCTTGTTACATTTAGGTAACACGTTATTATTCTGATCAAATAATAATTGGAGGTGATGATGATGAAAACCTTGTGTCAATAACATATTGTTTTAATTATTCCGCTGCATATTGTCTATGTTATTGTTGAACCCTAGTGCTCAAAACGGTCCATGGAGTCTAACAAACTCCACACAAGAAAATTTTCCCAATCTTGATTTTCATTAAAACAAAGTTGTGATTGCTCATAGTCAAATATGTTGTTTGAAGAAAAATGAGATAGTTATTTGAAAGATTATTTTTTAAAATGTGAGGTTTTATGCACGATATTCGATTTTTGATAGCAAGAATCACTAGTTATGGATTTATAAAGCATGTTTAAAGATATCATGTTTAAGAGAATCGGTTAAGCTCGTTGTCACATATAACCACCTTTTATGTTAACTAAAGACATGGATAAGTGATGACATAATCTTATGGGCTTAATGCAATATAATTGAGAGTGATATAACCAATCATCTATGGTTTCAAAATTAACACATATACTTACTTATCTCTTTATTGTATTTAATAATAACTTATCTTAATCCTAGGTTATATTATAACGTATCTATTATTGCTACTAGATTGGTCATTTATCCTAAATGATAAACATTCTACTAGTGGTCATAGATGATTTCCAAATTCAATGATGAATAAGATAGTGGGAATAATTCCAAAATCTAGAGGGTCAACTAAACTAATTTCTAGTATATATATATTAGTAATTTTAATAATATATGAACAAGGCAACCTACAAACTTAAGCATATTTATAGACTAATTATGTCATAATTTGATATAGTGTGATATTTATAATTTTTTGCAAAGAAAACTTACCTTATGTCCAACTTTTCTTTATGAGTAGGCATGTGAGTGTTGGTTAACATCTTCAATGTTTACCCAAAGCAGGATATCGTAGCAAGGTATTACTCCAATGCTATTAAAGATCAAGGTAGCTTGATCCGAATCACGTATTGGGTTACTTCAAGCATCTTTGATGAGTGCCATTAGAATTTGACTCCTTGATGATAGTGGGTGTAGAATGATGAGATGACAAAAATATCTTCAACGGAGGTATTTCCTTTTTCATGAGTCGTGTATGTCAAAACCATTTGCGTTTGATTCCTTCATCTTGAGGTAGTTTAGAATACTTCACAAAATCAACACTCCAATAGTGAAGATCTTATCATCAATTCTTTTAATGGCCGCAACTACGTCATTTGCAAATCGTGTGTAGAATATGATTCAAGGTAAATGATTCACTAGTCTTCATATGTATGTTATGAAAGTGAGCGATCCATTGTAAAATATAGAAACGTCTCTTCGTTCGTTTATTACTTAATCATGAAAAACAACTTGGTACCCAGATTCTCATGGGTCCGAGATGGTTAGTTAAGGACATCCATTGCATTTGAATGCACATGGTGAGGATGTCGCCAAGGAGTACAAGAATTCATTAATAGTTTGTCTTAGCGAACAAATAATGACTTTCTTGACTTAAATAATTAATAATAGATGCAAATAATATTAATTCTAAATTTCTCTACTAGGTTTTACAAATTTTATTTGCATTAATTTACTTGTTGAAGGATCATTTGCATTAAATCCTAAGCCGGTTTTATCATTAAATGACTTTTTAATATTAAGTAGATATTTTAAAGATTTGGAACTATTTTCAAATTTAGCTAATATTTTTGCTTTTTCAATTTCCTTTCTAATTTTTTGTTTATAGTCTTGACATTTTTTACATTCAAGATCAATTTCAATATTACTTTCAAGTCTAGACATTTTATCTTCTAAAATTATTTCTTTTTCAAAGTTACTTCCAATGGATGTTGAAGATTCATTTTTAAAAATGATATTTGGGTCTATGTTGCAAAAATGTTTGAAGTTGTTTTCTAATTTTAAAAACTCTAATATAAATTGATCATAGCAAAAATGTTTGGTTTCGGATTGTACCTTATTTGTAGCTTTATTTGCTTCACAATCTTCACATACCATACGATGATCATTTTCATTGTCCATGTCACTCCATGTTTCATTTGTAAGTTCACTTAGGTCTTGGCGCATGTAGTCCTTGCCATAAATACTTGTAGTTTCATTTATTTGAATATCTTCACAAGCCATATTTTCATCATCTTCTTGGTCAGTGTCGCTCCATGATTTATTTACAATCTTTCTTCGGATTTGGCTCATATATTCTTCGTTATTGATACCTTCAATAACCACATTTGAACTAGTAGCACTTGTGTTTATTTCAACTAAATATTTATCTATCAAATTTTCTAGAGTGACTAATTCTTGTGCAACATCAAGTTTATCATCTTTGGTTTTACATTTCCCTTGGTGAAAATTTAAAAGACATTTCCAAATATCATTTTCCGTTTTACAAAAAAAAAAAAAAAAAAAATACTCTTTCATATTCAACTCTTGGTAGAGTACTGTAAATCATTAATTTTGCTTTAATATTTTTATCAATCTTTGTTTGAGGATAATTATATTGATTTTCAAAATCCATTTTAGTTGGTTGAAGATCACCAATTGAAATGATATGCCAAAGATCAAGATCTATTGATTTCACATAATTTTCAAATTTATTTTTCCATTCAAGAAATGATCATTTTCAAATAATGGTGGTTGTTGCGTAAATTCCCCTTCTAAATATTTTTCAAATTCCATAGATCGTTACAAGTTTTAAAATACAGTATATTTTAAAAATCTTGCTTGACGTGGCTCTAGATACCAATTGTGGAAAACTAGAAGGGGGGTTGAATAGTTTTACGTCTTTTTCGTTTTATAAAAGTTTGCTTCAAAAGAATAGTTTGAGTTTATAAAAACTTTGATTCAAAAATATAGATTTAAGTTTGTTCACTATAGTTGTTTAAACACCACTAAATAAAATTGTTGAGTAAAGGACTACAATCTATACTACCTTATAATGTATTTAGGACACCTATATTTAGAAGTCTTAAAATTTTAAGACCAAAAACATTTCTTTATTAGGAAATTGAAATTAACAAGCCAACTGATTGGGGATAAACCAGTCAGATATTATTGACCAAGGTCAAATAAGTCAAAGACAGCTTAGGCCAATTCTCCGTGGATAGTAGTGGTTCCCCGGGTCGTTATGTCCCGACGAGGTGTGGATGGTATAAAAACGGGTTTGTGATCGGGTAAATTTGAATGGGAAGTAACCAAATAAATATTTGGATTTGTTTACACTACTGGAATGACTAGGAATAACAGTATCAATAATCACGGGAAACAGAAATGTATAAACGTAAACCAATATTAAAATCAGACACGATTGCGTGCTGAGAAAAAGGTGAGCTTTAAGGAAAATAAACTACAGGGGGTGAAAATGAAACTTTTACAAACTTAAAATTAAAAGAAAATGAAATTAAAAAGAAAACTATTTTTCAGATTATTTTATTATTTAATATTAAAAACTATTTAACTATTTAATTAAAACTAAATAACTTAAAAACTTGACAATACAAATTTAAACTAGAAATTTACAAAATTAATTTCTAAAATTATAAAATGACTTAAAATAAATTTAAAAACTAAAAATACTTGCATTTGTCTTTTTGTGGATTTTCTATTAATTAATTACTAATTAAATTAATTAAACTATTTAAAATAATTTAAATTACTAATAATACTTAAGTAACTTAGATAATTATGAAATTTTTTATAAAACTAATTAACCATCACAGGAATCCTAAAAAATTATAAAAAGTTTCTAAAAATTATTTTTAAACTATTTTACTAATTATTATTCTAAATATTAATTAATAACTAATTAAACTAATTAAATTATAAAAACTAAAATATGAACAGTAAAAATTATAGAAAAATTCCTAAAATTATTTTATAACATTTAAAAGCTAGGAAAAATATAAAAACTAGGTACTACTCTATAAAAACTAATTTTGCTATTTAATACTTAATTATTAATTAATTATTACTAAAACTAATATTAAATCTAATTAATCCTAAATGACAAGATAAAAATCTAGAAAAATTTCTAAAATTACTTTAACATAAATGAAAATTAAGAAAAATATAAAAATGCAACTTACTTAATAAAAAGCTAAAAATGAAAATTAAAAAGATAATTAATATTAAATAGAAACTATCACTTATTTTAAAATTGGTTTTTCTGGATTTTTCTTTTACAAAACTATTTTATACCTAAAAACAAACAACTTTTACAAAAACAACTTTTTTCTAACTTAAAAATAAGCAATTTAGACACTAAAAGCTTACACAATTGACTTATGTTGACTTTTGTAGGAAATGAACCTCTGTGGGGCCCACAGAGGTTGAGAAAGGTTCAAATAAGTAAATGGACTGGTGTGAGCTAAAAACAACAAAAGGGTTCCACAGATAAGCGAATAAGCACTCACTTAAGCACTTAGTTTCTTATTTGAACACTGAAAATGGGACAAACTTGAGAGGTGAATTCAGGTGGGTCCCAGGGAGCATAAGCTCAAAATCTTGGTCAAAATAAGAAGATGGACAGGAGGGGGGTTGAAAGAACCCAAGGTGGGGTTGTAGGACCCACTGTGGTGGCCAGAAAGAACCACCAAAGTGGTGGTGGTGGTGTGGTGATCTGCTGCACAGGGGATATACCTTCCCCTGTATGTGTGTTTCTTGGCTTGTGGGGACCACACAAAAAATGGCAAAATTAAGGTGAATGTAGGACTTCAAAGATTAGCTAGTAAACTACTAATTCTGAAAAGATCAAGTTCTAAAAGCTAACACATAATTCCATAAAATTCTTGCAATATTTGGTTTTTCTGACTACTATGCAATTTTGACTTTTGAAGTTAAACGCCTAAGTTGACTTTATTGAGATTCTACTGATCCTAGATGATTAGATAAGTTAAACTAAGTTATAATGAGACTAATGTGAGCAAGAAAAACAAGTTTTTACCCTACATGAAGATTATGCTAGTCCTAGTTTCAAACAGTTAAACATATAAAAGAGATTACAACTTGTTTTGACTTTTTATCATATGAGCATTGATTTTTAAGCTTAACCTCTCCTAAACTAACCTAATATGATCTACTCATGCCAACTAAACATCAAAACAACAACAAGAGCACAGGTTACACCCATGTGCCAAACACCCCCTTATAGTATTTGCTGATTTCAAGATTTGCAGCCCTAAAAAGGGTGATTTACCCTTGTAAAAAAATCTAAACATTAAAATAAAAATACCACTAAGTAAATAAGCAAAAGAATAAGCTACAAACCAAATTTCAGGTCAAACGGACTTATAACGAAGAAATGAAAAATCAAAAACTAAATGGCTGGAATTTCGGAAAAACAGCCCTGGTGGGGCTACTTTGAGGGCTTGTGGGGCCCACAGAAAAATTCACAAAAATATAATGGAGGTGGGACTTTGAAGATGAGGTGGTGGACTAAACTTCTGAAAGTTTCAAGATCTAACTCCTCACACAAAAATATAAACAATTCTTGGGATTTTTGAGATTTCTGCACAAGGTATAAATTTTGACTTTTTGCATAAACTTGAAACTTTGACTAAAAGGGATTTTTATCTTGATTTAAGGACTGAATACGATTAGTTAAGCTATATGAGAACTAAAATGAGCTTTATTACCTACTTGTGAGTTAAAACTAAGCTTGTGCTACTTCAAATCCAACACAGAAAAGTAATTAGACCAATATAGAGATGATTTTGACTTTTAGGGTCATAACCACTAAAATACTAGATGTTCTTGTCTAATTAGATATTAAGTAAGATGAATGATCAAGTTTTGAACACTAAATCCCACAAACACACAACTAAACAAACTAATCCAAACAACCTGTTAAACTAGTGATATAATGGAAACTAGAGCAAAAGGGCAACCAAAACTTAATCTACTCACTAGCATTGACCTGATAAACTATGAACAAGCATAAGAAACAAAGATAAGCAATAAACAATACTTTTATACTAAAACAATAAAAATCAAATAGTGAGCTTACAAATGGAGTTCAACTGAGAACATGGAACCAAGGTAAAAAACACCTCCAAAGGCTTGTCACTACACCAATGGAATCATTTCAGGCCAAATGGATACCTTGCCCAACTTCTTTCTTCTTCACCATTGATTTTTCTATTTTCTATCTATTTTTCTTGATTTTCTTGTTTTTTTGAGTTTATGATCACAACTGGTTTTAACTGTTTCTAATAACTTTTAAAAGTTATCTAAGGAGCTTATATGAGTTTCTCAGTCCATAACAACAACTAATAACAACTTTAAAGCTTATTTTGTAATTTCAAATTAAAAATAGCAAACATGAGAATTAATTCTGCAAACTTGAAATTGAGATTGAAATTAGTTCAAATTACATTACAGCAACAGAATACAAGCTTTTAAAAGTAAAGATTACAACTAATTATGAGTTTATATTAACTACGATTTTATCTAAACTAAACTAAACTAATTTAACTACTCACTCCCTCCCTGCTCCTTCTGTCTTGACTTATAAGGACCCTGGTGGGGTTCTGAGTCAATCCCACTTTAATTGTGATCCCTTGGATGTCTTGTACTGATCCTAGCCATC
Organism: Artemisia argyi; assembly: GCA_030686995.1. NCBI lineage: Eukaryota > Viridiplantae > Streptophyta > Magnoliopsida > Asterales > Asteraceae > Artemisia > Artemisia argyi. The sequence continues at coordinate 109,407,380 of CM060692.1, read as the reverse complement.
CATTCAATTTTGGCGGGAAAACCTGTTGAGGCCAATTGGGGGGGGGGGGGGGGGGGGGGTCTGTGATGCGTGTGTAGGGGAGTGGAATTAATTGCCCTTAGGATGTGTAATGGGGAAGGATAAGGTGGGGTGGTGGAGCAAGTTGGGGTGAGAATACCATTGTGGTTTCTGGTTTTTATGGAGTGGGAGGGAAGCAGGGTCAACGCAAGTTTGACCCTGGTGTTATCAAACGTGAAAAAGAGGTTGGGCCAAGGTGGTGTTGGGCTGGTATGGTGGATCAGGGAAGGGAGTGGGCTAGGGTGTTGGGTATTTTGAGTTTGGATTTTGTTTTGGGCTTATGTATATAAATGGCTAGTTTGGTTTAATTAGTTACAAATCACAAGGACCAAAAATGTAATGAGCTGAAATTTTAAGGACCTGACTTGTAATTTCTCCAAAGCTATAACAAGGATCATTCCTGCCATATTTGAATAGTACACGGACCAGTGTTGATTATTCCATTTATTTGAATTTCCAGGGACCTGTTTTGCCAACTTGTGAAACTTCAGGGACCAAACTTGCCATTTGATAAAAAGTTTTATTCAAGGACCACTTTGACAATTTAGAATAATACAGGGACCTTGAATGACAATTTTCCATGTTTTGAATAACCAGGGACTAGTTTTGACAAATTTTGAAACTTGAGGGACTGAAACTGCCAATTATGCAATCTTTTTTCGTTTTTCATCTGTTTTTACTCATTTTGCATCTGAAACATATAAAACACAATCTTTGAAATATTTTCAGTATTTTGATGCATTATTGAGTGTTTTTAAATGTTTTTGCAGTTCAGATAAGACAAAAATGATGAGTATTTACACACTCATCACCAACCTTCAAATGTAAATTAAATGTTTTTAATTGTGCCAACTTTAATATTCATAAAACTCATTTACTTGAGTTGTAACAGCCCATGTTAGAAATGAAGCTGAGCGATTTTTACGTGAATTGGAGTAGACAACTAATATGCATATAATGCAGGGACTACTAATGTCATATTGTAATAGTTGTCTTATGTTTGCCCTATATATACCCCTCAAGTCTTCACTTGAGAGGTGTGAGTGTGTAACCATTTTCTCTTAATAATAATATCTTTGTTCATCTCTCCCTCTCTCTACTTTCTCTCTCTAAAACTAGTCATGGATTTCATATACTTTGATCAACCTCGACCTCCCGAACCACATGAATCACTAATATTTTCGGTCCTACAATTGGTATCAGAGCTATGGTGTTCTTTTTGATGATTTTTTTGTGGTTCGATTGTATTATTGAAGCTGTTTTTATACATTTTTTGGACCTGGAAATTTTTTTTCTTATCTTTGGGTAAGAGTTTTCTAAACAGCTTTTTATGTATCCAATGTGGTAAAACAGTCATGATTCACTGGTTTCTTGTGTCTTCCTTTAGTCCAAGTTACTATAAGCTTTTTGCATATCTCAAATCTTTGTGACTTGTTTTATCCTATTCCGTGAAAAGTGGTCAAAAGTGGTCGGAAATCTCATCAGTAACTGGGCAAAAAATGGATATCGGAATTTATGGTCGGAATTTCTTGTATAAGAAATTCTCGATATGTACTTGTTTTCGAGAACACAAGTAGTTTTCGAGAACACAATACCCTATATTTTCGAAATCACATTCTCGATAAACATGTTCTCGATAAACAGGTTCTCGATAAAACTTGTTCTCGATAAATATAAGACTTTCTTGTAAAGAAAGTTTCGTAAATCAAAGTTGGAACATGTTTCGTAATCAAAAAGTTTTGAGAAATATACTTTCAAAAAGTGACCAACTTTCGAGAACAGAAGACCAAAAAGATGTAGAGAAGTTGACCACAAGACCAAAACATAATACCAGACTCAACTCGACCTCAGTCTTATTCCATCATCAGTCCAAGATAAACAAGAAATAAATGAATGAAAAAGAGATTCAACATCTGTCAACACAAAACCATATCCAATACATCACATCTACCTATCCCAACTTCAAGAAACAAACATAAGTCAACGACTCCACCACACCATCCATCGTCAGATCATTTTTTCGAAGATAAACTTCTTTTATATCCGAACCAAAAAGTGATGCAAAATAACTATAAAGTTATTCCCTTTTTCTTTGTTCATTCAAAGATCCAACAAAAATTAAAGAAAAACGTGAATCATAAACCTACCCGTGACCAATTGGATCTTGAAGCCATTGAAACTGCTATCTTGATTCGCTTGAGCATCATAAGATGAAAGGACGAGTATGGTCAGTTGTAATTCGTGTTTAATGGATAAAAGCTTTAATTTGTGTTTATGGGATTCGTTGAATAGATGATGGAGATCAGATCAAATTTGTGTGGGATGAGAGATGTTTAGAAGAATGGAGCGTGTAAGTTTGTAATGGAGGCGGAAATTTTAAGATATACGTGTTTAGGGTTTGGTCAAAACATGGTATTAGTATCACATACTCCGTATATCACTTGTGTGTTTGACTGGATCGGGTTTTAGTTTTTTTTGGTGAGCTTGTGAACTGGTTTTGGTGTTGGGCTCATATATTAACTTCATCAGTTTTGGGCTTGTTTCATAGTCATTGGACTGGGCATATGATGGATTGATGAATTGACACATGATATATGGACTGGACTTTGGTTTTCAAACGCATAACTATCAAAACGAGTTATCCAAATTTGTTTTTTAGGATACTTATTTTTGATAATATTTTATATTGAGTGGTATTTTGGTATTGGAATTTTCACGGGGATACATATTTCATGGCTAAATTTTAAACGTTATCAAAATGTGACTACGGGGATTATTTGTTTATTACTTATTTGAGATTGAAGTGACGTTTCATGGGTGCGTGTACTTAGTATCTCAAAGTCTAGGGGTTGGTTGGATGCAAGACTTTTGAAGATCCTTGTTTGAGCATTTATAGAATAGTGATTAAGACTTGGACATCTAGCTATGTGTGAGATCTATAAACGCATAAGTTGGTTCTTAATGCTCACAATAGCTATTGCTTTAAGGAGTTACGTTGTAGTACTCAGTGTCACAAAAGGTTGTGGATTGTTCAAGAGACGGATATACAATAAAGGATGGATGGTTGGGTATATGCCACTACCTATATTGTAAGGAGTGACGTTGTTGTGCTCAATAGGTTCTTAATCACACATTAGTTCAAGCGTAAGTCACAAGTCTGGGAATTTCACTTCATTTTCAAGTTTGTCATATCGGGTTGTCTCCACACGTGGTCACTTACTATTAGCCAGTGGAAGTAAAATGAGGTTTGATAAGAGGTTGATATGAGGAGAATTGTAGAGAGAGTAGTTGTCGACATCAACTCATGGGGTATTGATTTGTGTGTTGCTTCTAGTTGATATGTCTATGTACACATATTTATGATGATTCAGAAATATCGTCATCATCCTGGAGGGAGAAATGTGTACATCGGGGCTTTTACTGAAGATCTGGAAGCATTCTAAGTGAGTTGAAGATGTCGATATGATGCTTCCCAAACAAACCTGTGAAGAAGTTACAAATTATCAGTCTATAATCCATTTTCCGCTGTGCATGACAAGATAAGAGACTGAAGACTTTTTAGGCAAAATTCAGAGACACTTCTTCTACAAGCATCAAAGTTATATCTAACGGGTTGTCAATTTGGGAGGGAGCATGTAAATGAAAAGGGCTTACTAATTGGGAGGAAGTAATAACCCAATTAGATTAGTACGTGATTCGTCTGCAAGTAAAGAAAGATTGATGGGGATATTTATGAAGATAAAGAGCTATGAAGTCTTCCTCAGCAGTGCTGCGCTTACTTTGATTGTTTTATTTTACTTGTTAGGAATCATTGTAACCAATTCACGTATATCTCCAGCTGGAGGGAGATTGTTAGAAATGAAGCTGAGCGATATTTACATGAATTGGAGTAGACAACTAATATGCATATAATGCAGGGACTACTAATGTCATATTGTAATAGTTGTCTTATGTTTGCCCTATATATACCCCTCAAGTCTTCACTTGAGAGGTGTGAGTGTGTAACCATTTTCTCTTAATAATAATATCTTTGTTCACCTCTCCCTCTCTCTACTTTCTCTCTCTAAAACTAGTCATGGATTTCATATACTTTGATCAACCTCGACCTCCCGAACCACATGAATCACTAATCTTTTCGGTCCTACAGCCCATTTAATCCATCGTCATAGTAAATGTGTTGATGGATAAGTAGTTGGACTATTCGAAAATCTGAACCATTAATGGGCTTATCCACATGGGTTGGTAGTTTTATCCTTAAAAGTTATGGTAAATGTGTTGATAGATTACTAGTTTAGTAATTTTATTCGAAGATTTATTTGTACTATTTTAAATGTATTTGAATTATTATGTAATGGTTGAAAAAAAAGTTGAAAAAAAAGATGTTGGTCGGCTTACTATGCTTAAAAGATGACATGAAAAACATTTGTTCGCCATAAAAATAGTTATCGGGTACCCGCCGTCGCATTGCGCGGGTACTCTTCTAGTGTTATATTACACACACACACACACACACACACACACACACACACACACACACACACACACACACATATATATATATATATATATATAGATATATATATACATATATATATATATATACATATATATATATATATATATACATATATATATATATATACATATATATATATATAAATATATATATATATATATATATATATATATATATATATATATATATATATATATATATATATATATATATATATATATATATCCTTTTGGTTTGTTTAAACGAGATTGGTGTTGTGAATGGAACTTAGTTTGATCTTTATGTGAAATCAATATATGCACAATACAAGCTATAATAACTATGTACGAAATGTAAATAACTAAGTAAGTAAGCAAAGAGTGAGAGATGGAAATATCAAACCGAGAGACAAAGGATTTATAGTGGTTCGGCTACAAGGACACCTTCCTTGCCCTACTCCACTCCCCGAGCACCGAACTCGAGAGTTTTCTTCACTAAGTCAATATGCTCCCTTATGGCGGAGAAAACCGTACACACCTTAGCTTACACCAATTTAACGACGCAAAGCTAAATGTCGAGTTCTAATCGAAGCTAGAACTAATCTCACAACTTCAAACACACCACATCTTCTTCACACCCATTCACTCCTTCTACACTTCTTCACAACACTTGTGTCTTCACACCTTCACAACTTCTATCTTTTCACTACTTCAAATCTGATGCTACTTCACAACTTCTAGGCCTCTATGTCTTCAAAACTTTAATACTTCTATGTCACTACTTGAAAGCTTTTATCTATGTACCACTACAAGGCTTCTTCTACTTTATAAGCTTCTATGTCTTCACTACTTCAATGCTTCTAAGTCTTCACACCTTCTATGCTTCTATGTCTTCACAACTTTGAGGCTTCAACTTCTTAACTACTTCAAAGCTTCAATACCACTATATGGCTTCCATATCTTCACTACTAACTACTACCTCAATATACTACTACCTCTTATACCTCCTATCACTAATACTATGAACCACTACTTCTTCACTTCTTGTACCTCTTCACACTTTCAACAAATCTAGATCCTATATCTAAGTCTAACTAACAAATTTACACACCTTATACACTAAAGAATAAATGTTTTACAAGATGAAATGAACAAACAACTTAGATAGCAAGATGATACTAAGTTGTAATACTTCTAGTCTTGATTGATAGAAGTATTCTTCTCTTTGCACTTGAATGTTGAAGCTTGAATCACTTGAAAAAAAAAGCTTATGATTATATGATCAAAGAATTGATTTAGAGAGGTTTGGGCAGAGAGTTTTTGTGCAAAAAGGCAAGGAAAATTTGTGGGAATGAACCAGTATTTATAGGCAATGCTGGGGGGGGGGGGGGGGGGGGGTTAGGAGCGTGGCCGGTCCCCTTAATAATTAAGGGGGCCGCCCCTTCTGAATGTTGCCCAGCTTTGTCTTTTTGTGGGAAAGGTTTTTCTGGAACATTTTTGCCATTTTTGGTTGAAATTTTGAATTTATATATTTATGGTTATTTAAACATTTTTATTTAATACCAAAAATGATTTTCTAAAATATATAAAATGTTTGTGACATTTTATAAAAAATCTAGAGATTAAGAAAATGTTCCTTTGATCATATAATGCATTAGACACTTTGTTTATTCATACCTTAAGTGATTAGATGGTAAAAGTGAACATTTACTACTAAATACTTGTTTACGTCATGATCTTTGGTTTGATGAGCTTTCATTTTGTGATTATCAAAATATAGAGATATCGAAAGATATGAATAACGTTTTTAGGCATTTATTTATATCAATAGAGGGAGTTTGTCGATGATACAAGAGACTGAAATAGACTCATCCATGTTCATTTTGTGTTGTGTAAACCTTCCAAGTATTCCAAGAAGTTCATTGTATTGTTCCATTACTGGTCTTGAATCAGTCATTTTGTAATTTGTGAAATTACTTACAAGAACTTCTTACTTGATGCATCCTCAGCCATATATTTGGTTTCCAAGGAATCCTATAGTTCTTTAGAAGATTCAACATTCTGATAGATGTCAAAGAGAGAATCAGACGTACCATTGAGGATTAAACCTCTGCAGACGTAATCATCATTCTCCCATTTGCTTCGATTCCTTAACTGTTCCACAGTAGCATCATCCCCATGATCCTTAGGAATAGCAGTGCTCAGGACATACACCACATTCATACTTGACAACAAGAAGTGCATCTTCTTTTGCCATCCTCTGAAGTCAACACCTTCAAACTTTTCCAATTTTGAAAAGTTAGCAGCCATATGCCTCATAGCAGCAGCCATTGATTATCACAAAATAGTTTACTTTGATTGTTGGAGGTTAAGATCCCAGAAAAGGGTTAAGATAATCAATGACCTAACTACGTACCAATGAATGGTTACTTGATATCACTTGAATTCGTGGTATCACCTTCCAAAGTAAACTATTCGACCCTAATGCTTGGGTATCACGAATATCTACTTGGGATAAGACCAAATGTATTTTATTGAATTAGGCACAAATCAATAACCCTTTGCATTTTAGTGTTTATGTTTTTTGTTGAAAAAAATGAGTTTTGCAAAGTGGGTTTTTGCAAACTTTGGACATGATTTAATGTATGTATATGCTACATATATTTGTGTTGCTTGGGGGCATTCTGTTCTCCTCTAAGAGAGCTTCGCAACGAGCTAAAATATGTCCAAAATGGAGTAGTAATGAATGAGATATCGTGTCTCAAAGTGGAACACAAAATATGGGAAAATGGAAATATCCCACATCGCCTAATGAATGAAATGAAAGCATGTATATATTGAAATCTTTGTATTAGCTTTCAAATTCCTTTAGGTGAGCTATGCTCCCACTCCTACGTGCGCGCGTAGGGTGGGGTGCAGTAAATGGGATTTCTGGGCCAAAATGGGTTCGAAGCTTCTGAACTCATGCGAGTCCGCGCAACCTGCGGACACGAACACAGCTCCGAAACCTCGCCTACGTGCGTATCTTTTTGCTGTAGATTCGGGTTGCCTAATTTCTAGTTTTCTGTAAATCTATTTTTAGAATAGATTATTTTCGTGTTTCAAAATATATACAAATCGGGTTTCTTTATCATTGATTTGTATAATTATGGCATATATATTTTCGTGTGTGAAAAGCTATACAAATCAGTTTTGTAAATAACTGATTTGTATAATTCTGGAAGATATATTATCTTGGAGGACAAGATAACTTTTCAGTATAAATATAGCCATAGTCTCATTCAGTTTGACATCCAAAAAACGCAGCTCATTACCTATCGTATTCCAGCAAGCTTTTCGATCAGAACCACACAAGAACTTCCGTGAATTTTCAGGCAAGTTGTTAGGTCCGACTGTACAACAGCTTTGTACGTTGTACCTTGGGAAACAGACGGCGAATCTGTTTTAAGGGAATCGTGTTAAACACGAGCCTCGTGCTTTTTACTGCTTTCGTTTAATTTACGTTAAATAGTGTATGTCTTCTGCTTCTACTCCTTGCTGATTGTTATTTAATTTTCTGTTATTTACATTCTGTTATTTATTGTAATCTGATTATATTAATAAAAGTGTACACCATTTCCCACAGTCTTAAAACAGATTCGGTTTAACCGAATTTAAAACACTTTGTTAAAATTGGATTAATTATTTTAACAGATTTTCTAAACTGTTTTCTGGTGAAACCTTGTTGAGTTTCTTTGGAAATCAGTTTTTAATTAAACAGATTTAAATTTACAGATTTGGATTACAGATCTATAACGTTTTTTTAAGCAGTTGTTCTTATCAGTTTATTGAAACCAAGATTGAGTTTCTATTAACTGATTTATCAAAACCAAGATAGAGTTTCGTTGAGTCAGATCTGGTACAAGTAGATACCAATTTGCAACAGTTTGTTTAACTGTTTGTGTTTGATTTTCAGGATGACAAACACCACTACCCCTCCTGTGAATACTACTGTGAATGTACCTGGTGCGCCAGTTACCAACACGGTTATTAATCATACTGAGAAACCAGAGAAATTCAATGGGCAGAATTTTAAGAGGTGGCAACAGAAGATGTTCTTTTATCTCACTACTTTGAACCTTGCACGGTCCTTAAACGAGAATCCACCTCCAGTGGACCTCCTGCTGAAGGTCAATCCTCTAATCAACAGGTTGTTCATGCCTTGGAAGCATGGAAACATTCATATTTTTTATGTCACAACTATGTTCTGAATGGTTTGGTTGACTCTTTGTACAACGTGTATTGCAAGACCAAGAATGCCAAAGAATTATGGGAGTCATTGGAACGCAAGTACAAAACTGAGGATGCTGGTACAAAGAAGTTCGTGGTAGCTCGTTTCTTGGATTACAAGATGGATGATTCAAAGAACGTTATGCGTCAGGTTCAAGATCTGCAGATTTTGCTACACGACATTCATGCTGAGTGAATGACTTTGAGTGAAACTTTTCAAGTTGCTGCTGTCATTGAAAAGTTACCTCCAAGCTGGGTAGAATTTAAGAACTACCTGAAGCATAAGCGAAAGGAGATGAGTGTTGAAGACTTAGTTGTTCGTCTTCATATTGAAGAGGACAACAAGCTGGCTCAGAAAAGCACTTATACGCCTGATTCTACCAAGGTAAATTTGGTTGAGCATGCTTCGTCATCTTCAAAGTCTCATGTCAAGGGAAAAGGCAAGGGCAAAGGAAAGAATGGCAAGAAGAGCAAAGGGAAGTCTGAGTACCTTGCTCCTAAAGCTGTAATTGTGAAATTGAAGTCCCAAGGGGTTTGTTTCAATTGTGACCAGCCAGGTCACCGTGCTGCTAACTGTAAGATGCTGAAGCGGGTGACTCCACGCGAGGCAAATATGGTGAATGATGTGGACATGATTGCTATGGTTTCTAACGTCATTGCCATGATCTCTGAAGTTAACCTGGTAGGTTCCAATAATAGGGAATGGTGGGCTGATACTGGGGCTACCTGTCATGTGTGTGCTGATAAGAGTATGTTTCACTCTTTCAGAGCGGTTAATAATGGAGAGAAGTTGTACATGGGCAACTCTACAACTGCTGATATCAAGGGCGAAGGAGATGTAATCTTGAAGATGACATCCAAAAAAGAGCTCAAGTTGACTAATGTCTTGTATGTTCCAGAGATTCGCAAGAATCTTGTGTCTGGGTGGCTGTTGAACAAGTTTGGTTTTCGTCTTGTTTTTGAGTCTGATAAGTTTGTTCTTTCTAAGAATCAAATGTATGTTGGTAGGGGATATGCCTTGAATGGTATGTTTAAACTCAATGTAATGGTTGTTAATAATGATATCAATAAAATGAAATCTTTTGCTTACTTGATTGAGTCTTCTAATGTGTGGCATGGCCGTCTTGGACATGTAAATTTTAATTCAATGCACCGTTTGATTAAATTTAATTGCATACCTAATTTCCATATTGATTCAAAATACAAATCTGAAACTTGTGTTGAAGCCAAACTTACAAGAGCATCTTTCAAATCGGTTGAACGGAAAACCGAACCACTTGATATGATACACACTGACATATGTGATTTGAAATCACTACCCACAAAAGGTGGCAATAAGTACTTTATCACGTTTATTGATGATTGTACAAAGTATTGCTACGTTTACTTGTTAAAAAGTAAAGATGAAGCTATAGACAAGTTTGTTCTATACAAAAACGAAGTTGAGAATCAACTTAATAAGAAAATCAAGGTTGTACGAAGTGATAGAGGAGGTGAATATGTGTCTCCATTTGCTTATTTATGTGCTAAACATGGAATTAGACACGAATTTACTGCTCCTTATTCACCTCAGCAAAATGGTACCGCCGAAAGGAAGAACCATACCTTGAAGGAAATGGTTAATGCCATGTTGATAAGTTCTGGTTTAAACTAGGAAATGTGGGGGGAAGCCATTCTAACGGCTACTTATATTTTAAATAAGATACCTCGTAAGGAAAAAGAAGAGAACCCTTATGAACTATGGATGGGAAGAAAACCATCATATGAGTACTTACGAGTGTGGGGGTGTCTAGCAAAGGTAGCTTTACCGACTCCCAAAGCCCAAAAGATTGGACCTAAATCTGTGGATTGTATATTCATTGGATATGCTAGGAATAGCAGTGCTTATCATTTCATTGTATATGATTCGAAAAATCCGGATATATAAAAGGGTTCTGTAATGGAATCAAGGAATGCTTCCTTCTTTGAAAATATATTTCCTCGTTTAACGAAGGAAACTGGAAGTTCATCTAGAATAGATGACGATGTTGTCCAAGATAAGAGACAACGAGATGATAATGATCTCCAAGATGAGAGACAAGATCAAATCGAGGAAGAAGAGGTTGAACCTAGAAGAAGCAAAACGGCAAGAACCGAGAAATCATTTGGACCCGATTTTGTTTCTTTTTTGGTAGAAAATGAACCTACTTCTTATCGAGAAGCGGTAACTTCCTCGGAAGGGTCTCAATGGAAAGAAGCCATTAAAAGTGAAATAGATTCTATTTTACAAAACCATACTTGGGAGCTCGTGGATTTACCTCCTGGTTGTAACCCACTAGGCTATAAATGGATCTTCAAGAAGAAGATGAAAGCCGATGGCACCATTGACAAGTACAAAGCAAGATTGGTAATCAAAGGATTTAGACAACGTGAAGATCTTGATTATTTTGATACATATTCACCTGTTACGTGAATAACCTATCAGGATGATACTTGCGATTGCCGCTTTAAGAAATTTGAAAGTTCACCAAATGGATGTGAAAACGGCTTTTTCTAAACGGGGATTTAGAAGAAGAAATTTACATGAACCAACCTGAGGGTTTCATAGCTCCTGGACAAGAGAACAAAGTTTGTAGGCTTGTTAAGTCATTATATGGCTTAAAGCAAGCTCCCAAACAATGGCATCAAAAATTTGACCACGCCATGATAGAGAGTGGATTCAAAATTAATGAATGCGACAAGTGTGTTTATGTAAAAGACACAAGTAGTGGATATGTAATCTTGTGTTTACATGTTGATGATATGCTTATCGTTGGCAGTAACGACAAGATGATCAAATCTACTAAAGATATGTTGAAATCAAAGTTTGACATGAAGGATATGGGGTTGGCTGATGTGATCCTTGGAATTAAGATCATATGAACTCAAAATGGACTTGTGTTGAGTCAAGCATATTACGTGGACAAAATTCTTAATACTCATAACGCGGGGGATTCCGGCCTAGCTAGAACTCCAATTGACACCAGTAAGCATCTATCTAATAATAGAGGCATAGGTGTTGCCCAATTAGAGTATTCAAGAATTATTGGCATGTTAATGTACATAAGGACAAGTACCCGACCTGACTTAGCGTATGCTGTTAGCAGGCTAAGTAGGTATACTAGTAATCCAAGCTATGCACATTGGGGAGCTATGACTAGGGTACTTCATTATTTGAGATACAATTGCAATTATGGACTGCATTATGAAAGATATCCAGCTGTTATAGAAGGATATAGTGATGCAAATTAGATATCTGCCATAAAGGATTCTAGATCGACTAGTAGATATGTGTTTACGCTAGGAGGAGCGGCTATATCTTGGAAGTCTTCCAAGCAAACTGTTATAGCTAAGTCCACGATGGAATCAGAATTTATCGCGTTAGATAAATGCGGACAAGCGGCGGAATGGCTACGTCAATTCATAGAGGATATACCAAGGTGGCCTAAACCGGTAACGGCCATTAGTATACATTGTGATAGTCAATCGGCAATTGGCAGAGCTCATAGCATTATGTATAATGGAAAGTCCAGACATATCCGTCATCGACATAATTCGATACGACAACTACTCTCAACATGAGTTATCTCAATTGATTATGTGAAGTCAAAGGATAACATCGCGGATCCGCTTACGAAAGGCTTAAGCAGAGAGTTAGTTAGTAAGTCGTCTAAAGGAATAGGACTAAATCCCTTGAAGAAATGAGTTTCTATGAAGGAAAACCTAACCCAGTTGACTGGAAATCCCAAGATTTGGGTTTAATTGGACAACCTAATCATAGAAATGTGGGGGAAGTCACGTCAATGTGGGGGAGTTACTAAATGTTGTAACTTCCTAGTCCATTCCTACAACTATTGTGACTTGTTAAAAGGTTAAATATATGGTTTTAATGATTCATGATGAAATCATAAAGCATAATGATTCAAGATGAAATCACAAAACATATGTTTTTAATGATTCAAGATGAAATCACCTATGTGAGAGAGAAGCGGGGTCGCTTCGAAGGGAATTATGGGGGGCGCAATTCCTAAGAGCTCTTGTAGAACCAGGCTAGTATTCATGACCATAACGAGTACGACTATGAGGACTTGACAAGGTCAGGGAGAGTCTTGTGTGAGTGTGTATGGTCGTCTACGTAAACAGATGTTGAGTTCAAGGACATCGCGTCTACTCAGATCTAGGAGACTAAGTGCATCTCAGAAGGGAAGGTTTAAAGGGTCACACCTACCTATCCTATGCAAGACTTAACAGCAAAAATTTCGCCAAAACTTTTGTGTGTTTTCGACCGATCTCCATTCATGTGGGGGATTGTTGGAAAAATGAGTTTTGCAAAGTGGGTTTTTGCAAACTTTGGACATGATTTAATGTATGTATATGTTACATATATTTGTGTTGCTTGGGGGCATTTTGTTCTCCTCTAAGAGAGCTTCGCAACGAGATAAAATATGTCCTTTAGGTGAGCTATGCTCCCACTCCTATGTGCGCGCGCGCGAGGGGGGGGGGGGGGTGTGCAGAAAATGGGATTTCTGGGCCAAAATGGGTTTGAAGCTTCTGAACTCATGCGAGCCCGCGCGACCTGCAGACACGAATGCAGCTCCGAAACCTCGCCTACGTGCGTATCTTTTTGCAGCAGATTCGGGTTGCTTAATTTCGAGTTTTCTGTAAATCTATTTTTAGAATAGATTATTTCGTGTTACAAAATATATACAAATCGGGTTTCTTTATAATTGATTTGTATAATTATGGCATATATATATTTTCGTGTGTGAAAAGCTGTACAAATCATTACCTATCGTATTCCAGCAGGCTTTTCGATCAGAACCACACAAGAACTTCCGTGAATTTTCAGGCAAGTTGTTAGGTCTGGCTGGACAACAGCTTTGTATGTTGTATCCTGGGAAACAGACGGCGAATATGTTTTAAGGGAATCGTGTTCAACACGAGCCTTGTGCTTTTTACTGCTTTCGTTTAATTTACATTAAATAGTGTATGTCTTCTGCTTCTACTCCTTGCTGTCTGTTATTTATTTTTCTGTTATTTTCATTCTATTATTTATTGTAATCTGATTATATTAATAAAAGTTTACACCGTTTCCCACATTTTTTGTATCTCCTTCATGCATGATTTGATTTTCCTATTTATAGGTAAAATTACTCAACCCTAGTCAATGGAATTAAGAGTGATTAACGGCCCATTAATCCCACTTAATTTGCCTCCATAATAATAGGAATTAGTGGTTACACGACCAATTAAACGTGGTCTTTAATGTAGTTATAACTGCCACTTGAATGAGTCAAAGCAGTTACAAAACAAGTTTGAATTCAGTCCAGTGAGTTCGTAATACTCACTGATAAGCTAGTCCATGAGGATATGAACTCTCTAAAGAGACAACTCCCTCATGAGATCTTTCAGACTGAGCTGAACTCATCAGCCTGATGAATACCATTCGGTCCAGAGTGTCACTCTCTGAAAGAGTGAACTCACTGAACTTCATCAGAGACTGAATAACACTTAACCACTATAAGAGTCAGGGTCTTCAGGTACCTGATGCGTGCACACTCCGTACCTCCTGGCCCATTGCCAGGTTTGAACTGATCCCTCAAGTGCACTAAATAATGGAATTACAGTTACTTACCTTTATCCATTTCGTATAGGTGACAAAGAAGCATGCAAGTTTTACACATTTTCACCTTTAGAGCACTCGGTACCTAAAGTTATAGGGCGCGTTATAGCCCAATAACGCGACCCTATGGCACGAGACCATACAAGATCCCAAGTTATAGGGTATGACGCCAAATTTACTAGCCAAGCCATAGGGCCATTACTACTACAACAATCAAGATGAAGGCTATAAAGAAAAGAAAATAAAGAAAGAACTAAAAACAAAGGAAAAAGAGAAAATACCCCGAGCCCGCAACGACCAAAGATAACCCACCCTCATGTCGTTAAATTAGCAATATCATCACAGATCTCACTAGGTCTTTTCACCTAAGATTTCTAGTTAGGAATGGCTCTCTTCTTTGACCACCTATTAGAAATCCATAAAAGGGAATTGAATTGAATCATAGAAAACATATCTGAACCTTGCTCTTTAGATTTAGATTCAATGGTGGCATGAGCCACCTTGTTTCTCCATTTCCACAGACTTCAAAGAGTAACAAGACAAACTACTTGGAAAATATTGTGAAGACGAGGAGGAAGAAGTTTGGCAAAACTACCTGCTATTACCTCTTTAACATACATGTTGTGTATCAATGTAGAGATCCCTCACTAGCTAAGGCATTGAACCAAACTAACTTCACCTTTGCACAATGAAGAAAAATGTGGTTGACCGACTCAGGAGCATCATTGCATAGAGAGCAAAAAACTGGGGGAATGTCTAAGCCCTGATCATCCAGATTTGTTAAGAGAGGCAACCTATTGAGAGCCAATCTCCAAAAAAAATGTTAATCTTCCTAGGAATTAAAGGGTTCCATTGGTGTGTTTTCCACATGTTGTTTCCCCCAAGGGTGATGCCATCAATCATCTTAGAAAAATGCTTCACAGTGAAAGCATTTCTAGAATCCAACAGCCAATCCCACCCATCATTAGAACCATCACGTAGAGATATGTCACAAACCAATGATTCCAACCTATGAAAATCTGAGAACGCTCTTGAACGAGGGGGGATACGCCATTCCTACGAACATCTCCACCCGTTATCCACCAGCATACGTCGATCCCGAAGAGAACAAACCTTGTTAGACTCAAGAGCATATAAGCGTGGAAAATGTTCCATAAGAATTGGGCCAGAGTCTAAGCATTTGTCCTTCTAGAATAATATACTTTCACCATTCAAAACTTTTCTAATAAATGAGCTATTTAATGGTATTCCCGTGTTGTTAATTACTGACCTTGTGCCCACACCACTTTTTTACAACCCCTCCCCTCATTCGATAAAAACCCACCAACGTGACCGTATAAATTGCAAATTACTTTAAGCCAAAGAGCATCACAATTAGTGTAATAACGCCACCTCCACTTGGCAAGAAGACTCAAGTTTTTGGAATGTATACTACCAACACCAAGGCCACCTGTATCAAAGCTAGCAAGGATTGATTTCCACTTAACCCAAACAATACCCTTTTCACCCTCTTTGAAGCTCCTAAAATAACGACAAAAAATTCTTTTCAATGAGTCAATTACTTCTTTTGGCGCTCTAAATAGCGATAAGTAGTAGGTAGGGAGACTGCCTAGAACTACCTTAGAAAGAGTTACCGGCTGCCAAAAGACATATTCTTTGCTTTCCATGAAGAAATACGTTTGATAAATCTATCTCTTATATCCGACCAACTTTTTTTCCTTTGACATATCACATCTGATGAGGCGATGAGGCAAAAAATGAACCACTTTTAGGGGGTCATTTTAGCCCGGAATTGAATTTATTTGATCAAATATTACCCTAAATCGTTCCTTTTGTGATTTTAGGTACTTTGGGAGCGAATTTTGGAAAAGGAAGCAATTCGGACGTTTTTGGAGCATAAAAGTGAAGAAAACGCCAAAGACTTAATTTTCCATGCTGAGAACAGTACCTGACGGCGTCAAGAGGAAGATCCTGACGGCGTCAAGAGTAAAAGTGGTGACGACCCAGTGCAAACCTGACGACGTCACAACAAGGGCGTCAAGAGTTAATTTTGTGACGGCCTGCATAAGGAGAATACATGACGGCGTCAGACCCAGATCTAGGCAGTCCGAGGAACTATTTGGCGGCGAGATGACGACGTCAGACATTTGTTCTTGACGCCGTCACCTATCAAACTCTATATATAGTTTTCTATTTTTCATTCATAAAGAGAGGAACTTGTGTGGAGAAACTAGGGCCGAACTTTGTAAACCCTAGCTCATATTTTACAGTACTTTCAAGGGTTTTCACCCCTTGAATCCTTTCATGTGTTATTGAGATAAGTCTTCTCTTAATTCAATCAATATGTCTATGTGTTGGTTGATTATATATTTTACTTGTCTTGATTTCAACATGCTAGGCTAGATCTATCTTGTGTTTGCTTGGATCTAATGAAACCTAGATGTTAATTATGTGTTGATTACTTGTTTATGGTTGTATTGGATGAATAATTTCAATGTTAGGCTTAAGAAAACTGGCAGATCTCCATTGTGTAACATGCTTGAACGTCTTAGGAAACATGAACCGATGTGTACTAGGTTTTATTGGTTGTATTTAACGCATGAGCAAATTCTAGTGATCCCATGTTAGGAGCTTCTTAGCCGGCTCGACATAGGAGTGAAGTAGGCGCTCATAGGATTGGGGAAGTAAGTACGCCACCCCATGAATGGTATTAAGGAATACAATCCGTCATCCACGCAACTATAACAAGTAATTTACGTGTAAAAGATATCTAGGGAGTAGTGAAATCTAAGTAAACACATTTCTCCCACATATTGCTCACAACTCTAGTTTAATATAGTTTATTTTCATTTTTAGTATTTTATTTTGATTGCATCTTTAGTATTGGGTTAGTTGATTAGCAACTAATTCCGCCCAAATCCTTCAAACCCGAGATTTTTACTTGCTTTCTAAAAAATTATAAAAATACAAAAAGAATCATCCCTCATCTCTAGACCTAGTCTTTAGGTTTTCTAATCCTAGCGACACTATTCCTAGCTGAACGATCAATCCCCCGGTACTTGTCACTATACTATACTACATCGATCAGGTACACTGCCTGGTGGGGGTTGTAAGCTTCTCGAGATCCCTCGAGAGGTAAAGCCTGGTGCAATTCCCACGCATCAAGTTTTTGGCGCCGCAGCCCGGGGAATAGTTATTGTCTAGGTTAGAATCTCTTTTTATTAAGTCTACTTGCTAGATTCCTTTCTAGTAAGATTTTATTTTTATTTTCTAGGTTCTCTTTAGTCTATCTTATTTCTTTGTGTCCTTTGTTCGTAAATTATCTCGATGGATAACAATAACATTGATCGTTTGATTCCTGTTATTCGTGTTTTTCGTCGTAGGATTTTCCAAATGCCCGCCCCAATCCCTTTTTGGAAAATGAGAACCCACCTAACCTCTCGCCTAACCACCACTTTGACAATAATTCTGAGATAGAGGAGTCTGACCATGATGATGACCATAGGGCTAGTCCTTTTTACTATTCAGACTCCGATGAGGATCTTGATGATGGTGATGTGATTAATGAGGATAGGATGGAAGAGGAAGTAAACCCTCTTAGATATGTCGACCCTAGAACGAGGATTGAAAGTGATAGTTCATTCAACATGCAATTTCCTTGCAAGATCGGATTTAGGAGCTTTAATGCCTACCTTAACTCATCTCTCCCAATGAACATAATCTCGCGTAATGAATATAATAAAATCATGATAGATGAGTTAGAATACAAGGGAGATAATATTATTGCTAGGGCAACATCATTGCATGTGTTTGTAGGAAGCTTTGCTTATCTTGTTGAGTTCATGGTTATGGAGAATCTAGGAGAATTTATTGATAGTAAGTTAACCCAAGTTGTGTTTGGAAAACCTTTCAAAAGGTTGACCAACCTCGATGAAAAACTTATGGAAGGGTTAATTACATTCTCGGATGGGGATGAAGATTTTGTCTACCAAATGCCCCGAGCACACCCTAGGTTCAAGGATTTTTCCATGGAGAAGTGTAGTAGGTATCCGCCCATAGAAATGCTAAGTGATAATGATAAGAGAAAAGGGCTTAAATATACTCATGAAAAGAATAAAAGATACTATCGCGGATGTTTAGAGTTAGGAGATGATTATAAGAAAGATGAGGCGACTATTAGATGGCTCACGCTTGGTTATGTGAGCATAAGCGACACACGGTAACCCATGACCTTGAGTCTAGCTACAAGACTCGTAAATAAATAAAAGCGCTTCTTGGGAGGCAACCCATGATTGTGTGTGATTTTTAATTTGTTTGTTTGTTATTTGCTTCCGTATGCATGCTTTATTTTTATTGTTGGTAGATCATGTTTCTAAACAAAAATAGTGAAAATACTTACTTTGTTGTTTGGCCTAGTCTTAACTTCACCCAAAGGTATTTTTGCAAAAGATAAGTGTAAGGGGAAACCCCAAATATGTTTTTAAGAAACAAAACCGATCGTGATTCTCCACAATATTAAGTGAACATGTATATTCGTATTTGTTAGAGTCAAATGCTTGTATCGAGTCATAATGATGTTTTGCAGGATTTTCCAGGAAGTAGGACCAAGTTTTTCCAGAAATTTTTCGGAAACTTAACATAAGAATTTTTGCAGGTCACTTCTGACGGCGTCACGTGTAAAAATCTGGAAATTTTACCAGTTTTGTTTTTCTAACGGAGTCTTAAAGTTTTTGTTGAATTATTAGTTTTATAATCTCCAGGAAATCTGCAAACATCATTCCACAAGCATTATATCTTATTTTGTTTTCTAGGATTTATTAGTATATGTAGATTGCCGCCGATTTTATGCGAGGTTGCCTTGTCTGTTTTCTCAGGATTTACAGGTTATGTATGACAAGAAGATGATTTATATTCTGGAAGGGAAGCTTTGATTGTTCATTTTCTTGGAGGAAGATCTAACCTGGCCACCTTATTATCCATACCGAGCGAATCAGGGTAGTATTTGTGTAACACCCCAACCCGACATGGGTCCGGAGCGCTACAGTATGGTGACATATCAAAGCATACAAAGCATACAACGCAAGCGGAAGACTTAAAACAAAAGATTACAAGGGAGAAATCTAAAGGTACAAAGGAATACTAAAACTATAAAAGAAAAGGAAATACAAGCTAAACAAAGTCTAATCTAATCCAAGTCCAAAACTAGTCCAGATGTAATGGGCATCTAGTCCATGGGGTAGTCCACTAAAGCTCCTATGCTCTCTCTTCACCCAAACCCAGCTTCCAACCTAAAACCTGCCGCAGGAAAAGAAATGCGGCCGAGGTTAAAAAGCCCAGTGAACAGATATATAACAAAGCAAACGGATAAACGAAACGTATATGAGTAATAGAAAAGGAAATCATAAGCTCCTGCTGAAGAGAATATCATCTGTCAAATGCATAAGAGATCAACATACACTGAACGAATATCATGAGTCAAAGGGAAACGAAGTATCAAAGATATATCACGTAAGCATAATCATAAGGGAAAAGTAAAGAGCACGTATCAATAAAGAAGCGTCTAACGAGATACTCGAATAGACATAAGAAACATAGGAAAGCCACGAGCCAACCTAACGAGATACTCGAATAGGTCTCAAAATCACATAATCATATATCCGTCAAATCATAAGTTGTACAAGGAGTAGCTAGCTCCAATGTACCAGAAGTGAAAGGGGTACAAGGCACGTACAGCCAGTCACTGTCTTCACAAATCAAAACAGAACCTAGGATGCATCCATACACTCCCTGAATCAAACAAAATACACATGCCAGCTCATGACTGGACACATATATAACTAATTGGCCATAGTGCACATATATCAAACAGAAGGGAATGCCAGGGATCAATCACACCTCCCCAGAAAGTGTCATGTCAGTGGTGCCATCACTAACACGCCCATGGTACCTCCATGAGTAGAATAAAAACTCGGGCATAAGAACGAAACGAATCATATCAAACAAAGCATATCCATAACAAACGAATCATATCATAATCAAACAGAATCTCAACCAGGAGATAGTAATCAGGTAATCAACAAAATGGATAGCAACGAATCATATCAAAGGGATCATAGCAAAGGCTTATATCAATGAATCATATCATAGCAAACGAATCAAAGTCAAGGATCGAAAGTCATGAGATCGGAAACCTTACTGAGAAAGGGTAGAATATCTGTACCTCAAACTGCAAATGCTAACACATCATAAAGATCGGGAGTTATTCCTTCTTCAGCGAATCTACACGAATTAATGATCGGCTCATTATCAATTAAATTAATTTTAAATCAGATTACTCGTTTTAGTCGGCTTCTCATTTTAAGTAACTTTTCATTTATAGCAGTTTTCCAAAGATAGTAACATTCCCGATTTAGTAAGTTTCCATATTAGTAGGTTTCTCGAATTAGTAATTTAATACTTTAAGGTTATACTTGACAATTAATAATATTTAAGGGTTAAAATGACAATTATAGTAGTTTAGAGTTAATTATGTCAATTTAGTAAAGTTTAGGGCCAAAATGTAAATTATCAAAATTAAATATTAAAAACGTCAATTTAAATTATTTTTAAGTTTATACTATAATTTTATATTAAGGTGATAATTTTAGACCCCGTCGTTCATAATTTTATATAACTTATTAACGTACCCACGATATTAATATTTATGCCGCGACGACCCAAGATTTTTACTAGATCATGTGACACTCGTTTATAAACCGACATCGTTTCACTTCACTCATATACATATGACCTACATTTAAATATACGACACACTCATATACACACATGAAATAATACACTGAAACACACCCTTTTTGCGAATTAAAATATACGAGTAGCATGCATTCTTTTCTTATATTAGCTTGTACAAAATTTGTTATACATGTTATTTTAGACGGACTCTCATGCATGACACAAGAGCAAAATAAAGAACGTCATGTCGGTTTCCTTTATCCCTTATAAAACAGATTACAAATATATATATATATATATATATATATATATATATATATATATATATATATATATATATATATATATATATATGTCCCCATAGTATGACTATATTATTAACAAGTAAATAATATGCTACCCATGTCAAACCAACGCATGCCACTGAATCGAATTAGTCAAATAAACTTCAAGATCGACATCGCTATATATATATATACACGTATTAACAAGCATGCATCCATCTTATTAGCTTAGGTTCAAAGGCCTGATAAAAAGAACTCACGTGACCACTGATTTGGAAAAGTAAAACGGTAAGCAAAGTCATCATAGGTGCAGGTTTATGTTTTTAGGAGAGTTTTACCATGCGTAATTATAAACATCTCTTTCCATCCGATTCATAGTTTTAATTAACTTAGCATACTTATGATTTCAGGTGCCAAAATCTGTTATTTCATGCGTATATATATACTTTTATTCAGCCGCTTCATAGTACAATCGTCCTTGTTATTTATGTTGTGTTATACGATTTATGTGGGCTTATATTCGATTTATATGTAGTCGATCATGAAAGCAGAAACACGGTCAAAACTAAAACCAATCAAGAGAAGTTTGAACCAGGTTAGAATATCATACCCTCGTAGCGTGAATGAGAAGGAAGAACCACGACACAAGGTTGAATATCGATCCCACCTCACCGCACCAAAACTGAAATCAAACCCTCGAACAACAGCTTCCAACCCATACGTACGAACCATTTGTCGAAGAAAATAAACCCACATCTAGACCACCTTCGTAACATGCCTATAACGCCACGTTTGAACCTCCTTAGAACCATTCTCGGTCGACCAGGAAAAGAAAACAAGAACGTGCAGCCGCCATTTATTTTATTTGATAGATTTAGGGTTTAGCAAAGAAAACGTGTAAATGGGTATTGAACAAAATTATGGGATTCGGTTATTAGAAGATAGGAGGGAGATATTTGGGGTAATTTATGTGATAAAAGGGAATGAGTTGGGAGATAATTGAGTTTTCCAAAATAAAGAGAATGAATCTAGACATCATGTTAGTTCCCATTCGGTTGTGTCCACAAAAAGAAAATTCGGCCCATGATTTGTTTAACGTGAGATGTGATATGCATTCTAAATGTGTACACTTCATTTTAACATAACTTTATTAAGCATATAATGCATATTATTCGAATGTTAAGGTTTTAATTTACTTAGGTTAAAATATATCGAAACGTATGAGATTATTATTCGTTTTTTTATAGGTTCAAAATTAGAGGGTATTTTGGGTATTTTATGTGTTCAAAATTTTCGGGTTTTACAATTCTTCCCTTCTAAAAAGAAAATTTCGTCCGCGAAATTGAAGTCACCAAAGTCAGACGATGACGTAGAAAATCACAAATATCGTCTCAAATAACCTCACGCTCAGGGAGGTTCTTCCAAAGGAATCTTCACAAACAGAAAGTTTCTCATGACTCGATCCTGACACACTTGGATAGCCACAGGCTCTCCAATCATAACAAATCGAATCCAACGAATGCGAAACAATGCGTATCCGATGACAGATGACAGATGATAGATGATAGATGATAGATGATAGTTGGAATCCTACACGAAACACAAATTCCTACAACAAAAAAACGGAGATAGTGCTAAGTGATAAATCTTCATCCACTCCTACTGAAATATGAACAAACAAAGGAACTTGCTAAAGTCGAAGGGGCACAAATCGAATCATAAAACGTATCAAGAGTCTCATAAAGGGATGGATAACAATTTTATACCGACGATCAAAATACAAACCGAAGTATCCAAAACGTATCAGAAGGCATAACAGAACAGGTAGAATAATCATACGGATGAGAACGAATCCAAGAACAAATGTGCCGCGAACCAAAACTTCCTCAAATGCCAAGACGTCTAACTCTTCTGTACCTCTTCTGGAAGTGTGAACCAAAATGCAATTCTCGGTCACGATCACTGCTGGTGCGCCATGTAGCTTCAACAATCTTCTACCGAAAGGAAATCTCCGCCGATCTCCCAAGCAAGCAGTCCAAGTCAATGCTCCACTGTAACTCTACTTGTGTTGTCTCTCTTCCTGTGCGTAGAAATCTCCGATGTAGTCACCACCATATTCATGCCATCCCGTCCAGCTTTTGCTTCGAGACTCTATACATATTAGTACAACTAAGATGAATAGAGTTGATAAAATTGTGTGCTTCACTTCAAACTGCTTCCTTCCATCGTAGAAATTCAATACCAAAAATGAAGATGATTCTCGTGTTTCTCTTTAGTCTCTGAACACACTAATATGTCATACTATGACAATTTGTCCTAGTATTCATGAAAGATACGATTCAGCTTCCAACAATAAATACCATCATCATTCTCCTCCACGAATAAACATAAACACACAAAGATACACAGCGAACATTTCAAACAAATTGAATAACTCTCAAGGCGAGTTCATCAGAGAAGTATCTTCACAGCAGTAGGAAAATCAACGCACGAGTTTCAGAACAAGGTGGTCATAAACGATTATCAGGTTAAGAATCACGGTGTAGAATATGAACTTCACAAAACGTCAAGGGTGAAAAACATAAAATCACAGTTGTCATCATCATAATATTTAGGCAACAATTCCCAATCCAGAATAACATTAAATCGAATATCTCCAACGTAAACAGATTAGCACCACTAAAATCGTCTCCAAATATCTCCAGAACGCATCGGATGAATCAAATATACACGATGAAAAGTCACAAAATGATCATAGGGGTAGAATAGGCAAGGTCAAAAATCAACAATGAAGAAAGAATCAAAAGCAAGGATAAGTCATAGAATGTGTCGAACACGTAGGATTCATACATACGCGAATCTCCGAACGAACAAAAGGCTTCTAAACGAATGTCAAAAGAATCAAGAATCGAAGTTCAAAAGAATAACTCTAGAGAGAGAACCTATAAGGCATACTACTAAGTCTAAAGGCGTCCTAAACACATGTCGTGAATCCTGATAAGTCTTCTAAGTCTCCAAAATGATTGATCGCGTAAGAGCTTAACGAAAAGCAAAGGCTTAAATAAGAGTAAAACGGAAGCAAGAAAACCAACGTCTGATCATATATCTACCCAATCCTCACTGGTCATAATAAAGCTCTTAAGGGGAGAAACTTAAGGCAAAACCTTCCAAAGTTATTCCTAAAGCTTCTAAGGTGCAAACCTAAGGGTCCAAAACTCACAGGCCATAACATAGGTACCATAATTGTAACACCCCAACCCGACATGGGTCCGGAGCGCTACAGTATGGTGACATATCAAAGCATACAACGCAAGCGGAAGACTTAAAATAAAAGATTACAAGGGAGAAATCTAAAGGTACAAAGGAATACCAAAACTATAAAAGAAAAGGAAATACAAGCTAAACAAAGTCTAATCTAATCCAAGTCCAAAACTAGTCCAGATGTAATGGACTTCTAGTCCATGGGGTAGTCCACTAAAGCTCCTATGCTCTCTCTTCACCCAAACCCAGCTTCCAACCTAAAACCTGCCGCAGGAAAAGAAATGCGGCCGAGGTTAAAAAGCCCAGTGAACAGATATATAACAAAGCAAACGGATAAACGAAACGTATATGAGTAATAGAAAAGGAAATCATAAGCTCCTGCTGAAGAGAATATCATCTGTCAAATGCATAAGAGATCAACATACACTGAACGAATATCATGAGTCAAAGGGAAACGAAGTATCAAAGATATATCACGTAAGCATAATCATAAGGGAAAAGTAAAGAGCACGTATCAATAAAGAAGCGTCTAACGAGATACTCGAATAGACATAAGAAACATAGGAAAGCCACGAGCCGACCTAACGAGATACTCGAATAGGTCTCAAAATCACATAATCATATATCCGTCAAATCATAAGTTGTACAAGGAGTAGCTAGCTCCAATGTACCAGAAGTGAAAGGGGTACAAGGCACGTACAGCCAGTCACTGTCTTCACAAATCAAAACAGAACCTAGGATGCATCCATACACTCCCTGAATCAAACAAAATACACATGCCAGCTCATGACTGGACACATATATAACTAATTGGCCATAGTGCACATATATCAAACAGAAGGGAATGCCAGGGATCAATCACACCTCCCCAGAAAGTGTCATGTCAGTGGTGCCATCACTAACACGCCCATGGTACCTCCATGAGTAGAATAAAAACTCGGGCATAAGAACGAAACGAATCATATCAAACAAAGCATATCCATAACAAACAAATCATATCATAATCAAACAGAATCTCAACCAGGAGATAGTAATCAGGTAATCAACAAAATGGATAGCAACGAATCATATCAAAGGGATCATAGCAAAGGCTTATATCAATGAATCATATCATAGCAAACGAATCAAAGTCAAGGATCGAAAGTCATGAGATCGGAAACCTTACTGAGAAAGGGTAGAATATCTGTACCTCAAACTGCAAATGCTAACACATCATAAAGATCGGGAGTTATTCCTTCTTCAGCGAATCTACACGAATTAATGATCGGCTCATTATCAATTAAATTAATTTTAAATCAGATTACTCGTTTTAGTCGGCTTCTCATTTTAAGTAACTTTTCATTTATAGCAGTTTTCCAAAGATAGTAACATTCCCGATTTAGTAAGTTTCCATATTAGTAGGTTTCTCGAATTAGTAATTTAATACTTTAAGGTTATACTTGACAATTAATAATATTTAAGGGTTAAAATGACAATTATAGTAGTTTAGAGTTAATTATGTCAATTTAGTAAAGTTTAGGGCCAAAATGTAAATTATCAAAATTAAATATTAAAAACGTCAATTTAAATTATTTTTAAGTTTATACTATAATTTTATATTAAGGTGATAATTTTAGACCCCGTCGTTCATAATTTTATATAACTTATTAACGTACCCACGATATTAATATTTATGCCGCGACGACCCAAGATTTTTACTAGATCATGTGACACTCGTTTATAAACCGACATCGTTTCACTTCACTCATATACATATGACCTACATTTAAATATACGACACACTCATATACACACATGAAATAATACACTGAAACACACCCTTTTTGCGAATTAAAATATACGAGTAGCATGCATTCTTTTCTTATATTAGCTTGTACAAAATTTGTTATACATGTTATTTTAGACGGACTCTCATGCATGACACAAGAGCAAAATAAAGAACGTCATGTCGGTTTCCTTTATCCCTTATAAAACAGATTACAAATATATATATATATATATATATATATATATATATATATATATATATATATATATATATATATGTCCCCATAGTATGACTATATTATTAACAAGTAAATAATATGCTACCCATGTCAAACCAACGCATGCCACTGAATCGAATTAGTCAAATAAACTTCAAGATCGACATCGCTATATATATATATACACGTATTAACAAGCATGCATCCATCTTATTAGCTTAGGTTCAAAGGCCTGATAAAAAGAACTCACGTGACCACTGATTTGGAAAAGTAAAACGGTAAGCAAAGTCATCATAGGTGCAGGTTTATGTTTTTAGGAGAGTTTTACCATGCGTAATTATAAACATCTCTTTCCATCCGATTCATAGTTTTAATTAACTTAGCATACTTATGATTTCAGGTGCCAAAATCTGTTATTTCATGCGTATATATATACTTTTATTCAGCCGCTTCATAGTACAATCGTCCTTGTTATTTATGTTGTGTTATACGATTTATGTGGGCTTATATTCGATTTATATGTAGTCGATCATGAAAGCAGAAACACGGTCAAAACTGAAACCAATCAAGAGAAGTTTGAACCAGGTTAGAATATCATACCCTCGTAGCGTGAATGAGAAGGAAGAACCACGACACAAGGTTGAATATCGATCCCACCTCACCGCACCGAAACTGAAATCAAACCCTCGAACAACAGCTTCCAACCCATACGTACGAACCATTTGTCGAAGAAAATAAACCCACATCTAGACCACCTTCGTAACATGCCTATAACGCCACGTTCGAACCTCCTTAGAACCATTCTCGGTCGACCAGGAAAAGAAAACAAGAACATGCAGCCGCCATTAATTTTATTTGATAGGTTTAGGGTTTAGCAAAGAAAACGTGTAAATGGGTGTTGAACAAAATTATGGGATTCGGTTATTAGAAGATAGGAGGGAGATATTTGGGGTAATTTACGTGATAAAAGGGAATGAGTTAGGAGATAATTGAGTTTTCCAAAATAAAGAGAATGAATCTAGACATCATGTTAGTTCCCATTCGGTTGTGTCCACAAAAAGAAAATTCGGCCCATGATTTGTTTAACGTGAGATGTGATATGCATTCTAAATGTGTACACTTCATTTTAACATAACTTTATTAAGCATATAATGCATATTATTCGAATGTTAAGGTTTTAATTTACTCAGGTTAAAATATATCGAAACGTATGAGATTATTATTCGTTTTTTTATAGGTTCAAAATTAGAGGGTATTTTGGGTATTTTATGTGTTCAAAATTTTCGGGTTTTACAATTTGATTTCATTTGTTTAACTTATTTCACTTTTACATTCTTTACTTGAATATTGGGGACAATGTTCATCCTAAGTGTAAGGGGAGGGTAAAATGATGATACCTTACAGATACACTTTCGCTTGAATTTGTTTGTTTGATGGTAGATGTGTAATAAAACTATGAGAAATACTTGTTAGTGTAATTTTAGTGCCAAATTTAAATTTTTTTACAACATTTAGGAGTGAAACTTTAACCATAGCAAGCGTCTCATGGATAGGAGATTGTATGACTAGCACAAAACCGTATCATTCAGAAAAATTTTCCTCCCAAATATGTGAGGTTCGCCTTTAGATTTGATAGGAAAAGCATTTACTATTAGTACTTATGAGTGTACCGGTAGCATTTAGATTCTAGAACTTGCGTTAGTGATGCATCCCGAGACCGCTAGTGAGACTACATTCGTGTAGTAGGATTTACTACAAGATAAGAGGCATTAGGATCACCCTTGTGTTAAACCCGTATTATAATTACTTGACCATTTAAGTAATGTTACTTGGCTAGTTAAGTCAACTAATTTTTCCCACACCCTTAGCGTTGTACTCATTTTTAGTACACGAAACCCTAGTACACCCCTCCGAGCCTATCTTTTCGTTTCTAACTTTAAGCATTTTACTTAAAGGAAGAATTTGTTACACCCCACTTAAATGTACACCCAAATCGCCTTAGCCTTCCGTGTATGCGCTCATTTTTAGTGTATTATTGTTATTTGTTAAACCCTAAGTTAATTATCTAATTGATTACATGGTTGCTAAGTCGAGTCATATCCTTGTACATATTGTTTTGGGACGATTGGGACTCATGGGTAAAGTACATATTTTATGGAGTAATGGGGAAGAACATAATTTATTACCCCCGTATGTGCGTTAATCTTAAAAGTACTCCAAGTGTTTTGATTTTCTTAATTTGAGTCATTAGTTTAGTTTATTGTAAAGTATGTAAAAATTCAAGTGTAAGGGGAATGTTCATCCCCCTATGATGTATTATTTTGGATGGTAGGGTAAGAGTGTATGCAACAAAAAAAAAAAAAAAAAAAAAAAAAAAAAAAAAGAAAAAAAAAAAAAAAACTCGAAAAAACAAGAAAAAGAAAAAAAAAATAGAAAAAGAAAAAGAGAAAAACATACGGACTACCATCCCTTTTCATTCTATGTCCATTTTATGTTTTTGTTATTTTTTCATTTATTAGCTTAAGTCGAGTCTAGTCTTGGCTTAGCAACGCCATATTGTACATGTAATTAACCAGGATTGTTAACTCGCCACCAGTAAAGACTACCTATATCCAACAAAACCGTGTATTCCATATCCCTACACCTAATGTTACAACCCTTTAAAAGACCTCTTTGATAGTTTATCCTAGGTGCTTACGCCATGTGGTGGAGGTTCGATCCTTTCCCAAGCCTATGGTAATCTATTTTGCTATGACAGGTAGTGAAAGATGTTTTCCATTTCCATATTGTGATATTACTTTATTACACCCGAGAGATGTGAGTATCTAAACACTATTTGTGAGGTGCTAGTGTATGACCTCCGTGCTTGTCATTGGTCTTTAGTGGAACGATTAATTGTTGTAATTACTTTTATATTAGTGTTAAATGACCTCTAACTTGTATTTTGACTAGAATAAAAGCGCATTTGCTTGAGGACAAGCAAATCTCAAGTGTAAGGGTATATGATGAGGCGAAAAATGAACCACTTTTAGGGGGTTATTTAAGCCTGGAATTGAATTTATTTGATCAAATATTACCCTAAATCGTTCCTTTTGTTATTTTAGGTACTTTGGGAGTGAATTCTGGAAAAGGAAGCAATTCGGACGTTTTTGGAGCATAAAAGTGAAGAAAACGCCAAAGACTTAATTTTCCATGCTGAGAACAGTACCTGACGGCGTCAAGAGGAAGATCCTGACGGCGTCAAGAGTAAAAGTGGTGACGACCCAGTGCAAACCTGACGGCGTCACAACAAGGGCGTCAAGAGTTAATTTTGTGACGGCCTGCATAAGGAGAATACATGACGGCGTCAGACCCAGATCTAGGCAGTCCGAGGAACTATTTGGCGGCAAGATGACGGCGTCAGACATTTGTTCTTGACGCCGTCACCTATCAAACTCTATATATAGTTTTCTATTTTTCATTCATAAAGAGAGGAACTTGTGTGGAGAAACTAGGGCCGAACTTTGTAAACCCTAGCTCATATTTTACAGTACTTTCAAGGGTTTTCACCCCTTGAATCCTTTCATGTGTTATTGAGATAAGTCTTCTCTTAATTCAATCAATATGTCTATGTGTTGGTTGATTATATCTTTTACTTTTCTTGATTTCAACATGCTAGGCTAGATCTATCTTGTGTTTGCTTGGATCTAATGAAACCTAGATGTTAATTATGTGTTGATTACTTTTTTATGGTTGTATTGGATGAATGATTTCAATGCTAGGCTTAAGAAAACTGGCAGATCTCCACTGTGTAACATGCTTGAACGTCTTAGGAAACATGAACCGATGTGTACTAGGTTTTATTGGTTGTATTTAATGCATGAGCAAATTCTAGTGATCCCATGTTAGGAGCTTCTTAGCCGGCTCGACATAGGAGTGAAGTAGGCGCTCATAGGATTGGGGAAGTTAGTACGCCACCCCATGAATGGTATTAAGGAATACAATCCGTCATCCACGCAACTATAACAAGTAGTTAACGTGTAAAAGATATCTAGGGAGTAGTGAAATCTAAGTAAACACATTTCTCCCACATATTGCTCACAACTCTAGTTTAATATAGTTTATTTTCATTTTTACTATTTTATTTTGATTGCATCTTTAGTATTGGGTTAGTTGATTAGCAACTAATTCCGCCCAAATCCTTCAAACCCGAGATTTTTACTTGCTTTCTAAAAAATTATAAAAATACAAAAAGAATCATCCCTCATCTCTAGACCTAGTCTTTAGGTTTTCTAATCCTAGCGACACTATTCCTAGCTGAACGATCAATCCCCTGGTACTTGTCACTATACTATACTACATCGATCAGGTACACTGCCTGGTGGGGGTTGTAAGCTTCTCGAGATTCCTCGAGAGGTAAAGCCTGGTGCAATTCCCACGCATCAACATCCAACTCATAAACCAAGATAAATGAAAGAAAGTGAACCAAACTCACAGTTGCAGCTCGAAGCAACAATTTTAACCTCTTCCACATTAACACCAACTCCAAAAATGCTATTTTTAGAAAGATTGACGCTAAGGCCCGAGACATGGTGAAAGCTATTAAGAATTGAAATAAGATTCTTCACATTCTTCATTGACCATTTCCCAAAAATTAGAGCGTCATCTGCATATTGAAACAGGGAAATATTTGTTGCTTCATTTGCTAGTCATAACCGTTTGAAAAGCCCTTTATTACATAACTCCAAAATGATAACTTGAAGTGCCTCCGCGATAATTAAAAGGAGAAAAGGAGAGAGCGGATCCCGTTGTCTCAAACCCCTTTCCATACAAAACTCATTAGTTGGAGACCCGTTAACAAGAACCGAAATCGTAGCCGAAGAAAGACACCCTCGAATCCAGTTACACCATTTTGATCCAAAGCCCATTTGCGCCATAATATTAAGAAGAAAATTCCAATTGACGTTGTCAAAAGCCTTATCAAAATCTACTTTGAACAACAATAGCTTTTTATTCACCTTCTTAGCATAATCAACAATTTTATTTGCTATAAGGGCACCATCTAAAATTTGTCGACCCGGGAGAAAAGCTGTTTGGTTGGGCCGAATAACTTTGTGAACCACACAAGCGAGCCGAGAGGCCAAAATCTTGAAAATCACTTTATAAATACAATAAATAAGGCTGATTGACCTATAATCTGATATGTCAATTGGATCCACACACTTGGGCACTAAGGCGATAAAAGATGGGTTCATCCCTTTGCAAGCCGACCCGACTGTTCATAATGTTTAACACAGTTAAGAAAAGCATCTTGTAAAATATCCCAATACCTTTTAATAAAATTAAAGTTTAATCCGTCTGGGCCAGGGGCTTTGGATCCTAAGCAATTCCATACGGCTGATTTAACTTCTGCTAAGGAGAAGTCAGCTTCAAGAAAACACACATCGTCAAACTCTAGCCGACGAAACAAAAGGCTGCTAAATATCAGTCGAATAGGAAGAGGCTCCTTAAATCGAGTATAGAAATGGTGTAATGCTGCTTGCTAAATAAGAGATGGATCTGTACACCAAACACCATTCCACATGAGACCCATAATATTATTTCCTGTAGTTCTTGTTTATATAATTGTGAAAAAAGCGGGAGTTTTCGCCCCACTCTATTGCCCAATTAATTCTCGATTTCTGCAGCAACATGTTTCTCTCCATCTGTTCAATTCGAATAAGTTCCATTTTATCTTCATCTCGATTAGAAATATCAAAATCTGTTAATAAGCCATTTTCGGCTTTTTCGTTTCAATCTCTAATTCGATCACACATTTCTTTTTTGTTACGATTTTGATTGGCATGTTTCTTATAACTCCGGTTCTTAATGTCGACTCTTAATTTTTTAATTTTATTCTAAAGAACAATATCATAGACTCCTATGTAAGACCATTTACTCCATGAATTTGCAACTATTGTATTAAAATCATTTAACCTCCTTCAAGTATCAAAGAATTTTGAACGGCTTAGGGCCAAAATCCAATGGACCAAAGGAAATGAGAAGAGGGTTGTGATATGAAACAATGCGGTCTAATGCGACTACATTTGTAGTCGGCTAAATGTTGAAAAGATTTGTACAGGCAAGAAACCGATCAAGCTTACTCATTTTAGAACCTGACCTGTTGAACCATGTATATTTCCGGCCACCTAACTGCAGGTCATGATGGCCCGATCTTGGAATGCATTCGTTGAAAATCGAAGCTTCCTTCTCATTAAATTTAGAACCCGCCCTTTCTTCTGTGCTTCTAACAACATTAAAATCGCCCATTAAAAGCCATATGCCATTACTAGAAGACATAATCGAGATGAGATCTTACCAAAGTGCGTCTTTCTATTAAGAAAATTGAGGCCCATATATATTAATAATAAAGATATGGCTATCGTTTCCACACCATTTACCATATACGCCACTAAAGTTTGAACCAATTATTGTGCCAATCTTCACAAATGAATTGTTTTTCCACACAAGTAGAGTACCACCACAAGCACCAACGGAGGGACCATGAAAATAATCAACATCCACACCCCATATACTTTGTACTAATGCAGGACATACATCCTCCATTTATAGAGATGAGGGGGTACAATCAATATGGAATACGAATTCCATATGACAGTTACATGCTTGGCTTGTAAGCCAAGCAACTAGTTTCCTAATCTAAGTACAATCCTAAACTTTATTTAAACTAAATACAATTAATCCCCTTGTCTAAGTCACATATAACCCTCCTAAGTATTGCTACTAACACATAACAATTTCCACCTTAGGAGTAATACTTAGGCATTAATGATACTCAGCATCTTTATCCAATGCTGGAACATCGAACCGGGGACCACCTTGTAAACCACGCCTTGTACTTTAGTAAATTCCCGAGTTTAGCTTTCTTAGACTCCTTCACTTTCTTCATTTTAGCATCATTACCCTCTCCACCCTAATGTCTGCCCTCACCTTCATACCAAGGTGTACTTTTTCCTACTCATTTACCAAGCAGCTGTGTTTGTCTTTTCTTCAAGTTGCTTGTCCTCCAAATTTCTTTGAGCAACCGCAACATCATCGTTACTATCATGAACAACCTCAGCTTCATGATTTTCCTAAGCTCTCTATAGTTCCACATCAAACCAAATACGTTTAGCAACCTGTATTCCATGGACTTATGTTTTAATACCAGAACCAAGTTTTTTGAACCCAACTTGTTTATGACCAAGTTGTTTGAACCCAAATTGTTTATGACCAAGTTGTTTGAATCCAACTAATTTTGAACCTCCATGCTTGTGTACACCAAAATTCATCACTTATACTTCAAGAGTATACACACAGTTTCCCCTGATTCCAATCATCATAACCCGACAACCTTTGATCACCATGATTCTACCCAACTGCATCTTCATAGTATAACCCTCTTTTTCTAGAGTACCCAATGAAATCAAACTTCTTCTTAACCCTAGCACATACTTGACATCTTCCAGTATAAAGCTTGATCCATCATGCAACCGCATCTTCACTTTCCCTGTCCCATTGATAGTGCATGCCCTGTTATCACCTAATTGAACCAATCCACCATCAATATCCTTGAAGTCATACAAGAAATCCCTCCTAGGTGTCATATGATAAGACCCACTTGAATCCATTACCAATTCAGTCATCTCATCATTCTCGGCTACCACCAAGGCTTATCCAAAGTAGGTACTACTATCATCATATGAAGAATCAGAATCCTGATCATGCTTACCCTTCTTGACGAACCCACTTGACTTCTTCATTGGATAGTCTCCCTTCAGATGACCCTCTGCATGACATATGAAGCACTTGAGTTTACCAGTTCCACCCCTTGACTTGAACCGCGAACTTCCACCAGAATGAGCTTTCCTTGAATGATCTGACCCTCCCCTTACATAAAACCCGTCACCAGTTTCTTCCTTTGTGCCTTCAGTTTGTTTCTTCAACTGCCTTGAATTTAAAGTCGCCAGAACATCCTCCATTGTCAAGGATTCCCTCCTATACAACAATTTTTCCACAAAGTTTTCATAAGACGATGGCAACAACATAAGTAACATAAGTTCCTGATCGTCATCCTCAATCTCGATATCAATAATCGCCAAATCAAATATCAACTTATTAAACTCATCTATATGATCACCCACTTTCGTACCTTGACTCATATAGTACGTGTATAGCTTCTTTTTGAGATACAATCTATGTTTTAAGGATTTAGTCATAGTCAACTTCATCCAAATTCCTAC
The DNA here is from genome assembly GCA_030686995.1 of Artemisia argyi. Lineage (NCBI taxonomy): Eukaryota > Viridiplantae > Streptophyta > Magnoliopsida > Asterales > Asteraceae > Artemisia > Artemisia argyi. The sequence continues at coordinate 109,372,396 of CM060692.1, read as the reverse complement.
AGTAGTTGTTTCCTTGGTAACTTCCCGTAAAACCCGGTCTCTCAAGCATAGAATCAAGGTACTGTATGCCTTCTTCATCAAAGCAGCCTTTTCACCTGCTTCTATGTCCGCGGGTAATGTCTCTAATGCAACATCACATCCCTGCTGTATTATTAAAGCACACATCTTTATTTGCCATAACCCGAAGTTATTCTTCCCACCGAATTTCTCGATGTCAAACCTAGTTAAAGAACTAGCCATTCTTCTTAGACCTTACTAAAAACCTTGTCAAGTTGTTTCTTAACCAAATTTACCGACAAGCCTTACAAGCCGTGTGCAATATTCCCAATGTTCCTATAAATCCTTCTTACGAATTGAATTAATTAGAATAACCCTAAACCCTTGGTTTCGAACAAACAACCAAATCAATAACTTAAGACCCAAGTTGATTGATTCAAGTTTGCACCAAAAAAAGCACGACAATACCTTGAAACCTAATAACGAAAAATAAAAAAGTGGTTTTGAAACTAAACCAACAACCCCTTGTATTTGACAAAAGAAAATAAATCCTTTATCACTTTTCTAGTAATCACGTGGAAAGAAAATAAAAACTAGATCCAATATTTTGTCACTTTTCTTCTTTTTTATTCACGTGGGTTTTAAAACCATAAAACCTCTCGTCGACCGATCGCTACTGATAAGGATTTATTTGGTACCTTTTTAAGGGATCATTTAAGCCCTAAAGTCGTATGTATTTGATCAAATACTGCCCTAAATCGTTTCTTTTTGTATTTTTGGTACTTGTGACGAGAAAGATGAAAACCGACACATTTATAGCTTGTTTGGACAAGAAAATGAAAAAACGACTAAGTCTGGAAAAGGATTCCAGACGGTCACTTGCAACTGGAGAGGCATAACCTAGAAGATTTTCTCAGCTTTTATAAGGCTTTTGCAGCCTTCAAAACTCATGTTTCATTGAAGATAAGTTATTCCTTTAATCATTCAATATGTCTATATGTTGTTTGATTATTTGTTTGTCATTTCTTTACTTTAACATGCTAGGCTAAATTAGTTATTGTTTGTTTAGATCGAAGGAAACCTAGTTGTTGATTATTGATTGTCATCTCTTGTTTAATTGATTGCCTCGCACTAGAATAAGAAAACCTGCTTAACTCTTATAAGTACTAGCTTGTCCATCTTATAAAACGCCCAACCCTAATGCACTAGTGGTTTTTCTCGTTGTATTTATTGCGTGAATTGAGGTTTGTAGATCCTAGGAGACTTAATAGACTTTAAGCTTTCTTAGGGGAGATGTACGTTCATAGAGTTAGGGCATTCGGCACCTCCCTACGACCAATAAAAAGGAATACAACGCTTCAACTAAAACAAAGACGTGACAATTCGACAAATCAATAAGAGATAACTAGGGAATGAAGATATCTAAGTAAACACCTTTTCATATCATAAGAGTTACCAATTTACTTTCTTGTTTATTAGTGTAACACCCCCATTTTCACAGATCGCAGCAGAATTTAGATCTGGGGTATTACCTCATGGATCACATATATAGTAATAGAAAATGACTCGAAAAGAGACATTTTATAAAAATGAGTTATCATTCATTAAAATGATTAGAGTTTTATAAGAGGAGGTCCCCAAAATCTAAGTGTGTTATGAAGCTTGAATGATAACCATATAGAAAGTCTTTCAAGTCTCGTGCCACTCCATGCCATAATTTCGATAGAGCTCCGTTACCTAGGATACATTCTTAAAAAGTCAACACTAGGTGTTGAGTTAGAATCATAGGTTTAAGTGTTAGTGAATACAAGTTCCTCAGGGTTCAGTTGTTACACCCTTCAAGGAAAATGTAGTGTGTGTGATAATTGTAATGCATGTACAATTATCAAGAGTTGGTCTGTTGCACTAAGCTCATGAACCACACGTTAACAGTTCGGGTCATGGGATTTGCAGACCAAACCATGAGGGGACGGGAAGGATAAGTTGCCAAAGTTAATCCTTCAGAGGGTTCAAATATAATACTTACTGGTACCCTCCAGTGAGAGGTAGTACCAAAGGGAGTTGTCAAACTCCAATACATCTATCAATTATATTCGCTTTCACTTGTGTAAAATATCACAAGCAATTAGATTCATGAATTTTGTTGTGTAGGCGTGGCAGATAGTTTAATCGTGCAACAATCAAAGAAAAAGACTTGTATTCGATTTAAAGCAAGTAAGCATGTAACTCCCTCACAGCGTTTGTAAAGCATTTAAAAGAGTGAGACTATGAAAACTCACCTGGGTTTAGGGAAATCTAATTGATATGAAAAGTGACTCGGAGACTAGACTGTCTACTCACGTATCCTGGTGGTATTGTGGGTGTGGTTGTATGTCAAGCTTTAGTTATCTTGTTTAAGTTTCTTAAGTAATCATTCTTAGGTTTGTTAGTGTTTTATATATAACATAACACCGTTCGGGCCATCACAATCCAGAAGTTTAAGATTTCTCACATGAAGTTCCTTACTATTGTATTATGTTATTAACATAATACCGTTCAGGCCATCATAATTCAGAAGTTAATACTCCTCTCATGAAGCTCCCTACTATTGAGCTATGTTGTTATTAAGTTTAGTTAAAACATAACACCGTTCGGGGCATCATAATTCAGAAGTTATGCAATAATCGTTTGAGGAGCCAAGGCACTTTAATATTTTAAACCCAGCAAACTCGTCAAAATGAAATATCCACATGATACTCCTCACATGAAGCTCCCTAGTATTGTGTTATGCTTCTAACTTTAAAGTAGGTTCTTATATTCATAAAAATACTTTCACTTTATACCCTTATAGTTTATATATTTACAAAATCTACCCTAGACTTATAAACTTATAATTAACTATCTAAACTTAGCAAAATTAGTCCCTTTACTTCTATATTTTAGGAAAATGGCAGAAATGACCCTTGGACTTATAAGTTTTCAAAATTTACCATTTATACCATTTACTTTATAACTTTGGCAAAACTAGTCCTTATATGTTTATAACTATTTATCTTTTTATCCTAAGGGTTATATAACTTTGAAAAAAGGGTCATTATCCTTATAACTTCTAAGAAATGTCAAAAATAGTCCCTAGACATAATATTTTCAGAAATTTACCATATATACCCCTATGCATGGAAAACTTTGCTAAACTAGTCCTAATTCTATGCAAATCATATTTTTATGAAACAAAAAGGTTTCCTAGCTTATGGTTAACTAATATTAGCTTAACTAAGTTACCTAAAATAGCTTATAGATTTTAATAAGGGCTTATAGTATAAAAACATGAATTCGACTTATTTTAGGGTTTTAAAAAGAAAATTAACAAGTTTTAGTGATCAAGGCTTAGGCATAGTTTCTAATGCATCCTAATACTATCCTAGTACTGTAATATAACTATTAGAAGCAGAGATTAAACTTACTTGGGTTAGTTTAGGGTTAACGTGAGGTTTTAGGGGTTTTTAGGGTTTTTCGACCAAAAATGGAACTCGACAAGCATCCAAGGCCTAGCTACTCGACTCCTAAGGTTTATAAAGGTCCTATACTACTGAGTGTTTAAGGTGGGATGAAATGAAGAGGTGTGGTTTGGTATGGAGGGGGTACGAGGGTATTTATACCCCTCATTAAGGGTATAGGTGGCAAAGTTGGTGATGTGGTGTCGAGGAGGGGGGAGGGGTGAGTCATGGTAGGATAGGGTGACAAAGAGAAGCTAGTAGTTGAGTAGGAAGAGCCAGAACACTAGCTAGGGGGCTTGTGGTGGTGAATGGTGCCATGTGGTGGTTTTGGTCAAAGGAGGTGACGAGTAGGTGATGGAGGTGGGTGGTTGGGTGATTGGTGGTGAATAAGCTGCTAGGGATTGGTGCTAGGGTTGTTGCTAACTTAGGGTAGGTTTTAACTAGGTTTAGTCTTGGTTTAGGGATTAATCTAGCTTAGTGAGTGATTAGGGTTTAGTTTAAGGTTTAGTGCCTAGATTAGGGTTTTATGAGTGTTTAGTGACTAATCCTAAGTCATAAGACGCTTATACTAAGTGGTGGTAGCTTATGGTGAAGTTTTGGGATAGTTTAGACCTAATTCTGAGAAGTTATGACCTAGTTATGGTTTTATGCTTAAGAGACTTGTACCTAAGCTCTAAGGGGTTGTACTAGGCTCTCAGGGTGTTAAGATATCCTATTGTTCCTAATGTAACTCATACATAAGCCTTGAATACTTTTAAATTGGTTTAGATAAGCAATCAGGGTTTTGTAAACACATAGGCCTGATTAAGGCTTAGTTAGGGTTAGATTAGGGTTTATTATGATATTATGATATGTTTAGTGTGTTAGGTTGGTAAATTACTTATTGTGGAGTTGTGGTGATCTTATGCTTGACATACCAGAGGTTTATAGGATGTGTGGGTAGAGATATTTGGCTTGTGTAGATACGTGAGCAAGTCTAGAGAGTCATGAAGGTAATGAATGCACATAAAAAGCAAAAATTTACCTGTGAAATACCTGACATAGGAATTTGTTGTGGAAATGATAATGATGAGTTTTTGTGGGTTGTTATAATTAGTTTAATTTGTTTTAGTTAATTAGTAGCTAAAATGTCTACTCTTCAAACCCCGAGATTTTACTTGCTTTCATAAAAAAATATAAAAACACAAAAAGAATCATCCCTCACCTTTAGACCTATCTCGACATACACTTCGGCCTTCACATACACTATTCCCCTAGAGAATGATCAATCCCCTGTGTCTTGCCTATACTACACTACAACGGTTAGGTACACTGCCTAGGAGGATTGTAAAACTTTTTAGAATGTTTACAAAACCCGCATCAGCTACTCCAAAAACCGTTTCGAAACCGAAACCAAACCTCGATACCTCGAACGAACTCGAAACCTCGATCCTCGGAGACCACGACTAAGCGATAGCTCTGATACCACTTTTTGGACATGTTAGGATTATGAAAATCCATGTTAAAGAATCGGTCACCCTGAGTAATGTCTAGCATAGGTTAGCTCGTAGGCTTAATCGTAAATGTTTAGTTATCGTATGATCCATGGAGTTGGGCTGGTTCTTTACCCATATGTAAGCTCACTCCATACCCATTAAGGGCAAGAAAACACTTGTATATAAACTGTAACACCCCGGAAATTTGATAAGCAGTGGAAGTCTAATCGGGGTCATTACAGTTTAGTACACTGTCAAACTCATAGAAAAAAATTCAAAAGATAGTCAATATCATTCCATGAAAACTCAAATAGTCAGAGTTACAAACATTTTTCCAAAATGTTAATTGTTTCGTAAAAGAAGTGATGAGTTTGAAAAGAATGATATAATTATTGAAATAAAAAGGGAGGTCCTGTGTGCCCTTTTGCCAGCTCCGTGCCGCCATGCCTGCTAATTTCCTGAGATAAACATGCTTAAAAAGTCAACACAAAGGTTGAGTGAATCCATAGTAGTTTAAATTATAATAGTGTGAACACAAGTCAAGTATTAGAAATAAACAAGCCAAGATAGAAAGGTCTTGACTAAACTGGTGAAATATTGCTCCTAAGCCTCACGAAACGCAAGCCTTAACATAGTATCGAAATATCATAAAGATAAAAATTACCTACACCACAGGGGTGTAGATAACAAGGGGCCCTCGGTGATGGAAATGTACTCGGTTTCCATGTTACTTCGAATATAGCACACCTCCAGCCAAATAATCACTTTGACAGAGATGGGCTGCCGTTCCAATAGATCTATTAGCTATATTCGCGCTCACTCGCAAGTGATTAAGGTTCGTGATATGAGGGAATTGTAGCACAGGTGTCAACTTAGGCAATATCAGATAGTAATAGCATACAAAAAATACTTGTGTTCGGTTTATAGCATGTATCTTCCCACGGGGTTTAGAAATAATTAAAATGTGGGACCATGAACTCACCTGACAGGTGTGGGTGAATCACAACGGTGCTCAAAGGTGACGGTGTACTGCTACGACTAGCAATGAAATTCCTCCGACTTGCGACCTATAAATATGTTGTCATCGGTGTCTTAGATTCGATTCGTAAATGACATGTGATATGTCTTGTGTACGGTGATATCGATTCGGGTGTATTAAATATTCCAAAATAACTTTACGTAATTATTTGTAACGTTGATACGAACCGGTGTTCAATAAATGTTAATTTATTTGTGAAAATAATAATGTCAATAAAAATATTTATAATTAAATATTTTTAGTAAAAATACATATTTATTTTAAAAGTTACAATATATATGTTTATATATTTATATAAAAAGTTAAATTATGTAAAGTACCCTTTTGTCAAAATTGACCCTTAACTTTAATGAAGTTACACTTTTATCCCTTGGTCAAAAACAATTACATTTTAGTCCTTTTTATTACTTTTTACACTTTACACCTCAAGCTTTGGAAAAATTACAGTTTCTACCCTTCTATTATATTCAAAATCAACTGTTTTTAATTAAGTCTGAAAGTTTTGTGATTTTGACAGTTTTAGTCCCTTAACGCGAGACTTTGCAAAAATAGTCCTTAGTTAAGTTTTGAAAAAAGACAACTTTTTTGTAATACGAAAATACATTCAAATCCCGTAAAACCTTTTCTAAATCGACTTGAAAAGTCTCGATAATATCTTAAAATCTTATCAGTTTCCAAACCGAAACTTCCCTTTTGAAAATACTTGGGCTCGTTAGCCCATATAAGGCCCAAACGACATTTTTGTTATTTATAGAGGTGCTCGACTAGGATTTGGTTTTGGTCTAGTTCACGTAGCGTAAGTTCGAGTATGCTTTGCATGTTACGTTGGTTTGGTTAAGTGTGAGTCGAAAATTTAGTGTGTCGAAAAACATATGCATGTTGTGCGTGTAAAAACGAAATAGTGAGCCCATTCCTAGGGGTGTCGAGGCGTGGACATTTATATTGTCACAAGTGCAACGAGTGTATATACTTAGAAAAATAACGTGTGTCGTGTGATAAATCAACGTGATATGCATGATTGTATTAGAGTAGGAAATGAAATAGGTACGATAACTTACAACACCAAAAATGGTGGTGATGGTGTCGTGTGTACGAGGCGAGAACAAGTAAACAGCTAGATCCGTAAGCTCCTCCTTAACCCGATATCTTGCTCAAGCTTGTTATAACCCAACACTTTCCTTTTCCTTACCCAATTCTTTCTCGTTCTCCTTTTAAGATTCGACAGTAGTAACAAGAGAGGTGTAGTGATTTTCTTTGTTTGAGAGTTTGAAAATTTGTGAGGAAAGAGCATTCAATGTGGCTTTTATAGGGGAGGCGTGAGTAGTTGGGTGTTTGCTCATGTGAAACATGTTCCTTATTTGTCATTCGAGTGTGGACAACCATGTCCCTTGTCCTTGATTCCTAGTCAAGTCGAGTTGTGGTAAAAGGGAGCAATGATGGCTTATTTTGATTAGTTTAAGCATAGCTTGGGTTACTAGGGTAATAAAAAAATAGGATTAAGAGCACATGTGAATTACATGTTGGGGGATATGAAGCATTCGACCCATTGGACATTAGTTGATTAGGAACACTAGATGTGTATTGTGAATACCCAACGGTTTGACGGCTACAAGGGTGGCTCATTGTCTAGCTTTTGGTTGCATGAAACAAAGTCAAAGGGATAGTGTGCTTGGTGTCGAGGATGTAGGGAACCAAGAAAGAAAACGTGTGTGATATCCATGTTGTGCACAAGCTGTGTTCGTTTGGTAGCCATGCAACGCATATGAAAGAAAAACATAACAGCCATTTGGGCTTGTGAATCTTAGGCCCAAACGAAAAGAAAATGAAAAAGAATTTAGGGTGGGCTTGTGGTGTGCTCGACCCAGCGGTAGGGCAAAAGAAAGAAAAAGAACATTTGGGCTTAGGTGACATGCGGCCCAAACAAAAAAAGAATAGGGTGTCGGTGACTCGTGCTTTCGTAACTTTAGTTTCGGTGTCGGTGTTAGCATCGATTCGTGCAGCCCTTCATAAACGGTGTCGTTCCTAGGTATATATACTTATATATATACATATATATAGTATGATAATAATTCGTAATAATATATATATATATATATATATATATATATATATATATATATATATATATATATATATATATATATATATATATATATATAAGAAAATATATATATAATAATATATCAGTGTCATTTCAAGGTGTCAGGTCGCAAGTGGCAGTTACCGGTGTTAACCTCATTGGGTGACATCTAAGAGTGACAATCAGGTGATACCAGGTGACAAAAATAATCGGGTGACAAACAAACGGTGACCAAAGTAATCATGTGTCAAACATACGGTGTCTAAAGTAATAGGGTGTCAAGTAAACGGTGTCTCATATATAAAAAATTCAAATTAGCAAGCATAAATGACTCAGGTTAGAATATTATCGATAATTAGCATTAATAAATGACCTGGTATTTACGGAGTATTACAGTACCCACCTGTTAGATTGGATTCGTCCCGGAATCCAGAGTTGAATCGGTGCTCTGGATTGTCTTATCGAATAGTTGTGGGTATTTAGCACGAATTTGATCCTCGCGCTCCTAAGTGAACTCAGGTCCTCTCTTAGAGTTCCATCTAACCTTAACAATGGGAATGCGACTATGCTTAAGTCGTTAGACCTCCCGATCCATAATTTCGACGGGTTCCTCAACAAAGTTCAACTTATCGTCAATTTTGATCTCTTTTAATGGAATCACAAGGGTTTCATCCGATAAACACTTTTTCAAATTTGACACGTGGAAGGTGTTGTGTACTCTACTGAGCTCCTCAGGGAGTTCGAGTTTATATGCCACGGGACCGATCCTTTCAATGTTCTCGAAGGGTCCAACGTATCTTGGGTTTAGCTTTCCATGTTTTCCAAACCTAATCATTCCTTTCCAGGGTGATACCTTTAGCATGACCTTGTCTCCAACTTGAAACTCCATTGGTTTCCTTCACACATCGGCATAGCTCTTTTGCCGATCCCTAGCGGCTTGCAATCGTTGCCTAATCTTTACTATTTTCTCAGTGGTTTCAAGAATCAACTCGGGACCTGAGAGTTTTACATCTCCAATCTCAGCCCAACAAACTGGTGATCTACACTTTCTTCCATAAAGTGCTTCAAACGGTGCGGCCTTAATACTGGCGTGATAACTGTTATTATATGAGAATTCTGCTAACGGTAGGTGCTTATCTCAGCCTTTTCCAAAATCAATCACACATGCCCTAAGCATGTCCTCTAGGGTCTGAATAGTCCTTTCACTTTGACCATCAGTCTGTGGATGGTAAGCGGTACTCATGTCTAACTTAGTTCCCAAGGCTTTCTGTAAAGATTGCCAAAAGTTAGACGTGAAACGGCTGTCTCGGTCGGAGATAATAGAAATCGGCACTCCATGCCGGGAAACTATATCCTTCAAGTATAAACGTGCAAGAATTTCCATATCATCAGTCTCTTTGATTGGTAAGAAGTGCGGTGACTTCGTGAGACCATCGACGATGACCCAAATAGTGTCAAACCCACTCGATGTCTTGGGTAATTTCGTAATGAAGTCCATTGTAATCCTTTCCCATTTCCACATTGGTAGCTCTGGTTGAATCAAAAGACCGGATGGTTTTTGATGTTCAGCCTTTACTCTTGAGCAGGTCAAACACTTACCGACATACTCTGCAATGTCAGCTTTCATGTTTGGCCACCAATACAACTTCTTAAGATCATGATACAGTTTGTCCGAGCCAGGATGAATGGAATATTTAGACTTATGAGACTCATGCATGATGAGGTCTCGTATTCCTCCATACAATGGAATCCAACTTCTGTCTTTGAAACACAACCTTCCATCTGGTTTCTTGACAAATCCATTCATGCTTTCTGGCATGCCGTAAATCTTCTCGCGCGGTCTATTCTCTTCTTTAAGGGCCTCAGCTTGAACTTCAAGAATTTGAGACGGAAGCGGTGATCTAATTGTCATTCCCAATTATCTAACTCTGAGGGGTCAAAGTCGTTCCTTTCGACTCAAGGCATCTGCTACAACATTTGCCTTCCCTGGGTGATAACGAATTTCACAATCATAGTCACTTAGTAACTCCAGCCATCGGCGTTGCCTCATATTCAACTCCTTTTGATCTAAAATGTGCTGAAGACTCTTGTGGTCGGTGAAAACCATACACTTGGTTCCATATAGGTAGTGTCTCCATATCTTAAGAGCGAATACTACCACTCCTAACTCTAGATCATGAGTAGTGTAGTTCTCTTCGTTTGGTTTATGTTGTCTAGAAGCGTAAGCGATTACTTTAAATCTTTGCATCAAAACGGCACCCAAACCTTGGATTGATGCGTCACAATATACCACGAAGTCCTCACTTCCTTCGGGTAGTGCTAATATCGGTGCTTCACAAAGCTTCTTTTTCAAAAATTGAAATGCCGATTCTTGCTCTTCTCCCCAGTCAAACTTCTTCTTCTTCTGGGTTAACTCGGTCAAAGGCTTAGCAATCCTTGAAAAACCTTCAATAAATCTCTGATAGTATCCGGCAAGACCTAAAAATTGGCATATCTCTGTAGGACTCATAGGCGACGCCCAATTTTTAACAGCTTCGATCTTCGCGAGATCAACATGAATACCTTTACTGTCAATAACGTGCCCAAGAAATTGCACCTTCTCGATCCAAAAATCACACTTTGAAAATTTGGCGTACAATTTCTCTTCTTTGAGCAGTGTCAGTATAACCTTTAAATGTTCTGCGTGCTCTTCCTTACTACGTGAATAGATAAGGATATCATCGATGAATACAATCACAAACTTGTGCAAATAGGGTTTGCATACTCAGTTCATTAAGTCCATAAATACAGCGGGTGCATTTGTTAGACCGAATGGCATTACTTAGAATTCGTAGTGACCGTATCTTGTCCTGAAAGCTATCTTAGGGATGTCTTCTTCCCTAACTCTCAGTTGGTGATAACCTGACCTCAAATCAATCTTCAAGTAAACACTCGATCCTTGTAGCTGATCAAACAGATCTTCAATCCTTGGCAACGGATATCGATTCTTCACCGTAAGTTTGTTCAACTCACGATAATCGATACACATCCTGAAGGTTCCATCCTTCTTCTTCACAAACAACACAGGTGCTCCCCACGGTGACGAACTAGGGCGTATAAATCCATTATCTGATAGTTCCTGCAATTGCTCAGATAACTCCTTCATTTCAGATGGTGCTAGCCTATAGGGTGCTCGTGCTACGGGTGCTGCTCCTGGCACCAAGTCGATTTGAAATTCCACTTGTCGTGTTGGCGGAAGGCCAGGCAAGTCCTCAGGGAATACCTCGGGAAAGTCCCTGACTATTGGCACATCCTGAAGTCGCTTCTCCTCCGACTTCTTCTCGGTGACTTGAGCCAAAAAGACTTGACATCCTCATTCGATGTACTTCACAACTTTGATACAAGAAACGATGCTTAGACGTGTTTTACTTCGCTCGCCGCGAACAATCAGGGTTTCGTTATTCAGGGGAATGTGAACGACCTTTTCGTCACAAATGATCTTAGCGCGGTTCTTGGATAGCCAATCCATTCCTATGACAACGTCGAAACTACCAAGCCTAATAGGCATAAGGTCAACGACGAATGGGGTGTCTAATAGTCGCAGGGTGCAACCCCGGAGTATAGTGTTAGTGCTCACTAGCTTCCTATCGGCAAGCTCAATTTCGTATATGGTGTCTAGTTTGGTTGGTGTAATATTAAGTAGGGGTGCTAGGTAAATAGATACGAAACTTTGATCGGCTCCGGAATCGAATAAAACTTTAACGAGGTGGTTGTTTAGAAAGAACGTACCCGTGACTACGTTCGGATCTTGTTGGACATTTCCATCTCCCAGTACGTATGCTCTCCCACGTGCATTGTTGTCCTTGTTTGGGCACTGACGCCTGTAGTGTCCTTTCTCTCCACAAGCATGGCATACTACAGCCGCGGGTTGCAAATTCGCTCCTGTAGCCTTGCAATCTTGTGTCTTATGACCAACCCTTGAACATTTCCCACACTTAGCATAACAGGGCCCAGTGTGGTGCATCTTACACTTGTCACAAAATGGGGCAGGTCTAGCATACCCAACATTCTTAACTGGCGCGGAAACATAAGCTCTGACAGCTTCCTGTCGTCGGTTCTGTTGGTTGTGGTGGATGTTTCTGTCATGATGGTAGTTACGGTTGGGGTTACGGTTGTTGTTGCTGTTGTTGTTGTTGTTGTTGTTGTTGTTGTTGTTGTTGTTGTTGTTGTTGTTGTTGTTGTTGTTGTTCGTCTTCCAATCATCAAACTTCATTTTGTGATCTTTGTTCCCCTGAGCAGAGTTACGCTTAATCTCCCGGTCTAGCAGTCTTTGGGCAATAGTCATTGCTTCTTCGAATGATTGAGGCTTTGACGAGGTGACGTTTCCCTCAATGCTCCTGGGTAGTCCCTCAATGTACTTTTCCAACAACTTCTCCAAATCGGGAACCTTTGAAGGTCAAAATATGGCAATTTCCCGAAATCTCCTATCATAAGCCCTGAGGTCACTCCCTTTTACGACCAACAGGTGAAACTCATCTTCCAGTTTCTTAACTTCTCCTCTTGGACAAAACTTCTTCAATATCTTTTCCTTAAAGTCAGCCCAGGTGATCTGATAGGCCTCCTCCACACCTATCTTCTGAGCAGTTGCGTTCCACCAAGACAACGCGTCTTCCAACAATATTCCAGTAGCAAACGAGACTCGGCTTTCTCCGGCACAACCGCTCCTCACAAACACAGTCTCAGTTCGCTCAAACCATCTAGCAAGTTCTGTTACTCCTTCAGTGCCTTTGAAGTGGAATGGTTTACAAGCAATGAAGTCCTTATAGGTGTACTTCCGAGTCGCAGCGGACTCGCTTTCAGCAGTGGCTCGGTTATTGCTACTAGTTCGCGCCATTTCGGCAGCCTGCTCTTCCAAAGCTGCAACAACACTGTCGGCGACCAACTTTCTGATAGCAGCCTGGGTCATAGCGGGTGACGAGGTAGCAGTAGCGGTTTTCCTAGGGGCCATATCTCTATAAAATCGCAAGTGTATAAGTAAGAATTCCAAACATCGATCAATAACAAGAGAAATAATATAACCAAGCTCATAATAGTCGAGATCATCACAATCACACCATGAATACATACATCAACACAAACCATATCATCCATAAATAATCATCATGAAATGTAACAACACACATGGAAATTATAATGAATCTCAATATGGGAGCATAATATAAGATCAAACAACTGAATCATCATAAATCAATATCAATACAGTACAGTCATAACCAACATAAAGTTTTAATAATTTGAATTCATTGTTACAAAACAATAAGATACAACATTATTAATGCCACAGGTGGCAAGTTAAGATGTCCCTGAATGTAGTGATATGTCATAGATCTATTAAGGTCCAGGTGCGCCTCCTGATCTCCTCTCTAGGTCTCTGATGATCCGGATCAGCTCCATCATCTCCTCATCTCTAGATCTCTCTCGGGCCTAAATCTCCTCAATCGTGGCTGAAAGAGCGTGAATGGTAGCACTAGATGCAGATAGCTCCTGTGTCTGATGCTCCAGCATCTGCTGCGTCATGATTGCTATCTCTCTCAAATCCTCCATCTCATGCCTCTAAACATCTAGTCGGTGACCAAACTCAGTGATAGTAGCCTGTGCCTCCTCAATCTCTGTCCCCATCATCTCAAATACCATCTCTAAAGCTGTCCTATGTACTACGAGGCTCTCGACCTCCTCATGCATACCCTCAATCCTCTCCAAGGATATATCCTCAATAACGCTCAACAGCTCATCAAGTCGATCCTCATATCTAACCAACCTAGCAGCCAGTAGAGGGATAGTATGGTGTATCGGCTCCCCAGTAACCGGTAACACCGCTGAAGAACTCTCTCCAAGCTCAGCAGCCCTAGGTGATCCCTCAATAAACCTCCATCGGCGGATACACTCTATCAAGAACGACCATCGGCGGGCATCAACCAACCTATGAATGCCGGGTGAAGTAGTGGTCTTAACAGGAGTGGATGAAGGTGATGGAATAGGTGACGAAATAGGTGATGGTATCGGCATAGTAGTATTCTGAGAGTAGAAAACTGTAGGTGGTGGCATGGGTGGCAAAACCTCAAAAGAGTGGGGTGCGGTGTAAGTAGGCAGCATATACGGATGTGGCTCAGGTAATGGTGACCGAGATGGTGAAGGTGCTGGTGATGCCACAGGTGTCAGCTCAGGCATAGAAACAGGTGGAAGTACAGGTGTAGGTGATGGTACAGATGCAGGTACAGGTGGTGTAACAGTAGAAGCAGGCGAAATACAGACTCGTTTCCGAGTCGTGCATTTGCGGGTAAAGTCTCCCTCATGATATCGAAACAACTCTCTGAAAGGCTCAGGCTCAAAGGGCTCAAGAATCCTCACTCGCTTGCGCCGACGAATAGATGCAGGCGGGGATGGTGGTGGGATAGAAGCAGCAGTGTCAGAAGTATCGGAGTCAGAAGACTCGTCATCAACATCTGAACCGGAATGGTGACTAGCAGGTGGTGTAGGGCGGTCATCAGCCGCAAAAAACTGCTGAGACATGAGATACTGATCATACATGTACTGGTCGTGTGTCATAGGTCCATAGACATGATGAAAAAGTGGCTGCATAGCAAAAGAATCAATGGGTGTCGAAGCAACCTCATCCTCCTCGAAGGGCTCAGTCTCTGCAGATGGGTCTCCAGATGGAACAGGAGATGGAACGACAGGTGATACAGGTAGGGTGTCATGGTCAAAATCATGTGTGTCTCGGGTGTTCTGGGTGTCATAGTCAGATAAGTCAATGGTAGGATAGGTGGATGATGCCGGCATGACGTCGTCACTATCAAACAAGATAATAATCGGGGGCGACATGGTACTGTAATATCCGAAAATAATAGTAATATAAGTCATTTAGTCTACATAATGCTACATGCACAGTGATCATGGTGTCATAGTGAACTTAGTGTAATAGGTGCTAAAAAATCAAACCTTAAAACATGATGTTGGCAAGCGCTGGCACGGAGGGCACTTTGGTGATAAATAGTTCGTTTAGAAATTTGGTGAGCTTATAGTCCAATGTTTTTGAAAAATCATTTGGTTTTCTATAACCATGGCTCTGATGCCAATCTGTAACACCCCGAAAATTTGATAAGCAGCGGAAGTCTAATCGGGGTCATTACAGTTTAGTACACAGTCATACTCATAGAAAACAATTCAAAAGATAGTCAATATCATTCCAAGAAAACTCAAATAGTCAGAGTTACAAACATTTTTCCAAAATGTTAATTGTTTCGCAAAAGAAGTGATGAGTTTGAAAAGAATGATATAATTATTGAAATAAAAAGGGAGGTCCTGTGTGCCCTTTTGCCAGCTCCGTGCCGCCATGCCTACTAATTTCCTGAGATAAACATGCTTAAAAAGTCAACACAAAGGTTGAGTGAATCCATAGTAGTTTAAAATGTAATAGTGTGAACACAAGTCAAGTATTAGAAATAAACAAGCCAAGATAGACAGGTCTTGCCTAAACTGGTGAAATATTGCTCCTAAGCCTCACGAAACGCAAGCCTTAACATAGTATCGAAATATCATAAAGATAAAAATTACCTACACCATTGGGGTGTAGATAACAAGGGGCCCTCGGTGATGGAAATGTACTCGGTTTCCATGTTACTTCGAATATAGCACACCTCATGCCAAATAATCACTTTGACAGAGATGGGCTGCCGTTCCAATAGATCTATTAGCTATATTCGCGCTCACTCGCAAGTGATTAAGGTTCTTGATATGAGGGACTTGTAGTACAGGTGTCAACTTAGGCAGTATCAGATAGTAATAGCATACAGAAAATACTTGTGTTCGGTTTATAACATGTATCTCCCCACGGGGTTTAGAAATAATTAAAATGTGGGACCATGAACTCACCTGACAGGTGTGGGTGAATCACAACGGTGCTCAAAGGTGACGGTGTACTGCTATGACTAGCAATGAAATTCCTCCGACTTGCGACCTATAAATATATTGTCATCGGTGTCTTAGATTCGATTCGTAAATAACATGTGATATGTCTCGTGTACGGTGATATCGATTCGGGTGTATTAAATATTCCAAAATAACTTAACGTAGTTATTTGTAACATTGATACGAACCGGTGTTCAATAAATGTTAATTTATTTGTGAAAATAATAATGTCAATAAAAATATTTATAATTAAACATTTTTAGTAAAAATACATATTTATTTTAAAAGTTACAATATATATGTTTATATATTTATATAAAAAGTTAAATTATGTAAAGTATCCTTTTGTCAAAATTGACCCTTAAATTTAATGAAGTTACACTTTTATCCCTTGGTCAAAAACAATTACATTTTAGTCCTTTTTAGTACTTTTTACACTTTACACCTCAAGCTTTGGAAAAATTACAGTTTCTACCCTTCTATTATATTCAAAATCAACTGTTTTTAATTAAGTCCGAAAGTTTTGTGATTTTGACAGTTTTAGTCCCTTAACGCGAGACTTTGCAAAAATAGTCCTTAGTTAAGTTTTGAAAAAAGACAACTTTTTTGTTATACGAAAATACATTCAAATCCCGTAAAACCTTTTCTAAATCGACTTGAAAAGTCTCGATAATATCTTAAAATCTTATCAGTTTCCAAACCGAAACTTCCCTTTTGAAAATACTTGGGCTCGTTAGCCCATATAAGGCCCAAACGATATTTTTGTTATTTATAGAGGTGCTCGACTAGGATTTGGTTTTGGTCTAGTTCACGTAGCGTAAGTTCGAGTATGCTTTGCATGTTACGTTTGTTTGGTTAAGTGTGAGTCGAAAATTTAGTGTGTCGAAAAACATATGCATGTTG
Source organism: Artemisia argyi (assembly GCA_030686995.1). Taxonomy (NCBI): domain Eukaryota; kingdom Viridiplantae; phylum Streptophyta; class Magnoliopsida; order Asterales; family Asteraceae; genus Artemisia; species Artemisia argyi. The sequence continues at coordinate 109,355,479 of CM060692.1, read as the reverse complement.
TACGTGTAAAAACGAAATAGTGAGCCCATTCCTAGGGGTGTCGAGGCGTGGACATTTATATTGTCACAAGTGCAACGAGTGTATATACTTAGAAAAATAACGTGTGTCGTGTGATAAATCAACGTGATATGCATGATTGTATTAGAGTAGGAAATGAAATAGGTACGATAACTTACAACACCAAAAATGGTGGTGATGGTGTCGTGTGTACGAGCCAAGAACAAGTAAACAGCTAGATCCGTAAGCTCCTCCTTAACCCGATATCTTGCTCAAGCTTGTTATAACCCAACACTTTCCTTTTCCTTACCCAATTCTTTCTCGTTCTCCTTTTAAGATTCGACAGTTGTAACAAGAGAGGTGTAGTGATTTTCTTTGTTTGAGAGTTTGAAAATTTGTGAGGAAAGAGCATTCAATGTGGCTTTTATAGGGGAGGCGTGAGTAGTTGGGTGTTTGCTCATGTGAAACATGTTCCTTATTTGTCATTCGAGTGTGGACAACCATGTCCCTTGTCCTTGATTCCTAGTCAAGTTGAGTTGTGGTAAAAGGGAGCAATGATGGCTTATTTTGATTAGTTTAAGCATAGCTTGGGTTACTAGGGTAATAAACAAATAGGATTAAGAGCACATGTGAATTACATGTTGGGGGATATGAAGCATTCGACCCATTGGACATTAGTTGATTAGGAACACTAGATGTGTATTGTGAATACCCAACGGTTTGACGGCTACAAGGGTGGCTCATTGTCTAGCTTTTGGTTGCATGAAACAAAGTCAAAGGGATAGTGTGCTTGGTGTCGAGGATGTAGGGAACCAAGATAGAAAACGTGTGTGATATCCATGTTGTGCACAAGCTGTGTTCGTTTGGTAGCCATGCAACGCATACGAAAGAAAAACATAACAGCCCTTTGGGCTTGTGAATCTTAGGCCCAAACGAAAAGCAAATGAAAATGAATTTGGGGTGGGCTTTTGGTGTGCTCGGCCCAGCAGTAGGGCAAAAGAAAGAAAAAGAACATTTGGGCTTAGGTGACATGCGGCCCAAACAAAAAAAGAATAGGGTGTCGGTGACTCGTGCTTTCGTAACTTTAGTTTCGGTGTTGGTGTTAGTGTCGATTCGTGTAGCCCTTCATAAATGGTGTCGTTCCTAGGTATATATACATACATATATATACATAGTGTGATAATAATTCGTAATAATCTATATATATATATATATATATATATATATATATATATATAAAGAAAATATATATATAATAATATATCGGTGTCATTTCAGGGTGTCAGGTCGCAAGTGGGAGTTACCGGTGTTAACCTCATTGGGTGACATCCAAGAGTGACAATCAGGTGATACCAGGTGACAAAAATAATCGGGTGACAAACAAACGGTGACCAAAGTAATCATGTGTCAAACATACGGTGTCCAAAGTAATAGGGTGTCAAGCAAACGGTGTCTCATATATAAAAAATTCAAATTAGCCCGCTAAAATGGCTCAGGTTAGAATAGTATCGATAATTAGCGTTAATAAATGACCTGGGATTTTACGGAGTATTACATAAACCCTTTTCTAGCCATGGAAAGGGTTGGAGCTTCTTTTAATCTAAATGACATTTCTTCACTTTCTCTTTCTAAGAACTCCCACTTTCTCTCTCTAGATTCGGCCTTATCCATAATCCAACCTTGTGTTATGATATCCAGTGTTCTACAGGAAAAACCTCAACAAAAAACCCGAAGTTCAATCACAGAAAGCTAGATCGTGAATTGCATCGAGCACAAGTAGCAATTACGGGAGACTACAAAGAACCGACAAGAATATGCACACGGTATCCCTCGTACCAAACCTTTATTGAATAACCTAATAAAGCTATTACAACTAGGAGGAAGAATGAATAACTATCATCCACCCCTCATCTACCTGGCTGGTCAGTTTACTTAAAGATTTGGGGATTAAAGACTTGCAACCTGTAGACCTGTTTTGTGATAATCAAGCAGCTCTTTATATTGCTGCAAATCCAGTCTTTCATACAAGAACAAAGCATATAGAAGTGGATTGCCACTATGTTAGAGATCAAATAAAGGCAGGTCAAATCAATCCATCTTATGTTCATACAAAATCACAGTTGCCTGATGTGTTTACCAAGGTTGTAAATGTGGAGCAGCATAATCATCTTCTATCCAAGTTGGGAGTGTGTAAACCACCACACTCTCCACTTGAGGGGGAGTGTGAAAGTATAAGGACTACTGTGTAATAATTCTAGATTAGAAGGACTAGTTTGTATATAGTTTTCTTTAAATCTCTTGTATTTCCACTCAGTTGTGAATAACAGAAACACAACTACTTTTCCCTCCAATTTATCCATCTTCTTCATTTCTCTGTTTCTTCCCTGTTTTTCTCTGTTTTGCCATTGTCTTCAATTCCAAAGCAAGCATTTTATGTGTTTCGATTGTTTTTTATGGCATTATTACTTCCCTGTTGAATTATATTTCTACAAAGCTAACAAATCAACAAGAACCTCGTCTATTTAGCGGGTTAATTATTTGATCATATGAGTTTGGTACAATATATATATATATATATATATATATATATATATATATATATATATATATATATATATATATATATATATATATATATATATATATATATATATAATAATAGTAATAGTAATAATAATAATAATAATAATAATAATAATAATAATAATAATAATAATAATAATAATAATAATAATAATAATAATCAAAGATTAAATAAGACAATTTTAGTCACACAGTTTTCAATCAAAAATAAAAAACCACTCAAATCAAATTGTTTAAAAGTTAAATGTCTCACAAACTGTTAATCGTTAAGTAAAACTAATTACAAAATCTTCTTTCATTAAAGTGAACTTCTATATACTTTTTTTTGATTTTACGTTCATAGAAATCACAAGTGATTTGTTGTTATTTTAAAAATCACGTGTGATTTTGTGAATTTAATGGTAGATTATCTTGAAGTTTTGATTCTTATAGCGTTCGAGCATAATAAAGAGGTGAGTGGTATGTATTTTGAAAGTGTTATTTTCTTATAATGCCATGTTCGTTCTTGCATGTGCAGTGGAGCTCACTTGACATAGCAGATCTAAATTTAAAATTCTTTAGATTTGAGTAATGTTGATTGTATATAATACCCATTAAACTTAAGGGGTATTATGGTAAACAAGCATTTAGTTGATAAGTTGTGAAATTTGTTAAATTAATGGTAGATTATGTTGAAGTTTTGATTCTTATAGCCTTCGGGCATAAGAGGGGAAGGTGTAGTGAAGAACCAAAACTTTTTATTTGGGTTCCACAGGTGCCACATCACCTTACATCCTCTTCACAACAACTAACATCAACTTACTCATTTGAGGCCCTACTTATAACTTTATTTCTTTTATTCAAATTTCCAAATAAACTAAATTCATTTCATTAAAATTAAAAATTCACTAATTTTTCAAATGAAACAATATTAAAAAAAAAAAAAAAAAAAAAAAGAATAAAAAACTAGTTTTATTTTAGTTTTAGTAGTTTATTTTTTCCTTTATAAAGTTCAAGGCCCAATAGACTTTTAAACCTAGTTCAAGTTCAAGGCCCAAAAAAAAGCATGTCGTTTTCTTCCTCCTAGTATAACCAAAAAAAAAAAAAAGGTATTTTCTTTACAAATAATGCACATCAGATTTATACAAACATATCACAAACTCAAACACAACACACAAACACAAGCAAAAAAGAAAACCCCCCCCCCCCCCCCCCCCAAAAAAAAAAGCTGACAATAAGGACGGTTCCAAGGCTCTTCGTGCAGACGAGTAGCTCCCAAACGGAAAGACATGGCGAGGGGGTCGGTGCAGCGGCGAGATGTGGCGAAGCAAAAAAACCTCCACGTAGGAACGGCGAAGGGTGCTTGATAAGATGTAATTTTATGAGGTTAAGTATTCCAAAGAAATACTTGTGAAAGCATTTCCCCGGGTCGTAGTCCCAGCGAAGGTTGAATGTAATCGTGATTTTGGTTCGTGAATCGTGTAGTGAATAGTGAAAATAAGAGAGATTTGATGATGATTATAGCTACGAAAAATGAATCGATACTAAAAAGCATATAAAAGAGCTAATAGAATGATAATGTAAGGCAGTCTAAACTAAAAATGTAATCTAATCTAAAAACGCGAAAACTAATTAAAAATTATGTATGAGCGTAAAATAAAAAGTGAAATTAAGGCAATACTACTCCTATGGGCCTGAAAATGATTTTCCTACATTCTATTTGACAAAAGAAAATTTTGGAAAGAGAAAAATATTTTTTTTATATTTTTTTTGTTTATTTATTATGATTAAAAAACTATTATAAAGAAATAAAATAAAGAAAAATAGCAAATCTCATCTAATAATTCTAAAATTTTTATGAAAAATACTTTAAACTATTTCTATATTAAGAAAAATATAAATTTTGAAAAAGCTATTTTGAATAAGCTCATAAAAACTGAAATAGTTTTGAAGCTTAAAAGGTAAAGGTTTATAAAAGAATAAAAAGTGCAAAACTTAACAAAAAATCCCTAGGGTGCTAATGGTTAAGGTTACGTATGTGAGGCTCTGTGGAAGGCTGAGTGACCTGGGTTGGATCCCCTGGTACACCTTTTTGCCAATACATTTATTTTCCTTTTTTTTTTCTTTTTGTAACTATTGATTAAGCTAGTAACTATAAACTATTTTTAGGAAAACAACTTTTATGAAAAACCAAATCAAACTCAAATTAAACTAATAAGTTTTAACATCCTAGACAGAAACTTAAAGGGAGTGTTCAAGCTAACAAGCTGATCTAAATCAATTGATAAGCTACAAAAAGGAACCAAGAAGCTCAAACTATCTTATTTCTAACTTATACTAGACAACTTAATCTGAAGAACAAGTAAAATAACACTGAAACACTTTTAAAAAAAATGAAACCAAAACTGCCACTAACTCATGCTAAACAGGTCTCAACAGGTGACTAACAGGCACCAATAAACTGTCCATATAAGCTTTCATACATCAAGTTTATACTAAAAGCTCCTAATATACCAAAACTCAGATCAGATAGAGCTTATATGAGTTACAAAATCAACTTAAACTAAGTGCTACTAAAACAGATAAAGAAGCAACTAGGGACAGGTTGGTTGCACAAGCCAAACAAAGCTAAACTAAGTGAACTATAAGCTACTACTAGGTGTCACAATACTAAAGCGAAATTGCAACACTCCTAAATTACTAAAATCAATGAATGAAACAAGCTAAAAAAACTGAGAAACTCAAATTGCAACAAGCTAAGACTGGGACTACTTCTAATTCAAAACAGGTCCTATGGGGCTACTAGTAACTAGATTATATGCAACTTAATAAGCTCTAGATAACCAAATAAGCTCACCTATACCAAGCCTATACAAAATAAAACTGAGAAAAGGACTACTAGGGACAAACTAAGTAATGCATCCATGAAAATCAGTCAACAAGGCAATTAGTAAACAGGAAAATAGGCCAAACTCCTACTTCAAGCAAATGCACAAGCTAACAAACTAAAAGCTAAGGGAAGAAAGAAGTAAATTCTGAATTAATACCAACCAAAAAGCTTACAAACCAACAATCAATCCGTAAGAGTATATACTGAGCTTCTGGGACAATTTATTAGAAGGTAAGTTGGCAACTATGGTGCAATCAGCATACATTAAAAAACAGCCTATACTAGCCACTTTAACCTTCTGAAAAGATGATCAAATTATTTTTGTAATTTTTTCTGTTTTGCATACTAACAAACCACCTAGCAAAGAAACTATTTCTATTTTTTATTTATTTTTATAGAGCTAGTTAAGAAGCAAATAAGCAGGAGAGTTGGGCTTGGAAGCTGCTGATGTAGTGGGTAAAATAGTGTGGAAAAATGAGATTTTATACTAATACATACTTATGCAAACTTCACTTAGTTACCTGAAAATACACGCTAAAACGTCAACATAATTGTTGGTGAGTTCATAGGTTTAAGTAAACAAGTATTTCGCGGAACACAGGATTTTCAGTAGGGATAACCATTATAACAAATACAACGTTAACCCAAAAATAAAATACAATGCCATAAGCTCATGACCCCGAAGCTCGACGTAATCGTATGCAGTCAAGTATAATAATGCCCCAAGCAAGTGTTTGCCAGACACTCGGAAATAATCCGAATGATATGCATCCGTTTAACAGGTTGGCGCGACCAACTCAGACGGGGTGTCAACCCAAATAGATCTATTCATAGCATTCGCGCTTACACGCATGTAATTAACGGTTCATGATAAAAGGGGACTTTAGCGGCAGTAATCGGTAACTCAGGCAATGTAACAGTTTTGTACTTATGTCCGCAATAAAGTAAAGCAGTGTATTTCCACCCCAAGTATTTGAAATCATGTAATAAAAGTGTACAAGTGGGGCTATGACTCACCTTAGCAAAAGCAAATTCCGATGGACAAAATAGTAGTTGGAAATAAAGTCCGGTAACTCTAATCGCAACCTAAATAATGCATATGTCTTAGTTTTGAAAGTAAGGCCAAGCATGCAAGTCATACACTACATTATCACTTGTACATGTTGTTGTAATATTTATCGTCAAAATGTAGTTAAGTCGATGTGATCCTTTATTTAAGTCATCCACCCTTTTAGAAAACGTAACTTGTAAATCTCATGACCAAACCTTAGTCGTCTTGTAAATAAGTATTTTGAAAATCTCTAACGCTCCTAATAAGTATACATAATGTTCTACCATTTTTATGTACGTCATTTTAGGCAAAATACACCATAAAGTGTCTAAAAATCCAATTTATATATTCTAACATCTTTTCTAGTAGCAAAATAATAAGCTGTCAAAATTTATTGTTTCGTCGTAACTTCTTTGGACTATAACTTTTGCGTCGTAGTTCCGTTTCTCAAGTTTTATATATTCCCGCGAAGGTATTCAAGTGTACTCTAGTATTTTCAAGGTCTCGGCTAGTCTAAATATCATTAAACCTCAGTTTTCATAGTTAGAAAATCGGGACAGTTTTAATATTTTCAGAAAATATAGTGTTCATCGTTAAATCTTGAAAATAGCATATCTTTTTCGTTATAAGTCCGTTTTAACCCGTTCAAGCGGCTATATTTTCATTATTAAGTCTATTTTCTATATTTCTAGCCTAATATAGTAGTGGTGTTACTGATTTTTCTGTGGGAAGTCGAATGGGACAGATTCAACATCAATAGTGTCAAACTATTTTTCCTAGTGTTCTATTTGTTACAACCACTTGACAACAACTCCAAATCTAGTCCTAGTTCATCCATCATTATCTCAACTAGAAAATAGTGATCTAAACATAAACTTAGCAATATTCAAGGGTCCATGTAAAAGATCTTCCAAAATATTTAAAACTACAAATTTACTAACATATAGGTATATATAAAGTTTGTATCACTTCCTTGTAAAGATTTTTACTAACCAACCTTCTTGTAATTAAAACTTGTTCAAAACATAATTTCTTGCTAAAAGATCAAGGTGGATGTAAAGCTTTTTCAATATGTACCAAGTGTTAACTAAGTATAGATATTTGACAAGCATGAAAAACATGGAAATCATGAAGTATTAGTGGTGTAAGATTACTTACAAAGTGATTAGTGAGATGAGAGTTGTAAAACACTTGTGTAACCCCAAGATTAGTTATCCAAACCCTTGTTAAACTACCCTTAGTACCCTTGTAAGTAACCAACAAGCTTCCTTCTTCCCTTGCTCCTTGGATGTGTCGAATGGAGTATATAGGTGGGAGGTGATTATTTTTTTTTTCTTTGTAACAAAAAAAATGAGCAACTAGGTTTATGTATATATATAACCAAATGGTCAAGGTGGTCAAAACTATCCCATGTCTTGGTCCTTGTGGTTGCCGAAATTTAAGGGAAAGGAGGGGGGCAAGGAGTTGTTCCTAGCCACCCTCATTAATTTCATGTCTCCCATGTGTTAAAAATGTTGAAATTTGATAGATTTTTGTAATGTAATTCTAATACAATATAGGGGGGGGGGGGGCTCATTGATTACAAAGGGGAAGAAATTGGCTTTAATTTGTCTAAAATGTGTATATTGAATGTATTGGGTAGTAAAAATATGTATTGGGTATTAGTTTAGTAGTTAACGAAAGTTATACATAATTAAACGTAAGATGTAAAGAATTTAACTTGGACGTCAGAAAATATTTTTGGGACTTTTGTAATAATTTTGGAAGTGTAAAAATACCCTAAAAATAATTGTTGAGAAAGTCGGGTATGTCGAGCATTAAATTCTTGAATAAAAATTTACGTTTGTTGAATTTAAAACCGTAAGTATTTAAAGAATAGAATTTTGTTTCATAGTATAAAATTGGGAATTGGAGAAGGAGCAAGGTACCGGATCGTTGTGGACTAAAATTAGCCTAAGTCCTAGAATTCTTAGAATTTATTCAAAAATTCGCGTCGATTCAAGTAAAAGAGTTCATGTAAATTGTTTTGACTTAAATGCCAAGAATTTAAATTCGAGTTTAGAAAATAGTATTGACCTGGGAAATAGCGGGTTGTGACATTCTACCCCCCTAAAAAGGGAATCTCGTCCGCGAGATTCAGTCAGCGTTGGTCGTTGGAGTGGTATTAGTGAAGAGATGGGGGTACTTCTGACGAATTTGGTCTTCTCGTTCCCAAGTGAACTCGGGACCTCGTTGAGAATTCCAGCGAACCTTGACGATAGGAATTCGACTATGTTTCAACTGCTTGACATCACGATCCATAATCTCGACTAGTTCTTCGATAAAGTTAAGCTTGTCATCGAGTTGAATTTCCTCTAACGGAATGATGAGGGATTCGTCAGCTAAGCACTTCTTGAGATTGGAAACATGAAACGTATTGTGCACACTGCTGAGCTCGGGCGGAAGCTCAAGCCTGTAGGCTACCGGACCGACTCGAGCCAAAATCTTAAATGGTCCAATGAACCTGGGGCTTAACTTCCCGCGTTTTCCTAATCGTATAACGCCTTTCCAAGGCGATACCTTCAACATTACCATGTCGCCAACTTTGAATTCCAATGGCTTACGTCTCACGTCGGCGTAACTCTTTCGACGATCTCTAGCAGCTTTTAGTCTGTTCCGAATCTGAAAAATTTTCTCGGTCGTTTCGTGGACAATGTCCGGACCGGTGAGTTGAGCATCTCCGACTTCAGCCCAACAGATAGGTGATCGACATTTTCTACCGTATAATGCTTCGAATGGTGCGGCCTTTATGCTCGTGTGATAACTATTGTTGTAGGAAAACTCAATCAATGGCAAATGATCATCCCAACTATTCCCGAAATCGATCACACAGGCACGGAGCATGTCTTATAGTGTTTGGATGGTTCTCTCACTCTGACCATCGGTTTGAGGATGATAAGCCATGCTAATGTCGAGGCGGGATCCAAAGGAATCATTAAGTAATTCCCAAAATCTTGAAGTGAATCGACTATCTCGATCTGACATAATCGAAACTGGTACACCATGTCTAGATACAATCTCCTTGATGTAAATTCTTGCTAACTTCTCCATCTTATAGGTTTCCTTAATAGGTATGAAATGAGCTGACTTGGTGAGACAATCAACGATCACCCAAATCGCATCATGACCGCTCGGAGTTTTAGGAAGTTTAGTGATGAAATCCATGGTAATACGCTCCCATTTCCATTGAGGAAGCTCTGGTTGTTGTAGTAAACCAGACGGCTTCTGGTATTCGGCCTTAACTTTGGAACAAGTAAGACATTTACTGACATAGGTGGCAATGTCAGCCTTCATGTTCGGCCACCAATAAAGCTTCTTAAGATCCTGATACATCTTATCAGAACCTGGGTGTATGGAATACTTCGACTTGTGTGATTCGTGCATGATCAAATCTCGTAAGCCACCAAAATGTGGTATCCAACTTCTCTCTTTCAAGCATAACGCCCCATCTGCTCTCTTTGTAAAACCATTCTTACTTTCTGGCATACCGTAGAGATTCTCCTTAGGTCGAGTCTCTTCTTTAAGTGCCTCGGTCTGGGCCTCGAGAATTTTGGATGGGAGAGGTGAACAAATGGTCATGCCCAGTGATCTTACTCTTAGAGGTTTAAGTCGCTCTTTCCTACTAAGAGCATCTGCTACGACATTTGCTTTGCCCGGGTGGTATCGAATTTCACAATCATAATCGCTGAGCAATTCTAACCAACGGCGTTGCCTCATATTAAGCTCTTTCTGATCTAAGATGTGTTGGAGGCTTTTGTGATCCGTGTACACTGTACACTTAGTGCCATAGAGATAATGTCTCCAAATCTTTAGTGCAAAGACAACTGCTCCTAACTCCAAGTCATGAGTGGTATAATTCTTCTCATGCACCTTGAGTTGTCGAGAAGCGTAAGCTATGACTTTTTCCTTCTGCATTAACACAGCTCCAAGCCCTTTATGTGAAGCATCACAATAAACTACAAAATTTTCCATTCCTTCGGGCAATGCCAAAATCGGCGCACTGCAAAGTTTTTGTTTCAACAACTGGAAGGCAGATTCTTGTTTCTCTCCCCATTCGTACTTCTGGTTCTTCTGTGTCAACTTGGTCAAAGGCTTAGCTATTTTAGAGAAACCTTCGATGAATCTTCTATAATACCTCGCAAGACCAAGAAATTGTCGAATCTCAGTGGGAGTCTAAGGTGTTTCCCAATCTTTGATAGCCTCGATCTTAGCGGGATCAACATGCAGTCCTTGACTATCAATTACGTGTCCTAGAAATTGTACTTTCCGAATCCAGAATTCACACTTTGAAAACTTCGCATACAACTTCTCATTCTTGAGCAATTCCAAGATAGTCTTGAGGTGTTCTTCGTGTTCTTCATTGTTTTTAGAGTAGATTAGTATGTCGTTAATGAACACAATTACAAATTTGTCCAAATACGGCTTGCACACGCGATTCATGAGATCCATAAATACTGCCGGCGCATTAGTTAATCCAAACGGCATCACTTGGAACTCGTAGTGACCATAACGAGTCCTGAAGGCCGTCTTCGGGATATCCTCTTCCCGAACTCTAAGCTGATGGTAACCCGACCTCAAATCAATCTTCGAGTAAAATTTGGAGCCTTGCAACTGATCGAACAAATCATCGATTCTTGGAAGTGGGTAACGGTTCTTCACTGTTAACTTGTTTAGCTCGCGATAATCTATACACATTCGGAAAGATCAATCCTTCTTCTTTACAAATAAAACAGGTGCTCCCCAAGGCGAGGAACTTGGTCTGATGAATCCCTTGTCTAATAGTTCTTGTAACTGATTAGACAACTCTTTCAACTCAGATGGTGCTAGTCGGTAGGGTGCTCTAGCTACTGGTGCAGCTCCTGGAATAAAATCAATCTGAAACTCGACTTGTCGGGTAGGTGGTAGTCCCGGCAATTCCTCGGGAAAGACCTCCGGGAAATTTCGGACGATTGGTACATCTTCCAATCGTTTCTCATCCGATTTCTTTTCGGTTATGTGTGCTAGAAAAGCATAACATCCCTTCTTTATGTACTTTTCGGTCTTAATACATGATATTATGCTCAATCGAGTTCCGCTTCGTTCACCACGAATAATCAAGGTTTCACCATTATAAGGGAGATGAACAACCTTTTCATTGCAAATAATTCTCGCGTGATGCTTGGATAGCCAATCCATTCCAATTATGACGTCAAAACTACCGAGTTCGACAGGGATGAGGTCGATATGAAATGGATGGTTTAGGAAGTTAAAGGTACAACCGCGGATTATGGTGTCAGAGTCAACTACATCACCGTTAGCTAATTCAATGTTATAGATAGTGTCTAGATTGGTTGGTGCGATGTTAAGTAAAGGAGCAAAAGTAGTAGACACAAAGCTTCTATCGGCACCCGAATCAAATAAAACTGAAGCATAATGATTATTGAGAAGGAACGTACCCGTAACAACGTTCGGGTCCTCTCTAGCTTCCCTTCCTCGGAGATTGTAGACTCTTCCCTGAGCTCCATTATTCTGAGTTTCCGCTCCCTTATTCTTATCCTTTGGGCAATTATTCTTGTAGTGTCCCGTTTCGCCGCATCCGAAACATGTACCGGGAATCCTCTGATTTGTTGCAGGAGTAGGAATTCTGCAGTCCTTGGTCATGTGACCCATCTTTTTGCAGTTACCACATATTGGAGGGCATGGCCCTAGATTGTGGTGACGTTGGCACTTGTCACACTTAGGAAGAGTTCCGCCATATCCCTTTTTCTCGGCAGGGCCTGCTGCATAAGCCTTAACCACTTCTTGTTTCGTGTTTGGTTGTGGTATAGCATTTCCTTCCTGAGTTGTATCCCATTTCCTCTTGTTGTTTCGGTTGTTGTAGCGGTTGTTGTTGTTGTTGCTGCGGTTACTAGTATTGCCATCTCGAGCAGCCCTTGCTCGAACAACTTGGTCCATTAAATTGTGAGACATTCGGATTGCCTCGTCCAAAGTACTTGGCTTAGAAGATGTGACATTTCCCTGAATATTGGGCGGAAGTCCCCAGATGTACCTCTCAATCCTTTTCCGTGTAGTGGAGACCATCTCAGGACAGAGAGTAGACAATTCATGGTATCGCCTAGTATAAGCAGCAATGTCCATTGCTTTCACAGCTAAGTTCCAAAACTCAACTTCCATCTTTTGAACCTCATTTCTTGGACAATACTCATCTATCATCATTTCCTTAAAATCAGTCCATGGTGTTTCAAAAGTAGTATCAATTCCCACTGATTGAGCATAAGCATTCCACCATGACAAGGCACCCTCCAGCAAGGTACCTGTAGCATATGTCACCTTACAGTCCTCCGCGCACTTACACATGCGGAAAACCGATTCCAACTTCTCGAACCATCTTACCAAACCAACGGCTCCCTCAGTGCCACTAAAAGTCTGTGGCTTGCAAACTAAAAATTCCCTGTAAGTACACCCACGAGCCGCGGGTTCAACCCTGGTCGTGATTCCACTGGCTTCCCCGCCATTACCACTGTTGCGATTGGTCTCGTATTCAGCCATAGCAGCAGCAACTTGTTCAGCAACTCATTGAGCAACAAGTCGATCGATAGCTGCTGTACTCATGCTTTGTTTCTTTGGTGGCATTGTTCTTCTAATCACAAGAAATAACAATGGTTAGGATCCACGAGTAACAAAGGTCATCACAAGCATATACATATAACCATGACATATACAAATCACAACAAGATCAACTACAGGGATATGAGTAATTCATGACAAGAATGAATCACTATAGGAATAAAAGTCAACCATAATAAATCATAATAGCCATAATATATTCACATCATAAGTAGATACAACCATGACAATGACAGAAATATATCACGACAAGGATAAATCATGATAAGAGTATAATGTGATAAGAGTCAACCATAGACATAATCCTAGTATGCGTAGATCAACCACAACACACACGAATAATACATGGAAAATCTCGGCTAACATAGGCCGATATCATCATATAGCATCATACCATAAGTCTACATAACTTGTTACGGTTTTGTACAATATACAAAATATCACAAGCATCTTTAGTTATGCCACACACCTCGTGGCTAGGGTATAGATACAAAAGCTACATAAGATACTAGTCTAGTCTAGATACCACCGAGTGGAATACCCAAGCGACTCTGGAGCTCTCTGATCTGCCTGGTCAAGCTAGCTATGATGTCATCAGTCAGTCCCTGGCGTGTCTGAGACTCCTCAACAGTACGCACCAAAGTGGTAATCCTAGCACGATCCAAAAGATGCTGATATGTGAGGCGTCCCCTCATATGACGCTCATGCTGGATACTCTCACGAAGCTCTGAGATCTCATCTCTCCTGCGAGCATCCTGCTCCTCCAACTCAGCAATACGTGTCATAGCAATCCCTAGCTGGTCTCTAAGTGCCTCTCGCTCATCATGGGCATCTGCAGCTGAGGAATATACTGATCCTCCTGATGTTGTGCAAGCTGATTCTGTAAATCTGCAACCTGCTCAAGAGTCTGGTCCAGGGTAGTCCCTAATCCAGCGATAGTCTGTTGGATGTCACCTCGACCATCCAACAAGAGGGCAACATCCATCTCTAAATCACAGATGCGACTCAAAGGAATCTCATGAAGGCGATCACAGACTCAGTCAAGTCGGTCCTCATGACGAACCAACCTAGCAATCAATAGAGGGATAGTATGATGGATAGGCTCTCGAGTAACCGGAAGGACTCGGGCACCAGCCATAAATGAGCTCTCACCTAACTCATAGGTACTAGGTGTACCTTCTTCGTACCTCCAATCACTAAGAGTATCTAGAATGAATGACCACATGCGTGCGTCGACTCTACGACGTGCTTTGGGTCGGTCAGATGCATCGGCAGCAGCCTGGGCATAAGGGTCAGATGGTGAGGGTAGTATGGTGAAAGACCTCTTACGAGGCGGTAGAACAGTGTCTGGAATAGCTCCGCATCATGGTGGTAGGGGAACAGTAGTAGTCTAACGATAGGTGAAAACTGGTGGTGTAACATAAGAGGGTAACATATATGGAGGTGGTCGAAAAGATGAAGCAGATGGTGGTGCTACATCATTAGGTGATAGCCACTGCTGAGTCTCTAAGTACTGATCGTATGTCAGTGACCCGTAGACTGGAGGTGGTGATGGGACTGCTGTAGTCTGAGGGTTAGTAGAGGAAGGTAATGGTAATGAGGATGGTGCAATCGATGGTGATGGGAGGGTAGAGGTAACTGGTACTGATGATGGTATCTGTGGAGTAGGTGCAGTCTCGTCATCCTCAAATGGCTCAGTCTCTGCGGAGATGTCGCTAGAGGGTGCGAGGGATGGAATAGTAGGTGATACTGGAACGGTAGGGGACGATGAGGTGTCCTCTATGTCCGAGTCTGAGGGAATGATAATGGGATTAGCGGATGAGGACATGTCGCTGTGACCAGGTCAATAAGAAAATACATACATATGAGTATAAGTATAGTATAAATATAAGTATAAGTAACTTGTATAAAATGAGTAAATGAAAGCATGTATAGTAATCGCCTACGCACATCATGATGTAGTGAAGTGTCGTGACCTAGTGGTTATAGTCTAGGGTCAATGATGCATCCTAGTTCTCTATAACCTTGGCTCTGATACCAATCTGTCACACCCCTAGATTTGGGTTGCAGCGGAATGGAACCCGAGGGCGCAACTTTCATGGTAATCAAAGTACAAGGAAATAAAGAATGACCTCTAAGTGAGTCATTTTAAAACAAGCGTTTGATTTAACATAAAGTTTTACAAAACATCAGAGTTCACGTTCAAAACACAAAATCAAACGCTAAGTAAGGTAAAGACATCTACATCATGATGTGCATCCATAATGTGACTCTAGCGTGCTCCATACATACTTATGCAAACTTCACTCAGTTACCTGAAAATACACGCTAAAACGTCAACATAATTGTTGGTGAGTTCATAGGTTTAAGTAAACAAGTATTTCGCGGAACACAAGATTTTCAGTAGGGATAACCATTATAACAAATACAACGTTAACCCAAAAATAAAATACAATGCCATAAGCTCATGATCCCGAAGCTCGACGTAATCGTATGCAGTCAAGTATAATAATGCCCCAAGCAAGTGTTTGCCAGACACTCGGAAATAATCCGAATGATATGCGTCTGTTTAACAGGTTGGCGCGACCAACTCGGACGGGGTGTCAACCCAAATAGATCTATTCATAGCATTCGCGCTTACACGCATGTAATTAACGGTTTATGATAAAAGGGGACTTTAGCGGCAGTAATCGGTAACTCAGGCAATGTAACAGTTTTGTACTTATGTCCGCAATAAAGTAAAGCAGTGTATTTCCACCCCAAGTATTTGAAATCATGTAATAAAAGTGTACAAGTGGGGCTATGACTCACCTTAGCAAAAGCAAATTCCGATGGACAAAATAGTAGTTGGAAATAAAGTCCGGTAACTCTAATCGCAACCTAAATAATGCATATGTCTTAGTTTTGAAAGTAAGGCCAAGCATGCAAGTCATACACTACATTATCACTTGTACTTGTTGTTGT
This sequence comes from Artemisia argyi, assembly GCA_030686995.1. Classification (NCBI taxonomy): domain Eukaryota; kingdom Viridiplantae; phylum Streptophyta; class Magnoliopsida; order Asterales; family Asteraceae; genus Artemisia; species Artemisia argyi. The sequence goes on along the minus strand of CM060692.1, from coordinate 109,339,370 downwards.
AATATTTATCGTCAAAATGTAGTTAAGTCGATGTGAACCTTTATTTAAGTCATCCACCCTTTTAGAAAACGTAACTTGTAAATCTCATGACCAAACCTTAGTCGTCTTGTAAATAAGTATTTTGAAAATCTCTAACGCACCTAATAAGTATACATAATGTTCTACCATTTTTATGTACGTCATTTTAGCCAAAATACACCTTAAAGTGTCTAAAAATCCAATTTATATATTCTAACAGCTTTTCTAGTAGCAAAATAATAAGCTGTCAAAATTTATTGTTTCGTCGTAACTTCTTTGGACTATAACTTTTGCGTCGTAGTTCCGTTTCTCAAGTTTTATATATTCCCGCGAAGGTATTCAAGTGTACTCTAGTATTTTCAAGGTCTCGGCTAGTCTAAATATCATTAAACCTCAGTTTTCATAGTTAGAAAATCGGGACAGTTTTAATATTTTCAGAAAATATAGTGTTCGTCGTTAAATCTTGAAAATAGCATATCTTTTTCGTTATAAGTCCGTTTTAACCCGTTCAAGCGGCTATATTTTCATTATTAAGTCTATTTTCTATATTCCTAGCCTAATATAGTAGTGGTGTTACTGATTTTTCTGTGGGAAGTCGAATGGGACAGATTCAACATCAATAGTGTCAAACTATTTTTCCTAGTGTTCTATTTGTTACAACCACTCGACAACAACTCCAAATCTTGTCCTAGTTCATCCATCATTATCTCAACTAGAAAATAGTGATCTAAACATAAACTTAGCAATATTCAAGGGTCCATGTAAAAGATCTTCCAAAATATTTAAAACTACAAATTTACTAACATATAGGTATATATAAAGTTTGTATCACTTCCTTGTAAAGATTTTTACTAACCAACTTTCTTGTAATTAAAACTTGTTCAAAACATAATTTTTTGCTAAAAGATCAAGGTGGATGTAAAGCTTTTTCAACATGTACCAAGTGATAACTAAGTATAGATATTTGACAAGCATGAAAAACATGAAAATCATGAAGTATTAGTGGTGTAAGATTACTTACAAAGTGATTAGTGAGATGAGAGTTGTAAAACACTTGTGTAACCCCAAGATTAGTTATCCAAACCCTTGTTAAACTACCCTTAGTACCCTTGTAAGTAACCAACAAGCTTCCTTCTTCCCTTGCTCCTTGGATGTGTCGAATGGAGTATATAGGTGGGAGGTGATTAATTTTTTTTTCTTTGTAACAAAAAAAATGAGCAACTAGGTTTGTGTGTATATATAACCAAATGGTCAAGGTGGTCAAAACTATCCCATGTGTTGGTCCTTGTGGTTGCCGAAATTTAAGGGAAAGGAGGGGGCAAGGAGTTGTTCCTAGCCACCCTCATTAATTTCATGTCTCCCATGTGTTAAAAATGTTGAAATTTGGTAGATTTTTGTAATGTAATTCTAATACAATATGGGGGGGGGGGGGGGGGGGGGGGCTCATTGATTACAAAGGGGAAGAAATTGGCTTTAATTTGTATAAAATGTGTATATTGAATGTATTGGGTAGTAAAAATATGTATTGGGTATTAGTTTAGTAGTTAACGAAAGTTATACATAATTAAACGTAAGATGTAAAGAATTTAACTTGGACGTCAGAAAATATTTTTGGGACTTTTGTAATAATTTTGGAAGTGTAAAAATACCCTAAAAATAATTGTTGAGAAAGTCGGGTATGTCGAGCATTAAATTCTTGAATAAAAATTTACGTTTGTTGAATTTAAAACCGTAAGTATTTAAAGAATAGAATTTTGTTTCATAGTATAAAATTGGGAACTGGAGAAGGAGCAAGGTACCGGAGCGTTGTGGACTAAAATTAGCCTAAGTCCTAGAATTCTTAGAATTTATTCAAAAATTCGCGTCGATTCAAGTAAAAGAGTTCATGTAAATTGTTTTGACTTAAATGCCAAGAATTTAAATTCGAGTTTAGAAAATAGTATTGACCTGAGAAATAGCGGGTTGTGACATGAACAGAGGAAACATTTGTATCATTGCATATCTTTAGATAGGCCAATAACAACACCAATGATCATAAGACTACCACCAGAATCCCCATAATCACCATTACCATACCACCTTTAACTTTTGTTGACTGAAGCCAATACTACCATTAACAGCAGATATAACAAACTTGTAACACCCCCAAAAATCGGGTCCAGCGGAAGCATACATGCAATGGGGTGCTACGAAATTGGTATCATAACACAAGTACAAAGAACGGTTTTTATCTCAACCGTTTAGAATACCTTTCATTATAAAAAATATTCAAATTTACATCGTGCAAAAATGGTGTGGAAATATAGGCCCATAAAAGAGATTTAGCGGTCCCAATTATATGTCAGGGTTGTCTATGACCACGCCATGCCATGCCAAAAGCCTTCAACAGTTAGCTATCGCCTTAACCCTGAAAATACATGCTAAAAAGTGTCAACACGAGGTTGGTGAGTTCATAAGTTTATAATAAAACTGTAGTATTGTGAGTTCAATAAAGAGTTTTGTGACCATTGTGTGGCTCACAATGCCATGAAAATAGTGTTTACCTTACAGTAAAATTAGAATTTGTGGACCATGAGTAGAGTGTGTGATCATTATAATGAATATAATGTCACATAGTAAATAGTCTATCACGCTAGCACTAAGTTCATGCAACCGAAGCTTGACAGTGTGCATGCTCTAGAAGCACTTTAAATAAAGCCCTTGTAAGTGTCTATCCCGTGAAACTCGTGTTTCGACATGTTATACGCTCGCGTTTGCCTATCCGGCCAAACCGAACAGGGGTGTCATCCCCAATAGATATATTTATAGCATTCGCACTTCCCTGCAGGAATTGACGGTTCATGAGTTTGGGCATTGTGGGTTTCAGTGTCTTAGGCTAATTCTACGTAATAGTTTTATAAAAACATGAGTGCAGTTCAGTTCCAAATAAAAGTTTTGCATGTTTCTCACCCCAATTGTAAAACAGGTATAAATTAAGTGGGGCTGTAAACTCACATATATGATTCAAACACATGTGTCCGAGAGAAAATAATCGAATATGCAACCAATATGCATTTGAATAATCAATCAAGTATTTCAGTGAAACAGTAATGTTTGAGTAAACAATCGTGCACTCGAATAAAACAATCATTGAATTTAGTTAAAAACGAGCATGTATTCTCCCCTAAAATAGTTTAAAAACAAAAAGGTAGGGGTCATGAACTCACCTCAATGAAGTATGCAGTAAACCAAGTGAGTCAAAATAGAGTGTGGCACCAACACGCGACCTAGATTAGTAATGCATAATTTAGTTCACAGTTTAAGTTTAAAACTCAACGAAGTTAAAATAAACTCAAAGTTTTAAAGTGTCGCAATTTATAAAACTCATATAGTGTTCATAAAACAAACAAGTTTGTAAGTGGGTTAGTTAAGTGATATTAATGACGTGTTTACACTTAAAAGTTTAGTTTTCATAGGTTAGGTATACGTGGTTTTAGTATATAGTCTTATGGATATTGTTTTTAGTAAATCTCGAACAACTAGTTATAATTGTCGTCGCGAGTTTGAGGTCGAGTGATATTAGATGAATTGGAAAGGAGTCAAGTCGTTTTAAGTCGTGACAGAAGTCAAAATATACTCGGAAAAGACACTTAGTCGACTGCGAAATTTACTCGCGCACAAAACGGAAAATACATTACTCTTATATTGTCGGTTGGGCTTGGGCTTGAGCGGGTAGTGTTGGGCTTGGCCCAACAGTTAATGGACTACTTACAAATGTGAATGGGCTGTGGCACAATGCAAAGTCCAACACCCCTAGATAACTAGCTTGGCACAAAAAAAATATCAATGTTTATGTGTTCGTTTGCTTATACTAGTTCGACGCAAAGTTTTATGGACAAAACTTTTCACTTATTATATTAAGTAAAAGAATGTATAAAAATTTGACAAATTATATGCACACTGTTGGAAACGTGAAGTGGACTTTAGCTCAAAAGAAACACATAAAATTTGTTTGTTAAAACATGGGTTAAGCCCATTCTATCATTTCACAGGTTTGAAGGAAAAAGGTAAGTTTCATACGGCTAATAGTTTTGATCATTTCGACAAGGCCGCAACTTATTCATGGTGATTGCTATAGGTGCGTGAGAAAAGGGAGCATGAATAAGGGCAAGATACACCCTCAGTGGAGTGGTCTCGACACACCAAGCCAATCAACACAACTCAACACACAAAACCCATCTCATAAGTTTATTACTGTGGCCAAAAAAAGGTGACCCAAGTGGGTCTCACCTGATTTTAAACGAGGGATAATCCCAACACAAATCCAACCTCCACTGTTGGGGTGGTGGTTCTCGATAGTTGATACAAAACAAGCATGGCAACTGATTTGCTCCAAACGGTCAACCTAAATCAACCAAGTGAATGGTTAACAAGGTCAAACTGCTTGGGGTCAATACTCCGTGGAATACAGTGTTTCCCCGGGTCGTTATGTCCCGACGAGGTGTGATGGTATCGAAAATGGGCTTGTAATTAGGTGAATTTGGACAGAAAAGGGTTTGAAATGATTATACTAAGGGAATATAAAAGGAAATAGCTTAAATAAGCTATATTAACAAATACGTGAAATTAGAAAAACCAGAAACGTTTAAAAGCTAAAAACGCGTACGTCTGATTTAAATTTACGTAGACGTACGAAATAAAACGCGAGTTTTTAAGAAATAAAATACTTACGGATATGAAAAGTACATTTTTACAATCCTAATGATAAAAGAAATTTTTTGGAAAATTAAAATTATTTTTACAACTATTTGATTAATTATTATTAATTAATTATTAATTTCCTATTTACTTTTAATTATTTAAATCAACCTAAATTATAACTAATTATAAAATTACACTAGAAAAATGAAAATTATATTTGGAAAAATCTAAAATATCTTAAAACTAATTTTAAAATTAAAATTATATTTTTCTGACTTTTAAAATAATTATTATTAATTAAATACTATTTATTAATTAATAAAAACTAAATTAAATTAAGAAAAATAGCAAATGAACATTGAAAAAAACTAAATTTTTTTCTAAAATTACTTTATAACTACTAGAACCTATGAAAATTATAAAAATGAGATTATCTTATTAAATAAGCTTAAAATAAGCTAAAAAGCTTAAATAGAAACTATCACTTAATGTATTTTTGGTTTTTTTTGGAATTTTCTTCTACAAAACTATTTAAATACTAGTATTAAGAATCTTTTGTGAAGACATTTTGGCAGAAGCTCAAAAATAAGCAAATTGAGGGCTCAAATGCTTAACTGGTTGAGGTTTGAAGCTTATTAGGACTTTGAGGTGTTGAAAAAGCTACACAACAAGCTATAAGGACTGAGCCAAAGGTGAAATAGGATACAAACAGGCTAAGTATATTGAATACAAGCTAGAACAGGCAAAGTAGAAAACTGAACAAGCCAAAACAAGCAAATAAGAAGCTAGCCAGGAAGGCTTCTCAAAACAGCAAGCATCACTTACTAACATGCACTGATGAATAACTGAAGAGCTTATGAAAACAGACTCAAACTCACAAAAGCCCTGGTGAAGGGCATATGCATGCTCTGCAGGCCAAATGATAAGCTCAGATAAGCCATTAATGAAAATCCTAAAATTATTCTAAGATAAGGAATCACTAGTTCAGATGACAAAGTCCATCCTCCAAAAAGCTCAAAGTTTAATGTTGAACTCAAAATTCATAAAAAAAATCATTCAAAAAAATGGATTTCTGCCTAATGGTGCAATTTGACTTTTTCACTTTCTTAAAAGCTTTGACTTTTATGAACTTTTGATGATTACTAATGACTTAATGTGTTAAATTAAACTAATGTGCAACTAATTTATGCTATCCTAACAACTAATAAGCTCATATGACAGATCATGGAACATATATTCTTAACAGTTAACATAAAACGATGGATTAAAGAGAGATTTGACTTTTTATGCTATAACTAATGGTTTTTATGACTGATATGCAACAAATGAACTAAATGTGATATGTCTGAGTTAAATGAAACAACAGAAACAACCTATGCTACAGGGAACTACACAGATCCAAACACCCCTATAGGTTAACTGTTTTTAGATTACAAAGAGCAATTAAATTTTTAAACTTGACTGCTGAATACCAACTCCTAATCAAGCTATGATAAGGCTGATAGAGTGATTGAAACTCATAAACAAGCAGTAAATGATAGGCAAATGCATATGAGCAGTTATGAGCCAAGATCACAGTTAAACTACAATTTCTTATCTAGTGATTTCTAAGCTAGAATCTAAACTGACAAAGCAATAACAAGCATAACTAAGCTAATCTATACTATCAATAAGCAATGGAGCAGTAGTAAACAAGCAATCTCAAAATAAGCTAAAAATCCAAAAGAAAAAAATTTACAAGCATAGACCACTGCTACTTCCAAATTGCTTTCTAAATGACCCTAAGGCTCCCCACAGAGCTCTATCACCACCAACAATCCAAAGTATACCCTACTTCAAATCTCCTTCTTCTTCTTCCACTGATTTTTAATTTTTACTCTATTTATTTATGATTTTTGACATTTTTGCTAATTTAATTTGAAACTGGTTCAAATGCCTAAAATAGCTTACAAAGGCTTACTAGGAACTTAATTTAAGCTTATGAAACAATAACTTCTAATGTTTAACAGGATTAAAGCAAAATGAGATTTTTACTAAAAAGTACAAATTCGGAATTACAATAAGTTAACTTGGAATTAAGGTTAAAGACACTTGAGATTACACTTAAAATGTAGATTACACACCTTTTTAACTAAGAATTACAATTAAGGGAATGATATACATTAAAATGACATAACTAAGCTAAGCTACTACTACTACTCACTACTCTCCTCTGCTTCCACTCTTTCTTCATTTATACACTTCAAAAAGGCTTCTTGGAAGTTTCCCACTTCTATTCTGGATCGTTGGATGAATCTAATGGATCCTGGCCCTTAATTTAGTTTTGGCGGGAAAAGGTTATTGGTGGATTGGTTACCTGGAGGAGGGGGAAAAGATGTTAGCACATGGTTTTGTGGAAAGTGGAGGTTGTAGGGTGGTTAGTAGAGTGGAGGAGAGGGGACATGGATGTTGGGAAAGGTACAGGGTAGGGAGTTGGTGTTTTACCCTTGAAACCAGGGAAAGGTGGGGGGAGATGGTGATGTTTGACCAAGCTCTTGACCCTTTGACCTGTTGACCATGTTTAATATCAAACGGGATGTGGGAGTTGGGCTGTGGGTATGGGCTTGTGGATTTGGTGGGTGGATTTTGGCTGATAATATCAAAGGGTCCATTTGGTTTAGTATCTTAGCACAAGGACCATTTGTGTAATTAATTGAAAATGAGGGACTGAATTTGGCACTTTTCCAAAGTTGTTACAAGGACCAATCTTGCCAAGTGTGATAATCCAAAGACCGATATTTGCAATTTTTCACTTTTGGAATTCCCAGGGGCCAAAACTGACAAGTTTCAAAGTTGAGGGACTAAACATGTAAACTTTTGAAATTTTTCACCGAAGGATTAATTATGACAACTTGTGATTTCAAAAGGACCTTTGGTGATTTTTTCTTTCAAAACAAATGTCTAGGGACTAAATTTGACAAGTTTTGAAAGTTGGGGGACTGAAACTGCCAATTATGCAAACTTTGTTCGTTTTTCATCTGTTTTTAATCATTTTCCATCTGAAATATATAATACACAATTTTGGGATATTTTCAGTATTTTGATGCCTTTTTAGTGTTTTTGAATATTTTGCAGCTCAAGTTTGACAAAAAATGACGAGTGTTTGAGCACTCATCATTCCCCACACTAAACTATTGCTAGTCCCTAGCAATCTTTTATGAAAATTTAATGGATTTGAAGTCTCTTTACCAAAAGCCATTACTTCTGGAGTAGCCAAATGTTTCAGTTCAAGTAAGAACTATGGTACACTGATAACCATATGATTTTGAGCAAACCATCATCTGTCAACGGTTTTGATTTGTCTTTACCAGAAGCCGTTTGCTTCTGGACTAGCCAACTCTTGATGGAACACAGTCATCATCTTGGTGAGTTGATTACCAATTATGGTTTTCCACTTACCACAAGCCTTAACCTTGCGGGCTAGCCAACTCTTTTACTTTTTAGGATATGGTGAGTTGAATACCATACAATTTTGGGCAAATTGTAAGCCATAAATGGATTTGAGATATCTTTACCAAGAGCCGTTTGCTCCTGGATTAGCTAGTCCTTTTGTCGGTTAGATATGGTGGACTGATAACCACAAAATTTTTTGAAATAAAGTGAAATTTTTATTTTAAAATTTTGGCCAAAAACGGGGGTACTAGAAGGTAAAATGTGATCAAATTCGCTAGAATCCCCCCCCCCCCCCCCCCACACTTAGAATTAAATTTTGTCCTTAATATTCAAAGTCCCGGCTGTTATGCCGACTCTTTGAACGTAAAAAGACAATATTACAAGCTAAATGTGGAAATACCATTTTTCACTTTATTTATATACATACATTTTTTTTCTTTTTTTTAAGATATATATACATGGTAACAACAGCATGGGCAACTCCCCCACAATTAGGGTGAAAACCCCATATGCATGCTACTGTTTTTGTTTACCGAGTCGCTAGCTTGACTCGACCCCGAATTCATTTGTTCTTGGGGAAGCAACATGTGGAAGAGACAATCTCCATCGGACTTTCATTCAAGATGTTTGGACAAACATTTGAAGCACGTGAAAGTTCCACACCGATGAGATATATAGACCGTGGCTCAAGATAATAGTAAATGAAAATGTCGGGGTCAAAGATAATATCTTTATTCCCGAAGGAGTGAAGAACAGGAGAAGCTACGGGATAAGTGAAGAAGAGAAAGAAAGTCATGATAAAAATCATGACTAACTCATCATCACCCACAGGAGAATTCATTGATTCATGAATCTCATCATTTAAGCTCGTTTGATCCAGATATATCCCGGGTGTGTCTAGGTCAAAGTAGAAGTTATCATATTCCGACAGAGATATGATATGAGTGAGTTCACATGAGAACTCCTCAAAGGTGAATGAATCATATACGGGGAGAGAAATTTGAGAATGAGAAGTGGTACTGCCACTAATCTTCTCTCCCATACGATCAAAAGTGAAGGCTTCAAGTTCCGGTATAGGATCATCGGAAAGAATGTCACTATCCTTAATGGGGATAGGAGATGAAATGGGTTTCTCTTTGAAAGCCTCAATTTTAGAAATGAGGAGACTGACATTCAATTATGTAGCCCGAATAGCTTCATCTTTGATTTCAGTGTCAATCTCATCATTCTCTTCTTCTAAGCTGACTAGCTCAGAAGGTAATTCTTCCACATAAATGATGTCTCCACAAGATAACGAATCGTCATCATTAGAATCGGAGAACATCTCAACATCATCATTTGGGAAGGCAAGAGGAGGAGTGATATTACACATATGATCAAGAATTCCCTGTGACTCTCTTGGGATTGGGACAAGGTTCTCAACACTAGACTTTATGAATTCGTCCGATTCCTTTTCAGGAACAGTGTTAAGATGCTCGTCCCCCATGCTCAGAGAGTGAGTGGAAACCTCGGCTGTGATAATAGCAGATTATGATGGAATCTCAACTGATGGTATCTCATCTGATGAATCTTTATAAAATTGAAGAATATCAAGGGTATCTTCATCATCACTGTCATCAGGAATGAAGCGGAATCGAGAGCTAGATCTAGCTGCTTTTTCTTGTTCAATTGATTCCCTGATAGATTTTTCAATGGCATCCTGGGAATTTAATTTAGCAGCCTGCTCTTCAGCTAACAATTCTTCCATTGATTTCTCATGTTGTTCATGACCAATAAGGTCATCATGACAAGTGTTTAATAACACTTGTATTTCTTTTACGTCTTGGATGAAATCATGAGAAAGAGGTTGTGGTGGCGATTGGCTAAGGTAAGGCTGTGGAGGTTGATAAAAATGACGTGTGTCATAATTGTCATAAGGTTCAGGCTCAAAGACAGGTGTGTACATATTTTGGCAATCAGAGCCGAGATGTGAACCTCCAAAGTATGTACAACAGTTGAACCATTGTAACTGATCCTGTGAGTTATGTAGATATTGGTTAAAACCAAATTCGTAATCGTAACAAGGAACTTGCTCATAGACAAGCTAGTTCCCAGTTTGACAATTAGAACTGTCATGAGGACCTCCACAATACTCACAAGAAAAACTCAGTGTATTTTGATACGAAGCATCATTGGTATTTGAATGATATTGCTCGTATGGGTTATGAGGAATGCGGTTGTAATCGTTTTGAGAATATTCACAAAAGTTTTGATCGTAATCAGAGGTGAATGTAGGTTCAGTTCTCAAAACATAACATGCACAAAGTTCAAAAATAAATCCATGACTCCTCCCAAACCAACCAGTCAACCGGGTGCAGTTGATAGGCCCACCTGGGAGGGGAAAGTCAAGTGTTTATAATCCGTGGAAGTACAGGGAAATCCCCGGGTCGTTAAGTCCCAACGAGATTGAAATTGTATTTTGAACGTTTATGGGAATAAGTGGCACTGAGGACAGTAACCAAGATGATTGGGGAATGATTATACTACTGATTGCTTGGTATTTGAAGAATATGGAATCATATAAACAATAACAGAGATACAGATATAATCACAAAATCACAAATTGGGAAATCAAATTACAGACAGAGAAAAGTGGGTTTTAACAAATTACAAACTACAGGGGGTGCAAGTAGGGCTGTAAACGAACCGGACGAACACGAACGGAGCCCTGTTCATGTTCGTTCATTTAATTTTAACCGGACAAATAAACGGACACGGACGCTTAAACGGACGAATTTTTTTTGTTCATGTTCGTTTATTAAGAAAATGAATTGTTCATGTTCGTTTATGTTCGTTCATTAAGACACTAAACGAACGCTAAACGAACATAAACGTTCGAACATAAATGTAAATAGACAAACAAACATAAACTTTATTGAATTCTTCACAATATATTGTTTTATAAGTGTCGCTTTATTTAAACAAATCAATGTTTAAAATTATAAAATTAAAAGATATAATATATGAATATAAATAGATAAATAAACATAAACGAACTTTAACGAACGCCTAATCGGACGTTCACGAACATAAATGAACGAACGAGACTTTTGTTCATGTTCGTTCATTTAACTAAACGAACGTAAAATATTGTTCATGTTCGTTCATTTAATAAACGAACGAACATAAACGAACTTTTTACCAAATGGTTCATGAAATGTTCACTGAACGTTCAGTTCGTTTACAGCCCTAGGTGCAAGTGAAAAGTTTTCAAACTTAAAGAAAATTTAAAATGAAAATGAAATTATTTAAATGATTATTTTAATATTTAAATACTAATTAATTAATTAAAACTATTTAAAAAGTAAATTAAACCTAATTTATATTAAACTAAAAATGATAAAGATTACAAATTAACCTAAAAATTTGCAAAACTAATTTCTAAACCTTAAAATGAACTTGAAGAAAGTATGAAAATTAAAAATAAATATTTTTGTCTTTTTATGGGGTTTCTATTAATTAAAAACTAATTATATTAATTATACTATTTAAACTAATTTAAATTACTAAAAATACTAAAATGACTTAGAAAATTATGGAAAAATTCAAAAAACTAATTAACCATCACAGGAATCCTAAAAAATTATAAAAAGTTTCTAAAAATTATATTTAGCCTATTTTACTAACTATTTACTTAATTATTAATTTAAATCTAATTTAACTAAATTAAATAAGAAAAATAGAAAATTAACAGTGGAATTTAAGAAACTATTTTCTAAAAGTCTTAACTAATTTATAAAACCTAGGAAAAATATAAAAAACTACTGTTGTTAATTAAAATTTAAGAAAACTATTTAATTACTATTATTACCTAATTAATTAATTAAACTATTTTTAATTCTAATAATTAGTAATCTGATTAAGAAAAATCTAAGAAAATTATTACAAATACTTAAAGCTGAAAGGAAATTAAGAAAATTATGAAAATGGTGAAGTGCTTATAAATAAGCTGAAATAAAAAATTAAAAAGATAAAATCTATTAAATAGAAGCTATCACTAATTTTATATTTGGTTTTTGTTGGTTTTTATTTTTGACAGATGAAAATAAGATACAAATAAGAACTTTTTGTGAAATGACTTTTTGAATAGCTTAAAAATAAGCTATGTGCACCCCCAAATGCTTAACAGTTGGAAGTTTATGCTTACAAAGGCTTACTAGGAACTTAATTTAAGCTTATGAAACAATAACTTCTAATGTTTAACAGGATTAAAGCAACATGTGATTTTTAGTAAAAAGTACAAATTCGGAATTACAATAAGTTAACATGGAATTAAGGTTAAAGACACTTGAGATTATACTTAAAATGTTGATTACACACCTTTTTAACTAAGAATTACAATTAAAGGACTGATATACATTAAAACGACATAACTAAGCTAAGCTACTACTACTACTCACTACTCTCCTCTGCTTCCACTCTTTCTTCATTTATACACTTCAAAAAGGCTTCTTGGAAGTTTCCCACTTCTATTCTGGATCGTTGGATGAGTCTAATGGATCCTGGCCCTTAATTTAGTTTTGGCGGGAAAAGGTTATTGGTGGATTGGTGACTTGGAGGAGGGGGAAAAAGGTGTTAGCACATGGTTTTGTTGGAAGTGGAGGTTGTAGGGTGGTTAGAAGAGTGGAGGAGAGGGGACAGGGATGTTGGGAAAGGTACAGGGTAGGGAGTTGGTGTGTTACCCTGGAAACCAGGGAAAGGTGGGGGGAGATGGTGATGTTTGACCAAGCTCTTGACCCTTTGACCTATTGACCATGTTTAATATCAAACGGGGTGTGGGAGTTGGGCTGTGGGTATGGGCGTGTGGATTTGGTGGGTGGATTTTGGCTGATAATATCAAAGGGTCCATTTGGTTTAGTATCCTAGCACAAGGACCATTTATGTAATTAACTAAAAATGAGGGACTGAATTTGGCACTTTTCCAAAGTTGTTACAAGGACCAATCTTGCCAAGTGTGATAATCCAAAGACCAATATTTGCAATTTTCCACTTTTGGAATTCCCAGGGGCCAAAACTGACAAGTTTCAAAGTTGAGGGACTAAACATGTTAGCTTTTGAAAATTTTCACCAAAGGATTAATTATGACAACTTGTGATTTCCAAAGGACCTTTGGTGATTTTTCTTTCAAAACAAATGTCTAGGGACTAAATTTGACAATTTTTGAAAGTTGGGGGACTGAAACTGCCGATTAAGCAAACTTTGCTCGTTTTTCATCTGTTTTTAATCATTTTGCATCTGAAACATATAAAACACAATTTTGGGATATTTTCAGTATTTTGATGCATTTTTGAGTGTTTTTGAATGTTTTGCAGCTCATGTTTGACCAAAAATGATAAGTGTTTGAGCACTCATCAGCAACCCAAAAAGGATAAGTAACTCAATCGCTCAAGGGCTGTGCCAAACGCTCTAACCAAGAAAGCAAGTCAAAGATGGATACTATAAAGAACTTCCATGTTTTGCAGCCATCTGGGTTTTGATTATTTGTTTTAGCTTTCATGATTTTCCATCATAAACTTTACCACACAAGATCAACAATCAACTATAAAGAATTACAATCATTCACAGATTTGAACACATTCAGTCGCCAACCAGAAATCAAAAGAACATTTACCACAGAAAAATCTATAACCCAACAAGAACTAAATAAAACATGAATGTATTCCTATATTCAAATGGAATCCAAAACCATTAACACAAATATGATAACAGATTCGAATCAAAGAAAAGGGAATAGGTTCTTAAAACACCACTAAAGAGGATTACAAAGAAGGTCGAGAAGGACACGAAACAAAAGCTCCAAACCGATTCCACAACAATCTTCCACACACCCTTGATTCTTTCACTTGTTCCCACCTTCCATCCGATTACAACCCTTCTATTTTTGCTTTGATAATTTGATTGAGTATGTGGAATCTTGTGTGAAATCAGTTGGGTTATAAAATTGAATAATAAGAGGGGTTTGATTCCTCCATCTCTTGATGTCAGTTATCTTGAAATCAAATAAGGTAATCGTCCCCTCCATGCCATCAATCTGTTTCGCTGACTCCCAAAAAGACAAGAGTCTGGGGCTCGTTCTGACCACCTCGTGGCTAGACTGATATGAAAAAGAGGAGATGAGGTCTTGAAGCGTAGTAGCAGGAGCAGGTCTGGTGTTTACTTGTTTGTTTGTATCGATGGGAGAGAGAGAGAGAGAAAGAGAGAGAGAAAGAGAGAGAGAAAGAAAGAGAGTTGGGAAGATGATAAAAATGTGTAGGGATATGGGAGAGATGGGGGGGGGGGGGGGTAGAGACAGTTTTTTTTTTTTTTTTTTTTTTTTTTTTTTTTTTTTTTTTTTTTTATATATATATATTAAAAGAGAGTATATTAAATAAGTGGGTAATTTAAATGAAAGTGTGTGTGTATATAAAAGGTGAGTGTCTGTTAAACAAAATGGGCAAGTGTGAAACACTTTCGGATTTTTGTAACACTCGCGGGGATTTAAGTGCACCTCGTGTTCCGTTGAGCTCAAGTATAATTTGTGTTTTCGAGGTTAGCGGGCGTGCTAGAATATTATTAATGAGAACGTTTTTATAATAATGATATAAAAACAAGGTTTATTAATTTCGGATAATACGTATCGAATTCAAGCCGTTACTAGGATTTGTGTTGGTACGCGCGTGGTGTTTGGTGTGAGATAACCTCTCGATAATATTCAGTAATAGTCAGGAAATGTAATAAATCACATACTTCTAATAAAATGGTCAGTGAGGTGAGTTACTCTAAGCTACAGTGTGCGGGTTTGTTTTCCCGAAATAGTTTTGTAAGCTCATGTATGGTTAGGTGAATTGACATTTATCCTTTAAAATTAGTTTGGAAAATTCCGGTTTGTTACAAAACTAATCTCACTACAAGCTATTAATGAGCTTGAATGAGTTTAAGAGAAACTTAATTTGAAAGCTGGAAACAACTTTAAGAATAGTAGATTGCTTGAAATGTAAATGACATGAAGCTTAAATGAAAAACTAAAATTTTATTAAAACTTGAATTTAATACAAAGCTTTTGAAACCAGAAATACAATGAGCTGATAATAAAACTACATCTACATTAAACTACTCCTACTCCTATTGACTAACTAGCTAAATTGGGAGTGAGGAATCTCTATATATAGCCACGAGCTGAAGGCTCTAGAAGTAGAATATCCACTGAATATACTTATTAGATCCCTTTGTGCTTCTCTTATCCAATCATAGCCCTTTGATCGAATTAATGAGGTGTTCCAACCAATAAGAGTGCTTCAAGCTGCCACGGTGTCATTCTCTTATATTCTCTCTCTGACACGTGAGTCAGTCCTCTAGAAAGGAATCCAATGATTGGAATGACATGTTGCTTCCAATAATACTATGCCACGTGGCCTTGTGAACCAATCATGAGGTAATTATCTCTTTGTCATGCTTAACTCACGTAGGTTTACCTTCTAGAAGGTCTAATTATTGGTTAATTTATGGGAATTGGGGTAAATGGTTATGAATAGTAATTAGGGTTCATGGTGATTCTGAGAAGGGGATGTACGGTAATTGACTTGGGGGGCGTGTAAAGTTTTATTTATTATTATTTGATGATTTTTTTTTACTGAGGATGGGTAAATGGTTGACCAGGCATGGGTTGGGCTCAAGGGGAATTTGGGCTTTGGGTGGTTTTGGTTTATTCTTTGGACTTGGATTAATGTTTGGACTAGGACCATTTGTAATTTCAGCTTTTGAGTGTTACTATTAAACAAGGACCAAATATGAAATTTCAGAAACTTCAAGGGCCACAAATGCCATTCTTCATAAATGTATCCAAGGATTTTTCATGTCATTCTTGAAAAGATGAAGGGCCAAAGTTGATCATTCTTCAAATTATTCTTCAAGGACCAAAATTGTCAAACTCTAAAACTCTAGGGACCAATCTTGTAATTACTTCCATCTTTCACAAAAGGGTCAATCTTGTCAATTCTCCAAACTTTGAGGACTTCTTTGGACTTTGTAAGCACATCTTTGACTTTTAGATTCCCGGATTTGAGTTTTTGACTTCATTCCACTCTCGTGCTCGTTTTTGCCGGTTTTCGTTTGATTTTTGTCTTTTTATGAAATATCCATACCTGCACATTCACACTCACAAAAATACACTTTCTTTGGCAATTTGGGCTAGTTTTTGGATTATTTAGTTTAAATTTGGACAAGAAAAGGTGAGTGAATAAGCACTCACCAAAATCCCCCCGACTAAAGTATTGTCGTGCCCTCACGCAATGTGATCAATTCACGCTTTTCGGATAAATAATTTCATAACTCTTCCTACTAACGTTGTAAAGTAGCAAAGAGGTTCGAAAGAAGTTACAAAATCATTTATTCCCGAAAACGCCCCGTTTTCCAATTTATTCCTTATTTTATTTATCACTACTATTTTTGTATTTTTCACTTTATTCATGTGACGGTTTGTTGAACTTTCATTATTTTGCAATAATTTTTAGGGTCAAAGAGCAGAAACACTTCTCATTGAAAAGTGACCTTACGGATAAAAATCGTCATCCTTGATTTTTCACAAGCCCCAAACTAAGCGTACAAACGAGATCACAACTTATCTACAAGTTAGATGCTAACACTACTCATAAAAGTTACTTTTGGAAACCTCTTACTCCCATTTCTTAATGTATCTAGATTTTTTACTTTTATTGAGAAATGAATTTCTTCATATTTTCTCGTTTCAATAACTTTTAAGTCCGATAGAGATACCAAGTTTAAACGTTAAGTAGTTTTTCATTTTCTCTCAAGAACCACTGCTTTAGAAATTCGGTCCACATCAAGGAATTGGGTATATACAATCTCATATATAAGTTGCGGAGTACTACACGTACAGCTCATGTGACTAATTCAGAATTATCCACATGTACCTCACGCGCCAACAACTTTTATACACTTAAGCTCTTATTCATTCAAACTTTCACTTTTCATTTTTTTTTTCATTTTTTCACTTTCATCATTTTTTTCTTTTTTCATTTTTTTATTTCTTTCAACAATAATAATGGAAGCTTATCGGGTAGCTCCAAAACCACATACAAATCAACTTTTTAATTTTGACTTTTCATTTTTGCTTTTATTTTTGATGTTCCTTGATATGTACCCAACTTCTAAAGCAAAGATTCTTTTAAAAAAAAATAAGAAACTAAATATTATCCAAACCTAAATACCACTAATTATCCTAAAACATCTATTAAATATCGGTGAAACAATTTTGCGGGAGCAAAAAGCTACAAGTACCTTCCATGAGCTCTAAAGAGAACCAACTACTCCACGTTTAGAATCTAACTTCTAAAAAACTCTATCATTTCTCGCTCTTCGCAATTTAAGATCTCAAGTAATGAAACCAACGAATGCTTAGCCGATAATCAGCCACGCATATATAAAGTCTAGAATAAGAATTCGCATTTTCTAGCTCCTGATGTAAAAGACTAGCGAAAGCTTTTAAGCTGCGCATTTCTAAAGTCAAGTACGGGAACTTGCAGATTCTTTATGAAAGAATTCGCATTTTATAGCTCCTGGTGTACAAGACTAGCACAAGCTTATGTGATTATCATTGGTTAAGGGAACAAGCTAGGGCTCAGCACGCTCGGTCAAGTCAAAATATTTATTCTTACTCTCGACAGCTGGAAAGTCAACAAGGTGTCAAAACACTTATTCAAAACTTATTATATTTTTGCACAAATTTTCAACTTTTCTCATTTTTTTTTGTGCTTTTTCATGACATTTTCATTCATTTTTCTTCAAAATTTTTCAATTTTCAATTTTTTCAATTTTCATCATTTTTTAGGAAAAACGGAGTTGCGAGAGTTCACAGCGAAGTGCAAGGCAAAAATCAGATCGAAAGATCAACCCCCAGACTAAAACGAAACATTGTCCTCAATGTTTAAAAGGTAAGGGTTCTCCTACATAAATCTAAGGCCGTTTATTAATTATGCCAAAAGATAAATGTTAGTTGATAACGTTAGGATATATGGATGAGCAACGAATGATGAAACTCGAGTGGAGAAAAGCAAAACCACGAGCACGAGAGTCTTCATTATTCGGGCAAATCCTGGACATGAACAACAAGCACAAAACACGAGAAAATGGAAATGGTAGCCCTCCTCACGTCACGTTATTAAGAAATAAGAAATTTAAGAAAATGAAAAGGATAAGCATGGGGTGCCTCCCATGAAGCGCTTGTTTTTTAACGAGTCGTATAGCTTAGAGTCGTCCCGAATTTACTTAATCTTGGGGGAGCAAATGAAACGGACACCCGGCATGAAAAACGAAAATGCCAGGGTCAAAAACGGTATCCTCACTCCCGGTAGAGTGGAAAAGTGAAGAAATGAGGGGATAAGTAAAGAATGGGTGAGACACTCGGATGACTAAAGCAAAGTCAAATCATGAATCAAGGATGGGTTTGGTGGGCAAAATATCAAGCATCGGATCATCATGATCAGAAATCTTGTCCACCACTCCAAAAATATATTCATCCACATCGGATTCACAATCTACTTTGGGTGGTTTCGCAGGTGGACGAGAAAAAGGTAAATCAAAAAGAAATTAGTCAGCTTCGAAAAGTAAATCATCATCATGAATTTCTTCAAGAACATTTCTTCGAAGGCCATTCTCGTCATTCTTAATAGTCGGTGGTATCGAGTCATCCGCATCAAGAAATAGATCGACATCCTCTAAAAGAGGATCACGTGACGGATTATCGGAAATAACACTCAAAATAAGTTCATAATC
The DNA here is from genome assembly GCA_030686995.1 of Artemisia argyi. NCBI lineage: Eukaryota > Viridiplantae > Streptophyta > Magnoliopsida > Asterales > Asteraceae > Artemisia > Artemisia argyi. The sequence goes on along the minus strand of CM060692.1, from coordinate 109,320,431 downwards.
GATCTCAAAATCAAAATGCTCATAATCCGGAAGAGAGATAGCATGAATAGTGGGACTGCCACTACTCGTCTCTTCAATTTGAAAAATTTCAAGCTCGGGTAAGAAATCACTATCCATAACGGGGATAGGAAATGAAGAGGTGATCACGGCATCAGTAGACGGAGTCGGATTTTTTAAAGCTTCGATCTTTGAAATAAGAAAATTGATATTTGATTGTTTTTCATGAAGTAAATCATCTTCAATCTCATCTTCATCAAGGTCTAAATCCTTAATCTCGTTTAAGCTAATGAACTCATAATCGGCACGCGATTCCTCAACATCATCGATATCTCCACAAGAGTCTTTATCATTCATTGTATACTCATTGTGAGAATCGGAATCAATCTCATCTTCAACATTCTCAACGTGATTATCATCAAACGGTATATCATTCGTACCAACGTGATTATCAAGACGATTATTTTCAACAAATTCACAATCACCGTTAGAAATTGTTCGATCGATATACTCTGACAAAACTAACTATGTAGCTTGTAATAGGTTTAACAGTCTTGAACAAATCCAAAACTATTAACATTGAAACACTGATGTAACCTTGTTAAGTATGCGGAATCTACAAAAACAAAGCTAAGAAGAATAACTTTCAATGATTTATATTAAACCAAACTTTGAACCTGCTTTACAATACAGATTCACTAACAACCCTAATAACTCTCTTTATCGAATTCTAAAGTATTCGTACTAACACTGGTACAAAAATTTGTATTGGTCACGCCAAAAATGTGTGACGATATGCATATAGTCACACACGTTTTTTTCGTTGTGTGTCACTAAAGGTCCCGCCACCGTAGGTGGCATATGGTCACATTGTTGAGTTCGTGGCCTTTTCCATCGAAAAAGAGTGACCAAAACCCCGAATATGTGTGACAAATTAGGCACAAGTTTTGTTGGATTAGTCATTATCAGTGACCGTAAACACCTTATAGTCACATGAATGTTTTTTGAGAGTGACTATTGTTCGTCCTTTGGCCACATAAATATATAATATATGTGACATTTGAGATGATATATTCAAGTAAATGTGCATTTTGTGTGACTATTGATAATCCAATGGCCACATGAATATACATTAAATGTGACGTTTGTGATGATTTAGTCACACAATGGGTGTTAATTTTTTGGAGTTATTCACATACAATTTAACACAAAGTGGCCAAAAGTGTGAATAAGTGTGACCATATGCTGTTTAAAGTGAAGAAATGTGTATTTTGTGTGACTATTGATCATCTAATGGCCACATGAAGTTTATGTTTGCGTGGCCTTTTGTAATATTTAGTCACACAAAGCATGTTTGTTTTGGGTATTTAGTCACATACCATTAAGCAAACAGTGGCCAAAAGTGTTAATAAGTGTGACCATATGCTGTTTAAAGTGAAGAAATGTGTATTTTGTGTGACTATTGATCATCCAATGGCCACATGAATTTTATGTTTGTGTGGCCTTTTGTAATATTTAGTCACACAAAGCATGTTTGTTTTGGGTATTTAGTCACATACCATTAAGCAAACAGTGGCCAAAAGTGTTAATAAGTGTGACCATATGCTGTTTAAATTGAAGAAATGTGTATTTTGTGTAACTATTGATCATCCAATGGCCACATGAAGTTTATGTTTGCGTGGCCTTTTGTAATATTTAGTCACACAATGAACTAAGCAAAAAGTGAAAAAGTGTTAATAAGTGTGACTATATGCATCTTTTAGTCACTTTTAAAAAATCTATATATATCAAAACAATTCAAATATATATCAAAACAAATTCAAATACAATAAAATTGGAATGTATATAACTGAACCAAATATAAAATTGGACATCCTTTTATACACCAAGGAGTCGTAGTCGGCTTACAATAGTTTCCTAAGTATCTATAATCTTCTCCATAAGCAACTAGCAACTTCGAGCGGTCTTAATCTCTGAGCAGTACCAACTTTCACTAGCAGTCGTAACTTTTGTACTAGCAGTAGTAATTACTTTTGCACATCTTCTTTGAAGTTCATGAGCAGAATTAAATCCATCTAAGCAATATTAACACAAACATGATCAGCAGTAATTCAAACAACATCATGAAGACTTTTAATCCAAAACAATGAACATAATAATAAAATTTGCAGTTAAACTTACAAGTTTTTCTCCCATTGATCTAATCTCATCATCTGGATATAAAAGCCTTGAAAACGTAGGCTGCTGCATATCAACAATAACCACATCAGGATTAGAGCAGAACTAGAACATGTCAAAGCTCACAACATAACAGAACTAGATGAGCATACTGGAATAAAGTTCTTGATTAGATGCTAGAAAACCTTCCTCTGTAAAAAGTATGTGGTTATATATATTGTTGACGGGTGCATCTATTTCTTGACATTTGACAGACACACTATTGCCTTGTCTTTTGTCAGGTGCATCTAGTTTGTTAGGCGCCACTAGTTCAAATATCTGCTGTTTATGTGGTTTTGAGTCGCTTGATTCGCCACTGATTCAACTATCTGCTTTGGTGGTTTTGAGTCGCTTGACTCGCCACTAATTCAACTATCTGCTTTGGTGGTTTTGAGTCGCTTGATGCGCCACTGGTTCAACTATCTGCTTTGGTGGTTTTGAGTCGCTTGATGCGCCACTGGTTCAACTATCTGCGCAAACACGATAGGAATAAAACGCATATCAGATCTTGTAACTTTGTCCCAACCACCCAATTAAAAATAAGGTATAGATTAAACTCTAGGAATGGTTTAAAAAGGTACAAGTAACTTTGTCCCAACCACCCAATTAAAAATGGAAAAGATAAGCTGAAAAAATCAAATAGACCAACGCGACTACTTGATTAGAAACAACTATATTTTTTGATAATCAGATCTTGGTCTATTTCCAATTTTAGGCTTTCTTACAATCGATTCTGCATCTTTTATTTGTAACTTTTATTCAACCTTCCAAAGCTATATACATTTCAGATTATTTTTTTCAAACTAGAAAAAAGTAAAGATTCCAAGGTAGCATTTGCTTTTGGCCAGTTTGGTTATGGTCAATCTAGTTTTTAAATCAGTCCCCACATAATGGGTGCTAAAAAACATGTAAAAGATGAATTCAAGGATAAAAAACCATTTCAGATGTGAATGCACTTTCAAAAATAATAAAAGATAATACCACATAAAAATGGCGGGCTGGGTAACATGTCATGAAAGACATTTCGAGTTGTTTTGCAACCTGATGATGTATTAATAAATTAAGGACTAAGATATGCACCAGATAAAGATGCCTGAATGCATCAGAAGTGTGTAATCAGGTATTCACAAAAAATCTTGTCATTATAAGATAGCAAGGCGGTATATGAACCTTGAGATTGTTTCAAAGCTTTATTGACAGCATCATCAACCCGGTTTAATATCTGCACACATTACATATAGCTTTAGTGAAATCAAAATCAGGGAGCTTGAACCACGTAGCTCAATAACCATGTAAAAGCAAAGTACCAATCAAGAACAGGGCAAAGTTGGAGTGTTCCTTGCCAGTAATTAGGATCAACCAAACCGGTGAGCTGAATACCGAGCCGGACTTGACCGACAAACATAGTGAGCTGAATACCGAGCCAGACTGGACAGCCAAACATGTCATTGGATCGGGCCTTAGCGGTGGTCTTGGTGCGAGTGTGGTGTTGGTGCGAGCGGTGGCGTTGGTGAGGAGAGTGTTGAGGAGATAGAAGAAGACCAGATCTAGATTTTGTGGATATTAATTGGGAACGAGTATTTAAAAACATGGGCGGGTCAATGAAATATTTGGGTGGAGGGCAATTTAAATTTGGGGAAAATTTTAAGCGGGTTGGGGAAAAGTTAAAATTTAGGATGGAGTATTCAAGCTCAAGCCTATCAAATGAAGTGGTAATTATTTAATGAGTTGAGCTCAACCTTATAAAAGTTCGACTCGAGTTATTGTTTAGTTTTCGAGCTTGTAAGTGATATAGCATATGTTATATATATATATATATATATATATATATATATATATATATATATATATATATATATATATATATATATATATATATATATATATATATATATATGTAAGCGTACTAAGTGTAAATAGTTAATTATAAATGTATCGAGCATGGTTGTCAGGATTCCGATCCTGATCTTAGGATCTTACGATTTTACGATACTGCAAAGCAAAAACGATCCGGATCTTATGTAGGATCTTTGAAAGCTTAAGATCGTATAGGAACCCGATCCTGACCATAGGATCTTAGGATCTAATCCGATCCGATCTTACTTTTCTCGAACTAGCAAACTAAAAAACTACAAATTTATGAATTGTGTTTTGTAAAATTGAAAAAACAACATGTTATAATCTTCTTATACATTTCATAACCATAATTTAGGACAACATTTCAATGAAACATTTATATAATTTTGTGTTTATGTATATATAATAATTTATAAATTTGTATAATATTACAAAAGATACTTAAAAAATGCATTATGGTAGGATCTTAAGATCCCGATCCGATCTTACGATCTCGATCTTGCAAAGACAAAATCGATCCTAAGTAGGATATGATCCCGATCTTGAAAACCTTGGTATCGAGATTTTCGAGCCGAAGGTGAACCGAATTCGATTATTAGATTATATTTCAATTTTAATTTGTGCAAGACACACAACTTTACAAATAAACCGAGCTTTTCGCGTGATCAAGCTCAAACCGAGTTCAAACTTTCTCGATCGTTGATAACATGATCGGGAGGTCCTTGCATACTTGCTTCTTATTAGTTTCTGTGACAAACGGTACACCTACCAAGCCAGTGTAACCCATGCATGACCGCCTTTAATAACTTCAAATACAATTCATATAACATTCAATTCACACTATATATAACTACTATACACCTACCAAGCCGGTGCAACCCATGCATGACTGGTGATAATGGCTAATTCACATGGGTCATGGGTCATATGCATTAGGTTGTCACTGGTCACATTCAATAATGGGTATTTGACATCATATGGGCCATATGCATTAGGTTATCACTGGTCACATCCATGACTGTTGATCATTGGGTAATTAACATGGGTAACGGGTCATGTGCATTAATATTGGGTTGTAGTGGCATGTCACATATGTTATCGACCAATACATGATTGGTGATCGACAATGGGTAATTAACATGGGTCATGGGTCATCTGCATTAGATTTTGTTAAATAAGACAAATACTATACAAAATTTTATACGTTTTGTATTTTTTTTACGTTTTAATCCGTTTGTAACGTTTTTCGTCCCTTTTTGACCGTTTTCAATCGATGTCGCTAGTTTTCGACCGACATTGACAATTTTTGACAGATTTTGACGGATTTAGACCGTTTTAGTCCGACTACGACCGATTGCGACCCTTTTCAACCGATTTCATCCATGTTGAATGTTTTCGGCAATTTTCACTCGTTTTCATATGTTCTAAGCTTTTATGAATGTTTTCCTCTGTATTAAAACGTTATGAAATGTTTATTACATTTTCGTACATTTTTGTACGCTTTTTTCATTTCCATACGTCCTTCTCCTTTTTATTCGGGTGATTCGGGTTGAAAATATTTGGCTAACTCGGGTACGGGGTCGACCCGATTGACCCGAATAAGGATTAATGGTCGTCAATTTTTGATCTTCTGTTATACATACGGCTAATGATTTGCACACTTAAAAAAGTTATTTGCACACTCAATGTACAAGCGGTTGAAGTAGTGTGTTTAATACTGTACAAGTATTTACTGCACAGATGGAGTGTCCCAATCAATTTATAAAGTGTGCAAATCAATTCCCTTTCACATAAACCCTAATTTAACACACTCTAAAAAATCATAACAAATCCCAAATCAAAATCAAACTAATTCATGTCGTCTTATCTTTTTGAAGATAACTGCAAATGTGACAGGCCAGCAATGGTGGTAACATCTTGGACACCATCCAACCCTGCTCGATGTTTCATTTGCTGCCAAAATCGATTGGTAAGTTATCAGATACGTTTAGTTTAAAGATTATTAAGTTTAATGTTTAATATACTACGTTTTTTTTATTTTAGAAACCGGGTACGAAGAAATGTGAACAATTTGATTGGTATGATCTAGAGGAGGAATGTGATTGGTACAAGATGCATTTGTTTGAGATGTATAGCAAACTGAATCCCGGACAAAGGCGTGAGGTTCAAATTGAAGTTAATCGTCAAAGAAGGATTGAAGAATTGGAGGCAGAGTTGACAAATGCCTTAAAGAAAGTCAGTTTTTGGAAGTCAACACTTTGTGTTTTCTTTGGTACTTGCACTGAAGTAGTATAGTGTTTATGGCTAGATTGTGTGGTTTGTAGTGGCTCATGTACCCCATCTTTATGGTGAATGGTTATGTGTTTGCTTGTAAATTTAACTGATCTTGATCTTTTGGCTACTCGATATCTTTTGGCAGTAATTACCCAAAATGGCACAATTTGACTATCCTGTTTGACCTTATGCAAATGAATGTACAGGCACAAAACTACCAAAAATTACCCAAAGTGACAATCATGATTGGCTATTAGTTATCTTTTGATAGTAATTACCCGGAATTGCCCAAATTCACTTGGATACTCTTTGACTTTTGCAAATGACAATCAAGTTTGACAATCTTTGTTTGACTTTTAACAAAGCATCATAATATAGTAGTCGATAACTTGATTAACAAAGAAACATAACATAAGTTTTCTTTGAACACAAAAACATTAAACTTCAAAGAAACATAACATAAGTTTTCTTCGAGTCACGGTCAAACTTTTATTCCCTCGGGTCAAAACCCGATCCCAAATCATTGTTGGAAATATTGAGTTTGGAAGTTTATTATTCATAAAGCATGAGATACAAGTAGTTATTGCATCAACTCACTGAACTTGGTAAGTCAAGAATTGGTAAAAGGAAAGTGGAGATAGTCAATTCCTTATCTTTAGGAACAGTTTTAAAATATCTTCAATTCACAGTATGATTTAGGCGCCTTTGGTCGATCCCTTTTTCCCACCAAAAGTCTTGGGAACCGTTCATATACCTCTCCAGCCTATTTATACCTCTCTATTGTATATATACCAAATAACACACACAAACACATATTCACTTTCAAAGAAAACTTCAACAATGGCAGCACATGGTAACTTTCAAAATGATGCAGAAGAGTACGAATGGGTATTAAACAATAGTTTGCTATGGGACGCAGTGTTTAATCATTTCGGGTATGATCCCGTTTACGAATATGGGTCGTATAGGCAGGTAGATACGTGGATGAGGTCAATAATTTTGAAATGGCTGCATAGACAAGACTTTTACAGGGATGAGCATTGGGGACTGAATGATGTGGAGGTGGAGGAAGAAGATGAAGAGGATGAGGAGGATCAACAGGATGCGCATAAAAATGTGGTGGATCAGCAAAATGAAGAGGATGCGCAGCAAAATGTGGTGGAGGAGCAAAATGAAGAGGATCGGCAGCAAAATGTGATGGAGCATCAAAATGTGGTGGAGCATCAAAACTAAGGGGGTCTGTGGAAAATTAGAAGGGGGGGTTTGAATAGTTTTACGTCTTTTTAATTTGTTACAAAAGATTGTTTGAAAGTTTTCTTTGTTTTCAAAAATTTAGATTCGATGCTATGTGATATCAAGTCATGCACAATATGAACAACACTAAATATGTACGATAAAGCAATAATAATGTAAGTAAAGAAATAGATGAGAGTTGGAAAGATCGAACCGTGAGACAAGAGATTTATAGTGGTTCGGCTACAAGGTCACCTTCCTTGCCCTACTCCACTCCCCGAGCACCTAACTCGAGAGTTTTCTTCACTATGTCAACAAACTCCCTTATGGCGGAGAAAACCTTACACACCAATGTACACACACCACAACTACGTCACACTAATTCACACCTTCTACACAACTTCTTCACACCAAGTCACTACTTAATCACAACACTACTTCACACCTATCTACTTCACACCAATCTTCTTCACACCTATCTTCTTCACACCAATCTTCTTCACATCAATTTTCTTCACACCAATCTACTTCCTAACTCTTCTTCTTCACAACTAACTACTAACCAATCACTCTATATATATACCTAGCTAAACTATCTTCTATCAAATATTCACAACTAATTTCACAAAGAGATAAATACAATGATGATACTCTAACAACTTAGATGTGGAGATCACAACAAGTTGTAATACTTCTTGTCTTGAGGGATAGAAGTATTCTTCTCTTGCACTTGAAAGAATGATGTTTGGACCACTTTGAAACAAAGATTAATGAATGTATGATCAAAGGATTAAGAGAATGGAAATGGAGATCTAGAACAGAAAGTTTAGGAGTGCAAGAGGTGAGAAAAATTCCAGATTTAAGGTGGTATTTATAGGCAACAAATTCTGACAACTGGAGCGTGTCGGTCCCCTTAAATCATGGCCGTCCCCCTTAAAATTAAGGGGACCTCCCCTTATAATTAAGGGGGCCGCCTAGCTGTAACAGCCAGAATCTTTGTCTTTTAGTAGGGAAAGTTTATTTGGTGAAAAACTAACTGATTTTGGTTAAAAATTTTAATTCATATATTTAGTATGAATAAAACATTTTTCTTTATTACCAAAAGTGTTTTTCAAAAATATATAATATGTTTATATAATTAAATAAACTTTGTAACACTTAATTAAATTTCCCTTTCATCATAAATTGCACTAAACACTTTGTTTATTTATACCTTAAGTGATTTGGATGTAAAGAGAATGTTAATCACTAAATACTTGTTTATGTCACAAGTTTTAGTTCTATGAGTTTATATTTTGTAATAATCAAAACATAGAGATATTGATAATATGTTAATAATGTTTTTTAGAGATCATTTATGTCAACAATCTCCCCTTTTTTGATTATTACAAAACCTTAAACTCAATAGGTCTAAAATTTGTTTTTAGACAAGTATTTTAGAGTTTACACTTCTCTTCTCCCCCTTTTTGTAAAATCAAAAAGGTTAAGCCGAGTAAGTTTCATGGAAGAAGTTTAAACGGGTAGAATGCTCCCCCTTGATGTATGCTCCCCCTCATTTGAGAGCACCAAGGGAACGAGCTATGGAAATCTTGGCTACAAAAAATATGTGCAGAGTAAAAGACACATATATATGCAAAGCAACAATTATGCAAATAAAAATAGATTCATTCAAGCATCATGGAAATGATTAGTATTACAACATTCAATATGCTTGAAGCATATTGATTACTGTGGAAAAGTAGAAGGGGCGTTGAATAGTTTTACGTCCTTTTAAAATTTATAAAAACAAGTTTATTTTAAAAACTTTGATTCTAGTTTATGTGATCTCAATACTTGCACTATATGAACAATTGTATAATAACTAACTAACTGATATAGTAAAGATGTATAAGTAATGAAAAGAGTTGGAGAGATCAAACCACAACACAAGGATTTATAGTGGTTCGGCTACAAGGTCACCTTCCTTGTTCCTACTCCACTCCCCGAGTCACCTACTCGAGAGTTTTCTTCACTATGTCAACAAACTCCCTTATGGCGGAGAAAACCTTACACACCAATTTACACACCACAACTACGTCACAACTTGATCACGACTACTACACAACTTCTTCACACCTATTTACTTCACGCCTATCTTCTTCACACCTTACTTCTTCACACCAATCTACTACACACCTATCTTCTTCACTTCAATATGCTACACACCTATCTTCTTCACAGCTACACTACTTCACTGCTAATCAACTTCTACTTCCTACACAACTTCTATTACTTCTAAACTACTTATTACATACACAACACAATTTCACAAATATATGTACACAATGCACAACTACTCTTCAATACTTCTTGAACTTAGTTGTAGAAAGAGTGTTCTTCTTTTGCACTTTGGATGAGTATGGATGAGAGGGGATTGAATCACTTAAACAAGGATTAATATACAAATGATCAAAGGGTTTTAGAGGATGTTTAGAGAGTTTGAGATCTGAAAATTTCGTGCAAAAGGTGAGGAAAAATTCCAGATTTAAGGTGGTATTTATAGGCAACAAGTTCTGACAGAGGAGCGTGGCCGGCCCCCTTAAAATTAAGGGGACCGCACCTTATAATTAAGGGGGCCGCCCAACTGTAACGGCCAGAAAACTTGTCTTTTAGTGGGGAAAGTTTATTTGGTGAAAAACTAACTGATTTTGGTTAAAAATTTGAAATCATATACTTAGTATGATTAAAACATTTTTCTTTATTACCAAAAGTGTTTTTCAAAAATATATAATATGTTTATATAATTAAATAAACTTTGTGTTAGTTAATTAAATACCCCTTTGATCATGAGATGTATTAAACACTTGTTTATTCATACCTTAAGTGATTAAATTGGATATAGTGATATAAACTAGCTTAATACTTGTTTACGTAGTAATCTTACGTTTGATGAGTTTACATTTTGTGATCATCAAAATATAGAGATATTGAAAAATATAAATAACGTTTTCATACATTATTTATGTCAACAATCTCCCCCTTTTTGATGATTACAAAATCTAAACTCAATAATCGAAAATTAGTATATATACAAGTATTATTGTGAGTTTATATCAATTCTCCCCCTTTTTGTTAGCATCAAAAAGGTTATCCCGATTTAATTGAAGCTCCCCCTTGAAGTATACTCCCCCTCGTTTTGAGGTAAAAAAGAAATCGAGATATGGATATCTTGCAAAAATATTTAGTGGACAAGCAACATATATATGTATATAGCATGCAAGAGTAGAGACTAAACATAACCATACCATTAATAATGTGAAAAAGATACATCAAGCATTACATTAACAAACATAATTAGTAATGCTACTAACAAAAGCCTTAAAGGCTTACAATCATCACTTAAATAATAAACCAAAGCTCAAACATTAGAGTCCTCTCTAGAGCTTGCCACCCAAAATGGTTTCAAGACAATTTTATTTGTAAGACACCAAGCATGTTTAATTGGGAGGAATGGATGGTGAACATGGAGATGGTGATGGTGGAGGAGTGTTTGTTGATGGTGGTGGAGGAGTTGTGTTTGTTGTTGGTGGTTGATGCAACAAGTTTTCAATGTGAGAAAACATGTATTGCATTTCATCTCTTAGTCCGAACACAATTGTTCGGTTGTGGATGCAACAAAGGCAAGTGTCTCCATGAGCTTCAAGTAAGCTCCATGGGACGGGGTTATAGGTTGGTGGATTGATAGGGGATGATGAGAAGTGTGCATCAAGAGGGGGCCGCCCATCTGACGACCCAGAAATCAAAAATTTTCTGGAAAAATGTTATGTTCTGTTTTGTATTTGCAGCAAGCTCTATTTGGACATTTCACATTTGTTTTGGTCTATTAGAAAGCATACATGTCATATATATATATATATATATATATATATATATATATATATATATATATATATATATATATATATATATATATACTAACTAATCATGCAAACATATATATAGATTAAGAGAAGCATGCATTCAAAAGCATATATTAAACATAAACAATCAAGTTAGCATCCTAAACAAATATCCAAATAATTATAAAAGAAAATAACAAGTACTTCCGAATATACTTCGGACAAATAGCACACAAAACATAAAAATAAGTATTGTTCAACAAATATAATCCAAGCACATCATCTCTTTTTCTTCCCGAATATGCCCTTCAATGTCATCCCGATAGATTTGAAGCCACCTCTAACTTCTTCATGCAAATTCTTTTGTCTTCTAAGCATCTCGGTAGTTCGTTCATGAAGCACTTCTTTGGTTTGATCACTAGGAGATGGGGTAGAATACTCGGGATAGTCAAGATCCTCTAAATTGTCAACGAACTCAGAAAACGAAGGGGTATCCTCCTCATCGTCATCGTCTTGTCTAGAAGATGATCCATGAAAGCTATGACGACGAGATTTTCCCTTGTCACTCCGAGTTCGTCGAGCTTGTTTTAGAGCGAGAGAACGCAAGGTGGGATAGATGGACTCATAGATACTATTGTCAAGATCGGGGTAGTACTCGATAACATGACGATAGAGACGAGTGAGGAACATACCATATGGAAGATTGGCTTTGGGAATTTTTCTAGCACACTCAATCCGTTTGATAAAGAAGTAGGCCAAATTGTACGGCTTTTCGACAGCTATACAATACAACATGTGAGCAAGGCACGCCGGGAGATGGTCCCGGTGACCTCCAGTACCAAATGCATTCTCACGAATGAGTTCTTCCCAACGCTTCATGTGGGGGCCTAATTCTTTGAGGAGAAGTTGGTACGAAGAGATTGGAACGTTTTTGGATTTTATTTTTCGGGTTGTAGTAGCACGTTCCACACCAAGGATTTGACGAATTTCGTCGGGATGAGGAATATCGGATAGATAAGGACCAAAGGTTGGTTTACAACGATGAAGAGATTCGAGGTCCCACTCGTTTGTGAAAACGGCTTGACCTCTGAAAGGAATTTGGAGGATTTGACCAAATTGTTCGAGAGTTAAGGTGATGAATTCGTTTTGAATCATGAAGGAAATGGTGATGAAACCAAGATCATTGGTTTGGACGGTGACTTGGCTATAGAAATCGACTATGAAACGAGGAACGATTGGTTCATTAATTTCATAAAGACAATTGAGGTTGATGCTTGAAAACAAGCGATTAATAAAGTCGGATTGAGCAAAGGCTAGATCTACTACACGTCCCTCATGAACGTTTCTATCTTCAATTTCACGATAAATACGTCCAATAGAAGGAGATGTAGTAGGGAGTTGGGAAACTTTGGGAATGTAGTTTTTAGTGTGGGAAAGATCTTCGGTAGTCGCTTTTGGCATTTTCACCTAAACACAACAACAATACAAAAGACCAAAATAAATATAAAGAAGAATAATAATATATATATATATATATATATATATATATATATATATATATATATATATATATATATATATATATATATATATATATATATATATATATTGTTTAGACCTATGTTGGAACGTAAACATACTTCGACACTAATCCTAGGAAGTAGTTTACCATCTTCCTTAATATTGTTTTTAACTCGTTCTAGATATATTTTACGATGTTTAGTAAGTGGTTATGGACAAATCCAAACGCCCCTTTAAACATCTTAATATATTATGAAATTTACTAGATTTACATTGGGTTGTAAAACTAGCTATTTCTTACGAGTTTCTTATGCATGTGATTTGTTTTCGAAAAAGATGGTTTATATTTTCACTCAAATGTGTCGTTTTTCAAATTAAACCAAACCCTTCCTTAACTAGTTACTTATACTACTAGTATGTCAATATATATATGATTTATATATCTTGACAAGTCCGATTAGCAATTTTTAAGTTTATAATCATAACAACATTTTATAAAAATTATAATGACTAAGTTTCGATATTATTTGGACATGATCCAAACACCCCCTTATTGTGAATCAAAATATATATATATATATATATATATATATATATATATATATATATATATATATATATATATATATATATATATATATATATATATATATATATTTTTGGTCGAAAAATGTAATTTCAAGTTTTACAAGTTATAGAAGTATAATGTGATTAGTTTTAACACGTTTTCAAAACATTATTCAATAATGTGTTTGCTAAAATTTTTCAAAAGGGGTGTATAAAATTTTTCAAAAATATTCGACAAGGTAGTTTATAATTTCTAGTTTCTAGTGTTGATTAATTATTCTAATCCTAGGGGAAGCATTTAGTTATTAAGTTTTAAGACTCAAATCGAAAGAAATTGTGAAATTGAAGAAATTTATAAAACATGCATAATCATGAGTTTGACCAAATTAGATGAAATGTGTTATGAAAAACTTACAATACGTAATGGTGATTGTGTTAGATGAATTTTCCCTTTGCAAATTAACCCGAATTATGTGTTTTGAAAGTGATTTAAGGTGTTTTTGGGTTTTGGTTTTTGTCACAGCAGTAGCAGGGGAAGGAGAGTGTGAAAAAGTGGAGTGTTTGGCAAGAGGAATAAGGGGAAAAACGGGTTGGAGTACTCAGATGGCCGGCCCCCTTAAACATTAAGGGGGCCGCCCTTCATTAAGCTGCCGGTCCTCTTAAACATTAAGGGGGCCGCCCTCCAAAATGTTTATTTTTCGTGTTTTTGGTTTCTGGAACAAACAAGAATATATATATATATATATATATATATATATATATATATATATATATATATATATATATATATATTAGATTTATATTTAATCAAAAATACGTCGGAAAGTATTCACACGAAAGGAATTGCTTGACATTTTTACTTGACATTTCGTCAATTAAATTTTCTTGATTATTTCGGATGAAATTCATCAAGTTGTCAAGTGGATGAGAGAGTTGTGGAAGGTTCATAAGTATGTATATATATATATATATATATATATATATATATATATATATATATATATATATATATATATAATGAGGGCTTATAAGACGAGAATATAGAAGGGAGACGTATGCGACGGAAGCCGGGAGTTTGTTTCATCCATAGATTTTTCGACTCATCTCTCTTCATTAGCATGAGTGTTGTTGAACATTAAAGTTCAATAAGGCAAATGGGGAAAAGAAAGGGTTCGTAAACGAACAATTTCTAGTTCTAGAAAATCAACAAATGAATTTTCTAGGTTATATGATCCTATATGTAACTAAGTGTGTATATATATATATATATATATATATATATATATATATATATATATATATATATATATATATATATATATGTATTTATATATTTAGATATAATATAATTAGATAGGTATATATATATATATATATGTATAAACATAAGAACTAGAAGAAACAATGAGCCAAACAAAGTTACATAACAACTAGATACTAAACTAAGCATGCATTTCTTGGCAAGCAAATAAAAGGAAATGTGTACCTTTCGTCTTCAATGCGTTTATCTTCAAAGTCTTCAAGAGATAGTCCGAGCAGGAAGAGACATCAAGAGTTTCCATGTTTCAATGGCGAATAATTTTACGTTGGTCCCCATTGTCTCATTTGACCAAAGTTATTTGATCCGAACATGTTTTGTATTTGACTCGGGTGCATATATGGTGGAAACATTCCCCACGGATTGAAGTTCCACATTTGTTGATTATTGTTAAAGTTTCGTCTATTTTGATTTGCTCTTGGTTGAGGTGTTTTAGGTCTAGGGTAAGAATTATTTGGTTTCCTAGGTGGTGGAGTTTTAAATCTTGTTTTAGGTTTAGACGATCCTACTTCGGTTTTTAAAGATGGTTTATAAAACGGTTTTATATCTTCATCACTAGCAAGAGATATTTTCTTATAATTTATGAGTATATACTTAGGATTAGATTTTGGAGGTTTTAGTTCCTTGAGTTCACTTTCAAATTTTACATTTTTATTTTCACTTTTTGAAGCTTCGGTTGAGTTAAATCCTAAACCGGTTTTATCTCCGGATACTCTTTGAATACTTATAATTTTACTAAGTGAGTTACTACTATTTTCAAATTTATCAAGTTTACAAATTTCTTCCCTAAGTTTGTTGTTTTCACTTTTATGCTCTTGACATGATTTACATTCTTCAAAGATTTCTTTACCTTTTTCAAGTTGATGTATTTTAATTTTTAGTTCTAGTACTTCATTTTCTAATATGTTGTTTATGTGTTTTAGTGATTTGTTTTTAGCCATTACTTGTTGTCCTAGTTTGCATAATCTATTAAATTCACTATCTAAATCTTTTTCATCTAATGATAAATTTTCATCACTAAAGTATTCGGTTTCGGAACGTACCTCACTTGATGTCTTAGCCACGAGACACTTTTCTTCCATTGTCGTTTCTTTCTCATCTTCATCGCTATCACTCCAAGCTCCTCCAACAAATGCTCTTTGATTTTGATCTCTCGTCATCATTGGACATTTTCCAATGAGGTGATTTGGATCACCACACTTGAAGCACTTTCTCTCATTTTTGCTATAATTATCATCTTTATTCTTTTGAGATGCTCTTCTTTCGTCGTGTGGTTGTCTAACAAATCTTCCTCGCCTTTTGAAGAATTTCTTGAAGTCTCTTACAGCCATGGCATATTCTTCGTCATCACTTTCGGGAGATGAGCTATATTCGTTGTTGGATTCCTTTCTAGCTTTCAAGGCGATTGACTTGCTTTGCTCTTGTTTTCCTTTAACCATTTCGGAGTCCTTCTTTATAATTGCCTCGTAGACTTTCAAATTTCCAATTAATTCATCAAGTTGTAACGTTGACAAATTCTTTGATTCTTCAATAGCCGTCACTTTGGCTCGCCATTTTGGGTGAAGAGCCCTAAGAAACTTCCTAACAAAATTCTTACTAGAAAAATTCTCATCAAGTGCTTTTAAACTTGTGATGATAGTGTTAAATCTAGCGAAAACATTATCAATTGATTCCTCTTCCGGAATCGTGAATTGCTCATATTGTTGAACAAGTAGATCTATTTTATTATCTTTGACTTGATTATTACCTTGGTGAGTTATTAATAAAGAGTTCCAAATTTCTTTTGCGGTTTCACACATAAAGATCCTTTCGTATTATTTACGTGGTAGCGCATTATAAATAACCATTTTTGCTTCATTATTTTTAGCAAGTTTTCTTTTTAAATCATCATTTTGTTTTTCAAAAGGTACGATTTCATCTTTCTTTGTTTCGGGGTTATTTTGAATAGGTAAAAATTCACCATTGGTAATAACATGCCAAAGATCTAGATCTTTTGATTTTACATAAGTTTCGAATCGATTTTTCCAATATAAAAATACATCACTTTCAAATAGTGGTGGTCTTTGCATAGATTGCCCTTCTAAATATTTTTCGGATTCCATAGATCGCTACAAATTTAAAAATACAATATATTTTAAAGATCTTGCAAGACGTGGCTCCAGATACCAATTGTGGAAAACTAGAAGGGGGGTTGAATAGTTTTACGTCCTTTTAAAATTTATAAAAACAAGTTTATTTTAAAAACTTCAATTCTAGTTTATGTGATCTCAATACTTGCACTATATGAACAATTGTATAATAACTAACTAACTAACTAATATAGTAAAGATATATAAGTAAGTAATGAAAAGAGTTGGAGAGATCAAACCACAACACAAGGATTTATAGTGGTTCGGCTACAAGGTCACCTTCCTTGTTCCTACTCCACTCCCCGAGTCACCTACTCGAGAGTTTTCTTCACTATGTCAACAAACTCCCTTATGGTGGAGAAAACCTTACACACCAATTTACACACCACAACTACGTCACAACTTGATCACGACTACTACACAACTTCTTCACACCTATTTACTTCACGCCTATCTTCTTCACACCTTACTTCTTCACATCAATCTACTACACACCTATCTTCTTCACTTCAATATGCTACACACCTATCTTCTTCACAGCTACACTACTTTACTGCTAATCAACTTCTACTTCCTACACAACTTCTATTACTTCTAAACTACTTATTACATACACAACACAACTTCACAAATATATGTACACAATGCACAACTACTCTTCAATACTTCTTGAACTTAGTTGTAGAAGGAGTGTTCTTCTTTTGCACTTTGGATGAGTATGGATGAGAAGGGATTGAATCACTTAAACAAGGATTAATATACAAATGATCAAAGGGTTTTAGAGGATGTCTAGAGAGTTTGAGATCTGAAAATTTCGTGCAAAAGGTGAGAAAAAATTCCAGATTTAAGGTGGTATTTATAGGCAACAAGTTCTGACAGAGGAGCGTGGCCGGCCCCCTTAAATCAAGGCCAGCCCCCTTAAAATTAAGGGGACCGCCCCTTATAATTAAGGGGGCCGCCCAATTGTAACGGCCAGAAAACTTGTCTTTTAGTGGGCAAAGTTTATTTGGTGAAAAACTAACTGATTTTGGTTAAAAATTTGAAATCATATATTTAGTATGAATAAAACATTTTTCTTTATTACCAAAAGTGTTTTAAAAAATATATAATATGTTTATATAATTAAATAGACTTTGTATTAGTTAATTAAATACCCCTTTGATCATGAGATGTATTAAACACTTGTTTATTCATACCTTAAGTGATTAAGTTGGATATAGTGATATAAACTAGCTTAATACTTATTTACGTAGTAATCTTACGTTTGATGAGTTTACATTTTGTGATCGTCAAAATATAGAGATATTGAAAAATATAAATAACGTTTTCATACATTATTTATGTCAACAATTACAATAAAACAAAAGAAGAGACATAGTCCTATATTGCCTAAGAGAGCACTTGGACTTGCTTGCAACCCATGGTTGATTGTTTTATTTGCTTGAAGGGGAACATAAGCATAGAGCTTAGTTGTTAGATGGAGAGGGATATGGAGTGGGGTATAGAGCGAAAGAGGTGGATCTTACGATGTTGTATCGAGTTAAGGGTGGTATTGGATGAGGACGAGTGAGGAGATATTCAATCCAAGAAATATCTTCACTCAAGTATAGAATTTGTTTTTGATGGAAGAAGCAAAAAAGGCAATAGTGAGTGTGTTTTGTAACTTGATCCAAGTTGAGAGAGTGGGGTAGGCAATTGTTATAGGGTGATGATGGAGGTTGCCCTTTGTTGCGTTGTGCACGATGCATAGCAAGGAGATCACTAAGATCATGGATTTGGGTTATTTCATCATGGAACTTTTGCTTTTCCGTGGCAATGTGGAGAGAATCATTGTGTTGATATGGATAAATTGGGTTTGTGTAGTTGGAATTGTAGTTTTATGGTTGATAAAGCTTGTATGGATCATTATAAGTGGTTGGACGATGAGATGTGTAGTTTGGCATGAAGGAGGATGTTTGGCCAATGTTGTATGGTTTGTAAAGAGGATCAAATGAATGTCCTTATGGATTTGGTGTAAAGTTTGGGAAGTAAGTGGTTGGAGGTGTTGAGTGATTTCCAACTTCATTTGTTATGATGGATTTGTTTCGAGGGCTTTTTCTTCGCCAAACGGGTTTTTCCGTCATCCTTGCTAGCCTTGAGGCTTTTGGTTTTGGTTTGTTTGGAGAAGTCATGAAGGGATGAATGGAGAGTGTTGAAGATTGGGGATATTTATAGTATAAGATTTGTGTGTTTATGGATGGATAAAGTTTGTTTGGGAGATTAGGACAAAATATGTTGGTGAAAATTTGGAAATGTGGGTTGAAATGGGCTAAAAAGCATAAAAGATTCTGTAAATCCGTCCAGCAGATGGCCGGTCCCCTCAATTAGGGGGCGGTCCCCTAAAAATTAAGGGGCCGCCTTACATAATTAAAGGGGCCACCCATCTGATGATTCCCAGATTGCCAGAATTGGGTTTTTGGTAGAAAATTTGCAGAAAGGTTGTGTTTTTGGATTTGGATTCAAGCAAGTTCAATTCCTTTAGGCAATATAGCATCTAATCTAATCAAGATATAGCATGCATGCAAAAACACTTAAGCAAAAGAGCAAATAAGCAACAAATAATAAGTTAAAGGAGACAAATAAAGGCAAGAGAATTTAATCTTCCTAAGGAACCTATCTTAGATCAAAGGCAAAGGCAACTAGTGAGTCAAAAATCTAGTGATGAAACAAGATGGCAATGTTATGAGTGATTTTGTCCTAGTGTGTTCCTATATGCAACAAATGTGGAGTTATGATTGTTTCGACTTCTAAATGCAAAAAAAAATTTCTTAAGAAACAATCCAAAGTCTCCTTGATTCGATTTTTGCTCGATCATGAATGTCAAAGATATATATTAGATTATATACCTTAACAATTTATGTGAGAGTTTATGCATGATTTTGAAAAAAATGTTTTTAGCAGTCAACAATGCAAGGAAAATGATGTTCATGTAATTCCTAGATTTGAGAATAATTAAAAAAAAATTGATTGGGTTTTACAAAAGAGTATATGCAAAGAATATAATATTTCCCAATCTTTAATTTTGTGCAAAATAGATTCCTAGACTCAGAAATGGGGAAGTGGAAGAAAAGTAAATCTTATGCAAATTTTATAAAAAAAATTGTCTAAATGCAATAGAATTTAGTCAACTTGTTCCATCATTCCTAATCCTAAACGCAAGTGATTGAATAATTCACGCTTAAGGGGTTTAGTGAATATATCCGCAATGTTATCTTTCGATGCAACTTTTTCTATAGATATGTTCCTTTTTTGTACATTATCCCTAAGAAAGTGGTGGCGTATTTCTATATGTTTAGTCCTAGAGTGTTGCACCGGATTTTTACTTAAATCTATCGCACCTTTGTTATCGCACATAATGGGAATGTTTTCTAACCTAATGCCATAGTCTATAAGAGCTTGTTTCATCTATAGTGCTTGTTGACATGCCTTTCCAGCGCTTACATATTCGGCTTCGGTGGTAGAAATAGCAAGAGCGGTTTGCTTCTTCGAAAACCAAGATGTTAGACAACATCCCATAAACGTGCAAATACCGCTAGTGCTTTTTCTATCTACGTAGTCTCCCGCATGATCCGAATCCGCATAGACGATGGTTTCTATGCCGGATCCCTTAGGATACCATAATCCTAAGTGTATAGTGCCTTTAATGTATCAGAAGATACGCTTAACCGCTTCTTAATGAGAGGTTTTGGGATCCTCTTGAAAGCGGGCACAAAGGCAAACACTAAACATGATATCGGGTCTACTTGCCGTCAAGTATAGTAAACTACCTATCATTCCTCTATACTTGGTGTTATCTACGGACTCACCTTCATCATCCTTTCTGAGTTTTACTTCCGTAGACA
Source organism: Artemisia argyi (assembly GCA_030686995.1). NCBI lineage: Eukaryota > Viridiplantae > Streptophyta > Magnoliopsida > Asterales > Asteraceae > Artemisia > Artemisia argyi. The sequence goes on along the minus strand of CM060692.1, from coordinate 109,299,559 downwards.
TGGGAGTTTTCATGGGTTTTGAGTCTTCTAGGCTAAATTTCTTAAGCATTTCCTTAATGTACTTAGATTGGTTAAAGAATATTCCATCTTCTAATTTTTTTATTTGTAATCCTAGGAAGAAGTTAAGTTCACCCATCATACTCATCTCAAACTCATCATGCATGATTTTGGCAAATTCATCACACATGTCTTGACAAGTCGATCCAAATATGATGTCATCAACATATATTTGAACAATGATGAGATTTGGGTCTTTCCTTTTAGTGAAAAGAGTGTTATCTACCATTCCCATGGAATAATCATGTTTAATAAGGAAAGCTTTTAATCGATCATACCAAGCTTTGGGAGCTTGTTTGAGTCCATACAAAGCTTTCTTTAACTTATAAACATAATCAGGTTTTGCGAAGTCAATGAATCCTGGAGGTTGTGCCGCATATACCTCCTCATTGATAAAACCGTTAAGGAATGCATTTTTCACGTCCATTTGGAATAGCTTAAAATCTAGGGCGCATGCATAGGCAAGTAATATCCTAATAGATTCTAGTCTAGCTACGGGGGCATAAGTTTCGTCATAATCAATTCTTTCTTGTTGATTATAACCTTGGGCAACTAACCTAGCTTTATTCCTAGTAACTATTCAATTTTCATCTAACTTATTCCTATATACCCATTTAGTTCCTATGATAGTCATATTCATTGGATTTGGGACTAATTCCCAAACATCATTTACCTTAAATTGATTTAATTCTTCTTGCATAGCTATAACCCAACTTTCATCTTTTAAAGCCTCATTAATATTCTTAGGCTCTATTGCTGAGAGGAAACAAAAGAAATTATTTTTATCTTGGGCTTGTGACCTAAGGGTTCTTTGGTTAAGATGTCCTATTATATTATCTAATGGATGTGATCTAGATTCTTTAACATTTGCAATTTTGTTATTTCCTAAGTTAATGTCTTCATTATCATTTCCTATGGATTTTGTTTTACTAACCTCAATAGCCTCATCTTCGACTAAGTCATCATCTTCTAAAGGTAAAGTTTTAGGAGGTGGTGGTGTTTCATCAAATGTTACATTTAGTGATTCTTCTACTTTCATGGAGTGTTTGTTAAGTATTATATATGCTTTACTATTTTGTGAGTATCCTAAAAATATTCCTTCATATGATTTTGGATCAAACTTAGTGAGGTAATCCTTAGTGTTTAGAATGTAACATTTACTTCCAAATACCCTAAAGTAGCTTAAGTTTGGTTTTCTACCTCTTAGTAACTCATAAGGAGTTTTTCCTAGAATCCTCCTAATTGATACCCTATTAATAATATATGTTGATGTATCTACAGCGTGACACCAAAATTTTTGTGGGATGGATTGTTCAATTAACATTGTTCTACTCATTTCTTGTAGTGTCCTATTTTTTCTTTCTACTACGCCATTTGATTGAGGAGTACGAGGAGCGGAGAAATTGTGAGATATTCCATTTAAATCACAATATTTTCCGAATTGTACTTCGTTGTCAAATTCCCTATCATGGTCCGTCCTAATGGCTACTATTGTGCATCCTAATTTATTTTGAATCATTTTACTAAATATTTTGAATTTTTCAAAGGCTTGGGTCTTGTCACTTAAAAACCTAGTCCACGTGTATCGTGAGTAGTCATCTACTATTACTAAGGTATATTTGTTTCCTCCATAGCTCCGCACAGCAGATGGATCAAAAAGATCCATATGTAATAGTTCTAGGCACCTAGTAGTGGATACTATATTCTTAGCTTTGTGACTAGCATGAACTTGTTTTCCAATTTTACATGCATCACAAAAATGCTTGTCATATTTTAGATTAGGCAAGTTTCTAACTAGTTCTTTAAAGGCCAAAGATTGTATTTGTTGCATGTTAGCGTGTCCTAATCTCCTATGCCACAATGTGGAGTTTTCGTCTAGGGTTGTTAGGCATATCCTATCCTCAGGTTTGTTTCCTAGTTTCATAACATATATGCCTCCTTTCCTAATTCCTCTACCTATAATTTTTCCATTCTTAACTATTTCGCTATCCTCTTCGGTAAAGGTAACTCTACATTTATTATCGCATATTTGTCCTATACTAAGCAAGTTATATGTTAAATTATCTACATGCTCTACATTTTCAATAGTAAGTGAGTCTTGAGAAATCGTACCTTTGCCAACGATTTTTCCACGTAAGTCACTACCGAAAATAACGTTACCTCCATTGTATGCCTTGTATATAGAAAATAGCTTGCGGTTCCCCGTCATGTCCCTCGAACATCCGCTATCCTTGATCCATTCGTCAGGCTCCAAGTCAATTCCTAAACATATTTCGTCGGTTCCTTTTGCCATAAAACACTTTTCGTCTCTTGGTTTTTCCACTTCTTCTTTCACACTATCACTCCATGTTCCACTAACAAAGGTGCCTTGATTTTCATAACCCGGCTACTTTAGACATTCGCCAATGAGATGATTTGGACTTCCACATCTAAAGAACTTTCTTTTCCCGTAGTTATCACTTCTATTTCTTTGGAACGGTTTTCTTTCGTCTCGTGGTGATCTAGTGAATCTTCCTCGTCTCTTGAAGAATTTCTTGAATTCTCTTACGGCCATTGCATATTCTTCATCTTCACTCTCGTCACTTGAAACATCATCGTCACTAGGTTCCTTTTTGGCTTTTAGAGCAATGGATTTGGTTTATTCTTTCTTGACTTTGACCGTTTCCGAATCTCTTCTTATAATTTTTTCATGGACCTTCAAGTTGCCAATAAGTTCATCTAGTGATAACGTCATCAAATTCTTTGATTCTTCAATTGCCGTGACCTTAGCTCGCCATTTCGGATGCAATGCCCTAAGAAATTTCCTAACACAATTTTTACTAGAAAATGTCTCATCAAGTGCTTTTAAACTTGTGATAATAGTGTTAAATTTAGCAAAAGCATTATCAATTGATTCCTCTTCCAGAATCGTAAATTGTTCATATTCTTGTACAAGAAGATCTATTTTGTTATCTTTAACTTGACTATTACCTTGGTGAGTAATTAGTAAAGAATCCCAAATTTCTTTTGCGGTTTTACACATAAAAATTCTTTCATATTCTTTGCGTGGTAACGTATTATAAATAACCATTTTAGCCTCATTATATTTTGCTAGTTTCTTTTTCAAATCATCATTTTGTTTTTCAAAAGATACAAATTCATCCATTTTAGTTTCAACATTATATTGAATAGGGGGAAAATCACCAAAGGTAATGACATGCCAAAGATCAAGATCTTTTGATTTCACATAGGTTTCGAATCTATTTTTCCAATATAAAAATCCATCACTTTCAAATAGTGGTGGTCTAAGCATAGATTGCCCTTCTAAATATTTTAAAGATTCCATAGATCGTTAAAAGTTTTAAAATACAATATATTTTAAAAAATCTTGCTAGACGTGGCTCTTGATACCAATTGTGGAAAACTAGACGGGGGGGGGGGGGGGGGGGGGGGGTTGAATAGTTTTACGTCTTTTTAATTAGTTACAAAAGATTGTTTGAAAGTTTTCTTTGTTTTCAAAAATTTAGATTCGATGCTATGTGATATCAAGTCATGCACAATATGAACAACACTAAATATGTACGATAAAGCAATAATAATGTAAGTAAAGAAATAGATGAGAGTTGGAAAGATCGAACCGCGAGACAAGAGATTTATAGTGGTTCGGCTACAAGGTCACCTTCCTTGCCCTACTCCACTCCCCGAGCACCTAACTCAAGAGTTTTCTTCACTATGTCAACAAGCTCCCTTATGGCGGAGAAAACCTTACACACCAAAACTACGTCACACTAATTCACACCTTCTATACAACTTCTTCACACCAAGTCACTACTTAATCACAACACTACTTCACACCTATCTACTTCACACCAATCTTCTTCACACCTATCTTCTTCACACCAATCTTCTTCACACCAATCTACTTCCTAACTCTTCTTCTTCACAACTAACTACTAACCAATCACTCTATATATATACCTAGCTAAACTATCTTCTATCAAATATTCACAACTAATTTCAGAAAGAGATAAATACAATGATGATACTCTAACAACTTAGATGTGGAGATCACAACAAGTTGTAATACTTCTTGTCTTGAGGGATAGAAGTATTCTTCTCTTGCACTTGAAAGAATGATGTTTGGATCACTTTGAAACAAATATTAATGAATGTATGATCAAAGGATTAAAAGAATGGAAATGGAGATCTAGAACAGAAAGTTTAGGAGTGCAAGAGGTGAGAAAAATTCAAGATTTAAGGTGGTATTTATAGGCAACAAATTATGACAACTGGAGCGTGCCGGTCCCCTTAAATCATGGTCGGCCCCCTTAAAATTAAGGGGACCGCCCCTTATAATTAAGGGGGCCGCCCAGCTGTAACGGCCAGAATCTTTGTCTTTTAGTGGGGAAAGTTTATTTGGTGAAAAACTAACTGATTTTGGTTAAAAATTTTAATTCATATATTTAGTATGAATAAAACATTTTTCTTTATTACCAAAAGTGTTTTTCAAAAATATATAATATGTTTATATAATTAAATAAACTTTGTAATACTTAATTAAATTTCCCTTTGATCATAAATTGCACTAAACGCTTTGTTTATTCATACCTTAAGTGATTTGGATGTAAAGAGAATGTCAATCACTGAATACTTGTTTATGTCACAAGTTTTAGTTCTATGAGTTTATATTTTGTAATAATCAAAACATAGAGATATTGATAATATGTTAATAATGTTTTTTAGACATTATTTATGTCAACAGGGTCAACAAGATGGGTTTGCATTTGCAGACCCGTTAAATCTGGAAAACAGGATTACCGATCTTGAAATTAAGTTTCAATATCTCCTGGAAAGGAAAAGGATGCAACGCATGGAGTAGAGCGCTCTGGTTTTAACAAGTTGGTGTGAAATGGAGTGAAGCAGTTTTTAATGATGATGTTTTTATGTTTCTAGTATCTTTAGTATTTAGGTAGGATAATTAATTATGTTTATGTTTGCAGCTTTTATGAATGGTTGTATCTTTTAAAAAATATCAATGAAAATTTTGAGACCTTGTATGGTTGCTTGTGATGTCAAACTGTCAAAGGTGTGTTTGGTTTCTTGGATAAAAGCAGTATGTCAAATTGTTAAAATCCAGAAATGATTTGTTAATGTTGCTAGTTATAAATAGTATTGCTAAGTGTAATTGATGATGTGATTATTGTGATTCGGGTAATGAGTTAGGTTTTGTGTTTTTGGGACTAATATTTTGCAGGATAAGCTGAGAAAAGTGCTGGAGTCCTGAAAAATAAGCCGTTTCGAGTGGAAACTGACTTAGTGTTGCTAGGCATATTTTAGTGCTGCTAAGCCTAACTTAGTCCGGCTAAGGGTTGTTCTGCTATTTTTGAGAGTAGAGGGTACTGTTTTAGAAATATGAACGGTTAACATTTTGTACACTTCAATCATTCACAGTTTCACACAAATGTTTTTATCCGATCAAAACTCTATCAAACATAAAACCACTGCTTGATTTTATAAATTAATTGCAATTCCCAGCAAAACCCTACACAAATTTTCAAATTTCACAATGTCGACTCTGTCTTTTTCCAACAAGCATAACATGATTGCATTCTTGCAAAAGCCCACCAAGGAGAATGAAGATTTCACTGAAGTTGTTGATTTTCTCAATGCTACTCATATTAGGTATGCATTAACAGTTAACCATACTGTATATGTTTCAAACATCAAACAGTTTTGGGCTACTGCAAAGGTCAAAACTATTGATGAGGAAGTACAGATTCATGCCCGTGTGGATGGGCAGAAGATTATTGTTACAGAGGCATCTGTTAGAGAAGTTCTTCATCTAGGAAATGTTAATGGAATTGAGAATCTTCCAGACTCCACAATTTTTGAAAACCTTCAAGAGATGGGGTATGTAAGAAAAAATGATTCTTTCAAATTTAATAAAGGTGGCTTTCCACCACAGTGGAAATTCTTAATTCACACTTTGTTACAGTGTCTTAGCCCAAAGATTACTGGTTGGAATGAGTTTAGTAGTAACATGGCTTCTGCCCTTATATGTTTGGCAAAAAATAAAGAAAAATTTAACTTTTCAAAATTAATTTTTGATCATGTGGTTAAAGCCTTGGATAATTCTTCAAACCAACATTACTTATTTCCAAGATTTCTACAACTTCTTATGGACAAACAGTTTACAAATAAGAAAGTTCACGACAAGGTTTATCTTGTTCACTCTCATATTAAAAAGGTCTTTTCTAACATGAATAGAAAGGGTAAGGACTTTCCTGTCATAGGTAAACCATTGTTTCAAGCAATGTTGGAACTAGGTCAACATAAGAAGGGAGAAGGTTCAAGAACTTATAATGAATCAGTTGTTCCAATGGAACTGATTCAGGTGAAGGAAACCACAGGTGCCAAGAAACCAAGGGGGACAATGCAAGTGATGAGGATAAAAGTGGTGAGGAAGAGATGGAACTTGTTAAATTATTGATGGTTAAATATACCAAACTTAAAGAAGAGGTTCTTGGCCTAAAACAAATCACAGATACTCAGGGAGATGTAATTACAGGTTTGAAGCTGAGGGTTAAGCAATTGGGAGGTCAGAAGGGGTCAAGAACCAGGTCATTCAAAAGACTAAAAAAAGTAGGCATACGACAAAAGATTAGTTCATCTGAATGCATAAGTTTGGGGAGGAATGAAACCAAAGCTATGGAAAATTTTGATAGTGCTGCTGCTGGTGATGACAGTGGTGTGGATATGGATGTGGATTCTGCTGAGAATGATGATGAGTATATGGTTGCTGATAATCAAGGTAATGAGGTTGTTATGGAAGCAGCAATCAAAGGCATGGGAGATTCTACTGCTGGTGCAAGTGCAGAAATGGCCAAGGAGGATACTACTGCTAAGGAAAATGTTCCTATTGCTAGTGATGATGAGGAAACTTTGGCTGAAGCAATGATTCTATTGAACACACGATTTAAACAAGCAGTGCCACAATCACCACTACCAACAGAACAATCACAACCACCACCACAACAACCAAGAGTACCTGTCAAAGGTGTGGTGATTAGAGAACCAACTCAACAAATCAAGAAGAGTGTACAAGAGCCAAGTTATAAGGGCAAAGGCAAAGGTATTATGGTTGAAGAGCCTAAGCATGATCCTTTAAAGGATCTTCCTTTTGTGTACTGGCCCAAACCCAAGCAACTTGAAGTAGATGGAGCTGCTGCAAGAAAATTGGCTGCTTTGTTTGCAGAGGAGAATCAGATGGTACTTGAACAAAGAAGGAAACATGTTGAAGCTGAGGCCAAAACAAAAGCACTCTTGGATTCTTGGGATGAAGAAAGGATTAAAGGTGATGCTGATATTGCACTGATGAAACAAATAAAAGAAGAAATGCAAGAGTACACTCAAGAACAAAAAGATGAATGGAAGAGGAATTATGAAGCTGAGAGGAAGAAATTTTATCTCAATCAAAGAAAGAAGAGAAAAGTGCTCAGTCGTCCAACAGTTAAGCAAAAGAGGAAGTACTATGAGTACTATCTAAACAATATGAAGGGTTGGAAGCTTGTTCAATTAAAGCGATACTCAGATGATGAGATCTTCAAAAAGTACGGAAGAGCCAAAAACTCAATGTAACTAATATATATCAATGTTAATGATAACTGACTTCACATTTTGCTATAAATAATAGTCACATGAATATTTCACAATGTGACTATTTTGAATGTATTGGTCACATATAATACCCTTATAATGTGGCCATAAACATCATTTAGATACACATTTCTGATATGGTGTGACTATTGTAAAGCTTATAGTTACAATGTGACTATTTATTCATTTATTTATTTTTATGTTTTTTTTGTAAAGCCTATAGTCACATGATCGTGATTCAATTAAGTGTGACTATACACATTAGGATTTGGCAAGCAAACACACACTAAACTTTAGACACACATATTAACTTACGTGACCATATGTATCGAATTTTCGTTACATTTAATCATGTTTCTATGGTATAGTGTGACCATATATGACATTTGGTCACACTCGTCAAGTGTGTGACATATATATTTGTCACTATTAAATGCATATCGTGACTAACGCTTCAAACTTACTTTTCAGTTGTCACACATTTCAAATGCTATGTGGCTAAATATTCAGCAAAGAATAGCAGTCACGTTTAAATAATGTATGACAAACTTGACTATATAATTTAGTCACATACACAATTACTTCATGTGACCATATATCTATTTTGGTCACACTCTTCAATTGTGTGACATATATTTGTCACATATGTATATTTGTAGTGTGACTAATGCTTAAAGATGATTTGTATCGGTCACACGTCCGAAATTAAACGTGACTAAATGATCGAAAAATATTTACCAGCTACCCTCTAGTCACATAAATACACAAATGTGTGACATATATCTTCCGAAATGGTCACACAAGTCGGATCGAGTGTGGCTGTTTATTTTATTTTCATACATTTAGTCACGTAAGTATGTTACAATGTGATCGTTTGAAATCGAAGATGTGTGACGAAAGGCCATTTTTGTACCAGTGTAATAATCATAAGCATACGTCTAATACCATCCTAAGGCTCCTTTTATAGGCATAAGGAAAATCTTAAGTCGATTTACAATACTTTAACGACAAGTAAACTAAAACTAAACTAATTCTAGAATATTCTAATAACTTTGCATTACAATCCTTTCACGATATTGCATAACAGTCCTTTATCATAGAAGTACTTTAACATTCTTCATGCAGGAGCAGTACTTTGACTTTTCAACATAAGCAGTACTTTGACACAAGCAGTACTTTGATCTTCAGAAGTACTTTTGATCTTCATATCCCAACAATCCTCCCCTAACTTGAATTCTACTTGCTTGATTTCAAGTTCCTTTGTTATTCTTTAACTTTAACATCTTTATCTTCAAGGAAAGATTGAATCTTTATCTTCTTTCTAACTTGTGTATCAAAGTACTTTTCATCAGCAACTCAGCAACATATGGCAAATGTACATCAAATCATAAAGTTTCATGCTATTCTCATCACTTCCAGGTGTGATAACTCCTGTGAGAGGTGAATCATTGAAAATTAATGGATTTAGATGTCTCTTTACCAAAGCCATTAACTCTGGAGTAGCCAATGTTTAGGTTTAAGCACAAAAACCATAGTACATTGATAACCATATGATTTTTAGCAAATCATTAGCTATCAACGGATTTGTTTAGTCTTTACCAAGAGCTGTTTGCTTTCGGATTAGTTAGTTCTTTTAGTACAAACACCACCATGGTGAACTAATTACCATACAAATGGATTTTCCACAGCCTTTACCACAAGCCATTTTGTTGTGGGCTAGCCAACTTTGAACTATAACAGATATGGTGAGTTGAAAACCATACAATTTTTAGTAAATTGTCAACTAAAAACGGATTTGATAATCACGTCAGAGCCGTACCCTCATGATGAGTCAAACTCTTTCTTGTCTGTTAAACATGGTGAGTTTATTACCATTTGTTGTGTAGTACAAGTACTAACACCATGTGTTCCTCTCAAAACATTTTGTTGCTGTTATCTTATGCTTCAAAAATTCTTTTTCTTTTTATTTTAAACTTAATCTAAAGACTATACTGGTTTTATGCAGCAAGAAGTACTTTGAGAAAGTACTGTTTGTCTGGAAGTACTTTGAATAAAGTACTTATTATTCAAAAAGAATTATATAATACAAACCATAGCAATAATTATGCATCATCTTCTGAAGTAGTCCACTTGATAAATAGCTCAATCACCATCAGTGCTACTTCATTCTCTTGTCCAACCTCCATACCATGATCTAGCATCCTTATCATAAGATCTCTTGTAAGAGGATATCTTTTTTCTGCTAGAATGTGAATCATGGCACCATCTTCTAATTCAAATGAATGTACTCCTGATGACTCAAGGAATCTCCATCTTGTAATTTCCCAGTTCTCTTGAGCATTCCACAGAGCATCATTACTTGTTTCATTTTTCTCCCAGATGGTCATTAGATCTCCCAATAAGATTAATCCCACTCCTGTTGGCTCAGTATTCTCAAAATAGGCTTGCACTAGTAGATACAAATGATATAGATCTTCTCTGTCTAGCATGTGTAGTATGTCCCATAACATATTGAATACTCTGAAACTTTCATCTTCTCTATGAAATATGAGATAATCTCATTCAGATGATTCAACAACAGAAAAGTTAGAAATCTTAGACTTTTTCTCAGCATCTTCTGTTTTCTTTGGATTATCAAAATCCACAACTCTTAGATAATTCCTTAGCTCATCAACAGTATCAGTTCTCAGCAACAAGCTTCTTTGATAATTCATCATCATGAGTTGTTCTCTTCCTCTTTGTCTTTCTTTTGGTAGCTTGTTCTTTCATTACCTCCTCCAGCTTCTTTTCTTTTTCAGAATCCGTAGGAACAAAACTATCAAGCTCTCTTTTAATTGACTCTTGAACAGCATCATATAGTTCTTTCACCTGTGGACATCTTAACCTTTGTAAACCTTTATATCCTCTGCCCTTCAGGAAACTTATCATTGAATTTCTTTCTTGAGCAATGGATGGTGGTCTTCTTGTTTGAACAACTGGCTTCCTTGATTCTCTTTCATACTCAGCATCCAAATCAGCTTGATACTTTCTAGCAACTTCTTCATTCTTGGCTATCTCAAAAGCTCTTAACTGTGCTAAAGTGAACTTCTTCTTCTTCTTCTTGGATTCCTTCATGATTCCCTTTCCTTTATCCTTAGGATCCAATTCTTCAGTAGATTTAGAAAAAGATTGTGAGACTTGAGCTTGTTCAACACCAGGAATAATAATACCTATTGGTCTTGAAATATTAAGCATAATCTAAGCAATAGTCTCATCATCACTAGCAGTATTTTCTCCTTTCTGAATTGGGTTAGAAGGACCAGCTTCTTCGTCCCAAGTTCTTGTGGAAGGGCCAATTTGTTCATGAAAATCCAAAACAGTACCTTTCAAAGTACTTTGCATACCAGTAATTTGAGCATCAGTGCCTTCTTCCAAGTCTACTTCTTCTGTATCTCCACTCTTAATATCAACATTCTCAACTTCAAAATTAACTTGCTCAGTTTCATCACTTTTTCTTTCAGCAATATCATGATGAGCTTCTTCATAATCCATAGTATGATCTTCTTCATTTAGATCTTGAGGTACAACATCATCTTCATTCAGATTATCAGTCAGATTCCTCCCCAATGTGAATGAAGATTACTGTCTAAACTTCTTTTTCTTTGACTTAGAGAGCTTCTTTTTCTGACCACCTTTCCTTTGTTGTTTCACCCAGAAACTGTGATGCTTAACAAGTGGCCAAATAGAATTTTTCAACTTCTTCAACTTTGTCTTTAACTTCAAAATCTGACCAGCTTGAGCATTAACCACCTTCTTTAGTCTTCTGAATTCTCTTGTCAATGCATAAGTGTCCAATTCTCCCTCATCTCCTCCAGATGTTTGAGACCCATCTATTGAAGTATAATCATTGGGAGTAAGTGGTTGATTGACAACTTGCCCTGAGTCAGAATGAGCAGTACCTTGCAAAGAAGAGGTGCTTTTCCTTGAAGCAGTATTTTGAGAAGTACTTTCATTTGAAACATGAACTGGCATTGAAGTACTTCTTGCACTTGAAGCAATTTGTGGAGGTGATGCAAGAGGTGGTGTTGGAGTGTGAGCTGATTCAGAATACTCAGAATCACTAGATGCATCAGCTTGAGCCACTTCCAAGATATGATCAGTCAAAGGTGTATTTCTCCCAGAAAATTTTACACTCTTGTTAGCCATCAAAGTAAACACCTTTGCAGGAAGTGCAACAGAGGGTAAAAAATTTTGAGGTTTAGGTAGATCCTCAAGCTGTTTGTTTAAGAATACTTGAATAAATCTAGGGTACATCATGAATGGTGAACCATTATTGATATGAGTAAGCATACCATCTAGAAGCATGTTGGAAAAGTTAAAAGGTCTATTGGTAGCTAACCCAACTAATGCTGAAGCTATGTATTGACCAAATTGATCCCAAGCAGTACTTTTAGGACTCAAACAATGAAGTAAAACATGAACAAGGTACTTCCAATGAGGGCTAAATAAAGGTTTCTGAAAAGTGAGTTTAGTAAGAGCACCTTCATACCCTATATCCCTGAGTGTAGCCCAAAGTACTTGCTTATCAAAGAGAACAGTTCCTTCTTCATCATTGAATAGTAAGTCCTCTCTGATTGTAGCCTTAGTGATACGAATGGATCTTCTAGCCACTATAGCACGAATAAAAGATTCTTCTTCTTCCAAACCAGATGTTGCAGTAGCCCAGAACTCTTGAATCCATGGTCCAATGATATCAGGATTGACCAACAGAGCATAGTTAATTGAAGACCCAGTGAGGAAATCAATTACACCATGAAAATCAACATTTAACTGTGTCTTGTCTAGATTAGCAATCATGTTGTGCTTGTTAACAGTTGGATGATTTGCCATTGAATTATTTTGTGGAAGAAAGATGTGCGGCGATGGTTGATTAGATGAAAATGTGAATGGATGGAATGGAATAATGGTAAGAGTAAAAATAGATGGAAGAGATAATTGTAAAAGTAGATAATATTCAAAAAATCACGGCTAATAAATGAATTTACCATTATTTTTGGAATTTATCTCCTCCACATCTTTCGTAAAGTTGTTACCCCTTATTTTTGACCGTTGGAACAGTACCCAGACAAAACAGTACTTTCCACTAAACGCCAAGCAATACTTTCCAACTATTGTTAAGCAGTACTTTGTTCAAAAGTACTTTGCTCAAAAGTACTTTCCATCCTCTTTGCATCAGACAAAATCATCTTCAAAAATACAATTGTGTTGCCTCCCCTCAAACACAGAATAGATACTAATGCCTCCCCTCAAATGTAGCTTAATAATTAATCATCCCAATGCTTACCACCAAATGATTGAATCTTGAAACATCAAATCCCTTTGTGAGTAAGTCAGCTACATTGTCATCTATGTGAACTTTAACCACATTGATAAGCTTGTGCTCATAACAATCTCTAATAAAATGATGCCTAATCTGAATATGATTGGTCTTGGAATGATAAATAGGATTCTTCACAATACAAATTGTACTCTCATTGTCAATATTGATAGGAGTATTCTTGAAATTGAATCCATAATCCAAGAGTTGATTCTGAAACCAAAGTACTTGGCCACAACAACTTGCAGCAGCCACATATTTTGCTTTAGTGGATGATGTTGCTGCAATTGTTTGCTTCTTACATTGCCATGAGACTAATCTTCTTCCAAGATATTGGCATCTACCAGTGGTTGATCTTCTGTCATAATTGTCTCCAGCAAAATCACTGTCTGAAAAGGCTTCCAAATGAAAAGGTGAATCCCTAGGATACCATAATCCTAACTTAGGTTGATGCCTGAGATACCTAAAAATTCTCTTGACTGCGTTCATAAGTGAAACTTTGGGTGAGACCTGATATCTTGCAAATAGGCATACAGCAAAGGTGATGTCAGGTCTATATGCAGTTAAGTACATAAGACAGCCAATCATAGATCTGTAAAGCTTAACATCCACAGCATCTCCATCTTCATCCATTCCTAATGGTTTATTGGCATCAATAGGTGTGAAGGCTGGCTTGATAGTGGTGAAATTAAACCTTTTAAGAATGTCAGTGACATACTTATCTTGACTTATGAAGATTTCACTGCTTGATTGTATAACTTGAAGCCCCAAAAAGAAAGTTAATTCACCCATGGAACTCATTTGAAATTCTTGTTGCATGAGCTCTTCATATTCTTTCACTAGTGACTGTTTTATGGCTCCAAAAATGATGTCATCCACATAAACTTGAACAAGCATAATATCCTTCTTGTCTCTTTTGATAAACAAAGTCTAATCGATTGCACCTCTCTTGTAACCATGTTGCAATAGAAAAGTAGAGAGTCTTTCATACCAAGCTCTAGGAGCTTGATGTAGACCATACAGAGCCTTAATCACTTTATAGACTTTGTTTGGATGCGCATCATCCTCAAAACCAGGAGATTGTTTAATATAGACTTCCTCTTGAATTGTGCCATAAAGAAAGGCACTTTTGACATCCATTTGGTAAACAGGAAAGCCCATATAAGATGCAAAAGCCAGAAACAACCTTATAGCTTCTATCCTTGCCGCAGGAGCAAACACTTCATCATAGTCCACTCCTTCTTCTTGTCTATATCATCGTACAACCAATCTTGCTTTGTTCTTGGTGACATTCCCTCTTTCATCTCTCTTAATCCCGAAGACCCATTTTGTACCAATTAATCTCTTTCCATCTGACAAATCACATAATACCCAAACATCTTGAAGTTTGAATTGTAAAAGTTCTTCTTGCATGGCTTCAACCCAACTCTCTTCAGCTAATGCTTGAGATACCCTCTTAGGTTCTACTTGAGATACAAAGCAAGCAAATAGGCACAGTTGTTGATCCTTATGATTCACCCTATTTTGTTTATAAACAAAGCTAAGTAAAGCATTATGTTGCTTAGAGATGCCTATAGCTTTGGTTCTTGTGAGCACTCCTGAAGTAGAAGGTCCAATAATCTTACTAGCAGGATGATCTTTATGAACTCTTAATGTAGGAGTTGGTGGAACTTCAAGATTATCTTCCAAATTTGTGAAATCATGATCTTCATTGGAATCTGAGAAAATGCCTTCATTATTCAACTTATCATCAGTATCTTCTAAGGCAGGCATGTTTGGATCATTCAAATCATCAGTATTGATCCAATTTGACGTATCTAAGACAGTTGAAGTACTCTTGACAGGTTCAACAGTACTTTGATACAAAGTACTGTCAAGGATATCTGTGTCTTTAGCCTTCTTCTTTTCTGCTTCATAAGCTCTCCTTTAAGCATCTTCATAAGATTTTGCAATGGTTTCTTGAAAAAGCATCCTATTGAGTTCATCTTGGATAGCTTGGTCCTCATCAGATACTGTTGAGTTTGATTGAATAGTACTTTGTGGTTCAATAGTACTTTGAGGTTCAAAAGTATTTTGCTTCTTTTCAATGGGTTCTTCATCAGGAACATCTTCAGATCTAACATTGACTCCATGAACAATGTACTATAATTCTTCTTCATTGTGGACAACTTGATTTTCTTCTCTGACAGGCACATAGTTCATAGAAGAAGCCAAGATATCAAAATCAAACATCCAATCAGGACCTTTACCTTTTTGATTTTCTTGATCTTCAAGAAACTCAACATGAAGACATTCTTGAACCTTTTTGGTAACCTTGTTGTAAACTCTAAATCCTTTGCTATTGGTATAGTAACCCAATAGATATCCTTCATCTGACTTGCCATCAAATTTGCCCAGAGAATCAACAGTATTTAGAATAGTCAGAGGACAGCCAAAAGGTTTCATAAATTTGATATTTGGTTTCTTTCCCATAAGCAACTCATAAGGTATCTTCATCTGAGGTTTAGTAACAGAAACTCTATTTAACACATAGCAAGCAGCACTTACAGCTTCAGCCTAAAACAGAATAGGTAATTCTGAATCTGCAAGCATTGTTCTAGCTGCTTCTATCAATGTTCTATTCTTCCTTTCTGCAACTACATTCTACTGTGGAGTTCTAGCAATGCTAAATTCCCTCTGTATTCCTTTCTTGGCACAAAACTCATCCATAAGCTGATTCTTGAATTCAGTCCCATTATCACATCTAATAGATCTAACTTTGAGTCTCAACTGATTTTCAAGGGCTATTATAAGATCATGAATAGCATCAAAGGTTTCATCTTTAAATCCCAAGAAAAAGACCCAACTAAATCTGCTACAGTCATCTGTTATAACTAAGCAGTATTTCTTCTTGTTTAGACTTGCAACAGAAATAGGTCCAAACAGATCCATATGCAATAATTCCAAAGGCTCTCTAATAGTTCTTTCTTCAATCTTTTTGCATGAAGCCTTGTGTTATTTACCCTTCTTGCAGGCCAGACATGAATGATCATTCTTGTATGTTTTAGAAGGTAAACCTCTAACTAAATTGCCTTAGACCAACTTGTTGATATTCTTGAAATTCATATGTCCTAATCTTATGTGCCAAAGATGTGCTTCTTCCATTGTTGCCCTTGCAACCAAACATGTTGATCTTTTAGTAGGATTAATGTTCTTAAAATCTAAATTGTACACATCATTGGTTCTTGGTACTCTCAGCATTACCAAGTTTTCATCAACTAACTTGAACTCAGGGGAGAGAATAAGACATTCTGTGTCAAGGAATAACACAGGATATTTCTTGTCACAGATCTGAGATACTTACAGAAGATTGAATTTAAGCTCCTTCACATATCTAACATTCTCAAAATCAATGGATCCAGTCTTGATGGTTCCTTTGCTAGTGATTCTCCCTCCATTAGGATCATTCCCAAATGCAACTCTTCCTCCAAAATATGCCTTCAAATCTGACAAAAACTCCTTGTCTCCTGTCATGCTTCCAGAGCAACCACTATCAATGATAATATGATCCTTAAGCTTCTCTTCTGGGTTACCCTGCATAAAGATGAAACAGGTTAGTTTCTTTTAGGAACCCAAGTCATTACTAACTTGTGTTCCCCTTGTGGAGTGACATACTCAAATTCTTTGAGTATGTAATCACCACTGTTTTTGAAGACATTATCAAGAATTAGTGTCTTTGATCCCAAAACTTGTGTTGTATTTTCATCAACACTCCCTTTTTCTCCCTTACTAGCTGAAAGTACTGCTTGTCCCCCATCGGTACTTTCTTTCTTAACCCATTTAGTTTTAACAGTTTGTGGTGGGTTCTTTGATCTAGGTACTCTTTTTGAGGTGTAAGGCCTTCTAGGTTTATAGTAATTGAACCTCCTTGGTCTTACTTTTGAAAAAGTACTAGCAGTACGTTGGTTGTGTGAAGACTTAACAGTACTTTGAGAAGGTACTACTTTACCAGTACTATGAAAAGTATCTCTTGAGGGTACTGGTGGTTTGGATAAAAGGTCTTTTCTGGTGAGGGTACCTATAGTCTTTTGAGAAATTACTATGGTTAACCCTATGTGAATGATTCCAAACTAGTTTGTTCTCCCTTGATTTATTCTCTCTAGGCTTATGGTTAGCAAGTTTGGACTTTGGGAATTGACTTAAGTATTATGAGTGAAAATCACAGTCCTTAATCAAATGATTAGGACTATAACAAACATAACATAACTTTTTATCCATATTCCCAAAACCTCTTCCTTTAGTTCCAAAAGGTTTTCTAAAGTTTGCAGTGTTTTGAAAAGTTTTTCTTGAAGGTACTACTGAATGACCAACAGTAATTTGAGGTTTTGAAAGATCTTTAGAAAACTTTTTATCACAATTAACACACCCTGAACCTTTATTATCATCATTAGGTTTCTCAACTGTTTCTCTTAAAGACTCAGAACTAGATGGACTTGAATTAGATTGACCTGTAAGCTTCTTTCTAAACTCCAAATTGTCTACTCCAAAACAAGAAACATTTGTCCTAGGTGGTTGAAAACTACCAGTGGGTAGAGGAACTTCATTATATCCCTTGACTTTCTTAAATTCAGGAGGTGTTGGAATGAGTGATTCCTCATCACTAGAGGTGTTCTCTTCTAAGCTAATGAATTCTTCATCACTAGTTGAGTTCTCCTCTAAATTTATTTGTTCCTTATCACTAGTTGGGTTCTCTTCTGAACTACTATCATAACCTAGGCCAGTTTTAATGTTTGCTGTTCTTTGTTTCTCTACAAAACTAACATGTGACATGCCCGATTCTTTCCAACTAGCAAGTTTTGCTAACAACTTATCCTTTTCTTTAGTGACCTTGTCTAGTTCAGACACCTTACATCCTAACTTCCACTCACTCAGCTTTAATTGATAGTCTTGTTGCTCATATTTTTTTGCCCAAGCCATTTCATTATTTTCATGAGTGATTATTTTGGCTTCCATTGACTCTAAAGTCCATTGATAACCAGCTACTTCAGACCTTGCCCTTCTAAAATTATCTCTTTCAGTCTCATATGCTTTAAGCAATTTTTGATAAAAATTACTACATTTAGAGCATACCTCAGAGATAGTGGATGAACTTGGTGAAGTAGCTATCATAGCAATCTGAACAGGTTCTTCTTCACTTTCCATGCTCCAATCAAAGCTTCCTAGACCATCTCTTGACTCCAAAGCAGCAAATCCTGGTTCCACATCAAAAGTTGTGCTCCAATCCAACTCTTCCAATGCAACCATAGAGTAGGTTACTGGTTCATCAACAAATTCATTACTCCAGTCAACCTCTGATAGATTTTCTTGAGCCACCAAAGCTTTTGATTTTGAATCAATAATAGTAACTTCCTTTCTTTCAACCTTGGGTTGTTCAATCATTATATTTGCTTGATACTTTGCAAACTTGCATTCCCTTGCAAAGTGACCAGTCTTTTGACAGTTAAAGCATTCAATCTTGGATTTTTCAAATGCTATACCCTGTTTGGCCTTGAAATCAATACCTCTTCCTGTTTTGTTCATGAACTTCTTGATCCTCGCAGTGATCATGGCAACTTGCCATCTTATGTCAATTTCTTCTAGAGCATCATCATCAATTTGCAACACATCTTCTTGATATGTAACTGGTAGAGTGGCTTGTTGAGAAAAGAAAGAACATAGAACATTATCAGAGTTGGTGTTGTTTGATGGTGATGAAGTGCTAGTAACCATGGTTGTACAAGGGTGCTGTTTCTCTTCAACAGTACTTTGGACAGGGTAAGCAGTACTTTTAGTGGAAGTACTGCCTCTGTTTTCAGAAGACACAAAAGCAATGTTATGAGAACTTGAACCTTTGTTACCCTTCATCTCATGCTCATACACCTTTAAATTGTTGTAGAGATCATCAAAGTCCATAGAATCCAAACTAGGTTGTCCTCTAATCATAGTAGCAACCACATGCCATGCAGATCGCAAACTCCTCAAGAACTTCAAGTTTGCATCTTCAACAGATACCTCTGCTGCATATAACTCTAGCATACTCAGTAGATTTTAATATCTGTCATAGGCAGAGTCAAGGCCTTCTCTTTCACCAACATTGAATGTTTCAAACTGTCGCTTCAATAGGTTTCTATGCATCTTCTTGGAAGCATCGTTACCTCCAAAGCTTGTCTTAATAGCAGCCCATAGTTTTTTTGCATCCTTCGCATCATGAAACTTCAGTAGGTGACCATCAGGAATAGCAGACAGCATTATGTTGAGAGCCTTATCTTGATTTCTTTTTGTAACTGCTGGCAAGGTTGGCTTAGGTGGTGTCGGTTGTCCTTCAACTGATACGGGTTTTTCAATGACAACATTACCATTGACAATCACATCCTATAAAGCATGGTATGTAATAGCAATGTACTGCCTCATCTTCATGCTCCATAGATCATATTCTCCCTTCTTGACAATAGGAATTCTGATTGAGGTGAAGGAAGGAACCGGTGCAACTTCAGTTGACATCTTTTAGGGTTTGTAGTAATATCGGTTTTAAGGGTTTCTTCTTAATCAGAGTTTCCACACAAGCTCTGTTACCACTTGTTGGATCGATATACTCTGACCAAACTAACTATTTAGCTTGTAATAGGTTTAACAGTCTTGAACAAATCCAAAACTATTAATATTGAAACACTGATGTAACCTTGTTAAGTATTCGGAATCTACTAAAACAAAGCTAAGAAGAATAACTTTCAATGATTATATTAAACCAAACTTTGAACCTGCTTTACAATACAGATTCACTAACAACCCTAATAAGTATCTTTATCGAATTCTAAAGTATTCTTACTAATAATCATACGCATACATCTAATACCATCCTAAGGCTCCTTTTATAGGCATAAGGAAAACCTTAAGTCAGTTTACAATACTTGAACGACAAGTAAACTAAAACTAAACTAATTCTAGAATATTCTAATAACTTTGCATTACAATCCTTTCACGATATTGCATAACAGTCCTTTATCATAGAATTACTTTAACATTCTTCATGCACGAGCAGTACTTTGACTTTTCAACATAAGCATTACTTTGACACAAGCAGTACTTTGATCTTCATATCCCAACAGAAATTTCCCCGGACTCACTTGGGATTGGGATGAGGTTCTCAACACTAGACTTATTGAATTCATCCGATTCCGTTGCCGGAATAGTGTTTAGATGCTCGTCCCCGATTTGTAGAGAATCCTCGGTTTCTATTTGAGAAAAGACGGGTGATGTTTGAGGGAAAAGGTTGATCGTAAGTATCTTCTCATCATCGGAATCGTCGTAAATAAAAGCCTTTCATAATTTAGCCTCTCTTTCCACGGCAAGTAATTCTTCTGTGGATTTCTCATGAGGATCGGTAGTATAGGAATTACGATTAGCTACCCATTTTCGTATCATTTCGATAACGGAATAAAATTCTTCAATTAATTCATCTGGAATTTGATTGTGGAAGGGATTTTGTGGGGGTTGGTTAAAACCATGAGAATCGTAACACAAATTCGGCTCATAATGAAAATTTTCAAACGATCCCCCACAATTTTCAAAATTTGATGTATTTTGGAACGAATTATCATTGAAATACGGTTCTTCCTCAAAAGAGTTTTGAGGAGGAAGATTGAAATCATTTGAGGATAATTGGAAAAAATCAGATTAATATCATTAGTGTATGAATTTTCAGCATCTGAGGCTAAATCGGGTTGAGGTGGGTAATCGGAAAAAATTGGAAAGTTGTTTTACGAATTCGGATTAGGATCATAAGCGAATGAATTACTTGATCCGCAAAACAAGCAACTTCCATCCCGATTATAATTACCACACTGTTCGCACGTACACCAACGACATGGTAAACCGAAAAGTGGTTCACCACAACCGACGCAAGGAATAGAAGATTCCATCAAAATTAATCATAAGAAGGAGAAAGAGATAGAAATAAATGGTTTAGAGGGTAAGAGAAGAAGAATTATACGAAATAGAGGATAAAAATATTATTTTTGATTTTTTTATGTCGGGAAAAACAAAACAAAAAATGAAAACCAATTTGGAAAAAGAAAAGTCTTTTTGGGTTTTTATAAAAGAAGGGAAAATAAATTTGAAAAGAAAATATTTTTGGTTTTTATGTTTTGAAAATATTTACAAAAACACGAATCACAAAATGAAAATCAACAACTCACTTCAAACCCTCCCCGGTAGCGGCGTCATTTGATAGAAATACTTGTGAAAGTATTTCCCCGGGTCGTAGTCCCAGCGAAGGTTGAATGGAATCGTGATTTTGGTTCGTGAATCGTGTAGTGAATAGTGAAAATAAGAGAGATTTGATGATGATTATAGCAACGGAAAATGAATCGATACTAAAAAGCATATAAAAGAGCTAATAGAATGATAACGTAAGGCAGTCTAAACTAAAAATGTAATCTAATCTAAAAATGCGGAAACTAATTAAAAATTACGTATGAGCGTAAAATAAAAAGTAAAATTAAGGCAATACTACTCCTACGGGCTTGAAAATGATTTTCCTACATTCTATTTGACAAAAGAAAATTTTGGAAAAAGAAAAATATTTTTTTAGATTTTTTTTGTTTATTTATTATGATTAAAAAACTATTATAAAGAAATAAAATAAAGAAATAGCAAATCTCATCTAATAATTCTGAATTTTTTATGAAAAATACTTTAAACTATTTCTATATTAAGAAAAATATAAATTTTGAAAAAGCTATTTTGAATAAGCTCATAAAAGCTGAAATAGTTTTGAAGCTTAAAAGGTAAAGGTTTATAAAAGAATAAAAAGTGCAAAACTTAACAAAAAATCCCTAGGGTGCTAATGGTTAAGGTTACATGTGTGAGGCTCTGTGGAAGGCTGAGTGACCAGGGTTCGATCCCCTGGTACACCTTTTTGCCAAAACATTTATTTTCCTATATTTTTTCTTTTTGTAACTATTGATTAAGCTAGTAACTATAAAGTATTTTTAGGAAAACAACTTTTATGAAAAACCAAATCAAACTCAGATTAAACTAATAAGTTTTAACATTTTGGACAGAAACTTAAAGAGAGTGTTCAAGCTAACAAGCTGATCTAAATCAATTAATAAGCTACAAAAAGGAACCAAGAAGCTCAAACTATCTTATTTCTAACTTATACTAGCTAATTTAATAAAAAAAAGTAAAATAACATTGAAAAGCTTTTAAAAAAAATGAAACCAAAACTGCCACTAACTCATGCTAAACAGGTCTCAATAGGTGAATAAAAAGCACAAATAAACTGTCCAAATAAGCTTTCATACGTCAAGTTTATACTAAAAGCTCCTAATATACCAAAACTCATCTCAGATAGAGTTATATGAGTTACAAAATCAGCTTAAACTAAGTGCTACTAAAACAGATAAAGAAGCAACTAGGGACAGGTTGGTTGCACATGACATACAGGCCAAACAAAGCTAAACTAAGTGAGCTATAGGCTACAACTAGGTGTCACAATACTAAAGCTAAATTGCAACACTCCTAAACTACTGAAATCAATGAATGAAACAAGCTAAAAAAAACTGAGAAACTCAAATTGCAACAAGCTAAAACTAAGACTACTTCTAATTCAAAATAGGTCCTATGGGGCTACTAGTAACTTGATTATGAGCAACTTAATAAGCTCTAGTTAACCAAATAAGCTCACCTATATCAAGCCTATACAAAATAAAACTGAGAAAAGGACTACTAGGGACAAACTAAGTAATGCATCCATGAAAATCAGTCAACAAAGCACTTAGCAAACAGGAAAAATAGGCCAAACTCCTACTTCAAGCTAATGCACAAGCTAACAAACTAAATGCTAAGGGAAGAAAGAAGTAAATTCTGAA
The DNA here is from genome assembly GCA_030686995.1 of Artemisia argyi. Lineage (NCBI taxonomy): Eukaryota > Viridiplantae > Streptophyta > Magnoliopsida > Asterales > Asteraceae > Artemisia > Artemisia argyi. Next base: position 109,276,621 of record CM060692.1, on the reverse strand, counting down.
TTAATACCAACCAAAAAGCTTACAAACCAAAAATCAATCCGTAAGAGTATATACTGAGCTTCTGGGACAGCTTATTAGAAGGCAAGTTGGAACAACTATGGTGCAATCAACATACATTAAAAAACAGCCTATACTAGCCACTTTAACCTTCTAAAAAGATGATCAAATTATTTTTGTAATTTTTCATGTTTTGCATACTAACAAACCACCTAGCAAAGAAACTATTTCTATTTTTTTATTTATTTTTATAGAGCTAGTTAAGAAGCAAATAAGCAGGAGAGTTGGGTTTGGAGGCTGCTGATGCAGTGGGCAAAATGGGGTGGAAAAATGAGATTTTATACTAATGAGGTGTCAATACCAGGTGTACACAACTACAATAGTGTCACAACTCGCAATTTCAGGTCCTTTTTCAAACGTCAAAATTTCATTATTCATTTCGGAAAGTTACTATTCATCATTTACTATTCACCGATCACTATTCATCATATTACTATTCATCATTTTCGGAGTTATTTTGAGATTCCGAGAAGCGTTCAAAAATTTTACTATTCATATGACACTTCATTTCCGGAAGGAAATCACTATTCACGATTGTCGTTCATCATTTCGTAAATCTAGTTTACTGGTATTCAAATTCGCGTAACCAGTTAGGTTTAGCTGCGAATTTATGCATCATCAGTAGGGACATGTTATATAGACCGGAGTAGTCTACATATCATCAGTAACACCATCAGCACTTTAGATCATGCACGGATATGCATTATTTCCATTTACGTATGATTAATTTGTAATTAACATTACCACTTAGTTTTTGCTACTAACATGTACCTGATATTTCCATCTACGATCCTAATATATTTTCATACCCATTATAATAATATAAAATTTATATTATGAATTTACCCTGTGTTTTGAAACCATTTGCTATATTATCCGGTAAATGCCTAAAATTACGTCGAATCACGATATTTCAACTCGACAATTATTTTAATACCCGATTCTTATCAGGAATGTAATTTCATAACTTTTACAACTTTGTCATATTTTATTTCAACACGACACGATTTATTTTTAGTTAACTCAGTACCCGGTAACACCTATACTACACAATAACTAACTAAATATACACAAAAGTCTTCATTTTACTTACACACTCATCCTTTTCTTACTAAAACCCACCCTCCCCACCTTGATTTAGGGATCTTGTCCCATAAATATCTATACTTCAAATCTCCATTTTCATCCATTATACAAATAAACTAGCAAAAGTTTTTCTCTCATTCTTTCTTCTTCATGTGATTCGGCCATCAACAACAATCAAGAAAGGATCCATCAAATTTTCAAGCTCAAGTGTTTAATCTATTCCTAGTAGTAATCTAGTTAGGATTTTGAAATAAAAATCCCAAGGTTTTCATCCAAATCACCTCAAATCTTCAAGTAAGCTTCAAGTGAACTTTTTTCATCATCTCATACTTTCATTTAACTAGTAACATCATGTATTTTATTGTCATAGTAGTAGATCATGCAAATATATATGTTATATATACCACTTTATACAATAATACTCTTTAATATTAGATCTATAATTTTTATTAGTAACTTCAAGAGATCCACCAAGATTGGTGATGGTTAGGACCCCATGACACCCTAAGAAGGTGTATGGTAGGATTGAGTATCTGTGGAGTTGATTTGAAGTAGTTTGGTTAAGTCTTGAACAAGTTTGGCACCAAGAAAATAAGTTTTGACAATATATATATATAGTTGCTGTCCCATTTTGCAAAACGTGGGAAACTCAGGAGCTAGGGTGTAATTTTGGACCAAAGATTTAGAAAATACTTTCAAAAACGAAGTTATGGGGGAAAGAACGGATTAAAACGAGTTTATAACTAAGAAGTTATGCTAAAAACAAGTTAACGACGAAAACTATGTTTTTAGAAAACTATGTTGCTGTTGAACAGTTTTTGCGGACTGTTTTGAGGTGTAAAACTTGCTCTAGCCATCCCGACTTATCAAAAATATGCTAATACGTTGTCCCACGATTCCGAGGATATAAAGAACATAGAAAACGAACTTATAACGAAAAAGATACAAGTGTTTGAAATCCGATGATATATATATAATTCCATCAGCACTTATATTATAATGTTGCCGCTAAACTGTTTTTGCGAGACACCACTTTCTCGACTGTTTTTCTCCATAATCGGTAGGGTTTGAGTCCGAGCCGTTTTCATATGAAATCAAGATCTTCCAGAAAGCTTTTCAAATCAATTGGCCGTTCGTCGAATAAACTTATAACGAATAAACTACAGCCTCATCTTTTTGCCCGAAAATCCTTTCAAAGTTATTATTTTGACAGCTTTTACTATAATAGAATTTTTCTAAGTGTTGAACCTTATATTTTCAAGTAACGACATTGGAAGCGATATTTCTTAACTGTCGAGGCGAGTACGATCAAAAGTTAAATGAGACAACACCTAGATAATGTTACAAGGTTTTCAAAAACGCCGAGCTTGACCATTAACACTTAACGTACAATATTTCACGACTAGTTTTGCGAGGCCATTTTGGTCATATTTTCAAGTTATGAAAAGTGTCATTTTATGACAAAAACATTATATTTTCCGATAAAACACCAGACGAGGATCGTGGAGTACCGTTTCAACATATTTACATGAAAAGTGGTTATTAACTTAACGTGATGTCAAAAATGTATTTTGTGACGATAAACATTATTTACAAATTTCACGAGTGGTATCGGTAACATACGTATTTGCATGTGTAGTATCATTTCATATCTTACATTAGATCATATCATTCATATTAGGTTGCGGTTAGAGATCGTGCCTCATTTCAGTGTATCCACTTTTGTCTTCGTAGCTATCGCACCAGGTGAGTCATAGCCCCTACTCTTTTAATTGTTTTGTAAACTATTTGGGGGAGATACATGCTCAATTACATGATTTTAACTTTAAGCACGTTCTACATTTAAACTCACTGTTCGTTTTACAATCAAACACCATGCTTGTTTTACTTGTAATGTGACTTGTTTCTTAAACATTATTACTTATTTTATATTACCTCATTGTCATCACTGTTTACTTGGCGACATTGTCAGACTTATTTTATATGACCTCATTGTCATCATTGTTTACCTGGCGACATTGTCAGACTTATTTTATATGACCTCATTGTCATCATTGTTTATCTGGCGACATTGTCAAACTTATTCATATGGCCTCATTGTCAAAAATTGTTTATATAGCGGTATTGCTACACTCATTTTGAATCTAGATACAAGTATTACTTTTATTTACATAAACCAAATCATATTTTGGCAGTGGGTTGTAAACACACAGGTTACAAGTCTTGTATGGGCGGGACTTGGAATTGAGTGGATTTACGATGCCTTTGCTGGGGAATTCTCATTCAAATGTTTTACATTACATTCTTTTTCACTAAACTCTATGAACTCACCAACCTCATGTTGACACTTTAGCATGTATTTTCAGGTATTAAGCAACGGCACACCACTGGAGGTTTTGGCAGGGCATGACATGGTCATAGAAGACTCTGATATTCATTTGGGGACCGTCTTAAACTATTTTAAGGGCCTAATTCCGCACTATTTTTAACAATGTAAATTCAACACTTTTGGTTGAACGATTTTATTCTAAATGATTGAAGTGAAAACCATTTTTGTACTAGTGTTGGGATACCAATTAAGTTACACCCCAGCTACATGTAAGCTTCCGCTGGACCCGATTTTGGAGGTGCGACAAATAGCATAAACTGAACCTAATGAAAGTGAAATTAACAACTAAAAGTGGTCCTAATCCAAATCTACCCTTATGAAGATTACTTAACTGTTATAAACCTCAAAATTTGAACAACTAAAGCAAATCCTATTAAACTACTTAAAACTGATCCAAATCACTGGAACAGATAAAGGCTTATCCAAATTCAAACCAAGTCCTAAATCAAGTTGTAGTGCAGAGTACTCAACTAATCCAAACACCCTTTAATATATCAACTACACTATCAATCTCAGATTCATGCTACATTACACATTGATAATGAACAAACTTAGCTACTAAACATCAATAGAATCCAGATTAACAAAAATGAACAGCAATGAACAACTACAAAATAACATCACGGATCTAACTATACTGAAGCAAATTTTAAAAAGATCCAATATAATAGGAACACAAATGATCAAGCAAACTTAATAAGCACAATAACTAATAGAATAAGATCAAAATGAAACAATGAAACAGTAACTATTAAACAACACATATCTAAACTAATACAAATGAAAATCAGATTTACGCTTGAAAATGTAAAATGAGACTTACAAATTACTCCATAGCTGAACAGAGGAAACATTTGTATCATTGCATATCTTTAGATAGGCCAATAACAACACCAATGATCATAAGACTCCCACCAGAATCCCCATAATCACCATTACCATACCACCTTTAACTTTCGTTGACTGAAGCCAATAGTACCATTAACAGCAGATATAACAAACTAATCTCACTACAAGCTATTAATGAGCTTGAATGAGCTTAAGAGAAACTTAATTTGAAAGCTGGAAACAAATTTAAGAATACTAGATTGCTTGAAATGTAAATGACACGAAGCTTAAATGAAAAACTAAAATTTTATTAAAACTTGAATTTAATACAAAGCTTTTGAAACCAGAAATACAATGTGTAAAACCCAGAATTTTTGAACGTGTAAAATACCCAAAATACCTTTCAATTTTAAACTTATGAACTGCAAATAATAATTATAACCTAAGTACCTAAAACTTTAATGTTTGAACCATAAACGTTTTACGATATAATAAAACTTATAATAAATGAATTATACACATTTAATCTCATATATCACACGATGGGAAGATCCCTAGCTGATTTTCTTTTGTTTGTGACAAACGCATGTGGTCTCGAAAGTGACTCGAAAGTGATTGATTTGGTTTCCCGTATTTACTCCTAAATTTTGGTAACTTTCTTCTTTTGAAAACCTCCTACTCGGTTTGTTTTATACCGAATCATCACACACAATTACGTTTAACACAAAAACTTAATAAACCCTAAACCTACACAAAAACACAACCGGCGGCTATTCTTTCTTTTCCATCTTTCTGTCGATCAAGGAAGGGTTATTTGTGGTTTATTTGGAGGTATCGATCGTGGAATATTTGCTGGTCCAAGGATTCTCGTTTGTGGTGTAAACGTGGGTTGATGTTCCTGATTCGAGGGTGTTTTGATTGTTGTCTCGGTATTTGCTTGTTGGGTATTCGATCTTGGTTGCTTTTCTTTCTTTTCTTTGACACGCTACGAGGTTAAGTATATCACTACACCTTGTTCGATTCCACTCTTTGATTATTTCTGTTCGATCATCATGTTTCTGTTATCGACATAAAAGATCACATAAAACCATAGATAACCCATGTGAAACGCATGCTTGGATTTACATATATCGATCATGGGCAAGCTGGACTATATAATAAGATGGGTAGTTTAAATCATTATAGCATGCATAAACACCACATAAAATGATAATTATAAGCATGATATGGACTTTGTTGTTTTCTTTGGACCTTCGAACTATTGGTACCTAGAATCTGATTTATTTAGATCAACATGACCCTTATTAAACAATCTAAAATCTGGAAATAAATATAATAGTAAAAGATGGGGTGTGCATGTAGTTACGTATGGTTAAAGCGTCACATAAAATCACGAATCTACAACCTACATATGTGTCGACTTTATTTCGTAATGGAACATTTGAATCAGTTGTAACGTAAGCTTTAAATCTGGTCATTTAAACAATCATAAACTCATTATGCACGACTTAAAATCTGGAACTAATCGAATAAATAAAAGAGAAAGCATGCAAGGTTATCAACTTTTGATGTACATACGTAAGCATAGAACATGTTAGATGATTTTAATAAGGGCGTTAGGTAATCGGATCGACCTGGTATGAATTATAAACATTTATATGTATGTGGTTAAGGGTCTTGGTAATATCTTCTCCGTTTCGTCTTTCGGTCCGTTTATTATCATATTCTTCTGGTTTTCATGCGTGCATGGTTGTGAGGTTTGAGATCGAAATGGTTCATACTTCTTGACAGGTTGTGATTTCTTGTGAGGGTCTTGTTTGTAATCTGTTAGTGTGCTCTTTCATGCATGGGTAAATTATACATGAGAATGTAAATAACCTGTTATGATCTAATAATTTAGTATGGGTCGTATATGGGTCGTGTGTGCTAGAATCATGGTTGTGTGTAATTGTCAAACTAAAGAAAAATAGGTCTTTAAACATTTTAGTTGGTATTAGTATGTATGCATGTAATAATAACTTATTTTGGTCGTCGCGGCCAAGATTTATATCAAAGATACATTAATAAATTATGACGACGGGGTCTAAAATTATCATCTCAATATAAAATTTTAGTATAAACTTTAAAATAACTTTATTTGACATTGTTAATATTTAATTTTGATAATTTATATTTTGACCCTAAAATTTACTAAATTGACATAATTAACCCTAAAACAATTATAATTGTCACTAAAGCCCTTAAATATTATTAATTGTCCATTATAACCTTAAAAGTATTAAATAACAATTCCGGGAACTTACTAAATATGAAAACTTGCTAAAGTTGGAAACATGCTAAAACTGGAGAGTTACTAAAAAATAGAAAGAAACCTAAAATGGGTAGTCTGATTAAAATGAGCTTATCAGTAATACATGATTATTAATTCGTATAGGTTCCGTGAAGTGGGAGTGATCCGCCTCTTGTGACTCTTTTCTCATTTGCTTGCTTTGCATAAGGTACAGATATTCTAACCTTTCAGTAAGGTTTCTTATGACTCATGATCTGTTCCATTGCCACTATTATGATTTCTGATCTTTATACGCCTGATATCATTGGTTCATTTGATAGTATAATTTCGTATGAAGACCTTTTTAAAAATATAACCTGATGACCTTTGAGAAAAACTATTTTTGAAATGATTTATGTGATTACGATACGATGCCAGTTTTATATGAAGGTCTTATTACTTTTATGAAATGTGTTTTTAAAGGAATACTTTTACGATAAAAATGTTTTAAATAATTTTTAAAAGTCCTTAATTTGTTTTATTCTCTAAGATTCCTCATGACTTTCTTTAATATCTTTCGGTTATTTAACTTCAAATTTTGAACCTTTGCTATAATCCCTTTTGCTATTATGAACCTTTGATTTGAACCTCATGATATGAATCTTTGATTTGGACCTTTGACTTGAACCATTGCTATGATCCGTTATATGATCCATATTTGATCAATCCATTTCTGTTATGATTTGCTTGATTTTTTATTGCATGCTATAGTTCTTAATCTTATAGCATTCATATGCCCTATTTGTTGCCCATTATTTGATTAATTTGTAGCCAGTCATGGGGAGTCCATGGCCTTGCCACTGATGCACCAGTGGTATTGACACTATCTGTGGAGGTGGGCTTTAGTCCACATCGTTCCCTTTAAGCTAGCTATTCTGGCCTATATTTATTATTGTATATGTTTACTTAGCCTAGAGCTTTGTGCATATATATTTTTTCTGCAGGGGGCGTATGGATGCATCCTAGGTACTTTGTTTTGTTTTGAATTTGGTGAATGGGTATTTGTGTGCAATACACTCCATTTCACATTTGGTACATCGAGCTAGCTACTCTATGTACAATTTTATATATGATTGTTGGGCATTTCTGTTACCTCTACCATATATGTGATCCTTGTTGTTCTAACTTCTTTATTGTTATTCAGTTATGCTTTCCTTAGTTCATTTGCTTACACTTATGATTCGTTTCATTTTCCTTTGATTCATTTGATATTCCTTATATGTATTCCCTTTGATCGTGTTCTGTTGATTCTATCATATGTTCCATATTCTTTGATATTCGTCTCAACAGGTTTTCTTGGATTCATTTCGGATTCACTTTCGTTTCCCTTTTGTTATTAGCTTTTGTTTGTTTATATCTGTTCACTGGGCTTTTTAAGCTCAGCCGCATTTCTTTTCCTGCGGCAGGTTTTTAGTAGGAAGTTGGGTTATGAGTGGAGAGTACTTTGGACTTAGAAGACTACACTTGGATAGCTATTCGGGATTAGAGATGATTAGAAGTGTTTACATTTTCAGACTTAGTATTTTATTGATTATCCTCATTTGTAACCTTGTACTTCAGATTTTTCCTTAGTAAACTTGAGATTCTTTTGTATTACTATTTGTATGCTTGTGTTTGCTTTGATATGTCACCATAATGTAATACTTCTACCCTTATCGGGTTGGGGTGTTACAATTATGGTATCAGAGAACAGGCTGCGACTTGTAGTACATTAAACCTTGACCTGTGTAGTTTGGACCATTAAGTTTCCACTATAGGTGCTCATAAGACAACCTTTAAGAATTTGCTTTAAGATCTCCCCATAGGAACCCAAGTTATTACCGATAAGGAATGTGTAGACTAGGACATCTATGCAAGTAGCATTTCATCCGCATCACTCTGATTCGTGCTTCTTCCTTTAGTTATGCCTTATAAGAACTTTTATTTTAGAGGTTAGAAAGTTTTGCAACCTAAGCTTAATAACAAAGTAAGCTTGAAATGCCTCAAGATCTACAAGGATACCTTACCCCATTTAAGTTTCGCCTCCTGATTTTGATCTTCATTTCGATTTGTTTGGTAAATGGTTTGATACCTTTCCGACCATCCCGAAGGTCATTCAACCAAAATGTGTTTGACACATTTCAAGAATTCATTACTTATGCTGGATAAATGTATCATCTGATTCTACTTGAATCTGCATAATCCATTACTATTCCTATGAGAACGCTGGTAATTATTAACCACATATTTATGAAGATTTGTTTCCTCTCTACGAATGATGAATTTTGGCTGCCAATCAGTTCCTTTGGAAGGATATGATGTTAATATTATCTCAGTATAGACTTGTTAACTGAGCATGATGATGCTGGCAACTGATACTCCATACATCTCTATTTTGACAACCATACGATGTTCGTATTACCAATGATGCACGCTCTCCCTGTCACTTGTGCTAATGAGCTAAACAAGAATTTAACACCATGAACTGTCCGCTATCTATCTCAACACTTTTAATGAACCATGTACTTGACTTTGATGTATGAACTATCCGTATGTTTTGACGATCTTTTTCATCCTACGAATTTGTTTACTTTTGATATGATTAATGTTGAGGTCTTTTGGTTATGGATTTGCTGGCTCCTCATAAGCTACCATAGAATATTGTATCTGATATGTGACCTTTAACAATCTGCTTCACCCTACTTTTGTCACGATGGCTCTAATCACTTAAGTCTCTTAAGATTAATTCTGCTATGGAAGTATAGAATCCGATCTCATTTGAATGTCAAGTTTCTCTTGACACCTATTGGAAGTATTTTGTTGTATAAAGATTTTCTGGTGTTCTGATGAACCTCTTGGGAATTTCCCTCCTGCTTGGGAAGTAGAGTTGACATTGAACTGATCTCAGTTGACAAAACCGTTGTGCCATAGAAGTTGAGAGATTGAAGGAACTGAAGGAATATGATTTCGTTCACCCTAAGGTTTTCTTAGGATGCACCTGTTGGTTTATGAAGAAGAGAGAGAGAAATATGCGACGGCGTGTCAGTAATCATTATCCGTTTCCGCGTATAAATAATTGATTTGGTCTACCTTTGAAACTCCGTATCTGATTGCATCATTTTAGATTTGGGGGATTGAAGAAGTAGCCACAAGAACTTCTAAGAAGGGGGTTAACTAACCGAAGGTAACCTCTGTGAAGTACTTCAGTTTTATTTCGTGAATAAGAATGAAGGTGATGTGAGGTGGATGTGAATATTTTCCCTAAATGAATTTTGAGGCTGCCTTTGCACTCGTTATAACCTTTATGAGCTTGAGGACGCCAATTGTATTGGCTAAGATAATTATGTTTTTGCGTGTTTTTGGACAAATTGTCATAGTATGACATTGAATTGTGTTCAAAGACGAAAGAGGAACACAGAGATTATTTTTTGTAAAATTACCCTTTCGTTCTGGAAGAGGAATTGGGTTGATGTTGAGAGGTCGTAGTAGACAACACTACCTTGTATCCTGTGGAAACAGAGTTACCCACAGAAAGGACCAAGATTGAAGACCTTTATCGGAGTTAGAAATCTGGTAGAAGAGTAGTAGAAGATGTTCGCGGCTAGCGTTACCGTGGAAGAAGCATTTAAGAAGAAGAGATGAACTGGGATGGTACTCGATTATACATCATGCAGTACATGGATATTACAGTTCGGACATCAAGACAACCAGACCATAGGAGACGAACCATTCAACACATAACCTGGAATCGGCAATGTCGGTGTTTACCTTAAAACCTGGAGCTGTGCTAGAAGACCTGTCGAAGACACGCAATCTTATTTCTCTATTCATTTTAGTTGTATCGAGATGAATTGATAGTAGAAGCAGGCTTGCAAATGGAAGGGGGCACAATTATCTTGTCAGAGACTCTTGTTACTATACCACAATTTCAAGAGGGGTCGCCGAAGGCTTGAGGAACCAGACTCAAGTTTAAAATTCCTTTTCACTGTATGATCAGATGGTCAAGCGTAGACAGACTACTCCGACTTGCAAGAAATTTTAAAATTTTGTATTTGAATGGACAAATTTTTGAAGCAGACATTTGTGTTTGGAAGAGTTAATTCTGCGAAAGACGAAGTTATTGATGACGATATTCATTCCTCCTTTACACATCTAAATTTTTATTACCTGATGATAAGATCCTTTGAATGATATTGGCTCTCTGTTAGAAATTCCGTTCTGTGTTCACTCTGCGTATGTTAGATGATGGTTTCGTTATGAAAATTTTGGTGATTTTTGGGAGACCTGACACTTTTCATGACGCGCTTCACTTTATGCTTACTAGATTCCGTTACATTATTTATACGTTCTATTCCTCAGATTTCGAATCCGTAGTGATGATGTTTGATTCGGGCCAACCTTAAGGTGTAGAAGGACTATTAGGTAGTAAAGATAAGTTGCTTATTTCACGACTTGAGATAAAGTATGGTCATCATGAGGGCATATTCATATGATGCTAGTATTATGACGTCTGGCCAACGTGATAATACTTACATCATATAACGTGCACTTATTGTGATCATACGATATTTCGAGGAGTGCCTTAGAAGCCTTAGAATTTCTGATATCTGTTTGAGATTATCTGCGTTTAGTGAGACTTTAGGTTCATTCTACCTATGCGCTTAATCTGCATTCATCGTTATACGACTGGATACGTTTGGATACTTGACATGCGTTAGTTGACCTTTGTGCTACTAATAAGAATCTTAGATTTTTCAGTAGAGCTTTATACCGTTTGAGGTTATCAAAACAATATGTTTTCCGTCAGTATGGATTTGATCTGTTACTATGTAGGAGTACACATATGTTTAGTTATATGTACGTTTCACATTTGTTGGATCTGTTTCCTTATGATCTGCAATGAGTTAAGATATGAGATTTTGGATTTTGAGGAAACAAGATCTGTTTGTTTATGAGAATACCTTTAAAAGGTTATATTGAAGACAAGACTATTTGAGCTCATCTGAATTGTCTATTTCTATTCCACGAACGATATATCAGTCAAAGCCTACATTTTACTTATACCCCTTCTGAGGGGATACGATTATCATGTGTTACGTTTGGTATATTACTCTTTGTTTTTAAAGTGGTACGATATACCTTTTCTGAAGAAACCGAAACTATATTTAATCGACAAGATCGAGTTATGAGAAACAATTCATTCACATTTCCGTTCACGGTCCGTTGTGTTTCCGTTTCGTTTTTCTTTCAATTTTCGAGGACGAAAATTTTCTTTTTATAGGGGAAGAGTTGTAAAACCCAGAATTTTTGAACGTGTAAAATACCTAAAATACCCTTCAATTTTAAACTTATGAAATGCGAATAATAATTATAACCTAAGTACCTAAAACTTTAATGTTTGAACCATAAACGGTTTACGATATAATAAAACATATAATAAATGAATTATACACATTTAATCTCATATATCACACGATGGGAAGATCCCTAGCTGATATTCTTTTGTTTGTGACAAACGCATGTGGTCTCGAAAGTGACTCGAAAGAGATTGATTTGGTTTCCCGTATTTACTCCTAAATTTTGGTAACTTTCTTCTTTTGAAAACCTCCTACTCTGTTTTATACTGAATCATCACACACAATTACGTTTAACACAAAAATTTTATAAACCCTAAACCTACACAAAAGCACAACCGGCGGCTATTCTTTCTTTTCCATCTTTCTGTCGATCAAGGAAGGGTTGTTTGTGGTTTATTTGGAGGTATCGATCGTGGAATATTTGCTGGTCCAAGGATTCTCGTTTGTGGTGTAAACGTGGGTTGATGTTCCTGATTCGAGGGTGTTTTGATTGTTGTCTCGGTATTTGCTTGTTGGGTATTCGATCGTGGTTGCTTTTCTTTCTTTTCTTTGACACGCTACGAGGGTAAGTATATCACTACACCTTGTTCGATTCCACTCTTTGATTATTTTTGTTCGATCATCATGTTTCTGTTATCGACATAAAAGATCACATAAAACCATAGATAACCCATGTGAAACGCATGCTTGGATATATACATATATCGATCATGGGCAAGCTGGACTATATAATAAGATGGGTAGTATAAATCATTATAGCATGCATAAACACGACATAAAATGATAATTATAAGCATGATATGGACTTTGTTGTTTTCTTTGGTCCTTCGAACTATTGGTACCTAGAATCTGATTTATGTAGTTCAACATGACCCTTATTAAACAATCTAAAATTTGGAAATAAACGTAATAGTAAAAGATGGGGTGTGCATGTAGTTACGTATGGTTAAAGCGTCACATAAAATCACGAATCTATAACCTACATATGTATCGACTTTATTTCGTAATGGAACATTTGAATCAATTGTAACGTAAGCTTTAGATCTGGTCATTTAAACAATCATAAATTCATTATACAGGACTTAAAATCTGGAACTAATCGAATAAATAAAAGAGAAAGCATGCAAGGTTATCAACTTTCGATGTACATATGTAGCATAGAACATGTTAGATGATTTTAATAAGGGCGTTATATCACACCCCACGATTTCAGGTCATTTTTCCTAACCTCAACATCTTACTATTCATCAATTACTATTTATCGATCACTATTCATCATTTTACTATTCATCATTTTTGAGGTCAATTTGATATTCCGAGAAACATTCAAAAAAAATTTCTATTCATATGACACTATTCATTTCCGAGAGAAAACCACTATTCATGTGCATTACTCATTTCATCGTAAACTTAGTTTACGGGTATTCAAATTCGCGTAACCGTATTGGTTCAAGAGCGAATTCATGCATTATCATTGAGACATTTCATACGGACTAGAAATAGTCTGCATATTATCATTATGGCACTTGCATACTATTCCACTCGTAGGATATTTAAATTAGTACTTTCGTATAATTAACCTTTACGTTTAGTTATTTCTAAATAAACGTTAACACGCGATCAATAATGTGACTAACACGTCCGACACTCCCGACTATGATCCCAATATATTTTTATATTTATTTAATAATATAAAAATTATAATATTAATTTACCCGGTGTTTTGGAAATTTATTTAATTATTATCGTAAGTTTACTAAAATTACGACGGTTTTCGTAGAAATTAAATAATAATTATCTAAACACTCAATATTTATACCCAACATATTTTTACAATTTTTACGACTTTATTATGTCCCGGTTAACTCCGTTAAAATTTATTTTTAATTAACTCGGTACCCGGTATTCCCAAAAACTATTAATATACACATAATAATACAAATACTAACCAACTATCTTACACATTCCCCACTTTTCTTCCCCCCTCCATTTTGACGCCCCCCCCCCCCCCCCCCCCCCTCCATGATAATCCTCTTACACACTTGAAATTTTGCTACTAACTCTTACATGTTGTCATAGAGTTTTTATATAAAATATATATATACCAATAATTCACATTTCTCATCTCATTTCACCAAATCTACAAGTAAACTTTCTTTCTTCTTTCCTCTCTTCTTGGGCTCGGCAAACAACAAGAAAACAAGCAAGAAAACTTAATTTTCCAAGAACTAGTAATATTCAAGTATAGTTGGTACTCCTTTTTGGGTTTTGAAAGATAAACTCAAGGTTTACATAGGTTTTTCATCCTCAAATCTCATTCATCCTTCAAGTAAGTGTAAGAAACTTATCCTTATGATTTTATCAAGTTTTTACAAGTTTCATATGAAATATATACTAGATCAACATGCATATGCTATTTATACCACTTTATTTTAAACATAACTAACTTTTGAGCCCTAGAAATTGATTATAGTTAGATCCACTTGATTTATGATGTTTAAGAACCCATGACACCCTAAGAAGGTGTATGGTAGGATTAGACTAGTTTTGTGGTGATTGAAAGTGGTTTGGTTGAAGTTAGAACTAGATTGGAACCGTAGAAGTGGTTTTTGAAACAAAACAAATACCTACTGTCACCATTTTTAAAACGTGGGAAACTCAGTAGGTGATGGGAAATTTTTGACCAAATATTTATAAAATACTTTCAAAAACGAAGCCGTGGGCGAAAGAACGGATTAAAACGAGCTTATAACGAAGAAGTTATGATTTTTGCAAGTTAATAGACGAAAACTATTTTCTGAAAAACTGCATGCTGTTTGACATTTTTTGACGGACAAATAGAGGCGTTAGACGTAATCTAGTGGAGCCGAGCTATCGAAAATATATTAGTACATACTAAGACGAATCCATGGGTATAAAGAACGAGGAAAATAAACTTAAAACGACTAAGTTATACACGTTTTAAAATCGTCAAAACTATATATATATTTAGTCACTACTAGAAATAATATAACTACGTACTAAATGATATATTTTCTAGATTTCTTATTCAAGGATTTTATTCTTAACTAACGAAGTATGTACTACCCAAGGTTGATTTATGCGACTACTAGACGTTATTTTTAAGGTTTTCAAAACGAGGAATATAACACTAACATTTTATATACGATACATCACGACAAGTTTCTATACTTCCAATTGGACTTATTTTTCCTAAGTATGGAAATTACCTACTTTGACGATAACAAGTATTTTCAAGTTACGAGTGGTATAGGTATCATGTGCATGTGCATTCATTACATCACGGCATGATCTAAAGTAGATCGTTATTACTCATATTAGGTTGTGGCTAGTGTTCGCGCCTTGTTGTCCTGATTATTTCATCACATTGTATTATCACTTCAGGTGAGTTTTCATAGCCCCGTTTTCAATTACTTATTTGATTTCAAATCCCACGGGGGAGAATACATTGCATCAATTACTTTTGTACATGCCCAAGTATTCAATTCCATACATTGCTTAAGTTGCCTTACTACCAAGTTAAGTCCCCTTTATTATCATGGACTGTTAATTATATTGCCAAGCGAGAGTGAGTGGATAGATCTATCGAGGGTGACGCCTCCATTTGTGTTTGGGTTGCTCCAACGGGTACGAATGCATTTCATGTCTAATCTATTTGAGTGTCTGGTAAACACTCCTTTGGGGCCAATACAATATTATGTCTAGCTTCGGGGTCATGAGCTTAAGAGACAATGTAGCATTTTTGACATTTTGTCGGTTTACTTTATACTTGTGGCTAATGTACATACGATTTAACTTACAAACCTATGGAATTCACCAACATTCGTGTTGACGTTTTAGCAATGTATTTTCAGGTTATTAAGGTAGCTCCTGCTTGCATGCATTTGGACCTTCATGGAGTCGCGGAGTCGACGCGTCTCATATATATATATATATATATATATATATATATATATATATATATATATATATGTCCTGCACTTATAAAACGTTTGATCTGGATTGAACTTGTTTTTCATAAACTTGCAACATTTTTTGGGACCTATGTTTTGTAAACTCTGAATGTTTTAATGATCAAACGATGTATTTTTCCAAACGACACTTTAGGTCGTTCAATGTAACTGTAACTGTGGTGCTATGACAGTCACCCCCAGGTATTCCATTTCCGCTGCCATTCAGGTATTTTGGGGGTGTGACAAATTGGCATCAGAGCTAAGGTTATAGCGAACTAGGATGTATCATGGACCCTAGACTATAACCACATCATTATAGCATCTCATCATTTCATCATAGGTGCATATTCATTATACATGTTGTTTCATGCACACTTTGTGCGAGTTATTTATACCCATACTCATATATATATGATTTTGTTGACCTGGTTCACAAGTGACATGTCTTCAGATACCCACCCTGTTATCCTTTCGTCGGATTCCGACATTGAAGATGCCTTGTCATCTTCCACTACCATTGTACTACCAGTTACACTTACGCCGCCATTAGCACCATTGAATTGTCATAGGAACAAGGTTTTCCTATCATCCAACCCATACATAGAATACCGTTTGGTAGAGTATTCAGACTTAATCTTAATGGACCTATTAGGATGCTTATTGCAAGGAAGATGGTATGTTTTCTTTCCTTCACTAGTAGGGCGCTTACTACTCAGGTACTACCACCACCGTCAGCTACTTATTACACTATTGGTCGTCCCATAGTGTGTACTTCAGTTTTACCTCTTATATGTCGCGAGATTGTGCGAAAGAGGGTAACATTTCATTTACTATTATCACCATCACATCTCAGAGACTCTACACCCATATATGACAGGCCGCTTAAGAAGCAACCACTATTTGACATACCACACGTTACACCACCTTATGGGTTTGAGGTTGGTGAGAGTTTGAGAACCTCTACTGCTTGACAACCTACTACTCTTCATCGTTAGACGATGATCTCTAGTTATTTGAGATTACCCACGAGTGTTTAGACGATACACTCTGAATAATACCACAAGCCTCACAAACACAATAAGAATTGCAACAAGTCGCCTAAGGGTGGCATCTATCACAAGGACTCTATATTATCTTAGATATGATCGACTTATACCTCCATAACACAATAAACCAACAAGATGCCTTGAACGGTATTATACCATCATAATGGAACTCATCACAACTCTCCCTTCATTATCAAGTTTAATTACACCACATTCTAAGCCTATGATTACATCATTAGTCGCTCTAGCAACACTCTACCGACCAATGTGGTCATATTAGTAGATTTGACATGTAATTACAACTTTGGGAAGATGCAAGTAAGACAATAGGATTAATAAAGACGAAGATGTCTTTACGATTAAATGGCCATGATTGACCAAGATAAGAGTGACTGCCCTAGTTTTCGTGTTTCGGAGATAATAACAATTCAAGTAAGTCAAAGTCAAATTAAATTTTTGTACAAACAAAAAGATTTCTTGCAAACCTTACGAAGTACGACAAATTATTGATTTTCGATGGTTGAATTTAAAACTCATTTTTGTTTAAGCAACAATCTTCTTGAACTCCCTTTTTCCAAAGACATATATATATAAGATATTGTTTTTATCAAAATACAAAATATTTCGTAGTCACATCCTTTACATAACTATATTCATTACAAACTTCAAATAAAGTCACTCCAAAATACATTTATGACCAAATTTCACAATGTTTCACTCAAATAAATGTTGTTAATTTTAGAAACCATATCTCCAAGAAGAAACACGCATAACTCATGAACAAATCTCGAAAGCAACCACTATACCTACTTGCTATTTGACCTTAGATGCGAAAGAAACCCCTCTACCAGAGATTGCCAATATTGATACACCATGCCTTAACACCAATACTTCAAATTGCGACCTTTTTCACTCATTCCATATAATAAGACCCTCACGCTAGTATAAGTTCGTTGGATTAAAAGATCAAGGTACAATTACTCAACAAAATTTATATTCTTTTCGGAGACCGATGTAGCTTAGTCACATTGGGACAAGACCTCATTTTCATGATAGGATATCGAGAAGTTCCACCTGACCATAAGACATTTAGCTTGCATTCATGGCAAATCAAAACATCATTCGATGTGGTACCTACTTGACACAGATCACCCGTACAAAAATTTCCATTCTTTATACATTTTAGTCATGCCTAGAGGGATTACACATTTGAACCTGCGAATTTTACCTAGTATAAATTCTCGAATACTTCAAATCATTGGCACCAAATTTCTGCCCTATATCCTTTCATACATAGACTATCCTTTTCAATTGACTGTAGATGCCATAACGACACGTTCATCCTTCACGCTCTCAATATCACTACCATATTCTCGACCACTTCATAATCATAAACCACTGCCCTGTTATGAACTAAGATGCTTACATTCTTTAAATAAGTGGATTAGTAGACTATTACCATACCATAAGATTCACCCATGTATCCAATAAACCATTCAACGAATTTTACTTCAAGCTATTTTACTACCATACGGGGCAATTGTTTTACGGAATTATTAAAAGAAACTATTTTATTACCACCCTATAAATTGATTTTTCCGTTATTGCACCAAGTATATACTATTATTACGCGAAACAATTTTCATGTTACTTGAAAGGAAATATTAGGATACCATTTTTAATAACAACGCGTTGAACATCATCTAAAACTTTTGAGAAAAGTAATGATATTTTGATTAAATCAAGCATCGCATCATTAGTCCTCAATTATACATAGCCTGATCACCTATGTATAATTCAGGAAGGATTATGCCATGAAGTGAATAATTTTTTTTTAAAGTATTGTTAATAACAATCTTCATTTAAAAGCTTTGTAAATGAATAAACTCTTTTATAAACGTCTCTTTCTGACAAACTCTCCCTGGATACTTACCCCACCTGTCACTCACTCAGCCATTAAGTCAAATTTTTCCATTAACTTCTCTAGGAGAGACTTTCCATATCAATTACTAGGAGGATTCCTCTATACAAGAAAAGCAATAAAAGGATTACGGAACTACTAACCTAGACTAGAAGTATACAGTAAGACAATTTATAACTCAACAACCATTCTAGGAAACCACGAGACCATCTGAACCACCATCTCTGACCTAGTCGACCAATTCTATCATTCAAAAGTACTAGCTAGACGGAGTTGCAGGATCGAACACACTGTGAAGGTGCGCTAAACAACACTATAGAAGTAATCCAAGCACCTAATTGAGACTGTAAAGCAATTCATTTAACCATGGCCTCATCTAAACGCAAACTTCCCTGCAGTGAGTTTACGCCAAGAGTGATTGATTCGAATTATGGATATCGATATAGATTCCCTCAAGGCATTGTGTTCTCTAGAACTTCTGGATAACCTCACCTATACATCAAGAGAGGCATCAGGCCCAAGCATATCTCCCCAGCTTTATGTGGAAATAAAATAGACATTCATCGACATAGTATCAATGGACACCCTCATTTTGCCAACATGATGACAATTTCAACGATAAACCATTTCAGGACTTAAGTTGGTTGAATACCTAGGCTTGTAGTTCTGCCAGATAATCGCCAATAGACATTTTCTAATATCAGGAACTAAACGTTAGACATCTATGCATTTATGCGAACATTACCTATCCTATTATTTTATCCTTGTTGGTGTTTTCACTTTTAAATGAAGTTGATTTAAAAATTGCGTTTATACAAATCACATACCTCGTAGAAAATAATTTTTGAATTGCCTATTTTGAACAAATACGATCCTTTTTGGTCAATATTTTGCAAAACCATTGTACAATGAGAAATAAATAAACATCAAACTTTGGTAAACAGTCCTATTCACTATATTTTGAAGACGGTTTCATATTTTTATAACTACTGAATTTTGAATCATCAAGAAAGAGATTACTTAGTAACCCGTTTGCTCCATTTTCTAAATTAGTTTATTCGGGAAAAAAAATATTTCTACCAAAACTCACAATCATGAGATAAATTTTGAAAACCAATCACCTTACAAGATCGCTTATGCATTTAGGGTTTTGCGATTTGACAATAACGAATATTAGAATGTGTGATGAAGGAAATTAGGAGGAACACCATAGATCGATTACAAACGTCAGTAATGGAGACCAAGCACAATAGGAAAAGAAAGACACATGTCTTAGCACCCATTAGACCAAAACACAAGGAATCAAAGTGTTACCCATATTCTATCTTCTTTGTATAATGCCCTTTTGAAAAGTATAACATTGTAGAATTAGTCACCAGATTCATTGTAACCATTTCCATTATTCCTGATAAAGGTGATCGAATCACATCAAACTTCTAGCAATCATTTTAAGATTTCCATCGGAACCCCTTTTTGATGTAAACACCGCCTATCATCCTCAGACCAATGGTCAGATCGAGAGGACAATTCAAACATAGGAAAGATATGCTCAGAGAGTGAGCAATTGACTCTAGAAATGGTTGGACTAACCATTTATCATAAATCAGATTCGTTTGCAAAGATAGTTATCGCACGAGCGTAGAGACTACACTATTTGAGGCACTTTATGGTCGAAGTACCAATTACCCATTTACAGACCGAAATCGGAAAGTTAAATTCATTGGTCTAGAACTAAACTATGGAACAACAAAGGAAATTTCACAAGTCAAGAACCAGTTACAAGCAACGTGAAACTGGTAGAAGTTAGATTGGTGCATGACGCACATCATACGGATTGAGTATCCCTGAACAGCAAACCATCTAGATTCAAGTGGGAGAACGAACTAAGTTGAAAGCTTTGTCTTGGAGAGGCATGAGACAATTTTGGGTAACACGAGAAATTGAATCTCTAGTATTTTGGACCATTTAAGATTCATTTTAGAATCGACCAGCTGGCATATAAAATTTGAGTTCTGGCAGAGTTCAGCAACATATATTACCCATATTACATTGTAAACCCCAAGAAGCACTGATCATCTATTGACGGACCGAATGCGGAAAAAGCCAAACTCACTATTCATGTAAGTACTCATGAAATAACCAGGAATTTCCTGCAAATCAAGAATCAGTTACAAGTCGATAAGTTGTAAACCCTTAGAATTTCAAGTTGGTGGTATGGTCACGTTAAAAGTTCTGCTTAGGAAAGGCATGATACCATTCTGATAATTTCGGGAAGTTAAACCCCATATACACTGGACCATTTAATACTTCAGACAGAGTAGGCCAGTAATCCTCAGACTTGAGCCTTGACAGAAAGTAGCAAGATTACACAAACATGTTTCACAATTTCAAATCCCGAGAAATGACTTTCAGATTAGTGACTCATAATTTCATTGAAAGGAATCCAACCCAATGACAAACCTAAACCTGGTAGGAGAACCAGTAGAAATCATGGACCGTGAGGTCGAACAGTTGAAGCAAAGATAAATTCCTATCGTGAAAGTTTGCTGGAATTCTCGAAGAAGTACCGAGTTTACTTGGGAACGAGAAGACCAAATGCGACTAAAGTATCCACAACTTTTCACCAAGCCAATTTCCGAGACCAACACTAGCTGAATTCAGGGACTGAATTCCTTTTTGGGTGGGCGACTATCACACCCCATGATTTCAGGTCATTTTTCCTAACCTCAACATCTTACTATTCACCAATTACTATTTATCGATCACTATTCATCATTTTACTATTCATCATTTTTGAGGTCAATTTGATATTCCGAGAAACATTCAAAAAAAATTTCTATTCACATGACACTATTCATTTTCGAGAGAAAACCACTATTCATGTGCATTATTCATTTCATCGTAAACTTAGTTTACGGGTATTCAAATTCGCGTAACCGTATTGGTTCAGGAGCGAATTCATGCATTATCATTGGGATATTTTATACGGACTAGAAATAGTCTGCATATTATCATTATGACACTTGCATACTTTTCCACTCCTAGGATATTTAAATTAGTACTTTCGTATAATTAACCTTTACGTTTAGTTATTTCTAAATAAATGTTAACACGCGATCAATAATGTGACTAACACGTCCGACACTCCCGACTATGATCCCAATATATTTTTATATTCATTTTATAATATAAAAATTATAATATTAACTTACCCGGTGTTTTGGAAATTTATTTAATTATTATCGTAAGTTTACTAAAATTACGACGGTTTTCGTAGAAATTAAATAATAATTATCTAAACACTCAATATTTATACCCAACATATTTTTACAATTTTTACGACTTTATTATGTCCCGGTTAACTCCGTTAAAATTTATTTTTAATTAACTCGGTACCCGGTATTCCCAAAAACTATTAATATACACATAATAATACAAATACTCACCAACTATCTTACACATTCCCCACTTTTCTTCCCCCCTCCATTTTGCCGCCCCCCCCCCCCTCCATGATAATCCTCTTACACACTTGAAATTTTGCTACTAACTCTTACATGTTGTCATAGAGTTTTTATATAAAATATATATATACCAATAATTCACATTTCTCATCTCATTTCACCAAATCTACAAGTAAACTTTCTTTCTTCTTTGCTTTCTTCTTGGGCTCGGCAAACATCAAGAAAACAAGCAAGAAAACTTAATTTTCCAAGAACTAGTAATATTCAAGTATAGTTGGTACTCCTTTTTGGGTTTTGAAAGATAAACTCAAGGTTTACATAGGTTTTTCATCCTCAAATCTCATTCATCCTTCAAGTAAGTGTAAGAAACTTATCCTTATGATTTTATCAAGTTTTTACAAGTTTCATATGATATATATACTAGATCTACATGCATATGCTATTTATACCACTTTATTTTAAACATAACTAACTTTTGAGCCCTAGAAATTGATTATAGTTAGATCCACTTGATTTATGATGTTTAGGAACCCATAACACCCTAAGAAGGTTTATGGTAGGATTAGACTAGTTTTGTGGTGATTGAAAGTGGTTTGGTTGAAGTTAGAACTAGATTGGAACCGTAGAAGTGGTTTTTGAAACAAAACAAATACCTACTGTCACCATTTTTAAAACGTGGGAAACTCAGTAGGTGATGGGAAATTTTTGACCAAAGATTTAGAAAATACTTTCAAAAATGAAGCCGTGAGCGAAAGAATGGATTAAAACGAGCTTATAACGAAGAAGTTATGATTTTTGCAAGTTAATAGACGAAAACTATTTTCTGAAAAACTGCATGCTGTTTGACATTTTTCGACGGACAAATAGAGGCGTTAGACGTAACCTAGTGGAGCCGAGCTATCGAAAATATATTAGTACATACTAAGACAAATCCGTGGATATAAAGAACGAGGAAAATGAACTTAAAACGACTAAGTTATACACGTTTTAAAATCGTCAAAACTATATATATATTTAGTCACTACTAGAAATAATATAACTACGTACTAAATGATATATTTTCTAGATTTCTTATTCAAGGATTTTATTCTTAACTAATGAAGTACGTACGACCCAAGGTTGATTTATGCGACTAATAGACGTTATTTTTAAGGTTTTCAAAACGAGGAATATAACACTAACATTTTATATACGATATATCACGGCAAGTTTCTATACTTCTAATTGGACTTATTTTTCCTAAGTATGGAAATTACCTACTTTGACGATAACAAGTATTTTCAAGTTACGAGTGGTATAGGTATCATGTGCATGTGCATTCATTACATCACGGCATGATCTAAAGCATATCGTTATTACTCATATTAGGTTGCGGCTAGTGTTCGCGCCTTGTTGTCCCGATTATTTCATCACATTGTACTATCACTTCAGGTGAGTTTTCATAGCCCCGTTTTCAATTACTTATTTGATTTCAAATCCCACGGGGGAGAATACATTGCATCAATTACTTTTGTACATGCCCAAGTATTCAATTTCATACATTGCTTAAGTTGCCTTACTACCAAGTTAAGTCCCCTTTATTATCTTGGACCGTTAATTATATTGCCAAGCGAGAGTGAGTGGATAGATCTATCGAGGGTGACGCCTCCATTTGTGTTTGGGTTGCTCCAACGGGTACGAATGCATTTCATGTCTAATCTATTTGAGTGTCTGGTAAACACTCCTTTGGGGCCAATACAATATTATGTCTAGCTTCGGGGTCATGAGCTTAAGAGACAATGCAGCATTTTTGACATTTTGTCGGTTTACTTTATACTTATGGCTAATGTACATACGATTTAACTTACAAACCTATGGAATTCACCAACATTCGTGTTGACGTTTTAGCAATGTATTTTCAGGTTATTAAGGTAGCTCCTGCTTGCATGCATTTGGACCTTCATGGAGTCGCGGAGTCGACGCGTCTCACGTATATATATATATATATATATATATATATATATATATATATATATATATATATATATATATATATATATATATATATATATATATGTCCTGCACTTATAAAACGTTTGATCTGGATTGAACTTGTTTTTCATAAACTTGCAACATTTTTTGGGACCTATGTTTTGTAAACTCTGAATGTTTTAATGATCAAACGATGTATTTTTCCAAACGACACTTTTGGTCGTTCATTGTAACTGTAACTGTGGTGCTATGACAGTCACCCCCAGGTATTCCATTTCCGCTTTCATTCAGGTATTTTGGGGGTGTGACACGTTAAGTAATCGGGTCGACATGGTATGAATTATAAACATTTATATGTTCGTGGTTAAGGGTCTTGGTAATTTCTTCTCCGTTTCATTTTTCGGTCCGTTTATTATCATATTCTTCTGGTTTTCATGCGTGCATGGTTGTGAGGTTTGAGATCGAAATGGTTCATACTTCTTGACAGGTTGTGGTTTCTTGTGAGGGTCTTGTTTGTAATCTGTTCGTGTGCTCTTTCATGCATGGGTAAATTATACATGAGAATGTAAATAACTTGTTATGATCTAATAATTTAGTATGGGTTGTATATGGGTCGTGTGTGCTAGAATCATGGTTGGAAACATTATTAATTGTCCATTATAACCTTAAAAGTATTAAATAACAATTCCGGGAACTTACTAAATATGAAAACTTGCTAAAGTTGGAAACATGCTAAAACTGGAGAGTTACTAAAAATAGAAAGAAACCTAAAATGGGTAGTTTTATTAAAATGAGCTTATCAGTAATACGTGATTGTTAATTCGTATAGGTTCCGTGAAGAGGAAGTGATCCGTCTCTTGTGACTCTTTTCTCATTTGCTTGCTTTGCATAAGGTACAGATATTCTAACCTTTCAGTAAGGTTTCTTATGATTCATGATCCGTTTCATTGCCACTATTATGATTTCTAATCTTTATACGTCTGATATCATAGGTTCATTTGATAGTATAATTTCGTATGAAGACCTTTTTAAAAATATAACCTGATGACTTTTGAGAAAAACTATTTATGAACTGATTTATGTGATTACGATACGATGTCAGTTTTATATGAAGGTTTTATTACTTTTATGAAATGTGTTTTTAAAGGAATACTTTTATGATAAAAAAGGTTTTAAATAATTTTTAAAAGTCCTTAATTTGTTTTATTCTCTAAGATTCCTCATGACTTTCTTTAATATTTTTCGGTTATTTAATTTCGAATTTTGAACATTTGCTATAATCCCTTTTGCTATTCTGAACCTTTGATTTGAACCTCATGATATGAATCTTTGATTTGGACATTTGACTTGAACCATTGCTATGATCCCTTATATGATCCATATTTGATCAATCCATTTCTGTTATGATTTGCTTGATTTTTTGTTGCATGCTATAGTTCTTAATCTTATAGCATTCCTATGCCTTATTTGTTGCCCATTATTTGATTAATTTGTAGCCAGTCATGGGGAGTCCAAGGCCTTGCCACTGATGCACCAGTGGTATTGACATTATCTGTGGAGGTGGGTTTTAGTCCACATCGTTCCCTTTAAGCTAGCTATTCTGGCCTATATTTATTATTGTATATGTTTACTTAGCCTAGAGCTTTGTGCATATATATTTTTTCTGCAGGGGGCGTATGGATGCATCCTAGGTACTTTGTTTTGTTTTGAATTTGGTGAATGGGTATGTGTGTGCAATACACTCCATTTCACATTTGGTACATCAAGCTAGCTACTCTATGTACAATTTGATATATGATTGTTGGGCATTTCTGTTACCTCTACTATATATGTGATCCTTGTTGTTCTAACTTCTTTATTGTTATTCACTTATGTTTTCCTTAGTTCATTTGCTTACACTTATGATTCGTTTCATTTTCCTTTGATTCATTTGATATTCCTTATATGTATTCCCTTTGATCGTGTTCTGTTGATTCTATCATATGTTCCATAATCTTCGATATTCGTCTCAACAGGTTTGCTTGGATTCATTTCGGATTCACTTTCGTTTCCCTTTTGTTATTAGCTTTTGTTTGTTTATATCGGTTCACTGGGCTTTTTAAGCTCAGCCGCATTTCTTTTCCTACAACAGGTTTTTACTAGGAAGCTAGATTATGAGTGGAGAGTACTTTGGACTTAGAAGACTACACTTGGATAGCTATTCGGGATTAGAGATGATTAGAAGTGTTTACATTTTCAGACTTAGTATTTTATTGATTATCCTCATTTGTAACCTTGTACATCAGATTTTTCCTTAGTAAACTTGAGATTCTTTTGTATTACTATTTATATGCTTGTGTTTGCTTTGATATATCACCATAATGTAATACTTCTACCCTTATCGGGTTGGGGTGTTACACAATGAACTGAAAATAAAACTACATCTACATTTAACCTACTCCTACTCCTATTGACTAACTAGCCAAATTGTGAGTGAGGAGTCTCTATATATAGCCACGAGCTGAAGGTTCTGGAAGTAGAATATCCACTGAATATACTTATTAGATCCCTTTGTGCTTCTCTTATCCAATCATAGCCCTTTGATCGAATTAATGAGGTGTTCCAACCAATAAGAGTGCTTCAAGCTGCCTTGGTGTCATTCCCTTACATTCTCTCTCTGACACGTGAGTCAGTCCTCTAGAAAGGAATCCAATGATTGGAATGACATATTGCTTCCAATAATACTCTGCCACGTGGCCATGTGAACCAATCATGAGGTAATTATCTCTTTGTCATGCTTAACTCATGCGGGTTTACCTTCTAGAAGGTCTAATTATTGGTTAATTTATGGGAAATGGGGTAAATCGTTGTGAATAGTAATTAGGGTTCATGGTGATTCTGAGAAGGGGATGTACGGTAATTGATTTGGGGAGCAGGTAAAGTTTTATTTATTATTATTTGATGAGTTTTATTTTACCGAGGATGGGTAAACGGTTGACCAGGCATGGGTTGGGCTCAAGGGGAATTTGGGCTTTGGGTGGTTTTGTTTTATTCTTTGGACTTGGATTAATGTTTGGACTAGGACCATTTGTAATTTCAGCTTTTGAGTGTTACTATTAAACAAGGACCAAATATGAAATTTCAGAAACTTCAAGGGCCACAAATGCATTCTTCATAAATGTATCCAAGGACTTTTCATGTCATTCTTGAAAAAATGAAGGGCCAGAGTTGATCATTCTTCAAATTATTCTTCAAGGACCAAAATTGTCAAACTCTAAAACTCTAGGGACCAATCTTGTAATTTCTTCCATCTTCCACAAAAGCGTCAATCTTGTCAATTCTCCAAACTTTGAGGACTTCTTTGGACTTTGTAAGCTCAGCTTTGACTTTTAGATTCCCGGCTTTGACTTTTTGACTTCATTCCACTCTCGTGCTCGTTTTTGCCGGTTTTCGTTTGATTTTTGTCTTTTTATAAAATATCCATACCTGCGCATTCACAATAAAAAAACACACTTTCTTGGCAATTTGGGTTAGTTTTTGGATTATTTAGTCTAAATTTGGAGAAGAAAAGGTGAGTGAATAATCACTCACCAGTGCTCGGCGAGCTACACATTCCCCTCTAATAAAGAGATGATTGGTATGCTTTTTGAAAGTGCTATTTTCTTATAATGCCATGTTCTTTCTTGCAAGTGGAGCTCACTTGACATAGCAGATCTAAAACTAAAGGACAAAAACAAAACATTCGAAACACAAAAAGCATCTTAACCCAACACCATCGTAACTCATAGGTGATACTATAGATTTGTTGTGTTTATCTTTCAAAAAGTTAACTACATTAATGTTTGTGAGAATGATTATGGATATTGATGATCTCAAGTAAGAATATTCTTCTATTAATAGTTGTAAATGGAGTTTGTATAAATAAGTATAGTGTTTTGTGTACTTTAAGTTACGTAGTTATTAGGGGTTAATTTCTGATTAACTAATGTTGTCAAGTAGGCTTCAACATGTTTTCATAGGTTTTGGATGCAAACTCTATGAGATTGGACACGGAGATTCAGTGGCATATATCAAAAATATTTTGTTTGAAAAAGCAAATTGGGTGCAACACAATGACTATATTTGCAATTATAAACTCATTATATAGTAGCTATCTGAGTTGCAAAATTTAATATTTACTCTACAAATAAATTGTGTATATCTTTATAAACAACTCTTTGATTGAGACATAATAAACCAAGGTTGTGTTTGTTTTTCTATTAAAATTATTTAATATCTCTTAATGACTTTTAAATTTGAATCGTTAAAAGCTTTTGGCAATTAAAGGTGTTTGTTTTTTTTGGGGTGAGGAAAAAAAACCGAAACCGAATCGAAAACGAAAAAAACCGAACCGAAATAACCGACTGAAACTATAAACCGATGGTTCGGTTTTTACTTTTTCAAAAACCAAAAAATTCGGTTCGGTTTCGGTTTTTGTCCAAAAACCGAACCGTAAAAACTAAACCGAACCGCTTCAATTATATAATAGCATATAACTAATATAAAGTAAAGAAATAACTAAACAAAACTAATTTATAAATTTATATTAATTTTGTAGGTGGATTTATAATATATTTATCTTTAACGTTTATATGTTTGTTTTCATATGCGTGTGTTTACTTTACAATATATCAATACTTATATGACAATGATCATACTATGTGTAAATTCAATTGCATGTGTGTATCTCATTTATACGTGTGTAATTTTAGAATTATGCGATAAACATTACTGGGCTTATCTTGACAAAAAAAAAAAGTAAAGAAAAATAACCAATTTTCTAGGAAAATCAACTTGGTTGGCTTAATTGGCTACACACAAATATAAGCGGTTACAAACCGAAAAACCGAACCGCGAGAAACCAAACCCTCAAAAAACCGAACCGCCAAAAACCGATTGGTTTCGGTTTTGAATTTTATAAAAACCGAATGTTTCGGTTCGATTTTGGTTTTAGCCAAAAACCGACCCAAACCTAACCGTGCACACCCCTAGTTTTTTTCCCCCTGTTTAGAGGCGTTAAGAGGTTTAAACCTCTTGCCCAACAAGACTTGGAAAGGGATCTTGTTGCCTGTTAATGATCTATAATCTAGTTTTTGTATTCTAATTATGCAAATGTTTACAAATTAACAAATAAAATTATTTGATTTAGGTTCAAAGTATTTCGCCGCAGATTCAGATTCAGATATTCGAATCGGATTCAGACTCAGAGCCTCTTAATAAACGAACGACACCTTAAAGTGTTGTTCTTCATATGGCACAGGGGATGCTTATATATAAGGCTTGAAAAAGATAATGCGTTTCAGAAATAAACGTTATCTGCCTTCTAATAGAATCTGAATCATTGAACAGGCCATTGTAACACTTATCTTTCAAATTTGAATTCGACTTTGATTTTAAATTATGTAACATAATCTTAGAGTGATTATAGAAAAATATACTATTCGGCCTATGTTTGTGTTAAATGTTACGTATAAATATTAATATGTAAATGACTAGTATAAAACCCGAGACCTCGGGATTGCACACATTGCAAATGAGAATTAAATATTAACAAATATTAATTGTTATGTATATTTATTAATAACACAAGTATAACGACTAAATGGTCGTTAGTTGTTAACCGTAAGTACTAACTATCGTTAAGTGGATAAGAAAATGACTAAGAATGAAAATAGGAGCCGAGAAGGATCCGGAATCCCCTTGTACTCCTTAGGCCGGTCCTGTAGGGGGAGGGGAAACCCAAGCCACATCAAACTTGTCTTCCAAGTTTTTACAAGTATATATACAAGGCCTAGGTTCATTCTTTCACATCTTTTGTGCACACACAAAACCCTAAGTCTTTTCTTTTCTCCTTGTTTTCTCCTTGACAATCTACTCAATCAAACCCTAAGGTTTTTGGGTCGAAATATTTATAAAGAAAAATACTTGTGTTTGATCTTGCAATCTATTTAATTCGTTATTAATTTGTGTGTACAAGAACGAGGTAACAACTTACTATAGTTGTTATCAAGAGATCGATAAACAAAACGGTAAGGGGTTTAACATTGATCTATTATTACACAAGTTCAAAATTTATTGAAGTGCATACGGTACATTCCTTTTTATGTTTTGGTTAATCTTTATGTGTTATACTTGATCCTAGCTTCGGCAATATGTGTAATTTGATTATTAAATTCTAACAGTGGCATCACGAGCCATGTATAACATGTAATTGATTACTAAAATGTAATAAAAATCAGATCTTTAATTGTTTTAGATACATGTTTTGATCTAGGGTTTTTCTTTTTTATATTTTAAAAAAAAAAAAATCGAAAACCTAACCCTAATTTTGGGAGGGGAGTCAATTTCCATGAAACCCTAATTAGGGTTTGTGGTTTTAATTGATTAACTTGTAATTAATTAGAAACCCTAGGTCATTAACAGGTTATTTGAACGTATCTTTGTGACCTATGTGGTAATTGTTATGCTTTAATCCGTGACAAAACATGCATGTTAGTCATGGATCATTAATTGTTTATTGATTTTGTCGCATGTTTAGATAAATCTAAAACTGGGGAAGACCTCAATATATTTATTAAAATCAATTTATGTGCTATGTGGTATGCGATTGACTTTGGCCTACGCAATTGACTTGTCAATGCATGTGGCTCACTTCCTTCAAGGAGAGAAGGCCTTAGTTGATTATATGCATATTAAAACCTAGAATTGATTTTGTTAAGATCTTTTCTAATCAAGAATGCATGTGGCTAATTGTTTCACCTTTATAATTGTTATGTTTATTAGTTGTTTGATTTGTCTTTTAATTACTTGTTTTATTGTTTTATTTGTTGGACATGATTGTAAGAAATAAAAGGGTAATTTTTTATAAAGAAAATAATTCGGACTAATAATGGTGAAACTTTAAGTGATAAAGATTGAATCTTGTGGTGTCTTATGTGCCAACAGTGGTTCGCTTCGCACGGTAATTGGCTCCCAGGCGAGACTAGCAAGATTCATACTTTATTACATGTTTTAAGATTTAATCCATAAAGTTTTGCTTGATTGATGTTTTTGTACACATGGTTTTAAAAGTAACTCCTTTAAGACAACTTCAAAGTGATGGTAAGAAGGCTTGGAAAGAGCCTTAGAGTCTGCCTTGGTTATCACACTTATGAATACGTCTTAAACGTATTTCTTTTATCTTCATTCTTGTACAATGTCATCTTAAGGGTGATTTACCTCAATTCCACGAATGTGGGCGATAATTGTAGGTTCTTTTTTAATTGGTGAACCTGATACCTCAAGTAAAACTTTTTGTATTAATCTTAAGAATTGGCAATAAAAAGGTTTTAAAAACTTATGCTATAAAGATGAGTGCATGCATCTATACATGTTTTGATTGTCACATCAAAATTAAATAACTTAAATTTAAGTTACATGCCATCTATCTATAAGGAACACTTGGAGTTATAATTTAGTAAACGTGAGACCTAGGCTAAATTTTAATAACAAGGTAAAATTCTGTTAATGCGTGAGACCATAGATAGTAATTTTAATGATTCTAAGGTAGACGACTTAATTAAGTTGTGTGTGAGACCTAGAACTTAAGGCATGAGATGGGATGAAACATGCTTACAAGGCAAATTGATTAATCAATTTGAAGTAAATCCCATAATGATATAGGAATTGGAAATCTTGTTTGCCAATTATTGTTCGACAGATTACCATCTTTAATACTTTCACCACTAGCAGATCAACTGATGTGGTGGAATCTATGTAAAGTTGGATCCTAGATTTCAAGAAAATTAGTTGGTTATATGAATATAGCCTTGGGTATTATATTTTCTTGGAGATATTTATTATCGAAAATACTAATGTTTGAACTTCAAAAGTCTTATGAAAAGTCTCATGCAGTTGAATTGTATGAGTCTCTTGACAAACTACACAGCTGCAAGCATGGCGATGGTAAACCATTTGAAGATTATGTGAATAAGATGAAAGAATACTTTGATCAACTTCACATAATTGGATTTGGTTACCCCTAGAATGTTGAAGTGAACTTGATCAACAAGTCCCTTCACAATTGGATTTTGTTCAGAACTTCAACATGCATTGCTCGGGGAAGACAGTCTCAGAATGTGACATTTCAAAATTTTCATGTCATTAATCTTAATATTATTTAACTATTCTATTTTTAAATAATTAACTTTGTCGAAAGTTATCCGCGTTTCGTCATAACACGTTCAATTCATTCAACCACGATTAGACTACGTCCATTCTACACATTTTATGCATCATTGTTTCCTTACAATCCTATTTTAAAAGTCACATTTCAATTTTTCCATTTTTACGTAAACCTTGCACCGTTACGTTTTACCCAATTTAAATTTACATATTAAATTTTTAACAACGTGAACCAACCTCTTATTCTATTACAAATTTTTATGGAATTCATTATTTTTGTTTCTAGTCGTTTTAACGAAATTGTCGTTTTTAACTAATTTTGCATCGTGCCTTGGATATATATCCGTTAAATCATTTAAGAAATCAACAATTTCATATTTTTAGCTTCTAGAGCTTAATTATTTCTATTTTAGTGTTTCCCGAATTTTCTCGCGTTTTAGCCGAAATCTGTGTCAAAATAGTATGTTCAAACTTTGTAACATTTGATTTAAGTGTTTTAACACAAACTAATGTAATGTAAATTTTTAGAAAAATAAATACATATAGTTAGCCAAACGCTCCTTTTATAATTTTTACTTCCCCATCAAAACCAAAAACCAAACACTCCCCCTTAATTATTTTTTTCTTACCTTATATCAATATATACCCAATATACCTTTTATAAATAAAAAAAAAAACACATACACCACATCACAGATATAACAGAAAACGTGTCCTGATCCTCTCCTTCTCCCTACTGTTCGACAATTCAACCCCCAAAACCACCAAAAATCTTCATCTTGATTCCTAAAATCCCTTCCAATCACTCTAAAATTTATCCTAAACTAACCCTAATCAATCCTAAACAAATATAATCCATCATGCATTGATTTTTTTAAAGATTATAATTTTTGAAGATTTCTTAATTTTCCAAATTGGAAGCAATTAAAGGTTGAAGGGTTACTAAGGAGCTAAATTGGGTTAACAATGAGCAATTGTGGGCAAGAAAAATCAAGTTTTTGATTTCGTTTGTTCCTCCTTGTGTTCGACCAAATCATCAAAACCACAAGGGTTTGTGGTTTTGATCATCTTCTTGTTTCTATACCTCTTTTGTAAGTATTTTCTTTGATCTTAATTTGATTTTTTGGTTATATATATGCATGCATGTTTATAATCTAGTACTTAGAATCCATGTGGTCATGTGTGAAATATTATTAAGGTTGGATTAATAGTTGGGATGATTCTGGAATGGGATTAGGCTAGTTAGAGGTTATGGTGATATTGTATATTGCGAAAATTGAAGTTTGAAGGGGTTTAAAGCTACCCATTTTAGACCAGAAAGTTTCAGGCTTGTTTCGCCTAGGTTGAAATTTTTGAAACTGATTTTTGTCTTTTGACTATGATAGAGGATGTTAATATGAACGTTTTAATATAAAATTCGGATTCTAACTCTTAATAACGAACGTTTGGCGGTCATTTGAAATTTAGAAAAATTATAAATTTCCAAACAGCACTTCTATAAAATTTAGTTGCTGTCAGATCTAAATAAGGGCATTTTCGTCATTTTCTGGCCCGTTTCGGCCTTCGGCCAAAACACGAAAGTTGTCCGAAACAACGTTTTTAGTCTACTGTTAGGAATTGGGGAGTGAAAGTGCGAAAATGCGGGTGATTTTGATTAAAAATCAGTTCTACATTTTTTCTTTTAAAATGAAAGCACTTGTTTTATAAAAAGTGAGCTGATGCAGTTTTTAAACGGGGTTTTGAGCCTTTTCTGGTCCGAATCGGCCTTCCGTTAAAACACGAAAGTTGTTCGGAATATCATTTTGCATTAAATCTCTTTCGGGTCCGAGTCTTGAAAATGTCATCTAGCGGGTCGTTTCGGACGGGTCAGATTTGGAGAATATATTACAAAAGTCAATCTTGACAAAGCTCTTCTAATAGTCTAGTAGCATTATGAAATTGTTTTAGCGTGAAACTTAAGTAAAACTAAATATTTTGCGACTAATAAATTAGTCGTTGGCTTTGTTTATGTCTAATAGTCTCAATCGTGGTAATGGGTCAAAATGGGAATTTTTACTAAAAAGTTACATATTAGGTGGAATGAGTTAAAACGAAGTATAGTTATTATGCGAAATACTTAATGAGTCTAATTAAGAGAGTTTAGATGTGTACATGGATTCTAAGGAATATGATTATACATGTCGACTAATTGTATACATTTTATATGTGTATGCAATTTATGCATTTTCTTTATCACTTCTATTTCCTTAATCGCAAGCCACCTTTGTCACACAAACCATTTTATCAATCGATATTGTTTCAAATCATTATTCACGTTAATTCAAGCTTAAATTATCAACATCTCAGACTTCCATATTATTCAGGTTGCCTTTTGGAGCCATTCCTACTATAACTATTGACATTACTTTATCCTGTCTACCGTATCATCAAGGTGAGTTCATAGCCTCATCTTTACTTATTTAAATTTTTTATAAACCTCGCGAGGGGGATACATGCTAGTTTTACAAACCGAATACAAGTAGCTTTCGTTTTGGTATGCTTGACCCAATTACATGATTTATAGACATCAGACATTGAGTATTTCTTGCCAATTAAGTCCCCATCATGAACCGTTAATTCCGTAGGGAAACGCTGGTATTATGAATATGCATATTAGGCTTGGCGGGCTTGGCCGAGTGAGTAGCGCTCACCTTTCAACGGTCACATAATATTGAGAGGTTGTGGTAAATGGCAAAGCTTACCCTTTTCGGGGCACCATTAAACTAGGTCAAGGTTCGGTTTCATGAGCTCAATGCTATAAATCTTATTTCCCGACATGTATTTGTTATATGTCTTTTATAATGAATTATACTTGTATTCAACTGATTACATATTAAACTCTATGAATTCACTCAACTTTATGTTGACTTTTTAGCATGTATTTTCTCAGGTATTATTTGCTAGCTGAGCATTGGGAGCAATCGGAGTCGCGTGGATATCAAATATTGAAGGACTTGTTTTCTACACATTCGATAATTTTTTATCTTTAAAATATACATATGTGTCATGTTTTTAATTCTTGTAACTTAACTTTTAAATAGAAATTGTTGGGACCTTTGTACTATGATTTATCAAATCGAATGTGACATTTTATTAAACGTCTCTTTTGAGGTCGTTTTATGTAACTTATGTGTATGAACTATGAAGTGACACCCAAATTGGTATTTCGCTGCGTTGTAAATTTTGGGGGTGTCACAGAATGGCATCAGAGCATTAGTTATAGTGAAATAGGTCGTTTTCAAAACCTAAACTATAACTGATTTTCGAATTTTTTTTAGTCTTTCACCATTGTTCGATATCCACGTACGCTTGCTCCCAGGTAACTTATATGCTCTATTTTTCATCTATACTTCTATTATATGACTAATGAATATATCCCCTAGTCATGATTTCGCTCTCTCATGCCTATCTTATGATGTCATACTATTTACTTTTTATCGGTCGGTTATTTATACGCTGAGCACTCCGAATATCGCGTACTTCATGTTTTCTTATTTTCTTCCTCGAACGTCGATACTAGTATTGTATAAGGATACCCGTACATATATGTGTTACTCTCTTCTCAAATCCTTACACGTGTGTGTAGTACTATGATATGTATTAATGAGTTCGTTTACTTTAAACTTTTATGAACAATGCGGTGATCTCTGAAACATTTTTGCTACTTTACTCTATTTCCTTTTGATAATACTAACATTTAGTGTACTTTGTCAATTCCACTAGTTATTTTATTGTTCACCTGTGAGTTTGAACATTCTTCTCATGCCTTTGAATCATGTATGTTGTTTTCGTTATCCATTGTTTTGAAAGCTTCCAATTGATGGGAGTACGACCTTAACTTGTCATCCCGGATTGTGCTATCCTTTGGCACTTACCTTTGCGAATGGGATTGACTAATGTCATATTATTATTCTCGTTACTTCTTCTTATGATTTTGATGAATCATATCGTTAATTAGACATCCTTTTATTTATTGTAACACTTGATCTTTATGTGTATTTTGTTTTGTGACAGGCATACTTAAGTAGGATGATTTATAATCATCTTATTGAAATGAATTGGGACGCTTCTTCATTTGAATAAGGAAATTATAAACCGCCGAACCATAAATTCATAAATCTTTACTTACATAGATTGGGACGCCTCTTGATATAAGTGACGAGATATGAATGAGTGGGCTTAAATGTGTCTACCATAGCGTGTGTACGAATCATTCTTTGGGCTATGAACTCCTCTCGACTCGTAATTTGTTATGTGGATTTTTTTTTTAATTCTTGTATCGACCGCCGCGAGCTTTATAAGCTAAGTGTAATGTACCTTTATCCGCTTCCACGAATTGACGACTTGATAAATTCCTTGTCTCCTATTGTTTTATCACCAACACTTTTATTCTATCCTTTCCTTTAAGGACCCTCATGACATTCTATTCGTTCCTTCATACCATTGCTTACACATTAGGTGATTTCTATCTGATGAGGCGAAAAATGATCCGTTTTTAGGGGGTCATTTAAGCCAGAATTCGAATTTATTTGATCAAATATTGCCCTAAATCGTTCCTTTTGTGATTTTAGGTACTTTGGGAGTGAAATCTGGAAAAGGAAGCAATTCAGACGTTTTTGGAGCATAAAAGTGAAGAAAACGCCAAAGTCTTAATTTTCCATGCTGGGAACAGTAGGTGACGGCGTCAAGAGTAACTCCCTGACGGCGTCAAGAGCAAAAGTCCATGACGATCCAGTACAGATTTGAAGGCGTCACGAAGGTAGGTCGTCAAGAGTTAAAGTCATGACGGACTGGAAATGATTAAGTCTTGACGGCGTCAAATGTAGATCAAGGCAGTCCGAGAAGAGTTTTGGCGGCGAGGTGACGGCGTCACAATGTTTGTCTTGACGCCGTCAGACCCCTTTTCCTATATATAGTTTTCTAATTTTTACACATTAAAAGAGAAGTTTTGGGAGAAACCCTAAGTACGATTTTGGTGTAACTTTACAGGTTTTTCAAGGGTTCCAAACCCTTGATACCTTGCATGTGTAATCAAGATAAGTGTTCTTTTAATTCAATCAATATGTCTATGTGTTGGTTGTCTATATCTTGTTCTTGTCTTAATTCCATCATGCTAGGCTAGATCTATCTTGTGTTTGCTTAGATCTAATGAAACCTAGATGTTAATTATGTGTTGATTACTTGTTTATTCTTGTCTTGGATGAATGATTTATATGTTAGGCTTAAGAAAACTGGCAGATCTCCAATTGGTAACATGCTTGAACGTCTTAAGAAACATGAACCGACGCGCACTAGGGCTTTATTGTTTGTATTTAATGCATGAGCCACTGTTTACAATCCCTATAGTTGTGCTGGGCATGGTGTAGGAGGAGATAAGAGCTCATAGAATTGGGGAGTTAAGTGTGCCACCCCATGAATGGTATTAAGGAATACGATCCGTCATCCATGCAATTATAACAAGTAATTAACGTGTAAAAGATGTCTAGGGAGTAGTGAAATCTAAGTAAACACATTTTCTCCAATTACTGCTCACAACTTTAGTATAATTTAGTTTATTTTCATTTTTAGTATTTTATTTTGATTGTCTCTTTAGTATTGGGTTAGTTGATTAGCAACTAATTCCGCCCAAATCCTTCAAACCCGAGATTTTAACTTGCTTTCTAAAAAAAATATAAAAATACAAAAGGAATCTTCCCTCACCTTTAGAACTAGTATTTAGGTTTTCTAACCCTAGCGACACTATTCCTAGCTGAACGATCAATCCCCCGGTACTTGTCACTATACTATACTACAACGATCAGGTACACTGCCTGGTGGGGGTTGTAAGCTTCTCAAGATCCCTTGAGAGGTAAAGCCTGGTGCAATTCCCACGCATCAAGTTTTTGGCGCCGCAGCCTGGAGAATAGTTATTGTCTAGGTTAGAATTTCTTTTTATTAGGTCTACTTGCTAGATTCCTTTCTAGTAAGATTTTATTTTTATTTTTAGGTTCTCTTTAGTCTATCTTAATTCTTTGTGTCTTTGTTCGTAACCACCCGACATCATGGACAACGGGAACATCTTTGAACCCGTCATCCCACCACAACAAAACCCACCATTAGAACCCCTTAGGCCCCGAACCTTAGGAGAGTGTTCCCGACCTAGCCACCAAGGCTACCGAAACACCATTGAGCTCACCGGAGCCAATGTGACCCCCTTGCGATCCGACACCATCCGGTTGGTGCAAAGCGGATGTGCATTCCATGGACTTCGTTCTGAAGATCCAAACCAACATCTTAAGGATTTCCTCAAAATCGTAGATTCCATAGACCTAGGTGTTGCAACTAGAGAGACTACCCGTTTACGCCTATTCCAATTCTCTCTACGGGATCAAGATAGTCAAGGGCTTGAGCGTTTACCCGCGGGATCCATCACCACATGGGATGATCTCACCACTCGTTTCCTTACTCAATTTTTCCCACCGGGGAGAACTACTAAGCTTAGAAATGACATCTTGATGTTCCAACAACGTCAAAATGAATCTCTTTATGAAGCATGGACTCGTTTCAAGGACTTACTCCAAAAAGTCCCTCACCATGGCATAGATCTTTGGCTCCAAGTCCAAATTTTTTATGACCATATCGACATCTCCACGAGGCGAGCCATTGACCAATCGGCCGGTGGTAAGCTACGTGATCTTAGTGCGGAACAATCATGGGAACTCATAGAAGATCTTGCTCTCTATGACAACGAAAGTTGGAATGATCCCCGTGATTTAAACAAAATGGTCAAGGCAATATCTTTGCCTTTGAACAACTCTAGCACTCCCGACCGTAGGATCATGGAACTTGAAGGTCGATTCAAGTTTCCCATGAAATCCTACGAAGCTCCTAAGCCTTCAAGCCAAGTGAATAAAATCACTTCTTCATGCGAATTATGTAGTGGTCCCCACGACACTCGTGATTGTGTGGAACTCCCCGGAACAGCTTTTGAGGACTACGCATCCTCACGTACCGACGAAGCGGGAGATAAGTGGTACACTTTCAAGCCCGAGCCAAACACTTACGGTGATTCATACAACCCCTCTTGGAAAAATCACCCAAACCTTAGGTGGAAACAAAATCAACCCAATTCTTCCAATCCGCCTAATCGTTACCAACCTAACGGTCCACCATCCAACCGTACTTTCAACAACAATCCTTCTAACAACTATGGTAGTACCAACAATCTTGAAGGATTGATGTCAAAGTTCATGGCATCTCAAGAAGCACGCATATCAAAGTTTGAAGCCGATTTCAAACAAAAGCAAAGCGAGATGACCACTAGAATTGATGCATTGTTGAAAGTTCTCAATGACCGAGAAATGGGAGCACTCCCAAGCGACACGGTCAAGAATCCGAAACTAACCGTTAATTCCATATCCTCAGTTTCATCACCCACTTCGTGTCCACAATACTACTCGGTTAAATCAACGAGCACGTGTTTCAAACAAAACCAAATTCTTCAAAAGGACCAATCAAATAAAACACCCAATATAGAACCAGTCAAAAGTGTAGTTGAAACACCCCCTACACAAGACCTTGACGATGAATTCAAAGAACTCCACCTTGAACGTCCCGTCATTGATGTCTTAGCGCGTGCTCCTTACTATAGTGCCCTCCTAGAAAAATATGAGAAGTTTAAGCTAGGTAAAAATGGGACCACCTTCATTCAAAACAAGTTGCCTAAAAAGCTTGATGATCCGGGTATATTTGTTTTGCCTTGTAAGATAGAAAGATCCAAAGCTTTCGACACACTAGCCGATTTAGGGTCAAGCCTCAACTTGATTCCCTTATCCTTATTCACCGCTCTTAAGCTAGGAAAGTTAGAGGAAACGAAGGTATTGATAGGGTTAGCGGATGGGAGTATTGCCCACCCGGTAGGAATGATTAAGGATGTAGTTGTTCATGTAGGAAAGTTAACTATATTAGTGGATTTTCACGTCCTAGACATGGTTAATGACACTACATGCCCATTATTGGTAGGGAGAGGATTTTTAGCAACCGCTAGTGCCATGATAGATTGCAAGGAATACAAGATAGCGGTAGGTGAAGGCGATACTTGGTCGGTGTACGATGTAAAGAAGCATAGTTATGATTGTGATGATGAACCGACACCGCATTGGGTAGAGATGAATAGGAGACCATCTAGATATGGACCTTGGATAGAAAGGAACTTCATAGGACCTCAATGCCCATTTTATCTAGAAAAGGATTTCGTTGAAAAGACACATTCGGTAGAACAACTCATAGCTAGAGATGAAGAGCTAGATCCCTTTGAGGACCCCTTAGTCTTTAGGAAGATGATTGAGTTCTTAAGCGTAATGCCTATTAATATAGAGATACATAAATGGAAAAGAGAGGGAGACAAGTGTAAATGGAGGTGGGACAAGCCACCTAAAGAAGGTGACGGATCATGGCATATGAGGATGACTTTGTATGATCCGGATGGAGAAAAGTTTGAAAGGTCATACCATACTAAGGAAACCGATAGAGAGTTGAAACCTAAGTTTGATCCCAAAGATGTCCTCAATGAGGAACTCACTCGTATCACGTAGTAACCCATGACCTTGAGTCTAGCTACAAGACTCGTAAATAAAGAAAAGCGCTTCTTGGGAGGCAACCCATGTTTTGTGTGATTTTATTTGTTTGTTTGTTATTTGCTTCCGTATGCATGCTTAGTTTTTATTGTTGGTAGATCATGTTTCTCAATTAAAATGTGGAAATACTTTACTTTGTTGTTTTGGCCTAGTCTTAACTCCACCTAAAAGTATTTTTGCAAAAGATAAGTGTAAGGGGAAACCCCAAATATGTTTTCAAGAAACAAACCGATCATGATTCTTCACAATATTAAATGAACATGTGTATTCGTATTTGTTAGAGTCAAATGCTTGTATTGAGTCATAATGAAGTTTTGCAGGATTTTCCAGGAAGTAGGACCAAGTTTTTCCAGAAATGTTCCGGAAACTTAACATAAGAATTTCTGTAGGTCAATTCTGACGGCGTCAAGAGTTTACTCTTGACGGCGTCAGGTGTAAAAATCTGGAAATTTTACCGGTTTTGTTTTTCTAACGGAGTCTTATGGTTTTTGTGAATTATTAAGTTTTATAATCTCCAGGAGATCCGCAAACTTCATTTCACAAGCATTATATCTTATCTTGTTTTCTAGGATTTAGTAACTTATATAGGATGCCGCCGATTTTACGCGAGGTTGTCTTGTCTATTTTATCAGGTTTTACAGGTTATGTATGACAAGAAGATGATTTATATTCTGGAAGGGAAGCTTTGATTGTTCATTTTCTTGGAGGAAGATTTAACCTGGCCACCCTATTATCCATACCGAGCGAATCAGGGGAGTATTTGATTTCATTCTCTTTACTTTTTCGCTTTTACATTCTTTACTTGAACATTGGGGACAATGTTCATCTTAACTGTAAGGGGAGGGTAAAAAGATGATACCTTACATACGCACTTTCGCTTGAGTTTGCTTTGTTTAACGGTAGATGTGTAATAAAACTATGAGAAATACTTGTTAGTGTAATTTTAACGCCAAATTTAAAATTTTTTACAACATTTAGGAGTGAAACTTTAGCCATAGCAAGCGTCTCATGGATAGGAGATCGTATGACTAGCACATAACCGTATATTCAGAAAAATTTTCCACCCAAATATGTGAGGTTCGCCTTTAGATTTGATAGGAAAATCATTTATTATTAGTGCTTATGAGTGTACCGGTAGCATTTAGATTCTAGAACTTGCGTTAGTGATGCATCCCGAGGCCGCTAGTGAGACTACATTCGTGTAGTAGGATTTACTACATGATAAGAGGCATTAGGATCACCCTTGTGTTAAACCCGTATTATAATTAATTGACCATTTAAGTCATATTACTTGGCTAGTTAAGTCAACTAATTTTTCCCACACCCTTAGCGTTGTACTCATTTTTAGTACACGAAACCCCTAGTACACCCCTCCGAGCCTATCTTTTCGTTTCTAACTTTGAGCATTTTACTTAAAGGAAGAATTTGTTACACCCCACTTAAATGTACAACCAAATCGCCTTAGCCTTCCGCGTATGCGCTCATTTTTAGTGCATTATTGTTAATTGTTAAACCCTAAGTTAACTATCTAATTGATTACATGGTTGCTAAGTCGAGTCATATCCTTGTACATATTGTTTTGGGACGATTGGGACTCATGGGTAAAGTACTTATTTATGGAGTAATGGGGAAGAACATCATTTATTACCCCCATA
Source organism: Artemisia argyi (assembly GCA_030686995.1). NCBI lineage: Eukaryota > Viridiplantae > Streptophyta > Magnoliopsida > Asterales > Asteraceae > Artemisia > Artemisia argyi. Next base: position 109,233,733 of record CM060692.1, on the reverse strand, counting down.
TGTGCGTTGATCTTAAAAGTGCTCCAAGTGTTTTGATTTTCTTAATTCGAGTCATTAGATTAGTTTATTGTAAAGTATGTAAAGATTCAAGTGTAAGGGGAATTCCCATCCCCTATGATGTATTATTTTGGATGGTAGGGTAAGAGTGTATGCAAAAAAAAAAAATAAAAAAAAAAAAAAAAAAAAAAATCAAGAAAAAGAAAAAAAAAACATACGGACTACCATCCCTTTTCATTCTATGTTTATTTTATGTTTTTGTTATTTTTCATTTATTAGCTTAAGTCAAGTCTAGTCTTGGCTTAGCAACGTCATATTGTACATGTAATTGACTAAGATTGTTAACTCGCCACTAGTAAAACTTCCTTTATCCAACAAAACAGTGTATTTCATATCCCTACACCTAACGTTACAACCCTTTAAAAGACCTCTTTGATAGTTTATCCTAGGTGCTTACGCCATGTGGTGGAGGTTTGATCCTTTCCCAAGCCTATGGTAATCTATTTTGCTATGACAGGTAGTGAGAGATATCTTCCGTTTCCATATTGTAATTTATGCTTTATTACACCCGAGAGATGTGAGTATCTAAACACTAGTTGTGAGGTGCTTGTGTATGACCTCCGTGCTTGTCTATTGGTCTTTAGTGGAACGATTATTTGATGTAATTACTTTTATATTAGTGTTAAATGACCCCTAACTTGTATTTTGAGTAGAATAAAAGCGCATTTGCTTGAGGACAAGCAAATCTCAAGTGTAAGGGTATATGATGAGGAGAAATATGATCCGTTTTTAGGGGGTCATTTAAGCCGGAATTCGAATTTATTTGATCAAATATTGCCCTAAATCGTTCCTTTTGTGATTTTAGGTACTTTGGGAGTGAAATCTAGAAAAGGAAGCAATTCGGACGTTTTTGGAGCATAAAAGTGAAGAAAACGCCAAAGTCTTAATTTTCCATGCTGGGAACAGTAGGTGACGGCGTCAAGAGTAACTCCCTGACGGCGTCAGGAGCAAAAGTCCATGACGATCCAGTACAGATTTGAAGGCGTCATGAAGGTAGGGCGTCAAGAGTTAAAGTCATGACGGCCTGGAAATGATTAAGTCTTGACGGCGTCAAATGTAGATCAAGGCAGTCCGAGAAGAGTTTTGGCGGCGAGGTGACGGCGTCACAATGTTTGTCTTGACGCCGTCAGACCCCTTTTCCTATATATAGTTTTCTAATTTTTACACATTAAAAGAGAAGTTTTGGGAGAAACCCTAAGTACGATTTTGGTGTAACTTTACAGGTTTTTCAAGGGTTCCAAACCCTTGATACCTTGCATGTGTAATCAAGATAAGTGTTCTTTTAATTCAGTCAATATGTCTATGTGTTGGTTGTCTATATCTTGTTCTTGTCTTAATTCCATCATGCTAGGCTAGATCTATCTTGTGTTTGCTTAGATCTAATGAAACCTACATGTTAATTATGTGTTGATTACTTGTTTATTCTTGTCTTGGATGAATGATTTATATGTTAGGCTTAAGAAAACTGGCAGATCTCCAATTGGTAACATGCTTGAACGTCTTAAGAAACATGAACCGACGCGCACTAGGTCTTTATTGGTTGTATTTAATGCATGAGCCACTGTTTACAATCCCTATAGTTGTGTTGGGCATGGTGTAGGAGGAGATAAGAGCTCATAGAATTGGGGAGTTAAGTGTGCCACCCCATGAATGGTATTAAGGAATACGATCCGTCATCCATGCAATTATAACAAGTAATTAACGTGTAAAAGATGTCTAGGGAGTAGTGAAATCTAAGTAAACACATTTTCTCCAATTACTGCTCACAACTTTAGTATAATTTAGTTTATTTTCATTTTTAGTATTTTATTTTGATTGTCTCTTTAGTATTGGGTTAGTTGATTAGCAACTAATTCCGCCCAAATCCTTCAAACCCGAGATTTTAACTTGCTTTCTAAAAAAAATATAAAAATACAAAAAGAATCTTCCCTCACCTTTAGAACTAGTATTTAGGTTTTCTAACACTAGCGACACTATTCCTAGCTGAACGATCAATCCCCCGGTACTTGTCACTATACTATACTACAACGATCAGGTACACTGCCTGGTGGGGGTTGTAAGCTTCTCAAGATCCCTTGAGAGGTAAAGCCTGGTGCAATTCCCACGCATCACTATCACTTGTTCTATCTTCGTTGCTATCTTGTTACTTTGTCAAAATCCCGAGCACAAAATGCATTAAGCACCTCCTTGGGCTTCTATAAAATTTTTATACATCTTTATAAAAATTTTACAAATATTTCACAAGTATTTAAATTACCAAAATGACCTTCTTAAGTTAAAGAGTCGGTTCTAACCACCCTCTTTTGTAAAAATCATAACCAATATTTATAATGACACCATGCCCTATATTTCAAATTACACTTTTTATACATCATATTTTAATCACGTCTTGAGGATATGACTGATTTAAACTTCGTTTCAACTAATGATTTCTAAAAATTTGAAAATAGACATTCTACAATCACAACCACAAACCCGAGTTTCAACATGGTTTTTATACATGCTTCCATCCCAAAAATCTTTAAAACGACCAAAAATGATTAAGAAGAATTGAGTGCCGGGACGTCGCTCTCTTAAGGGGTACGTGCTGTGACATTTCAAAAATTTCATGTCATTAATCTTAATATTATTTAACTATTCTATTTTTAAATAATTAACCTTGTCGAAAGTTATCCACGTTTCGTCATAACACGTTCAATTCATTCAACCACGATTAGACTACGTCCATTCTACACTTTTTATGCATCATTGTTTCCTTACAATCCTATTTTAAAAGTCACATTTCAATTTTTCCATTTTTACGTAAACCTTGCACCGTTACGTTTTACCCAATTTAAATTTACATATTAAATTTTTAACAACGTGAACCAACCTCTTATTCTATTACAAATTTTTATGGAATTCATTATTTTTGTTTCTAGTCGTTTTAACGAAATTGTCGTTTTTAACTAATTTTGCATCGTGCCTTGGATATATATCCGTTAAATCATTTAAGAAATCAACAATTTCATATTTTTAGCTTCTAGAGATTAATTATTTCTATTTTAGTGTTTCCCGAATTTTCTCGTGTTTTAGCCGAAATCTGTGTCAAAATAGTATGTTCAAACTTTGTAACATTTGATTTAAGTGTTTTAACACAAACTAATGTAATGTAAATTTTTAGAAAAATAAATACATATAGTTAGCCAAACACTCCTTTTATAATTTTTACTTCCCCATCAAAACCAAAAACCAAACACTCCTCCTTAATTATTTTTTTCTTACCTTATATCAATATATACCCAATATACCTTTTATAAATTAAAAAAAACACATACACCACATCACATATATAACAGAAAACGTGTCCTGCTCCTCTCCTTCTCCCTACTGTTCGACAATTCAATCCCCAAAACCACCAAAAATCTTCATCTTGATAGCTAAAATCACTTCCAATCACTCTAAAATTTATCCTAAACTAACCCTAATCAATCCCAAACAAATATAATCCATAATGCTTTGATTTTTTTAAAGATTATAATTTTTGAAGATTTCTTAATTTTCCAAATTGGAAGCAATTAAAGGTTGAAGGGTTACTAAGGAGCTAAATTGGGTTAACAATGAGCAATTGTGGGCAAGAAAAATCAAGTTTTTGATTTCCTTTGTTCCTCCTTGTGTTCGACCAAATCATCAAAACCATAAGGGTTTGTGGTTTTGATCATCTTCTTGTTTCTATACCTCTTTTGTAAGTATTTTTTTTTTTTTTTTTTTTTTTTTTTTTTTTATCTTAATTTGATTTTTTGGTTATATATATGCATGCATGTTTATAATCTAGTACTTAGAATCCATGTGGTGATGTGTGAAATATTAATAAGGTTGGATTAATAGTTGGGATGATTCTGGAATGGGATTAGGCTAGTTAGAGGTTATGGTGATGTTGTATATTGCGAAAATTGAAGTTTGAAGGGGTTTAAAGCTACCCATTTTAGACCAGAAAGTTTCAGGCTTGTTTCGCCTAGGTTGAAATTTTTGAAACTGATTTTTGTCTTTTGAATATGATAGAGGATGTTAATATGAACGTTTTGATATAAAATTCGGCTTCTAACTCTTAATAACGAACGTTTGGCGGTCATTTGAAATTTAGAAAAATTATAAATTTCCAAACAGCACTTGTATAAAATTTAGTTGCTGTCAGATCTAAATAAGGGCATTTTCGTCATTTTCTGGCTCGTTTCGGCCTTCGGCAAAAACACGAAAGTTGTCCGAAACAACGTTTTTAGTCTATCGCGCGTAATTGGGGGTGTAAAAGTGCGAAAATGAGGGTGATTTTGATTAAAAATCAGTTCTACATTTTTTCTTTTAAAATGACAGCACTTGTTTTATAATAAGTGAGCTGATGCAGTTTTTAAACGGGGTTTTGAGCCTTTTCTGGTCCGAATCGGCCTTCCGTTAAAACATGAAAGTTGTTCGGATTGTCATTTTGCATTAAATCTCTATTGGGTCCGAGTCTTGAAAATGTCATCTACCGGGTCGTTTCGGACGGGTCAGATTTGGAGAATATATTACAAAAGTCAATCTTGACAAAGCTCTTCTAATAGTCTAGTAGCATTATGAAATTGTTTTAGCGTGGAACTTAAGTAAAACTAAATATTTTGCGACTAATAAATTAGTCGTTGGCTTTGTTTATGTTTAATAGTCTCAATCGTGGTAATGGGTCAAAATGGGAATTTTTATTAAAAGTTACATATTAGGTGGAATGAGTTAAAACGAAGTATAGTTGTTATGCGAAACACTTAATGAGTCTAATTAAGAGAGTTTAGATGTGTACATGGATTCTAAGGAATATGATTATACATGTCGACTAATTGTATACATTTTGTATGTGTATGCAATTTATGCGTTTTCTTTATCGCTTCTATTTCCTTAATCGCAAGCCACCTTTGTCACACAAACCATTTTATCATTCGATATTGTTTCAAATCATTATTCACGATAATTCAAGCTTAAATTATCAACATCTCAGACTTCCATATTATTCAGGTTGCCTTTTGGAGCCATTCCTACTATAACTATTGACATTACTTTATCCTGTCTACCGTATCATCAAGGTGAGTTCATAGCCTCGCCTTTACTTATTTAAATATTTTATAAACCTCGCGAGGGGGATACATGCTAGTTTTACAAACCGAATACAAGTAGCTTTCTTTTTGGTATGCTTAACCCAATTACATGATTTATAGACATCAGACATTGAGTATTTCTTGTCAATTAAGTCCCCATCATGAACCGTTAATTCCGTAGGGAAACAATGATATTATGAATATGAATATTAGGCTTGGCGGGCTTGGCCGAGTGAGTAGCGCTCACCTTTCAACGGTCACATAATATTGAGAGGTTGTGGTAAATGGCAAAGCTTACCCTTTTCGGGGCACTATTAAACTAGGTCAAGGTTCGGTTTCATGAGCTCAATGACATAAATCTTATTTCCCGACATGTATTTGTTATATGTCTTTTATAATGAATTATACTTGTATTCAACTTATTACATATTAAACTCTATGAATTCACTCAACTTTATGTTGACTTTTTAGCATGTATTTTCTCAGGTATTATTTGCTAGCTGAGCATTGGGAGCAATCGGAGTCGCGTGGATATCAAATATTGAAGGACTTGTTTTCTACACATTCGATAACTTTTTATCTTTAAAATATACATATGTGTCATGTTTTTAATTCTTGTAACTTAACTTTTAAATAGAAATTGTTGGGACCTTTGTACTCTGATTTATCAAATCGAATGTGACATTTTATTAAACGTCTCTTTTGAGGTCGTTTTATGTAACTTATGTGTATGAACTATGAAGTGACACCCAAATTGGTATTCCGCTGCGTTGTAAATTTTGGGGGTGTCACACAGAATTACTCGCATTGCTTGTTGATTTTGAGAAAGGTCTACCGGCCAAGGTCAAGGCTCCTACCCGCAAGTGTAGGCGATTCATGGGGGGAGAATCCAGAAGAAATCACATGTGAACAAAGGGAAAGGGAAAGGTGATATAGGCAAGCAGGTCATGGCCTACCAACCACAACCCAAGATGAAGCAGGATCAGTGTTGGATCGATATACTCTGACCAAACTACTTTGTATCTTGTAAGGTTTTAACAATCTTGAATAACTCAAAACAGTTAATAGTGAAACAATGATATTACTTTGTAAAGTATGTGGAATCTACTAACACAAAGCTAAGAAGAACTTTGTTTATATTAAAACAACTCTTTGAACCTGCCTCTCTAAATACAAGTTCACTAACAATCCCTAACTTTCTCTAAAATCGTTTTCGTAAAACTCTAAGACTCTTAGAAAACTTCGTATGACTTTTTCTAAAACTTGTACGTCTAAGACCATCATAAGGCTCCTTATATAGATAACCTTAAGTCGGTTTACATCATCTACTTGAACGACAAGTAATTATCCCTAACTAATTCTAGAATATTCATACAATATTACATAGTAATCCTTTAATCAATATTGCACTTAAGTCCTTGTTCTTCGAAGTACTTTGAATAATCTTCAATAAGTAGCAGTACTTTGACCTTGATCAGCATGTTGACTATTTAGCAGTACTTTGACAAAGCAGTACTTTGACTTCATATCCCAACAATCCTCCCCTAACTTGAACTCCACTTGCTTGATTTCAAGTTTCTTTGCTTTCTTTGATCTTCAAAATCTTTATCATTCAGGAAGATTGTTTCTTTATCTCTTTTCAATCCTGTATGTCAAAGTGCTCTTGATCATCATCTTCTCAGCAACTCAGCAACTTTTTGACAAAGTATACATCAAATCTTTTAAAGTTTCATACTGTTCTCATCACTTCCAGATGTGTAACCTTCTGTGAGAGGTGAATCATTGAACTTTTAATGGATTTTGATGACTCTTTACCAAGGCCATTAACTCTGGAGTAGCCAATGTTTAGGTTAGAACAACCATGGTACATTGATAACCATATGATTTTTAGCAAATCATTAGCTATCAACGGATTTGAGTAGTCTTTACGAATAGCCGTTTGGTTTTGGACTAGTTAGTTCTTTGATCTCAACCATGGTGAACTAATTACCATAAATGGTTTTCCACGGCCTTTACCATAAGCCATTTTCTTGTGGGCTAGTCAACTCTTCACTTTTACAGATATGGTGAGTTGAATACCATACAAATTTTAGTGAGTTGTCAACTATAAACGGATTTGATTATCACATCAGAGTCGTACCCTCATTATGAGTCAAACTCTTTCTTGTCTATTAAACATGGTGAGTTGATTACCATTTGCTGTACAGTACAAGTACTAACACCATGTTTTATCCTTCAAATCCTTTTGTTTTTATCATCTTAAACATCAGAAACTTTTATATTATTTTATAAAGAACTTATACTGGTTTTATGCAGCAAGCAGTACTTTGAGAAAAATACTTTTTATTCAAAACAAATCATACCAGTACTTGTGCAATATTACTCTTCTGGTTTAGTCCACCTGATAAATAGCTTAATTACCATAAAAGCTACTTCAGTTTCATCTTCAAGCTCCATTCCATGATCCAACATCATGATCATAAGTTCTCTTATCAGAGGATATCTTCTTTCTGCTAGCATGTGAATCATGGTACCATCTTCCATCTCAAGTGAATGAACTCCTGATGATTCAAAGAATCTCCATCTTGTTATCTCCCAATTTTCTTGATCATTCCACAGAGTATCATTACTTGTTTCTCCTGTTTCCCAGATGGTTATCAAATCTCCAAGTAAGATTAATCCCACTCCTACTGTTTCAATATTCTCATAGTATGTTTGCACTTGTAAATATAAGTTGTATAGATCTTCTCTTTCAATTATATGCAAAACATCCCATAGCATGTTAAACACTATAAAGCTTTCATCTTCTCTGTTGAACATGAGATAGTTCCCTTCTTTTGATTCAACCACAGAGAATGAGATAATCTTTGAATTATTTCCAGAGTCTTCTATTTTCTTGTTCTCAAAATCAACCACTCTAAAATAATTCTTCAGTTCATCAATTGTATCTTCATGTATCATTTTAAGCTTCTTTGACAATTGATCATCTTGAACAGCTTTCTTTCTTTTTAACTTTCTTTTCTCAGCTTTTTCCTTCCTTATATCTTCTAACTTCTTTGACTTATCAACATCCATAGACAAAAGCTTTCCAAATCTTTCTTAATAGACTCTTGTAGTTCATCCCATAGAGCTTTCACTTCTGGATATCTTAACTTTTGTAGATTCTTGAATCCTCTTCTTTTCAAGAAACTAATCATCCAGTTTCTCTCTTGAGCATAGTCATAGGCCATCTTGTAGCAGCAACTGGCTTTCTTATCTCTTCTAAGTACTCTGCATCATACACAGCTTGTTGCTTTCTAGCAATCTCTTCATTCTTTGCTACCTCTATTTCTCTCAGCTGTGCAAGAGTAAACTTCTTCTTTTTCTTCTTGATCTGTTTCTGCTTCATGATCCCTTTTCCTTTATCTTTTGGATCTAATTCTTCAGATTCAGAAGAAGATTCAGAGACTTGTTGTGCATGCTCAGAAATATGTATACCTGAAGGTCTATCCAAATTGAGCATTATCTGAGCTACTGTCTCATCATCACTTGATGTATGCTCCTTTACTTCTTCTTGCTGGATAGGATTGGAAGGACCAGCTTCATCTTCAAAAGTCTTTGTAAAAGGTCCAGCTGTAGAAGTTCCAATTCCATCAATATCCATAGCAGTAGTACCTTGCAGACCAATACTTTCATCAACAGTACTTTGAACATCAGTACTTTGATTGTGAGTACTTTGAATATTTTGTTCTCCAACATCTTGCTCAATAGCTTCTTCTGGAACAATATTCTCATCCTCTTCAATCTTTTTCTCTGGCACAAAATTCAAAGGTTTTTCTGGATAATTCCATAAGTGAGTATCGTCTGAATATTGAACTCCAGCATCATCTTTATTCAAATTATCATCTTGATTCCTCCCCAATTTGAAAGATGATGTCTTCTTGTGACTCTTCTTGGACTTAGAAGATTTCTTGGCTGATTTAGGCTTTTTCTTTTGGAATTGTTTCTTTTCTTTCACATAATGCCTAAAATTCTTCACAAGTGGCCACACAAACCTTTTTAACCTTCTGAACTTGTTTCTCAACCTTTTAATCTCTATAGCCTGATTATCCATGACTCTCTTCACTCTTCATAACTCCCTAGTGAAGGCATAATTATCCAAAGTACCCTCAATTCCCTCATCTCCTCCAGGTGTTTGAAACCCACCTGTGAAAGTATAATCATTGGGAGAAGGTACTGGAGTATGTTCTGAAGCAGTACCTTGCAGAGAAGTACTTTGTGGAGAAGTACATTCAGCAAAAATAGGTTTTTCCCTAGAAACAGATATTGAGGGAGTTCTTTCACTTAAGTCATCAGGTTGTGGTGAAGCAATAGGTGGTGTAGGTGTTTGTACTAATGCAGAATGCTCAGAATGATCAGATTGGTCAGCATCATCAGAATTAGCAGAACCACTAGCTTCAGCAACATCATCCCTAACAGCCTGTGCTATCTCTAACATATAAGCATTAAGAGGTGTATTGTTACCAGAAAAGTTAACTCCCTTATGAGACATAAAGGTAAACACCTTAGGTGGCATCCTAACAGTAGGTATATAATCCTGAGGTTTTTGTATCCCATCAAGTGGATTCTCTAAGAAAAGTTGAACAAATCTAGGATACATCAATAAAGGTGATCCTGCTTTAATATGTGTAATCATACCATCAAGGATCATGTAAGAAAAGTTGAATGGCTGATTGGTAACTAGGCCAACTAATGCAGAAGCTATGGTTTGTACAAATTGATTCCAAGCAGTACTTTTGGGACTTAAGCAATGAAGCAAAATATGAATAAGATATTCCCAATGAGGACTTACCATTGCTTTTTGAAAAGTAATCTTGTTCAAAGGACCTTCATACCCGATATCTCTCAGTGCATCCCAAACCTCTTGTTTAGCAAACAAAACAGAGCCTCCCTCATCATCAAACAACAAAACCTCCCTGATTGATGCCTCAGTAACACGGATGGCTCTCCCAGCAACTGTAGCATGAATAACATCCTCTCTATCTTCTATCTCAGCCCTAGCCATAGCCCAAAACGCTTGTATCCAAGGACCAATAATCTCTGGGTTGACTAAAAGTGAGTAATTGATGGTGGTTCCGGTGAGAAAATCAATGATTCCATGAAAGTCAATGTTCCTCTATGTTTTCTCAAGGTTTGCAATCATGTTATGTTTGGTGATGGTTGGTCGGTGTGCCATTGCAATTATGATATGAGAAAAGAATGGTAATCGTTGATGAACTTGGTGGATTTGATGAAGGATAGTCGTGAAGGAATACGGGTGTATAAATATGAAAAAGATATGAGTAAAAAGGGATAATATACAAAGAATCACGGTGAATTAATTATTTTACCGTTATTTTTGGAAGTTATTTTCCCCATATCTTTCGAAAGTTTGTTACCCGCATTTTTGACCATTGGAACAGTATCCTGACACGTCAGCATACCCTTCAGAACACCAAGCAGTACGTTCCATATAAAATGGAGCAGTACTTTCAGTTGTAAAACAAAGCAGTACGTTGGGCAAAGTACTTTCCTATCAAAATATCTTTAGTATTGACTGTTTGACCAAAATATCTTTGAAAGTCAACCCGAGATAATTAATACCTTTCCAAATTAATTCCCAAAGCTACCAACGCAAGTAGAATTGAATGAGCATCATTAAATTCCCTTACAACGTCTCTTGCTTATAAAAGAAATTTTCCACCAACACATCTCTTTCATCAACACTTGTAATACTCTCACAAAAACCCTAGTGAACAACATGAGTCACTTTCCTTTGGTGTACATCTCTTCTGATTCAGATGGCTCCACAGATTCATACATCATCTACTATTCTGACTTTGACTTTGATGCTGATGCAGGATGGAGTGGGTACTTTCCTCCTGATGTATCAACCTCTACCGTCACAGATGTAGCAAGCACTACCAATCCAAAAACCCAAGAAAAAGGTGTATGTCCCTACTTCTGGTTCTTCTTTGGCAAATGAACTTCCACATGCCTTAACCCAAGCCCTAGAATCAGCCATAAAGAACATGAAGTGGCCTGCTCCAAGAAAAGAGAGACCTCTCAAACAAGTACTTGGCCTGGCTTGCCCAAGGAAGCAAGCTTCTTTTGATGACAAAAGAAAGACTTCTCAAAAGGGAAAGCAAAGTTATCAGGGGAAAGGAAAAAGGCCAATGGAGTAGGGGTGTATAGGACCATAGAACAACCTTAATCACTTGTGAATCATGCTTAATCCTAGAGAGAGAAAGTAAGTAGAGAGAGAGAGAGTGGGAACTCTAGTGTGTGAAACAATGACCTATGTTATTACTAAGAGAACCAACCTCAAAATGAGGTATTACAAGAGTATTTATACTAGTAGTCTAGGGCATCACTTATCTTTTACCTTATTACATTAATGGCCCTTAGACTTTTCCAAAACATGAATACTAAGCATAAACGTCATCATAATGATATTCTAAAGCAACCTATAACAATACATTAATGACCGACACTTTTTATAAATAAAAATACGATTCTAACAATCTCCCCCTAAGTGTTGGTCATTGAAGGTTGTGCGACGTCATCATCTTTGTCTTTAAACTTTAACATTCATTGCTCTTGACGTCTTTAATAATCACTAGATGAATCATAGTTCATTGTTCACCGTTCTTTGTTCCTTCATGCTTTGTGATCTTCGATAAATGACTTTTTATTGTTCTTTGTTGTTGTTGTGGATATATCTGCCTTTCGTCACTTCTGTGTTTGTGGTGGGTGTCTGCCATTCCAACATGCTCATACGTCTTTAGTCTTTGTCATACATACATTTGTTATTCCCGTTCTTTCAATTTGATCTTTGTCATTTTACTTTGTAGATTCTTCTTTTTGGCGTAGAATCTCTCTTTGACTGTTGCTATCCTTTGATCTTTGTGAGAACTTTCCTTTGACTTTGTGATGCATGTATGAACATGTGGAATCTTTCGCCATGGAGATGATGTATAGCTGCAGGTAAACAGTTAGCAATAAATCAACCGGTACTTACAGATAAGGAATTAGAGATCGTCAATAGCATAGTGTGAAGACTCCTTCTAACCCTTACCAAGGCCGTTCCCATGTCAGATACCCCCGAAGGAGCTTACGAGACCTACTAAGTAGCTCAATGACTGGGTGAGTCGCTGGGGATCACTCCACGACTGTAGACCGTTTGAAACCACCGCGAACACTAAGCGTAACCCATAAAGAATTACCGAAGTGATCTGCTGTCAGGGCTGTTTGATGTTGACCCTGGCAGGAATTTTTGTTCAATCATTGAGAAATAAATTAGTAAATTCTCTCATAAACGTTCTCGGCAGATTTCTAAGATCTGCGAAGGACTCGATAATTTACAGCTGGTGTCCATTGATGTTGAACACCAGTTGTAGAAATACTAAGTGTTCCTAAGAGATCTTTGATGTATCTCATGGCTCTAGTATCGATAAGTGCACACTTAGGTTTCCTATGCGGAGATTAGGGAGAGGTCTCCTGTTTCAATATCAACCAACTCTAAGAGACAGGTCGATAGATTACACTGGTTCCCGGTGAGAATGAAACAAGCTCTTTTAAGAGAACTTGAGTGGCTAGAAGGTTTAGTGCAGTGCGTCACTGGGTCCATGACGTCTTTATCTTCAATGCCGGTGTCACCTGAGCAACTACCAGTAGCATACGAATTGAACCCGGTGTCTGCCCTAAGGTTGAACATATGGAGGGCTATTTCTTTTCACCCTTTTTCATAACTTTTCTTTTTAATTCTTCAACCCCTTCTTTCTCCTTTCTCATTTTCTCCTTTTATTTCAATCATACCTAAGGACTTCTAATTCTAATCTATTGGAATTGTCCTTGGGTAGATCCCTCCGGCTCTGGCGGATCATAGGACGGTTTTTCCAAACCTTAGTCACCTTATAACTCCATGACTATCCTATAATTGCCATAAAACCATTTATAGAAAATCTCTCAAAGTGTTTATGATAATAAAACACATTGTTAACACTTCGAGAGTTTTGCATTTTCTTTTGAAGGACTCCCCCTTCACATGTGCTCATGAATTTTTTAAGAAATTTGCACATGCGTGAGGAGTTTGCATTTTTTGAATTGATCCACTTTCAGTGAACATGACCGATTCGAGACACGCTTACATCACTAGTTAGACTAGCTTGAAATTATTACCCGTCCTGGTCAAGTCCAAAGAAAGTCTCTCGAGATGGTACATTCTACTCAGACAAGTCCTATTCGAGACACGCTTACATCACTAGTTAGACTAGCTTGAAATTATTACCCGTCCAGGACAAGTCTTTTCGATTACTGACATTTTAAGCTTCGTCAATTCATTGGTACTATCTGAGTCGAGCTCTTTTGAGATTCAGTCACAATCTTTACACATTTTGATCACATTTTAATCACGTCTTCTCCCCCTCAAAAATAGCATATCGTTATATTTTTTATATCAACTGATTAAGAAAAAGCTTTTGGAGAGAAAGACAGATTTCATTTTGCATGAATACGAAACATTTTTGTTTTTGTACTCCCCCTTAATGATAGCGCATTTAAAAATCAATTAAGGGTTTAAAGGGAGTTATCTTGAGCACTAATTTTAAGAGATTTTGAGAAATCTTTTGAACAATCTTGAAAAAGTGCTCAAGAATTCTGTTTGAAAACGAGTTTTTGTTTGAAGTCTTTTTCGTTTGTTTAGACTCGAACTTTTTTGAAAAATATTTCATCCTTGAAAATACGAGTCCTGGATTTGAAATAATCAGAAGTCATAATTTGGGTCCTTATTTGAAATCTTTTCGAGTTATTATACCCGGACCCATGTTTTGAAAAGATTTCACTTTGAAGCACGGGTTTCGTACTGAAGTATACGAAAGCCATCGTGAAGAAACTTTTGAGAAACGACATGTTTTAGAGAAACATTTTAAAGAACTCTCGTTCAAGCATCTGTACATGTCCGTATCATTGTTGAATGACATTTCTAGAAACGTACAGAATATTGATTTATACGAGAGACATGACGTGAGAAGAATATTTTTGGATTTTTTTTATTTTATATTGTTTTTGTATTTTTTGAAAATTTTATATTTTTGTATTTTGTTTTTGTTGGTTTTTCAAATTTTGTATTTTGTTTTTTCAAAAATATTTACAGCGAAGCGATTGTGAAAAATATTTTTCAAGAAGATTCGTGAAGACATTCTAGCTCCTCAGGAGTTAGGCTTCGCATGCTAATTCGTCGAACTAAATAGTCAAACCGTTCTTTTGGAAGGGCTTTAGTAAATAGATCGGCGAGTTGGTAATCAATCTTAACGAAAAATAATTCAACAGTACCCCCTTCCACGTGTTCTTTGATGAAATGGTAGCGGACTTTGATATGCTTCGTCTTAGAGTGATGTACGGGATTGCACGAGATGGCTATGGCTCTTTTTGAGTTACAATACATAGGTATTTTGTCAAAAGTAAAGCCATAATCTGTGAGTTGTGTCCGCATCCAAAGAACTTGGGCACAACACGCAGATAGAGACACATACTCGGCTTCGGTGGTTGATAGCGCAGTACCATCCTGTTTCTTTGACGACCAGCTTACTAGCTTTTCACCCAAAAAATTGTGCTCCACCTGATGTACTTTTTCCTATAACTTGATCACCAGCATGGTCTGCATCTGAAAATGCTGTTAGATTAAGCCCCGAATCCTTTGGATACCAAAGTCCCATGTTAATGGTGCTTCGTAGGTACCGAAAGATCCTTTTAACCTCTTTGAGGTGAAGTTCGGTAGGCTTTGCCTGAAACCGTGCTAATAAACAAATAGCAAATTGAATATCGGGTCGACTAGCAGTTAGGTACATGAGAGAACCGATCATGCTCCGATATTTCTTCGGATCAATGGGTTTCCCAAACAAATCAGCACCAATTTTTGGTGAAGTGACCATTGGTGTACCAACAGAATCACAATTTTCCATTCCATGTTTTTTCAAAATCTCTATTGTATATTTAGCTTGATTGATAAAAATACCATGAGGGGATTGATGTATTTGTAAACCAAGAAAGAATTTTAGTTCCCCCATCATGGACATTTCAAATTTACTTTTCATGAGATTTTCAAAATGTTTTGAATGGTTAGGATTGGTTGATCCAAAAATTATGTCGTCCACGTAAATTTGAACGATCAAAATGTCATCTTTGAATATTTTGATAAACAAGGTGTCATCAACCGTTCCTTTGGTGAAATTTTTTTTGAGCAAGAAAGATGATAGTTCGTCATACCACGCTCTTCGAGCTTATTTTAAACCATAAATGGCTTTCTTAAGCTTGTAGACGTAGTCTGGATGATCTTTGTCGATGAATCCCTCTGGCTGACTCACATACACTTCTTCTTTCAGAGTTCCATTCAAGAAAGTTGTCTTAATGTCCATCTGATAGACTGTGATGTTTTTGTGAGCTGCATAGGCTAAGAAAATCAGGAGTGCTTCAAGTCTAGCTACAAGCGCGAATGATTCTTCGAAATCTATCCCTTCTTCTTGTGGATAACCTTTAGCCACGATACGAGCTTTGTTACGAATTACAGTCATTTCCTCATCCAGTTTGTTCTTCCACAACCACTTGAGATCAAGAACACGTTTATCAAGTAGTCGTTCAACAAGTTCCCAACTATCATGTAACAGGTATTGAAGAAGTTCCTCCTGCATCGCTTCAATCCATGGGTATTCTGCCATTGCTTCCCGAATGTTCTTAGGTTCTTTGAGGCTGAGTGAGCAAATGTAAATGCACAATTCGAGATCGGTGGCAAGTTGTCTCCTCATCTGAACTGGCTTTGAAGGTTCACCAATAACGTGTTCAATTGGATGGTCTTTAGTCCATTTGAGTGTAGAAGGGTACCTTGTGTTAAACATATGTGTGTTAGATGGTTCTTGTAACCTTGAAGAAGAATCAGCAGAGTCTGTTGCAAATGGGTTTTCAAATACTTCTTCATCTTCTAACGCAACATCATTTGAATTATTTGTTGGTTCTTTTTGAAAATTTGTGTTTTGGTTTTGCTCATCAACTCTTGGTAGATCAGTTTCAATAACTAGAGTTGCTGGAGTAGATGTTGATGATGCTGAGGGAGTTGATGCTTCAGCTTCCACTGTTGTAGATGCATCTGGTGGTGGTGGTGGCCGATGGTTTTGAGCGGGTGTAGCGGAGTGTTGTTGAGATGCATTTGTCCGTGTTGGTTGAATGAGCTCCTTGAGGCACGAGTCCTGAACTGATGTGTCCAGAAGTCTGACTGTTTGGTACGAGTCCTAATCTGGTTTGATTAGAAGCCATCGGATTAAGCGCGGGTTCTAGAGCGTATCTCTCAGAAGCCATTTGTGAAATCTCATCAAACTTCACATTCATCGTCTCCATTATCCTTTTTGTTCTTCTATTATACACCCTAAATGCCCTCGAGTTTTCTGAATATCAAATGAAGATTCCAATATCACCCTTAGCTTTCAACTTTCCTAGATCTTCTCTGTCATTCGTCGGATAGCATAAAGCGCCAAACACGTGAAGGTAAGAGATGTCAGGTTTCCGGTTATTCACTAGCTCATATGGGGTTTTATTGAATCTTGGATGGATTAGGGATCGGTTTTGAGTAAAACAAGCAGTGGCAACAACATCAGCCTATAAGAATAGTGGTGCACTAGAATAAATTAGCATTGTGCGAGCAGCTTCCACAAGAGTTCGGTTACTTCTTTCAACTACCCCATTCTGCTGTGGAGTTCTAACAACTGATGTTTGGTGAGTGATTCCAATATCTTCAAAATAGGTTCTTAACTCCTGATTTGTGAATTCTGTGCCATTATCTGTTCTTACAATCCTTATTGGAGCTTGAAGTAGAACTTGAATACGCTTCAGAAAGGTGATGATGGTGCCTGGTGCTTCGTCTGTTGATCTCAAAAACTTTACCCATGTATATCTTGAATAATCATCAACGATAACAAGAATATACTTTTTCCCATTAATGCTTTCAACTCGCATTGGGCCACATAAGTCCATGTGCAACAAATGTAACCTTGCTTCCGAACTAGGTACGGTTTTAGGTTTATATGATGCTCTCTTGCTTTTTCCTTGTTCGCATGATGGACATAGATGATCCTTGGTGTATTTGAACTTAGGAAGACCGTTGACGATGTTGTCTTTGGCTAACTTGTTGATGGTGTCGAAATTGAGATGCGATAAGCGTCTATGCCACATCCAGGACTTTGTTTCGGTTGCCGTTGTCATGAGACAAATTGGTGATGTAGAAGCCATTTGGTTGATGTCGATAGCATACAAGTGTGTACCATGATTACCAGTTAAGAGATCATCACCAACCAAATTTCTAATAAAAACCGTGTTTCTCCTGAATGCAACTTCTAAATCTGCATCACAAAACTGCCCGACTGAAAACAAATTGTGTCCCAACCCTTCGACGTAGTAAACTCGAGTGATTAAAAAATTCCCAAACCGAAGATCTCCATAACCCTGAATAGCTGCTACGTGAACATTACCAAAGTGTACAGTTCCCATGAATTTCCAGACGAAATTGATCAGCAGCTTTAAATTCCCAGTCATGTGCTTGGAGCAACCCGAGTCGACGATCCAAAGACATATTTCGATAACCTGCCAATTACAGAAGAGTTTGTATTTGGAAACCGTTTTGAATTTGGTTCCATGGGGTTAGGGGTACAATCAAAATCACACTCATAGACAGTTGCTACTTGTTTAGCTTGAACTATTTCTAATTTTCCATCCTTGAGTATAAATTCTCTACCCGTTGGAATCCAAACACAATGCTTAAGATAGTTCCTAGGCGTGCGACTATTAGTGGTGTTCCTAATTCTTTTAATTAGGTTTCCAACAAATCTAGTTTTTTCACTAGGACCTTTCGAAACGCTCTTCTGTTCAGGCGTAACATTCACATTCTTAGAAATACATTCAACATGAACATCATTAATTAAACATTTCTTGCATATTAAACAAACAGTGTCATTACATGCATTAGAACCAGTACTCTCGACATTGCATTCAGATGAAATATGTCTCTTATTAGAAAGCGATAAATTCCTAGGGTGTTCTTCTACTTCTTAAACTTTATTCTTGCAACTACTCTTAGAGGCAGGCGAGACTCTATTGTTCCTTGTATTGCTCCTAGGCTTTAGTCTGCTGCTCCTAGAGGTTCTTTCTAATCCTATAGAAGTTGAGGCACACGCATTAGGATTTATATTGTTGTCCTTTTTAGCATCACTAGACTCTTTAGAATTGTCCTTTTTGCCCTCATAAGTCTTAGATGTGGAGGCAGACGCATTAGTGGGACTAATCCTAAAAAGGTCAGGTGCTAGAACTTTTGGTGTTTCGACAACCACTTTTCCTTTATCAACAATCTTTTCATTATCACTTTGCTTGGGCAAGGGTGTTGGAGTGACTGGTTTTGTCAAATCCTTTTTCTCATCGACTTTTGGAGCAAACCGTGAAATTGACATTTTTGGTTTTTGAAGTGTGTTTGGAATATTTCGTTTCTCCGAAGTCGATGGTTTTGCAAACTTAGTTTCCTCACCCTTCCCTTTTTGACTTTCAAGCTGAGCCCTCAAAAGATCATTTTTCTCTTTCATGTTCTTGAAAGCACGCTCATACGACAGTTTGTCATACTTGCATTCTTCCTTTTTTCGATCAAGTTGTTTAAAACATGACACATTTTCTTTTTCAAGCTTTATAAGAGCATTTTCATATTTGGAAACAATTTCGGAGGTCTCAGCTCTCAGTCTTTCATCGTCTTGAACCGAATATGTTTGTATGATGATAGACATTATATCAGTAGACAAAACTGCTTCGAAGAGAGAATCATTTAACTTTTCTAAAACATTCATGTTTTCACGAGTTTCATTTAGCTTGTTTTACCAGGGATTTGTGGTCCTTGACAAAATCGGCCGTTTCTTTTAAGAAAGCGTTTTCAAAATGGATTACCCTCGCACTGATCTTATTCAGTGGGATAGTAATTTCATTTTCAAACACCTTTTTCTGTTCGAAATGAAAACTAGAATGCAAGTTGTTAATACTGATAGTAGTTTTAGATTTAACAATATTTTGAAATTCTTGAATTCTCTTTTTAATGTCATCAAGAATGTCTCTAGCCTCACTTGTATTAAAAGTGTTGTTAGAGGACATTTGTTCCATTTTTGAAAATGATTTGGAAACAACTATCTTTTTAGAAAAGAATTTCGCAAATGGTCGTTTAATGGAAAACGCAGATGGTTCTGTTTGTGGAACAAAAGTAATTCCCGAAATTTTGTTCAATTTGTTGTAATCAATGGGTTTCAAATCCTTTTGTTTCATTTTATTTATGCTCTCTTCGACAAGTTCCATCGTTTGCACAGAATCCCGAACGACGGGAGGATCATGTTTGGTATAAATCACATTACCATTATACAAAACATTCTGTTCTTCCTGAGCTTTCTTGAGATTACAAGGGGTGTTGTTACCGAGAGCCATTTTATGTTTCGTATGGTAAATCGGATTAGTTTGATTTGAAATCATTTTCATTGTTTGACTTGACTGACCCGACTTAACCACTAATTCTTCTAAATGTGCAATCATGTGTTCTGACTCTACAATTTCTTCCAAAAGTTTATCTTCTTTATTTGCAAATTCCTTTTTCAACTCATCCCTTTCTTTTTCAAGATTGGAATAAGCTAATTTTTGTTTAGAGAGTTGGTTTTGCAAATCAGAAATTTCTGCGTTTAAAGCTTTTATCTTCTTGAAAGAATTAACATTAAGTGTATCATACTTGATTTGCAAAAGTTTTTCCCTTGAAACTGAATTTTGATAACCAGTTTCTAATTCAGACAATCTTTTGTTATGAAATTCAAAAGCTTTAACGTTTTCCTTGTAACTCTCAAGCTCAGCGGTCAATTTAACATTCGCGGCCTTAACTTCGCGATTGACCTTTTTAACCTTCTCAATCTCAATACCACAATTATTTAATAATGATTCAAATAAAGCACGTGTTTCCTCATCATTCTCAGTATGCGGTGAAATGAAGCCTCTATTATGATTCACATCTGGAGTTGCTGAAGGAGTATTGCTACTACTTGCCGTGTCCAGGGATGTATCCTAAGTGGGTGCTTGCTTCTCAGAATGGTGTTCCTCATGAGGAGACATATAAAATATATCATTATTATGACATGTGTTGAAATTTGATACCTCAGATGGTGCACTGGTGTCATAAACAGGAAGTGTGTCAAAATCCGTGTCATACTTAGCTTCCTGAAGATTCGCCATGAATATGCAATTCGCATAGATATCCTCTCTGTCTTCCATGTCATCCATAAGAGCCATAAAATCATTCTCCTCTGCGTTCAACTGAAACCCTGCCTCATTCTTTTGTGCCAACATCAATGCTTTCTGCAAGTACGCTGTGTCTCTTTTGTTCGGCTTAGAAGGACAGTTCCTTGCCATATGACCTACACCCTGACAGTTGAAACACTTTACCGGATTACCGTGATTTACATTTCCCAGATTCCCAACAACTGGAGCTGCAACATTCCTATTCTGATTACCCATTGCCTGATTACCAACATTCTGACCCCTCTAATTTCTAACAAACTGACCCATCTGATTCCTTGCATACTGACCTGCATTTTGCATATTCTGATTACCCATATTAAATCCAGTAGCATATCCCTGTTGATTCCCATAAACTCCAACTATTTGGCCTTCATTGCCCATATTGAAACTCGGCTGAGCAATCTGCTTGTTGTGAGTGTTCGATGAAATTCTTTGGTTGTTGTTAGTTGGTGTAGAATAACGTCCTTGGAATGCCTTTGTCAGAAAAGCAAACGCTTGTGTCAAGGCTGCAGTAGCTTCATCATTGTCAGTGAATTCTAGCTCTTGGAACTGTGGGTATTGTTGTTGTTGAATAACTTGTTGTTGTTGCTGTGGGTAGAACTGTTGTTTGTAGACCGGTGTTGGTTGTTGAATGCATGATGGTTGCATGTAGTTGTGAGTGGGAGATGATGATGGTTGTTGTGTGTTCACTGAAAACGGTGTTGGTGTAGTAGCAATTAATGCGAGAGGATCATGATTCTTTGCCAATCTTTCTTTCCTTACTTCATTAGCCTCAGCTTGGTTTTGCTTCAGAAAATCATAAATTTGATCATAATTCACCTTATGTAAATCCTTTGTTTGGTTGACAATTGTAACATAACGACCCCATTCTTCTGGAAGGTTATTGATGAATTTGATGTTTGTTACAATTGTTCGTGGTGTCAACTTGTTTCTGATTAACTCATTCATTAAAGTGCAAAACCTTGTGTAGTAGGATGCAATCTATTCACCTTTAGTGGATGTAAAGTTCTCCCATTCAGTTAGAAGTTTGTTCTCAACGTCTTGTTGCCCAATCTCTGTTCCATGACATATCCTTCTAACTCGTTCCCACATATCAAAAGCAGTTTCACAGCTGTCGACAGCAGCAAAGATCTCGCGTGGTAATCCAAGTTGGATTAAATGCATTGCCATATCATCAGCGGCGATCTGCCTCTTGTCTTCATCCGTGTAGTCTGCTTCTGTTTGTTCACGCACGAATGGTAGAGTAGGAGGTGTTGTATTTAGATTACCTGCAACTTGAACTTGTCTTGGCTTAAATGGACCATTTGTAATGGAGTTGATCATTAATTTACCATCGGTCTTTGTTTTGATGTAACGAAGCATGCGGCTTGTCCATGGAAGATATCCGCCATTTTCAAGCATTGGAGGTCGATTTTCGGCACTGGCAGCATGAATGTCTTGTTGAGTTGCCATGATTTGAATTCAAAATGAAACGTTGTTCTAAGGATCTTTTGAAAGATAACAAAGGTTGTTGTTGTAGATTAGATGTTTTGGTGAAGTTGAAAGTTCGTTCTCGGTTGATCTCAGTGATTTCGTATTTTCCCTCCAAAAATAAATTTTGAAAATTTTCTTGCCCAAAATTTGAAAATCACTATAAAATGCAATTCTAAGGTTACCAGAAAAATTTGAGTTTTAAGAATTTTGACGCCAAATTTTACCGAAAAAAATTGAATTTTGACCTAAAAATTTGAATTTTCGGCCGAAATTTTCAACGTTATACCAAACTTTGAATCTCGCGTAAAAATTGAACGTTTAGTCTCCTGTAAAAAATAAATTTTACTCAACTTTTACCCCCAATTTTTTCTTTTTTTTTTTTTTTTTTTTTTTTTTTGGTGTAACTCGATAAGATGATGTTGTAACTCGGTAAAATTAGCTAACTTGGAGAACTTTCTAACTCAGTAGAATCGGTAAGGATATAGTTTCTAACTCGGTAAGATCTGAATCTTCCTAACTCGGTAAGGCTTGATATTGTCTAACTCGGTAAGTCCAAAAACTGTCTAACTCGGTATGTCTTTATAGATAGTGGAACTCGGTAAGTCTTGATGGTTGTAAAACTTGGTAAGTCCACTACTTAAGTAAACTCGGTAAATAGACACAAGTTAAGCAGAGTTTCCCCTGGATATGAGCCACAAGGAACCTTACTCGATAAACGATAAGGTGTTTAGCTAATTCGCTAAAAATGGCTAACTCGCCAAACAACTTAACTCGATACAATCCTTATCCTAACTTGATAAAAACTTAATCCTAACTCGCTAGAAAACACTTCTAACTCGCTAGTCAGAATGTCCAAACTCGATGAAAAGCAGCTAACTCGCCAATTTGGCGATGAACAGTAACAAATACAAACAAAATTCCCATTTTTCACCAAAAACCGATCTAAAACAACCTAAAATTATCCCTAGGCGATTGATACCACTTGTAGGACCGTAGAACAACCTTAATCACTTGTGAATCATGCTTAATCCTAGAGAGAGAAAGTAAGTAGAGAGAGAGAGAGAGTGGGAACTCTAGTGTGTGAAATAATGACCTATGTTATTACTAAGAGAACCAACCTCAAAATGAGGTATTACAAGAGTATTTATACTAGTAGTCTAGGGCATCACTTATCTTTTACCTTATTACATTAATGGCCCTTAGACTTTTACAAAACATGAATAATAAGCATAAACTTCATCATAATGATATTCTAAAGCAACCTATAACAATACATTAATGACCGACACTTTTTATAAATAAAAATACGATTCTAACAGGGTGTGTATGGTAGGGTAGGTAGGTGTGGTGTAGGGTGTTTGTGGTAGTTCTCTGTGTGTCCTGGTTGTATCTTTGTCATGGTTGTCTATATCTCTTGGAAGAATGAATGTAACTCCTTGATAATAATGAATAAAAATCTTTTCTTTTGAATGATACGTGTAGCCTCCCCTCAATTAATGACTAACTACTAATGCCTTCCCTTAAAAATAGCTTAATTATTAATCATACCAATACTCACAACTAAAAAGGTAAATCTTGAAACATCAAAGCCCTTTGTGAGTAGATCTGCTGCATTGTCATCTGTATGGACTTTAACCACATTGATAAGCCTATGCTCATAGCAATCTCTGATAAAATGATGTCTGATTTGAATGTGTTTTGTTTTGGAATGGTAGACTGGATTCTTCACAATACAAATTGTACTCTCATTATCAATGTTGATAGGAGTATTCTTGAAGTTGACTCCATAATCCAAAAGCTGATTTTGCAACCAAAGTACTTGTGCACAACAACATGCAGCAGCTACATACTCTGCTTCTGTGGAAGATGTTGCTGCAATTGTTTGCTTTTTGTATTGCCATGAGACTAATCTACTTCCAAGATACTAACACCCTCCAGTTGTTGATCTTCTGTCATAGTTGTCACCAGCACAATCACTATTTGAAAAGGCTTGGAGATGGAAAGGGGACTCCCTAGGATACCACAATCCTAGCTTAGGTTGTTGCATAAGGTACCTAAAGATCCTTTTGACATCATTCGAATGTGATACCTTGGGATGAATTTGATGTCTTGCACATAAACAAATAGCAAAAGTAATGTCAGGCCTAGATGCAGTTAAGTACATTAGACATCCAATCATAGACCTGTATAATGTGACATCAACATCTTCTCCATCTTCATCTTTTCCCAAAGGTTTGTTAGTATCAACAGGTGTGGATGTTGGCTTGACAGTTGTGAAGTTGAATCTCTTAAGAATATCTGCAACATACTTATCTTGACTTATAAAAATTCCACTGCTTGATTGTTGCACTTGAAGTCCCAAAAAGAATGTTAATTCTCCCATTGAATTCATCTGAAATTCTTTTTGCATAAGATCTTCAAATTCCTTCACCATAGATTGCTTAGTAGCACCAAAAATAATATCATCTACATAGACTTGGACAAGCATGATATCCTTCTTTTCTCTTTTGATAAACAAAGTCTTGTTTGTGGAAAACTAGAAGGGGGGGTTGAATAGTTTTACGTCTTTTTAATTTTATTATGAAAACTTGGTTTAGTTTTAAAACCTTGTTTGCTTTTAAAACTTTGATTCAATCTTATGTGAACTCAAATCTTGAACAATATGAACAAGTATATCTAAGTATGAACAATAATAATAATGTAAGCTAAGTATGTGAAATCAACACATGCATAATATAAACAATTCTAGCTATATACAAGAGATAAGTACGTAATCGTTTATCTTATAATCCTTAGTTATATTTTGTATGAAAACTATACTTGATCGAAATGATCAATTATATGTATGTTTGATTTTAAAAACTTTGTTTTGTGAATGAAACTTTCGTTTGATCTTTAAGTAAAATCAATACTAGTACTATATGAGCAACTATATATATACGTCTACGTCTACAAATGTAATAACGATATAAGCAAGATAATAAGTAAGATATGGAAAGATCTAACCGCGAGACAAAGGATTTATAGTGGTTCGGCTACAAGGACACCTTCCTTGCCCTACTCCACTCCTCGAGTCACCTACTCGAGAGTTTTCTTCACTATGTCAACAAGCTCCTTATGGCGGAGAAACCTTACACACCACTTACACACCAAAGCTTCGTCACAACGAAATCACACCTTCTTCACAACTACTTCACACCAACTAACTACACACCTATCTTCAACACACCAATAGTCTTCACTACAATCTAGTTCACGCCTATCTTCTACACACCAATAATCTTCACTACAATCTACTAGCCAATCACACTATCTATATTCCTAATCACAACTATCTACAATCAAATATTCACAACACACTACACAAAGATATATGTAGATATTCTTGATGATGCACCAACAACTTGGATGTGGAGGTCACAACAAGTTGTAATACTTCTTGTCTTGGAGGATAGAAGTATTCTTCTCTTGCACTTGAGAGGATGATGTAAGAATCACTTTGAAACAAAGGATAATGTATTTATGATCAAAGGATTTGGAGAATAGAAATGAGATCTAGAACAGAAAGTTTTGGGGTGCAAAAGGTGAGAAAAAAATTCAGGTTTAAGGTGGTATTTATAGGCAAAAGAATCTGACAGAGGAGCGTAGCCGGTCCCCTTAATTCATGGCCGGCCCCCTTAAAATTAAGGGGACCGCCCCTTATAATTAAGGGGGCCGCCCAACTGTAACGGCCAGAAAACTTGTCTTTTAGTGGGGAAAGTTTATTTGGTGAAAAACTAACTGATTTTGGTTAAATATTTGAAATCATATATTTAGTATGATTAAAACATTTTTCCTTATTACCAAAAGTGTTTTTCAAAAATATATAATAAGATTATATAATTAAATAAACTTTTTATTAGTTAATTAAATACCCCTTTGATCATAAATTGCACTAAACACTTTGTTTATTCATACCTTAAGTGATTTGGATGTAAAGAGAAATATTAATCACTAAATACTTGTTTATGTCACAAGTTTTAGTTCTATGAGTTTATATTTTGTGATAATCAAAACATAGAGATATTGATAACATGTTAATAATGTTTTTAGGCATTAATTTATGTCAACATTGTTAATAGCACCTCTCCTGTAACCATGTTGCAATAGAAAATTGGAGAGTCTTTCATACCATGCTCTTGGGGCTTGATGAAGGCCATACAGAGCCTTGATAACCTTGTAGACTTTGTTTAGATGTGCAAGATCTTCAAAACCAGGAGGTTGTTTTACATAAACTTCCTCTGTGATAGTGCCATATAGAAAAGCACTTTCAACATCCATTTGATATATAGGAAATCCCATATAAGATGCAAAAGCCAAAAATAGCCTTATGGCTTCAATCCTTGCCACAGGAGCAAATACTTAATCATAGTCTACTCCTTCTTCTTGTCTATATCCTTGAGCTACTAACCTTGCTTTATTCTTGATTACATTCCCTTTTTCATCTCTTTTCACTCTGAAAACCCATTTTGTTCCAATTTACCTCTTACCATCAGGTAAATCACATAATACCCATACTTCTTGAATTTTAAACCGTAAGAGTTCTTCTTCCATAGCTTCCACCCAACTCTCCTTGGCTAATGCTTGTTTGACTGTCTTAGGTTCTTCTTGAGACCGAAAGCAAGCAAATAAACACAATTGCTAATCCTTGTGATTCACCCTGTTCTGTTTGTAAATAAAGGTAAGTAAAGAAGTATGTTGTTGAGACATATTCTTAGCTTTAGTTCTTGTAAGCACTCCTGAATTAGAAGGTCCAATTATCTTACTGACAGGATGATCTTTGTGAATTCTTAGAGTAGGAGTTGGTGATACTTCAAGATTTTCTTCCAAATTGGTGAGGTCAGGGTCTTCTTTAGAATCTGAGAAAATGCCTTCTTGTTCCAATTCATCATCAGTATCTTCTAAGGCAGGCATAGTTGGATCAATTAAATCATCATCATTCTTCCAATTTGAAGTATCTAAGACTTGAGAAGTACTTTTAAATGAATCAGCAGTACTTTGGGGCAAACTACTGTAAGTGGCTTTAGCCTTCTTCTTTTCTATTTCATAAGCTCTCCTTTGATCATCTTCACAGGATTTTGCAATTGTTTCTTGAAGAAGCATCCTATTAAGTTCGTCTTGGATAGGTTGGTCTTCATCAGATACTGTAGTTTTTGGTGGAACAGTACTTTGTGGATCAACAGTACCTTGAGGTGCAGCAGTACTTTTCTTCTCATCATTGGGTGCTTCATCAGAATCATCTTTAGATCTTATGTTAACTCCATGAACAATGTATTGTAACTCTTCTTCATTAAGAACAACTTGATTTTCTTCTCTGACAGGTACATAGTTCATGGATGAGGACATTAAATCAAGATCAAACATCCAATCAAGACCATTACCCTTTTGATTTTCTTGTTCTTCTAGAAAGTCAACATGAAGACATTCTTGAACCTTCTTTGTAGCCCTGTTGTACACTCTGAATCCTTTGCTATTGGTACAATAACCCAATAAGTATCCTTCTTCTGATTTACCATCAAATTTTCC
Organism: Artemisia argyi; assembly: GCA_030686995.1. Lineage (NCBI taxonomy): Eukaryota > Viridiplantae > Streptophyta > Magnoliopsida > Asterales > Asteraceae > Artemisia > Artemisia argyi. The sequence goes on along the minus strand of CM060692.1, from coordinate 109,206,173 downwards.
AAAATTATCAGCAATGTTCAAGATAGTCAGGGGGCATCCAAAAGGTTTCATAAACTTAATGTTTGGTTTCTTTCCCATGAGTAACTCATAAGGTGTCTTCATTTGAGGTTTTGTCACTGATACTCTATTTAGCACATAACAAGCAGCACTTACAGCTTCAGCCCAAAATGGAACAGGTAAATTGGAGTCTGCAAGCATTGTCCTTGCTGCTTCTATCAAAGTTCTGTTCTTCCTTTCTATAACTCCATTTTGCTGACGAGTTCTAGCAATACTGAATTCTCTTTTAATCCCTCTCTTAGCACAAAATTCATCCATAAGCTGATTCTTGAATTCAGTCCCATTATCACATCTAATGCCTCTAACCTTGAGTCTTAACTGATTTTCAAGTGCTATTATAAGATCATGAATAGCATCAAAAGTTTCATCTTTGAATCCTAAGAAAAAGACCCAGCTAAATCTGCTACAATCATCTGTTATAACCGAACAGTACTTCTTCTTGTTGTTGCCTCGTAGTTCAACGTCGGCCTGGGAATCGTCGGGGCAAAATTACGTCGGCCTAGGAAAGTCGGTCTACGACGTCGAGGAACCTTCAAAGTAGCATAACTTTTGACTCGGGCGTTGGATTCAGGTGCTTTTTTTTTTTGAAGTTTCATATTTTTTCGAGATCTATTCGATGGCATCGACGGATTTACGTGACGATTAATAGGCCACGTCAAGGAACCTTGGTCGCTTCGTAATAGGCCTCGTCGTTCAACGTCGGTCTGGGAATCGTCGGGGCAGAGTTACGTCGGCCTAGGAAAGTTGGTCTACGATGTCGAGGAAACTTGTTCGCTTCGTGATAGGCCTCATCGTTCAACGTCGGCCTGGGAATCATTAGGGCAGAGTTATGTTGGCCTAGGAAAGTCGGTCTGCGATGTCGAGGAAACTTGTTCGCTTCGTGAGAGGCCTCGTCGTTCAACGTCGGCCTGGAAATCGTCGGGGCAGAGTTACGTCGGCCTAGGAAAGTCGGTCTACGACGTCGAGGAACCTTGGTCGCTTCGTGATAGGCCTCGTCGTTCAACGTCGGCCGGGGAATCGTTGGGGCAGAGCTAACAACTGAAACAGGTCCAAACATATCCATATGCAGCAATTCCAAAGGCTCCCTTATAGTTCTTTCTTCAATCTTCTTACATGAAGGCTTATGTTGTTTACCCTTCTTGCAAGCCAGACATGAATGATCAAGTTTGAATATTTTAGAAGGTAAACCTCTAACTAAATTCCCTTTGACTAGCTTGTTGATGTTTTTGAAATTTACATACCCTAGTCTTTTGTGCCACTGATGTGCTTCCTCCATTGTTGCCCTTGCAATCAAGCATGTTGCCCTTTCAGCAGAATTGATGTTCTTCAAGTCTATGCTATACACATCATTGGTTCTTGGTGCTCTCAGCATCACCAAGTTTTCATCTTCTAATCTAAACTCAGGGGAGAGAATGAGACATTCAGTGTCAAGAAACAATACAGGGTACTTCTTGACACAGATCTGAGAGATTGACAAAAGGTTGAATTTAAGCTCCTTCACATATCTGACATTCTCAAAATCAATAGATCCTGCCTTAATAGTTCCTTTGCCAGTGATTCTCCCTCCATCAGGATCATTCCCAAATGCAACTCTTGCTCCAAAATAAGCCTTAAAATCTGACAAGAGCTCCTTTTCTCCTATCATACTTCCAGAGCAACCACTATCCACAATAAGATGATCTTTAAGCTCCTCTGATGGGTTGCCCTACATAAAAATGAAAAGGATTAGTTTCTTTTAGGAACCCAAGCCATTACTGACTTGTGTTCCCCTTGTGGAGTAACATATTCAAATTCTTTGAGTATGTAATCTCCACTGTTTTTGAAAATACTATCAAGAACTATAGTTTTTGATTCCAAAACCTGTGTTGAATTGTTATCAACACTCCCTTGTTCACCCTTATTTTTTGAAAGTACTTTGTCAGCCTCAGCAGTACTTTCTTTCTTAACCCACTTAGTTGTAACTTTTGGTGTTGGGTTCTGTGTTCTAGTAGCTTTTCTTGGGTTGTAAAACCTTCTAGATTTGTAAGAGTTGAATCTCCTAGGTCTTACACTTGAGTCTTTGCTAGCAGTACCTTGATTGGGAAACTTCTTAACAGTACTTTGAGGAAGTACTGCTTGACTGGTGCTTTGTGAAGGTACTGTGGGTTTGGTGAATGGTCTTTTCTGATGAGGGTACCTATAGTCTTTTGTGAAATTACTATGGTTAACCCTATTTGAGTAATTCCAAACTGGTTTATTCTCCCTTGGTTTATCCTCTTTGTGCTTATGATTTGCAGATGTGATCTTTGGGTATTTGCTCAAGTATTCTGAGTGATAATCACAGTCCTTGATAAAATGATGAGGACTATAACATACAAAACATAACTTTGGACCCATCATCCCAAATCCATTCCCAAAAGGTTTTCTATGATAAGCAGTATTTTGAAAAGAGTTTCTTGTAGGTACTGCTGAATGATCAACAGTACTTTGAGAAGTTTTTGGAAGTACTGCTTGATTTGAAAAATCTTTTTCACATTTAGAAACCTTATTATCATCCCTAGGCGTTTCAACAGATTCTCTTAAAGGCTCAGGATTTGATTGACCTTTAAGCTTTTTACTAAACTCTAGGTTATCTACCCCATAACAAGAAACATCTGTCCTAGGTGGTTGAAAACTACCTGGGGTGGAGGAACTTCATTATATCCTTTGTTTTTCTTAAACTCAGAGGGTGTTGAACAAGGTGATTCCTCATCACTAGATGTGTTTCCTTCTAAACTTATGAATTCTTCATCACTAGTTGAGGTTCCCTGAGAAAGATTTAATTCTTGGTTCCTAGATGAAAGTACTTCTGAATTATTATCATAACCTAGAACAATTTTAATGTTTGCTGTTCTCTATTTCTCAACAAAACTAACATGTGACAGACCTGATTCTTTCCAAACAGCAAGTTTTCTAGCAACTTATCTCTTTCTTTAGTGACCTTTTCTAATTCATAAACTTTACATCCTAACTTCCACTCACTTAACTTTAATTAATAATCTTGTTGCTCATATTTTTCAGCCCAAGCTACTTCATTATTCTCATGAGTGATTATCTTGGCTTCCATGGATTCTAAAGTCAATTGGTAACCAGCTATCTCAGACCTAGCCCTTCTATAGTTATCTCTTTCAGTTTCATATTCTTTAAGCATCTTTTGATAAGACTTACTACATTTGGAACATACCTCAGAGATAGTGGATGAACTTGGTGAAGTAGCCATCATAGCAAGCTGAACAGGTTCTTCTTCATTTTCCATGCTCCAATCAAAGATTCCTAGACCATCTCTTGACTCCAAAGCCTCATATTCTGGTTCCTCATCAAAAGTTGTGCTCCAGTCAACCTCTTCCAATGCAACCATAGAATAGGTTACTGGTTCATCATCAAATTCTTTACTCTAATCAACTTCTGACAGGTCTTCTTGAGCAACCAAAGCTTGTGACTTTGGCTCAGCAATAGGGACTTCTTTTCTTTAAACCTTGGGTTTAGGTTGTTCAATCATCCTGTTTGCTTGATACTTTGCAAACTTGCATTCCCTTGCAAAGTGACCAGTTCTTTGACAATTAAAGCATTCAATCTTGGACTTGTCAAATGCTATACCCTGCTTAGCCTTGAAATCAATACCTCTCCCTGTCTTGTTCATAAACTTCTTGATCCTTGCAGCAATCATGGCAACCTGCCATCTTATGTCAATTTCTTCCATAGCATCATCATCAATTTGCAAAAGATCTTCTTGATAAGTAACAGGTAGAGTAGCTTGTTGAGCAAAGAATGAACAAAGAACATCATCTGAATTGGGGGTATGTGATGAAGTGGTAGTGATCAAAGTTGTACATGGATTCTATGTTTCTACAACAGTACTTTGGACAGGATGAGCAGTACTTTTAGTGGAAGTACTACTTCTGTTTTCAGAAGATACAAAAGCAACGTTGTGAGAACTTGAACCTTTATTACCCTTCATCTGATGCTCATACACCTTTAGATTGTTGTAAAGATCATCAAAGTCCATAGTGTCCAAACCAGGTTGACCTCTAATCATAGTAGCAACCACATGCCATGCAGAAGGCAAACTCCTCAAGAACTTTAAATTAGCATCTTCAACTGTTGCCTCAGCTCCATATAACTCTAGCATGCTAAGTAGATTTTAATATCTATCATAGGCAGAGTCAAGACTTTCTCTTTCTCCAACAGTGAAGGTTTCAAACTGCTGCTTTAACAAGTTCCTGTGCATCTTCTTGGAAGCATCATTACCTCTAAATCTTGTTTTAATAGCAGCCCATACTTGTTTTGCATCCTTGGCATCATGCAACTTCAATAAGTGACCATCAGGAATAGCAGAGAGCAGTATGTTGAGAGCCTTGTCTTGATTTCTTTTGGTAGCAGCTGGTAAGGTTGGCTTAGGTGGTGTTGGTTGTCCTGGAAGCTCTACTGGTTCATCAATTACCATATTACCATTGACAATCACATCCCATAGTGCATGGTCTGTGATGGCAAGGTACTGCCTCATCTTCATGGCCCATAAATCATATTCTCCATTCTTGACAATATGAATTCTGACATCAGTGATGGATGGAGCAGGTGCAGCATCTGTTGACATCTTTAAGGGTTTGTAGTAGAATCGGTTTAATAGGTTTTTTTCTTAATCAGAGTTTCCAACACAAGCTCTGATACCACTTGTTGGATCGATATACTCTGACCAAACTACTTTGTAGCTTGTAAGGTTTTAACAATCTCGAATAACTCAAAACAGTTAATAGTGAAACAATGATATTACTTTGTAAAGTATCCGGAATCTACTAACACAAAGCTAAGAAGAACTTTGTTTATATTAAAACAACTCTTTGAACCTGCCTCTCTAAATACAAGTTCACTAACAATCCCTAACTTTCTTTAAAATCGTTTTTGTAAAACTCTAAGACTGTTAGAAAACTTCGTATGACTTTTTCTAAAACTTGTACGTCTAATACCATCATAAGGCTCCTTATATAGATAACCTTAAGTCGGTTTACATCATCTACTTGAATGACAAGTAATTATCCCTAACTAATTCTAGAATATTCATACAATATTACATAGTAATCCTTTAATCAATATTGCACTTAAGTCCTTGTTCTTCGAAGTACTTTGAATAATCTTAAATAAGTAGCAGTACTTTGACCTTGACCAGCATGTTGACTATTTAGTAGTACTTTGACATAGCAGTACTTTGACTTCATATCCCATCCCAACAATCAACCTAAGCAGAACAAGGTGAATTCTCCAAACAAGAAGGATCATGCTTGTCACCACTGTCATGAAAGGAGCCATTGGAAGCGCAATTGTCCACTCTATATTCATGACTTGCGACAGAAGAAGTAGAATAATGAGGCTGGTAACCCAGTACTTCAGGCGTTCTTTATGATTGAATTATTCACTCTTACTCCTAAATTGAATTCATGGGTATATGATACGGGATGTGGTATTCATATTTGGAATACCTTGCAGGGGTTTAGAGTTGAGAGAAAGCTAGACTATGGAGAACAATTCTTGCACGTGGGTAACGGAGCACATACAGAAGTTGAAGCTATAGGCGTTTTTAATTTAGTGTTACCTTCGGGCTTAATACTATCTTTAAATAATTGTCATTATGCACCGTCAATTGTTAGAGGTGTTATTTCATTTTCATGTTTGTTGAACCTTGGTTTTGATCATACTGTTACTAGCAATGGAATTTCAGTTTTTTTAAATGGTGTTATTTATTTTAATGTTATTGCTGTAAATGAGATTGATATGAATGATAATGATAATGCTTTTGTTAAAAATAATTCAATGTACAGCATCAATCATACGAGAATCAAGAAAGGTTTGGATTCGTCTTATCTTTGGCATTGTTGACTTGCTTACATTGGCAAGGCTCGCATGGAAAAGCTGCAACATGATGGGCTTTTAGATAAGATCAATGATGAATCATTTGATAAGTGCGAATCTTGTATTGCTAGGAAGATGACAAAGAAACCCTTTAAGAATAGGATTGAAAGGGCTTCTGATCTACTTGGTCTTATTCACACACAAGTGTGTGGACCACTTAGACATGTGTCAAGGAGAGGTACTAGCTACTTCTTAACATTTACGGATGATTACAGCCGTTATAGTTATGTTTATTTACTTAAACATAAGCATGAGGTATTTGAAACATTCAAAGTGTTTAAAGCAGAAGTAGAGTTGTAACTAGGAAAGAAGATTAAAGCTCTTTGATCCAATAGAGGTGGTGAATACCTGAGTCAAGAGTTTATAGATTACTTAGCTAAGGAGGAAATTCTCCAGCACCTTACTTCTCCATATACTCCACAACAAAATGGTGTATCTGAGAGAAGGAATCATACATTTCCAGATATGATACAATCTATGTTTAATCTAACAACTCTTCCTTTTTCGTTTTGGGATTATGCTTTAGAATCTGCGGTTCGCATTCTTAATATGGTTCCAACAAAGAAGGTGGATAAGACACCATATGAGTTATGGACTGGAAAAGCTCCTAACTTGTCTTATCTAAAGGTCTGGGGTTGCGAGGCGTATGTTAAACGTGACTCAACAGATAAACTCCAACAGAGATCTGTGAAGTGCATCTTCGTAGGATACCCAAAGGAAACAATGGGTTACTACTTTTATTACCCACCTGAAAACAAAGTTTTTGTTGCAAGGTATGGAGACTTCTTGGAAAAGGAGCTCATATATCAAGAATTTAGTGGGAGAGTATATGATCTGGAAGACGATCATGAAGATGTTGCACCTTTTGAAAACACTAGCCAACTTCCTGTGGAACCTGAAAGTTTAATTCCTCCACCAAAAGTTGAAGTGGTTCCCATTCGCAGATCTGTAAGAACTGTGAAAGCTCCTGAACATCTATGTCTTAATGTAGAGTGTGAGGAAACTATACTAGGGGATTTTGATGAACCTACTAGTTATAGGGCTACCATGAATGGTCCTGAAAAGGAAAAACGGCAGGTTGCTATGAATGGGGAAATGCAATCCATGAGAGATAATGAAGTTTGGATAGACTTAGACCTACCTCTGGGTGCCAAGCTAGTTGGGAGTAAATGGCTCTACAAGAAAAAGACTGATATGGATGGCATTGTACATATCTATAAAGCCCGTTCGGTAGCTAAAGGCTATACTCAAACATTTGGTGTTGACTATGAGGAGACCTTTTCTCCTGTAGCTGACATTAGGGCTATTAGGATTCTTATAGCCATAGCCGCTTCCTATGACTATGAGATTCGGTAAATGGATGTCAAAACCGCCTTCTTAAATGGTCGCCTTGATGAAGACATCTATATGGCGCAGCCTGAGGGGTTTGTGAATCCAGAATTCCCAAATCGTGTATGCAAACTTCAAAGATCCATTTATGGATTGAAGCAAGCATCACGGCAATGGAATAAAAGATTTGTGATGAGGCGAAAAGTGTACCGCTTTTAAGGGGTCATTTATGCCCGAATTTGAGATTATTTGATCAATTATTGCCCTAAATCGTTCCTTTTGTCATTTTAGGTACTTTTGGAGATAAATCTGGAAAAGGAAGCATTTTGGACGTTTTTGGAGCATAAAAGTGAAGAAAACGGCAAAGTCTCAATTTCCTTGCTGGAACAGTACCTGACGACGTCAAGGGATTACATGTGACGGTGTCAAGAGTGACAAAAGAGGTGGATGTGGAAATTATAACGTGACGATCCAAAAATTTTTTAGGCATATTGGCCTGACGGCGTCACCAAAGCCGTCAGGGTCCAATTACACGTGACGGCCAGAGTATTTTTCTACACGACGGCGTCAGAAGTAGATCTAGGCAATACGAAATTCATCATGGCGGCGAGTTGATGGCGTCAGAGGCTAACACGTGACGCCGTCAGGATGCATAGTCTATATATATATTTTTCCAATTTTTCATTGTAATGTGTGGAAATTTGTGTGGGATATTAGGGCATAAACCTAGATGAATTTTACAGCTTTTTCAAGGGTCTCAACCCTTGATTCTTCCATGTTCAGTTGAGGATAAGTACTTATTCAAATCATTCAATATGTCTATGTGTTGTGTGATTATATCTTACACTTGTCTTCTCTTTAACATGCTAGGCTAGGTTTTTATTGTGTTTGCTTAGATGTAGTGAAACCTAGATGTTGATTATGCGTTGATTGTTTGTTTATAATTGTTACGGATGATTGTATTCGATGTTAGGCTTAAGAAAACTGGCAGACTTCCATTGGTAACTTGCTTGAACGTCTTAAGAAACATGATCGGAGGTGTACTACGATTTTTGGTTGTATTTAATGCGTAAGAGATTTCTAATGATCCCATGTTAGGAGCTTCTAACGGCTCGACATAGGAGTGAAGTAGGATCTTATAGAGTTAGGGAATATTGTACATGACCCTAAGACTAGTATTAAGGAATATAGCTCGTCATCCATGCAATTATAACAAGCTAATCAACCTGTAAAAGATATCTAGGGAGTAATGAAATCTAAGTAAACACGACTTTTCTCATTATTATTTCCACCACATTAGTATAATAGTTTAATTTTCATTTCTTTCATTTTATTTTGATTGCATCTTAGTTAATTGGGTTAGTTGGCTAGCAACTAATTCTGCCCACTCCTTCAAAACCCGAGATTTTACTTGGTTTCCTTAAAATATAAAAATACAAAAAGAATCATCCCTCACCTCTAGACCTAGTTTAGTAGGCTTTCTAATCCTAGCGACACTATTCCTGAGTTGAACGATCAATCCCCCGGTACTTGTCACTATACTATACTACAACGATCAGGTACACTGCCTGGTGGGGGTTGTAAGCTATTCAAGATCCCTTGACAGGTAAAACCTGTTGCGAGGGCGCAATTCCCACGTATCAAGTTTTTGGCGCCGCAACCCGGGGAATAGTTATTGTCTAGGTTAGAATTTCTTTTTATTATGTCTACTTGCTAGATTCCTTTCTAGTAAGGTTTTATTTTTATTTTTAGGTTTTCTTTAGTCTATCTTATTTCTTCGTTTCTTTGTTCGTAACCTTTAGCATCCGACATCATGGAAGGTGGTAATATATTTGAACCCATCAACCCACCACAACAAAACCACCCACAAAACCCACCACTAGCAAACCAACCTCCTAGGCCCCGAACTTTAGGAGAGTATTCCCGTCCTAGACACCAAGGCTATCGAAACACCATTGAGCTCACTCAAGGAGCCAATGTATCTCCCTTGCGATCCAACACCATCCGGTTGGTGCAAAGCGGATGTGCATTCCATGGACTTCATTCCGAAGATCCTAATCAACATCTCAAGGATTTCCTTAAAATCGTAGATTCCATAGACCTTGATGTTGCAACTAGAGAGACGACCCGATTACGTCTATTCCAATTCTCTCTACGTGCTCAAGCTAGTCAATGGCTTGAACGTTTTCCCGCGTGATCCATTACCTCTTGGGATGATCTCACCACTCGTTTCCTTGCTCAATTTTTCCCACCGGGGAGAACTACCAAGCTTAGAAATGATATCTTGATGTTCCAACAATGTCAAGGTGAAACACTATATGAAGCATGGACTCGTTTTAAGGACTTACTCTAAAGAGTCCCTCATCATGGCATAGATCTTTGGCTCCAAGTCCAAATCTTCTATGACCATATTGATCTCTCCACAAGGCGAACCATTGACCAATCGGCCGGTGGCAAGCTACATGATCTAAGTGCGGAAGAATCATGGGAACTCATAGAAGATCTTGCTCTCTGATGGATCTAAACACCTTGATCTGTGTTAGAATGATACTTTGAGTTATATCACTAAGTATGCGGAATCTACTTAGTAATACTTAGAAGTTTGATTGTGAATGAAACAGTTTTATATGAATGAGAATAATGTATATATCAAACTGTTAGCTCCAATATTAAAAATAATAATAATAATAATAATAATACGAGTGATCTTTGTATCACTAGGGTTACAACCTTGAAGCTCTAAGAAAAACGTATATCTAACCTTAACCTAGGACCTCCTTTTATAGCACAAGGAGTCCTCTTCTACAAGATACATGTAACTCTAATAGAATAAGATATACACAAGATCTATTCTATGTTTATCTTTACAGGTTTCCTAACAGTTATCCTAACAGCAGTGGTAATAATATGTACTAGCAGTGGTAATAAGTTTCCACTGCTAGTGTAATCTTCAGCAGTTTTAATCTTTATACTTATCCGTGGTAACTGTTAATATAATTCCCAACAATCCTCCCCTAAACTTATGATTAACATGTAAATCAATAAGTTTCTTCAAGTAGTCATTAGATATGAGGATATGGGAATTCTTCCAAACACTTATCTTCTTTTTCTTAACTCCTTATCAGCTCTCACACTTTGATCATAATTCCTCTGTAACAAATCTTCTACGACTTCACTTCTTTCCCAACATCTGAGCCTTACTGACATCATAACAGTGAGAACTTCAACTCTCAATGGATATTCTTTCTCAGCTAACATAAACACATCAACTCCATCTTGAGTAGAAACATGATGTACAGCACTTGAATCATAGAATTTCCACAGAGTATTCATATTGTGAGCTTCAAATCTCCAATACATGTCACTTGGGTCAGGTTCATATAATCTTCTAAAGTGAACCCACAACTCTTGAGCTTTGACATCAACAAGTTCATCTTTCTTGGACTGATCTTGAATAATCCTCCACAAAGTATCCAAATCTTCTATATCACAAGATCTAACAACATCTTCAAAATCTCTGCAAATACTTGTGACATTTCCAGTTCTGATAATCTTCCAAGCTACACCAAAATCATCAGAATAGATTTCCCAACCAACTACTGGATATCTTTTTTGTAAAGGTTCTATATTAAGCCATCAATTTCAATATATACCATATTGGTAACTTGTTCTTCAGTCAACTTGCTAACACCTTCTTCTGCTTGAGATGACTCCTGAGTCTTCAATTTCTTTGCATCTTTGGATTCAAGACTCACTCCTGACCTTTTCGACTTTATTGCTACAGGTTCTTTATCCATAGGAAAAAAATTACTATCTTGTCTTTTAACTATGTAGTAAATACCTTCAGTCTGATCATGTGTCATTCCTTTAAATTGTGCCATCTTCATATTTCCAACATGACAACAATAGGTCTTCATCTCAGCAATAATTTGTGTCTTTGTAGGTTGTCTTGGTTTCTTTTGACTCTTTCTTACTGTTCCAATGATGTCATCAAGAGCCTGTTGATTCTTCATCTGAATGAAGTCCTTCAATTGAGCAGACCTTTGATTTTCATCTAGAGTTGTATTTGCAATGAGTTCAATTGCCTTCTTTCTAATCACTGGATCATTTGCAATCATGAACTCAATTTCTTCTTCTGTAGGCACATAAGTGAATATTGGAGGTTTCTCATGTAATATTGTTGGTGGAACAACAGAAAGTGGTTCTTCCATCACTGTTTCCAATTTGTCCAACCTCTTAGCTTCAATGAAACTTACGATCTCATCCTCCTCTTGCTTTTTCTTCTTTTCAATTTCAGCTGCTGCCAATTCCTTTGTCAATTCTGCATCATAATCTATCTGAGCTTGTTCTTTCCTTGAAATCTTCTTTGATTGCTCAGATGATTCATCAACAACTTGAACTTTTCCTTTTTCTACTCTTTTTCTTTGAAATTCTGCATCAGCAACATCCATTACATCTGTTTCTTTTTCCACTGTGACTTTATGAGTTTCCACTTCTTCATCAAAAATTTCTTTGGAACCCACATCTGCATCTTCCTTTGCTTGAACATTAACAACATCATCTAAGTCAACAAAATTCTGTTCAAAATTTAATCTCCTCCCCTTAAACTCTGCTTCAGTTCTAATCCTCCCCTGTTTGGGAGAATTCTCCAAATCTTCTCTAAAGGAGACTGAGTCATCATCATTATGAGGTGGAGTGGAAGATCTGTGCTTCTTAAGACTTTCAACTTCATCCTGTAATCTTTTAATCTCTGCCTTCATCTGTTTAAGCTCTGTTGCATGTTGTTGTTTAGTCATTGCAAGATCTTTCTCCAAAGCTGTAACCTGTTTGACTAACTTGGTACATAATTCCATCAATTCATTGGGTTGCACACTGCCCTCAACACTTCCAACTGTGTGACCTGTTGGGAGAGGTGAATCATAGAGCATGGATTCAGGCTCTTCTCTAGTTGGACTAGGAGGAAGCCTTGAACCACCACTGCTTGATCCTAAACCACAACATGCAATGTTGAGATGAGAGGAGTTGGCTGTTTTGGCCTCCTCTCATATGTGTGAGTTACTGCAGGGGTATGTTGAATAGGTGGAACTACAATAGTGGGTGTGTGATGGGATTCAACTATTTGATCAGATGTATCATACCCCATGGAAGCAATATTTTTGAAAATATCTGAATTGGGTAATGTGATGATACCATTGAGATCATCCAATTGGAGAACTCTCCTCAAGGATGACTCAGTAATATCAATGGTTACCCCATCCACTGTGGCTCTAAGAGCTTCCACAGTTTCTTGTGTGTCTCCCTGTTCAATAGTTATGGACTCCACAGTGTTCCAGAACTATTTGATATGAGAAACAAAGATTGTAGGATTAACAGTTAAAGCATACCTTATATGGGTTGTATTGAGAAAATCCACAATCTGATGGAAAACAGGGCCACTCTTTTCGTTCGACTTTTGTAAATAGGCCACTTGGTTGTGCTCCTCAACAAAGTTTAGAATCGCCATGATTTTGTTAAAGAAAGATGAAAGTGTTAGTAATCGATAATAAGAATCAAGTCGTATGATGAATAATTTATACTAATAGGGTTTAGAGGAGTATGCTTAATGTGAATTATCTTAAAAAAGAATTTATATTTGGAAAAAGAATAAACTAAAATTGGTAAGTGGATAATTCACAAAAAGTTACCCTATTAATAAGGAAACACGGTTATTTTACAACGACTAGTTAAAAAATAGGATTAATGACACAACAGTTGTAACGGCTAGTTCACCAGTGGTAAAAATTAAACTTGCAGTGGTAACTTTTGAACTAGCAGTGGTAATATTTCACAAGATATCAAAGAGCAGTGGTAAGTAAAACATGGAAAATTAGCTGCTCTTATCATAGTTTTTAGCAAACTATCAGCTATAAACGGATTTGATATGTCTTTACCATGAGCCGTTTGCTATGGACTAGCCAACTCTTCATCACATGGAATATGGTGAGTTGATAACCATACAGTTTTTGGTAAACTATCAACCATAAACGGATTTGAGAAGTCTTTACCAGTAGCCGTTTGCTCTGGACTAGTTGATTCTTATGTGGATTAGACATGGTGAATCAATAACCATTTGTTGTGTATCTGAGATACACACCTTATAACTCCAATGTCTCAAACAATATTGGTTTGTATTTTGCATAAGTAAGAAACACTAAACATAACCAATATAATTTAACCCAAAGTAACTTTTTGACCAAGTTACTATTCATAAAAATATCTCTTCAAAGTCAACCCGATAATATCCAAATTTACTCCTCCAACCTACCAAAACAGATAAGAGTAAATAACCTTCATTAATTATCCTTCAACCTTGACTTTGCTTATAAAAGGTGGCATAAAAACACTTTAGTTTTCATCAACACTAATCTCCAATATCACAAACACTACAAAACATCATGAGCTGGTTTCCATTGATTTACATATCATCAGATGATTCCTCTTATGAGGAAATCAGTTATTGCTCTGACTCAGAAGAACCTTCAACTGGATAAAGTGATTATTTTCCTCCAAGTGCTGCAACAGCTACATCCTCCAACATGAAGCCTAACAAGAAGATTTCAACTGCTCCTGCTCCATCTCTAGAGTTTTATTCAAGTTCTTCCTCTGATGATGATGATCCAACCTACACCTTGTCCAAGGAACTTCCAAGAGCCCTCACTACAGCTTTGGAATCAGCCATAGTCAACATGAAGTGGCCTGCTGTTGAGAAGCCTTCACAATTACCAAAGCCTCCCAAGCAAGTTTTGGGCCTTGCTTGTTTAAGAAAGCAACTTTCTTTTGATGACAAGAGAAAGAAAGCTTCCAAGGGCAAGCATGATTATGAGGGTAAAGGGAAGAAACCCATGGAGTAGTTGGTCTGAAAGTTTAGGTGTTTGGTTGTTTATCTTTATGTTTTGTGATGTTATGTTTGTGTCTGAACTCTCTGAATGGATGTACTTTGTTTCTTCATGAATGAATGAATAAAAGTACTTTTAACTGTTTCTTTTGTCACTGAGAGAGCAAATCTTTCCACTATTGTATCATGGTTTCCACTGTGCTTTAATTTCTCTGCATACAAGTTAGTAGAAAACATACAAACATATACAAACAATATTAGTACCTAAAAACTATCCTGCAACACTGAAAATTATTAGACATCAAAGATTTATGGATTTAGCATTCCAATACCTGTTACCAAGTACTGAAACCTACCCACATCAAGCCCTTTTGTTAATAAATCCGCATAGTTGTCATCAGTATGAATTTTGACAACATTAATAAGCTTTTTCCCAAAACAATCTCTGATAAAATGATGTCTAATTTCAATTTGTTTAGTTTTAGTGTGTTGCACAGGATTTTTAATAATGCATATGGTACTACTATTGTCTATATAGATAATGGTGTTCATGAAATTGTACCCATAATCCAACAATTGATTTTGAAGCCATAAGATCTGAGCACAACAGCTAGCAGCAGCTACATATTCTGCTTCAGTGGTTAAAGTAGCCACCATTGTTTGTTTCTTACACTGCCATGACACCAATCTACATCCAAGAAATTGACATCCTCCTGTAGTTGACCTTCTATCCAAACTTGCACAAGCATAATCACTATATGAGTATGTGATCAATTCCATAGGGGATTCTCTTGGATACCACAATCCTAGATTAGGATATGTCTTCAAATACCTAAAAATCTTCTCTACTGCTGTCATATGAGATGTCTTTGGAGTAACTTGAAATCTTGCACAAGCACATACAGCAAACATAATGTCTGGTCTTGATGAAGTAAGATACATCAGAGAACCAATCATAAATCTGTAAGTGTGCACATCAACATCTGCTCCACTAGCATTCTTCAACAATAGATGAGTAGTCTTATCAGCAGGGGTATTTGAAGGTTTTGCATCAGTAAATTTGAACTTCCTTATAATCTCAGTCACATATTTGTCTTGACTGATAAAGATGCCTTCTTTACTCTGTTGTACTTGCAGCCCTAAAAAGAATGTAAGTTCTCCTATAGAACTCATTTGAAATTCATCTTTCATCAGCTTTTCAAACTCTTTGCACATCTCTTGTCTAGACAAATATGTTTGATCAATCTCAACATATACTTGAACAAGTAGAATATCACCCTTGTCTTTCTTGATGAACAAAGTTTGATCAATCTTTCCTCTATGAAACCCATTGTTCAACAGATAAGTAGCTAAGGTTTCATACCACTTCCTTGGAGCTTGATGTAAGCCATAAAGAGCCTTAACAAATTTATACACTTTATTAGGGTGTTGAGGGTCTTCAAAGCTGGGAGGTTTAGAGACATAGACCTCCTCATCAATCTTTCCATACAAGAAGGCACTCTTAACATCCATTTGATAGACAGTAAAGCCCATAAAGGATGCATAGGCTAAAAATAATCTAATAGCCTCAATCCTTGCAACAGGAGCAAAAATTTCTTCATAGTCAATACCCTCCTCTTGAGTGTATCCTTGAGCAACCAATCTAGCTTTGTTCCTGATAACAATATCTCTTTCATCTTTCTTGTTTCTGAAAACCCACTTAGTACCAATCACCTTCATACCATCAGGCAAATCACAAAGAACTCAAACCTTTTGAAGTTTGAACTGCAACAACTCCTCTTGCATTGCTTCAACCCAGCTAGATTCTTCTAAAGCCTTATAGACATTTTTAGGCTCCACTTGTGATATAAAACAGAAAAACAAACATTCATTCTTGTTCTTATGCTTATTGGACTCATAAACTTCACTAATGAACCCATGAACATCATCTTTCTTTGTCTGCCTTCTTGTCTTCACACCTGATTGTAGCTCACCAATAACATTTTCAAGTGGATGCACTTTGTGAATTGAAGTCTGTGATATGCTAGGAATATCATATGATGTTGGCATGTTTGAGATCTCAACATCATCACTGGGTGATTCCTGAGATGAACTTCTCACATTTGGACCATCAGTGGAAACTTCTGTTGTAACAGTGGGAATTGAGTTACCACAGCTAGCAGGAATTTCTTTATTTAGAACATCAAAATTCACAGCATTTGCATCACTTTCCTTTTCAGAATCCTTTGAAGGTTGAGAGTTTTCATTATTGTCAACAAAGTCCCAAAGTGGCATAACAATTTGATCTTTATCATCTTCATCATCTTTGCAAGATTCATCTTCATCAATGAATTCTTCTGATTCTTCAAGATTTTTGTCTCCAGTACTTGAAGTAATTGGCACATAATTCATTGTATTTGATAATGTCTCAAGATCAAATAACCATTCTGGTCTTGAACCTGCTATGTTAGTTTTATTTTCAAGAAACTCAACATGCAAATTCTCTTCAATCTTCTTTCGTTCTCAAGTTATAGACTCTAAAAGCCTTGCTAACCATAGAATATCCAACAAAGAAGCCTTCATCAGATTTTTCTTTAAATTTTCCCAGATAATCAATGGTATTGAGAATTCTGACATGACATCCAAATGGCCTCATAAATTCCAAAGTTGGGGGTCTTCCTCTGAATAGCTCATAAGGTGTCTTGTTCTTTATTTTAACCACTAAAACCCTGTTCTGTATGTAACAAGCAGTGTTAACTGCTTCAGCCTAAAAAGTCACTGGTAGCTTTGAATCAGCTAACATGGTTCTAGCAGCCTCAATAAGTGTTATGTTCCTTCTTTCAGCAACTCCATTTTGTTGAGGAGTTCTTGCAACACTAAATTCTCTCTTAATACCTTTGTCTCTGCAGAAATCATCCATAACTTTGTTCTTGAACTCTGTCCCATTGTCACACCTGATGATCTTGATCTTCTTTTCAACTTGATTTTCAACTTCAGTGATGAATGTCTTAAGGATGCCAGTGGTTTCATCCTTGGTTCTTAAAAAGAAAACCCATGTAAATCTACTAAAGTCATCAGTCACAATAAGACAATACTTCTTCAAATTTATGCTGCTCACTGATGTAGGACCAAACAAGTCCATATGCAACATGTAAAGTGGATGATCAATAGAATTGTATGCCTTGGTCTTGCATGAAGCTCTGTGTTGCTTACCTTTAAGACAAGCAACACATGTTTGGTCATTTTCAAATCTCTTCTCTGGTAAACCTCTGACTAGACCATCTTTCACTATCTTGTTAATGGTCTTGAAGTTAACATGACAAAGTCTTCTGTGCTAAAGCATGGATTCGTCCAAAGTGGCTTTTGCAACCAAACAATTAACATCATCTTTAGCCACTATATTCTTCATATCTATGCTATATAGATTGCCTTTTCTAGGGATTTTAAGCAAAATATCACTTTCATCAGGGAGCTTATAATCCTTAGATAAGATATAGCATTCATCTTCTGTGAATAGAACTCTATGCTTCTTGTCACACATCTGTGACACACTGAAAAGGTTGTACTTGAGTTCTTTCACATAATATACATTATCAAAATCCAAGTTTCCAGCCTTGATTGTTCCTTTGCCAAAAACTTTGCCTCTAATACCACCTCCAAAGCTGAAAAATTATCCATCATAAGGTTTGAAATATGAAAGATAGGACTTATTGCCAATCATGTGCCTGGAACATCCACTGTCTGAATATCCTTGATCATCTTTAGGCTTTGAATGTTCCTGCACATAAAATAAAGGAATTAGTTCCTTTTGGGGACCCAAGCCACAAATGACTTGGATCTGCCTCGTGTATCAATATAAATATATCTGTCAAAGGTCATTGATACACCATTAGGATTGTTTGAGGTGATAGATCCTTTTGGTTTCCATTCCCAATGTGTTGAGGCCTTAACAGCATTTATCACATTTACTCTTTTATTGTTTACAGAACCACCAGTGGAAACTTTTGGCCTTGCAGTGGTATCTGCTGGCTTAGAAGTGGCAACTGCTGGTTTTGCAATTTTAGGTACCCACTTCTGGTTATAGTAAACTTTCTTTTCAACATAGGTCTTTTTCCCTGTTTGTGCAGATTTAACAAAAGTTGTGATAGGTTTTGCACTCTTCACAAGGGACTTAGGGTAAACTCTGTTTGTATTTCTGGAAGTGGCAACTGCTGGTTTAGCAGTGGAAAGAGTTTTGATGCCAGAGTTAAGCAAAACAGACCTGGGAATCATCTTGCTTAGTGGATTTGGGTGAGTAAAGTTATTAGCATTATTTCCATTCACCCTGGTATTCCCAAACACTTCCCTTCTACCCATGTGATAGTTACAATTATAATGAAGATGTTCAAAACTACCACATATGTGACAGGGTTTGTTGTTAAACACAAAGTCACTACCAAATTGCCTAGATTTAACATGATTCCAACTCCTCTTATTCCCCCTAGGAGTTGTTGACTTACTTCTGTACATCTCTACATATCTAGTAGTGGGCCTAGTGTAATTAGATTGTGTCCTAGGCTTCTCTTTGACAACTTCAGGAATACTCTTTTTAATATCCACATGAACACTCTCAGGAACACTAGTTTTAGACTCAACATGTAAACTTTCATGTTTAAGAGATGAGTCACTAGCACTATCAAATGTATCAACCTCAACCTGAACCTTTTCAATAGCAGCTTCTTTAACAAATTTTGGTCCATAGGTCATGGTTGGTTCCTGGAATTCTTCTAATCCTGTGTGAGCTAAGTCAATACCAGGAGGTGATGGAACACCTCTTAGAGGTGGTGGAACTGATTTATATCCTACTCCTTATTTGGCTTTGTTCACAACTTGGGCCTCCCAAATTTTGTCAATACACTTGGATTGATGATCTAGTGTATTACAAGTTATCTGTATATTCTCATTGGCCCTTTTAACCTTCTCTAACTCTTCCCTAAGAGCCTTATTCACTGCAACCTTATAATCTAAGTCTCTTTTTCAAACAGCAATATCATCATTGAACTTAGATTCATTGGCTCTATAATGCTCTAATTGTGTTTCTAAAATAGCAAGGCCTCTTTTATGATTTGCTAAGTTATAATTAGTTTGATTTAACTCTAGAAATTGTTCATCATATTTTTCTTTAAGTTTCTGATAATCTTTTAAAGCCTTACAAGTTTTAGAACAAGCATTATTAATTTGTACCTCAGAGTCAGAAAAAGCCATAAGTGCAAGCTCTGTAGCAATCATTGCAAACTCCGAACCATCTTCTTCATCCTCAGCCATAAAGCTCCAATCATAGCTCACTCCATCAATGGCCAATAGCACCTTTGGTTCTTCAGTTGTAGGTTCTTTCTTCTTGTCCTGCTTATACCAAGTTGACCTGTTATCAGGTTTCTTTGGTTTCCTACATTCCCTGGCAAAGTGCATCTTCTTATGACAGTTGTAGCACTCCACCTTCTTTTTATCAAAACATACAGTTTCGTTGCCATTTATGGTTATCTTCCTACCAGTCTTCCTCCAGAACTTCTTTGCCTTTAAGCTTAGTGATGTAACCTGCCATTTAATGTTCATCTCTTCCATGTCATCCTCATTAATTTGATCCAAGTCTTCATGTGTGAGGATTGAACCACCCATTTGACTTGACAGAAAAGCATAAAAAGTAGAATCACTAAGACCATCAATCTTTCTTTTTGAACTAGCAGTGGTAACACCTCCACTACCAGTGGAAACAACAATATTAGCATCATCATCACTGTCACTCTCTTCATCTGAACTATCATCAACAGATGATGATATGAGTGCTAGATTCCCTGATCCTTAACTTAGTTTACCAGCCTTTTTCAACCTCTGTTCAATAACCTTAAAGTTATTGTACAAATCATTAAGCTTCATAGTCTCCAATTCTGGCTTGTCTTCCGATACTACAACATTTGTACCAAACTCAGAGGGTAAACTTCTTAAGAACTTTAGATTAAGGTCTTCCCTTTCCACCTCAATTCCAAACACTGTGAGTTGAGTAACAATCTTCTGTAGCCTTGTGAAGATGCTGTCAATAGATTCATTACTTGTTGAACCAAAGTTTTCATAAGTCTTTTTCAACAAGGTCTTCTGAGTCTTCTTGGTGGAATCATTACCACCAAAAACATTGCAGATCTCCTAAAATAAAGTTTGTACAGTCTTGTACTTGCTGAAAACTAGAATTTGATCTCTGGGAAGTGTCATCAACAGCAAGCCTCTGGCCTTCAGATCATTCTTCATCTGAAGTCTTTCATCATTTGTGACTGGTCCAGTGTTGACCTTTACTACTTCCTTGCCATCTATTGTCTCTGAGGTAGTACCAGGTTTGAAAGAATTTCCAAACATAATGATCTCCCAGAGTGCATAGTCTTGCACCATAAAGAATTGTTCGATCATTAGCCTCCACATCTCATAGTCATTCAACTTAAGCTTGGGAAGCTTAGCAGTAATGTTGGACTGACTAGTTTCTAACTCCATTGAATCTTCTGAGTGAACTTGAGATCTTCTAAATCAAAGTATCAAAGCCTGTCTCTGATACCACTTGATGGATCTAAACACCTTCATCTGTGTTAGAATGATACTTTGAGTTATATCACTAAGTATGCGGAATCTACTTAGTAATACTTAGAAGTTTGATTGTGAATGAAACAGTTTTATATGAATGAGAATAATGTATATATCAAACTATTAGCTCCAATATTAATAATAATAATAATACGAGTGATCTTTGTATCACTAGGGTTACAACCTTGAAGCTCTAAGAAAAACGTATATCTAACCTTAACCTAGGACCTCCTTTTATAGCACAAGGAGTCCTCTTCTACAAGATACGTATAACTCTAATAGAATAAGATATACACAAGATCTATTCTATATTTATCTTTACAGGTTTCCTAACAGTTATCCTAACAGCAGTGGTAATAATATGTACTAGCAGTGGTAATGAGTTTCCACTGCTAGTGTAATCTTCAGTAGTTGTAATCTTCATACTTAGCCGTGGTAACTGTTAATATAATTCCCAACACTCTCTATGACAACGAAAGTTGGAATGATCCTCGTGATTTGAACAAAACGGTCAAGGCAATATCTTTGCCTTCGAACAATTCTAGCACTCCCGACCGTAGGATTATGGAACTTGAAGACCAAGTCAAGTTTCTCATGAAATCCTACGAAGCTCCTAAGCCTTCAAGCCAAGTGAACAAAATCACGTCTTCATGCGAATTATTTAGTGGTCCCCATGACACTCGTGATTGCGTGGAACTCCCCAGACAAGCTTTTGCAGATTACGCATCCTCGCGTATCGATGAAGCAGGAGACAAGTGGTACACTTTCTAACCCGAGCCAAACCCTTACAGTGATTCCTACAACCCTTCTTGGAAAAATCACCCGAACCTTAGGTGGAAACAAAACCAAAACATGCCCCAAAACAATTCTTCCAATCCACCTAATCGTTACCAACCAAACGGTCCACCCTCTAACCGTACTTTCAACAACAATCCTTCCAATAACTATGGTAGTACCAATAATCTTGAAGGATTCTCAAGAAGCTCGCATAGCTAAGTTTGAAACCAAATTCAATCAACAACAAACGGAGATGACCAATAAAATTGACAACTTGTTGAAAGCCTACAACAACCAAGTGCTAACTACACCTAGGAAGGACACTAGGGACACTAGTAGCGGAATCCAAATTAAGGACCCCTCATCATCCAAACACGTCCACTTTGTCAATGTTGTCACCATTAAGCCAATAGATAAGAATATAGAAGAAAGTGACAAGGATGAGGTTGGAATAGAAACTAGGAATAAGGATGAGATTAAGGAAGTTGAGGATATTAAGGACGAAAAGCTAGAAGAAGTAGAAAACATAGAAGAATACTTTGATAAGTTACCCACCAAGGAAGAACGGGATATCACAAGGATCTATTCGATGACCCCGAGACACCATACGTCCTTAGTTCACCCCTTATTAAAATAGGTGATCCCTCTAACATCAACATACCATGCAACATTGGGCATATGCATGAGTGGAAAGTGTATATCGATCTTAGGTCTCCTATAAACATTAAGACTAGGACCTATTATAATTGGGTAATGAAGAAGAAACTTGAATATAGGATGATGCCTAACACGAATTGGATGAGCAACTTTGTAGGAAGAGTGAAAGGATTACATGTCTTTGTAGGAAACTTCGCTTATGTTACCGACTTTGTGATTGTATAGGATATTTGTCCGGTAATAGATGGTTGCCTAAGTCAAGTAGTATTCGGAATTATCCTAAGGGTGTGGAACGATTTTCTTATCCCTAATCGTTTTTTGGATCTGTTTTTTAACCGACTATATCAATTTTATCCATTAACAATCTTACTTAACCCTAAATCGTTTTTTAGGGATTTGCTGAACCGGATTTGTCACTATTATTTATATTCGGTTCTTTTCTTGATCTTTATTGCAATATCTATTTTTTCTGGGGTGGCTGTGCTTGAAGCTTATCGTCAGACCTGATCCTTGTTAGGGTTTGGTTATTTTCTAGTAAGGTTGTTTCTACAAGCTTAACGCATATCTGAACCTGTTTGGGTTTAGTACAATCAGCTTACAAGTAACCTGGTCAAGGGTTTTGTAATTCTACAAGTGCGAATGGTTTACAGCTGGAAGTCGAGTAGAGTTTGCAAGTTCTAAGGTGATGAAAGTTATTATGCTTGTGGGTTATGAGAGAGATGTAAGTCAAGATGTAAGTCAAGTTGTGAGGGTTCCTTGTTCAAAAGCCCTTGATGCCGATTCCAAGATCTGCTGCTCATGCTATTTTTATCTTCTACTGATGGTCTTGCTATCTATGCTTCTGGAAGTCAAGTTTAGGGATCCTTGTTCCAAAACCCTAGTCATCGTTCTTAAATCAATGGTGATGATACTTTTCTATATGGATTTGGGATCTATGTTGCTGGTTGAAGTGGAAGTTAGGGTTTGTTTTAAACCCTAGAATTTGTATTCGTGATTAATCAGACCTGATTATATCTTGTTCTTATTGCTTGGATTAGGTCTGTATTACGAATGGTGTTTAATGGTAAGTACAAGTCTTTGAAGACATAAGTATGGTTCTGATTTTGCTTAGTCATACATGTTGCTTGGGACTTAGTGGTGTGTTTTTGAGCTATTGGGGAATGTTTTACCCATTGGCCTCTTTAGAATGTTCATCTACTAGTTATCACAGCGGTGCTCTAATTCTGATTCTTTAAGCATGTTTCGTGGGACTATGAAGATGATTATGGAAGTTTGGACTACTATGACGATCCGAAGATTCAAGATGTTTATTTTTTCTTTTATACTCGTTGTAGTTAATGTTCAATTATTGTTAAGTTATAAGAATGGCATGTCATTCTTATATAGTTCGTTTGGTTAGTTGTTTTGCATGTAAGTGTCCTGCGGGACTGAGATGAGGGATTCACCCTCATCCTTTGTACTTCAATGTTTTTTGGTGTAATGAATTTTACCGAGGTGTGTTAACCCTTTTACCCAAAAATAAAAAAGTAGTATTCAGAAAACCGTTTGTTGAGGTCTCTAAGATGAATTATGACCCGTCCCTAGGGATAGTTACATTCAAGGATGAGAACGATCAAATTGCTTACCAAATGCCCTATAAGATTAAACAATACTGTCTTCTATCAAACCTTGAAAAGGAACACAAGCAAGCGGTTTACTATAGAAATGATGAGGATAGACGTAGAGGAGTAGATTATGTCATGAGTAGAATACTCGGTTTCTACAAGGAATGTTTGCAACTAGGTTCGGAATACGAAACTAAGATTGGAGATGACCTAGAGAATGGTACCAATGACGAGGTCACGTAATTGCCCATGACCTTGAGTCTGGCTACAAGACTCGTAAATAAAGAAAACGCTTATTGGGAGGCAATCCATGTTTTGTGTGTTTTTATTTGTTTGATTTTTATTTGTTTGATGTTATTTGTTTCCGTATGCATGTTTTATTATTATTGTTGGTAGATAATGTTTCAAACTAAATTGTGAAAATGCTTTATTTTATTGTTTAACTTCGTCTTAACTTCATATAAAGGTATTTTGCAAAAGCTAAGTGTAAGGGGAAACCCCAAATTTGTTTCTAAGAACGAAAATGATCTTGATTCGTCACAATATTAAACGAACATGTATATTAGTAATTGTTAGAGTCAAATGCTTGTATCGAGTCATAATGATGTTTTGCAGGATTTTCCAGGAAATAGGACATAAGTTTTTCCAGAAATTTTCCGGAAACTTAACATAAAGATTTCTGCAGGTCACTTCTGACGGCGTCAGAATTTAACACCTGACGACGTCACGTGTAAAATTCTGGAAATTTTGCGAGTTTTGCTTTTCTAACGGAGTCTTAAAAGTTTTTGTTGATCCTTTAGTTTTATAAACTCTAGGAAATCAGCAAACATTCATTCCACAAGCATTATATCTTAAATCGCTTTCTAGGATTTGTTAACATATATATATTGCCGCCGATTTTACGCGAGGTTGCCTTGATTGTTTTCTCAGGTTTAACAGGTTATATATGACAAGAAGATGATTTATATTTCTGGAAGGGAAGCTTTGAACGTTCATTTTCTTGGAGGAAGATCTAACCTTCTTTTTTTTTAACGGCGGGTTAGTTTGTTAGTTGTTAGCTCGAGTTAGTGTCGCATCCTCGGGCAGAGATACCAACCGCGAGCCTCTCCTTAGAGGATAACCCCACTCCTATTCCTGATTCGCCTAAGGGGAAAATCCCAAATTCTAGTCCCTTGCAGGATTCGAACCTGGGCAACAACCCCTCCCAAGCTCCAAGGAACTGCTCTAGAGCAATTGGTTAAAAGAAGATCTAACCTTCTTAACACACTATCCACATCGAACGAATCAGGGGAGTATTTGTTATCATTCTTTTACCTATTTTACTTTTACATCCTTTAATTGAACATTGGGGACAATGTTCATCCTAAGTGTAAGGGGAGGGTAAATGATGATACCTTATAGGATACAATTGCACTTGAGTTTGTTTGTTTGATGGTAGGTGTGTAATAAAACTAAGAGAAATACTTGTTAGTGTAATTTTAGCACCAAATTTAAAATTTTTTACAACATTTAGGAGTGAAACTTTAGCCTTAACAAGCATCTCATGGATAGGAGTTGTATGACTAGCACAAAACCGTACCATTCAGAAAAATTTTCCACCCAAATATGTGAGGTTCGCCTTTAGATTTGATAGGAAAAGCATTCATTATTAGTGCTTATGAGTGTACCGGTAGCATTTAGATTCTAGAACTTGTGTTAGTGATGCATTCCGAGACCGCTAGTGAGACTACATTCGTGTAGTAGGATTTAATACATGATAAGAGGCATTAGGATCACTCTTGTGTTTAAACCCGTATCATAATTACTTGACCATTTAAGTCATATTTAGTACACGATACCCCTAGTATAACCCTCCGAGCCTATCTTTTTGTTTCTAACTTTAAGCATCTTACTTAAAGGAAGAATTTGTTTACAACCCACCCAAATGTGCAACCAAATTGCCTTAGCCTTCCGTGTATGCACTCATCTTTAGTGCATTATTGTTATTTGTTTAAACCCTTAGTTAATTATCTAATTGATTACATGGTTGCTAAGTCGAGTCATATCTTGTACATATTGTTTTGGGATGATTGGGACTCACGGGTAAAGTACTTGTGTTATGGAGTAATGGGGAAGAACATCATATATTACCCCCGTATGCGCATTAATCTTAAAAAGTACTCCAAGTGTTTTAATTATCTTGATTCGAGTCATTAGATTAGTTTATTGTAAAGTATGTAAAAATTCAAGTGTTAGGGGAATGTACATTCCCTATGATGTATTATTTTAGATGGTAGGGTAAGAGTGTATGCAAAAAATAAATAAATAAATAAAAATCGAAAAATTCAAGAAAAAGAAAAAAAATAGAAAAAGAAAAAGAGAAAAACATACGGACTACCATCCCGTTTCATTCTATGTTTGTTTTATGTTTTTGTTATTTTTGATTTATTAGCTTAAGTTGAGTCGAGTCTTGGCTTAGCAACGCCATATTGTACATGTAATTAACCAAGATGATTAACTCACCACCAGTAAATATTGCCTTTATCCAACAAAACCGTGTTTTCCATATCCCTACACCTAACGTTATAACCTTTCCAAAGACCTCTTTGATAGTTTATCCTAGGTGCTTACTCCAAGTGGTGTAGGTTTGATCCTTTCCCAAGCCTATGGTAATCAATTTGCTATGACAGGTAGTGAGAGATGTTTTCCATTTCCATATTGTGATATATACTTTATTACACCCGAGAGATGTGAGTATCTAAACACTATTTGTGAGGTGCTAGTGTATGACCTCCGCGCTTGCTTTTGGTTTTTAGTGGAACGATTATTTATTGTAATTACTTTTATATTAGTGTTAAATGACCCCTAACTTGTATTTTGATTAGAATAAAAGCGCATTTGCTTCAGGACAAGCAAATCTCAAGTGTAAGGGTATTTGATGAGGCGAAAAGTGTACCGCTTTTAAGGGGTCATTTAAGCCCGAATTCGAGATTATTTGATCAATTATTGCCCTAAATCGTTCCTTTTGTCATTTTAGGTACTTTTGGAGAGAAATCTGGAAAAGGAAGCATTTTGTACGTTTTTGGAGCATAAAAGTGAAGAAAACGGCAAAGTCTCAATTTCCTTGCTGGAACAGTACCTGACGACGTAAAGGGATTACATGTGACGGCGTCAAGAGTGACAAAAGAGGTGGATGTGGAAATTATAACGTGACGATCCAGAAAGTTTTTAGGCATATTGGCCTGACGGCGTCACCAAGGCCGTCAGGGTCCAATTACACGTGACGGCCTAGAGTGTTTTTCTACATGACGGCGTCAGAAGTAGATCTAGGCAATACGAATTTCATCATGGCGGCGACTTGACGGCGTCAGAGGCTAACACATGACGCCGTCAGGATGTATGGTCTATATATATTTTTCCAATTTTTCATTGTAATGTGTGGAACTTTGTATGGGATATTAGGGCATAAACCCTAGACGAATTTTACAGCTTTTTCAAGGGTTTCAACCCCTTGATTCTTGCATATTCAATTGAAGATAAGTACTTATTCAAATCATTCAATATGTCTATGTGTTGTGTGATTATATCTTACGTTTGTCTTCTCTTTAACATGCTAGGCTAGGTTTTTATTGTGTTTGCTTAGATGTAGTGAAACCTAGATGTTGATTATGGGTTGATTGTTTGTTTATAATTGTTACGGATGATTGTATTCGATGTTAGGCTTAAGAAAACTAGCATACTTCCATTGGTAACTCGCTTGAACGTCTTAAGAAACATGATCGGAGGTGTACTACGATTTTTGGTTGTATTTAATGCGTAAGAGAAATCTAATGATCCCATGTTAGGAGCTTATAACTGCTCGACATACGAGTGAAGTAGGATCTTATAGAGTTAGGGAATATTGTACACGGCCCTAGGACTAGTATTAATGTAAAACCCACATTTTCATTTCACGTTTAAATTACCAAAATGCCCTCCAATTTGAAATTTTGAAGAATTGTGTACGTTTACCAAACAAGCCGTAAATCAAAAACAATTATCATACAATCACAAACAATTGTAAATTAATAATCTATGCTATGTAATATTTTTGTGTGATCATTATAATAATAATAAAAGTTAGAAAAATAATTATCTCCCCTAAATTAATAATATGGCAATTATATATATATATATATATATATATATATATATATATATATATATATATTTAAAAGATATAAAATGTATTTAAATTAAAAATAAAACAAGATAAGCACCACATAATTTAGGAAACTTGTGCAAAATCAGAAAAATGATCTTATAAATCAATTTGGACCGAAATTGATGCCTTGCCATTTTATATCACATGGTTTCTCTTTATTTCTCCCATTTATCATATCTAAAAACACCAAAACTCTCCCAAAAAAATCCTCTAGGCTGCATACCGAAATTTTTGGCTTCTCCCATATTTTTCTTGGGTCTATACCAGTACAAGGAAAATAAAGAAATAAAATGTTTTTGAGTTAGCGTTAGGGTTTGGATAATTTTGTGAGTTAATAAATGATATAATGATTGATTAATGATGATGTGATGTGTTGGAAAAATTAGGGTTTGGAATTGTGGGTTTTTAATTAAAACCATATTGAATTTAATAAATAAAAGAGGGTATTTTATAATTTTATAAACCTTGGGGTTATTTTTGAAAATCATATAAGACCCGAGGAGAAATATAGGAAATATAATATGAGGGTGTTAAGTGTTAATTTTTTAATTATAAGGGTTAAATATTAATTATAGAATATAGTATGTACGAATTGTAATTAATTAAAATGGAGGGGTGTGTTTTGTAAATTCTGGTATTTTATGGTGATTCGTACATATTTAATCATGAGGTATAAATTGTGTAATTTCTGGAAACTAAGGGGCTAATGTGTTAAATGATTTAATTATGGATTAAAGTGTAATTAATAAATAATAAGGATTTAAATGGAAATTTTTATAAGTGAAGGGTTGTTTTTGTAATTTCTGATAATATAAGGATTATTTCGTATATTAATAATATTAAAGGACTAAGAGTGTATTTTTTTTATAGCTAAAAAGTATTTGGTTGCAAATTAGACAATTAAAGGATATAAATGGTAATTATTTAAATTAAAGGACTAAACTTGTAAATTGAGTAAGTTAAGGGGGCTGTTCTGAATAAATATTGTATTAAGGGCTGAAATGGTATACTTTTGATAATTAAGGGTTAATTGTGCTAATTTGAATTAAATATGGTTATAATTGTAAAATAAATATTAATAAGGACCTATATTGGAAATAATGTAAATTAAGGGTTTGATTTGTAATATTTGTAAACTCAAGGGAGTGATTGGTAATTATTGTTAACTATTGGACTAATTTGATGAATATGGAAAATTGCAATAATTACACTTTAAACCTTGAACTTTGGCATATTTGTATAATAAACCCTAAAATATGGGAAGTTGTCATTTTAAACCCTAATCTCGGGAAACTTATATTAAATGAAATCCGTAACGTATATAACTCCGGAAACTTGTCAAAATGATAAAACTAATCATATTGGATATGTCTATAATTGGAAACTTACTAAATATGGAAAGTTACCAAAAATAGAAACTCTTCATACACTATACCTTATGGAAAGTTTATAAAAATGGAAGGGTAACTAAAAGAGGTATCTTAAGCAAATTGAAACTCTTCATAATCCGTATCCACTTCTCTTCTAGGTTCAGTGAAGCAGGAGTGATCCGTCTCTCTCTTTGTGATTTGTGAGCTTGCTATTGCTTTGGACTGAGGTACAGATATTCCGTAATCTTTCAGTAGGAGTGCACATTTCTCTCTATTGACCTTGTTTTTGACTTGATTATCGTGTTATGACCTCCGTTTGGCTTTGGTTTTGATCCTTCGTACTTGACCCTATGATTGATGTGTTTTATCGGAAATTGTGATCATATTGTTATTCGTTTGAACCCTTGTGAGCCGTTCGATAACCTTTTGTGACCTAAATCTTTGAAACTTTGTGAGACCTTGGGTATTCTTTGGGATATTGTAACGGGTGATAAAACCCTTGTGAGACTTGAATGTTCTTTTGGGGTAACACAACGGAAGGTGAAATTTTTTTCTTAATTATGATATGGAAATAATTAAAGGAGAACTATTTTATAACGACATTTTTAATATGATTTAAGACCACTTACTTATGGGACCTTATAAATTCATACAGACCACTTTTGAAGGATATTGGATGAAAAACTTTAATAAATATCACTTTTATAAATGTCATCTTTTGGAAGATCTCTTCTAAATGAATCTTGTTATAAACCTTTTTAAATGGGATTGTACTACGAACCTTTAAAACTAGTGATGGAAACCCGCTAATTTGAACTTTGTTTTAAACTCTCATTATGACCCTTTGATTTATGAACTATGGGATTTTGGGACTTGGAATAGTGAACCTTGTGGATTGGGAACTTTGGCTTTGACCTCTCTATTTTGACCCATTGATACTACATCCTTGATCGGCCCTTTGACATTGATCCTTCAACATTGATCCTTTGATATTGACCTATGATACCGAACCTTGATACTGAATCTTTGACATTAATCCCTTGACCTACCTTTTGATATTGATCCTTTGATGGACCCCTTGATATTGACCTTTGGGTATTGGACCTTTGATATTAAACTTTTGATATTGAACCATTGATATTGAACCTTGACCACTTGACCCTTCAGTATTTACTCGGGGTATTACTTGTTGTGGAGTAGCCACAACCATAGCATTGATGCACCAATGTTAAGTACTCTAGTGGGGCTGGAGAGATGTCCCC
The DNA here is from genome assembly GCA_030686995.1 of Artemisia argyi. NCBI lineage: Eukaryota > Viridiplantae > Streptophyta > Magnoliopsida > Asterales > Asteraceae > Artemisia > Artemisia argyi. The sequence continues at coordinate 109,175,556 of CM060692.1, read as the reverse complement.
CGCCATCCCCGATCTACTATTGACTACTGCTTTGATTGTGATTGTTATTGGCCTACGGGGGCGTATGGATGCATCCTAGATTTGTATTGATTGATTGATTGATTATTGGAGCTACTACATGTCTACATTGCTACATATTGTATTGGTGACTGGGTATGCGTTCATTGCAACCCCTCACATATTGGGAGTTGATCACTCCATATTGGGCTACTATTGTATTGTATTGTATTGATTGGCCTTGGGTAAAATACTGAAAACTTACATACACTATACCTTACACTTAACCATGTCATCTTTTGATTACCCTTTTGGATACCACATATTCCTAATTCCTTGTTTATTCCCTACTCTATTGTATTGCTTTGCTATTTGTTCATATTTGTTCACTGAGCTTTTTATGCTCTGCCGCTTTCTTTTCCATGCGGCAGGTTTAGTAGGAAGCTGGGTTGTAGATGAGAGATCTTATTTTGGGCTTAGAAGACTTCACCCTGATTAGCTACTGGCTGGACTTAGAGTGGTTTAGAAGTACTTGATGTTGGGCTTAGTTTAGTTTGTTGCCCTTTTGTAGTTTGTATTTTGTTTAGTTTTCTATTGTAACCCTTGTAAACTTTGTTGGTAATGTATCTCCGTTTCATTTGTGTTATGATTTGACTCCATAATGTTACACTTTAGCCCTTTTTGGGTTGGGGTGTTACAAAATGGTATCAGAAACAGGTTTGGATCGGCGGATGCAATATCCGTAGAGCTTAGGCTATGACCTGTGTGTTTTGGACCATTAGGCTTCCACTGTAGGAACATAGGAAACCACTTTGAGAACTTGCTTTAGCAATCCCCTATATGAACTTAAGTATTGACCCGTAAGGAATGGGTAGACTTTAAGAGATTTCTTATGTATCTTTGCTTCCGCATTACTCTAATTCGTGCCTTACGTTTAGCTATGCCTTTTGGAATCATCCTTTTGGAGTTAGAGATTTTGCACCACCTAAGTTTACCACTAGTAAGTTGGAAGGCATTTAAGATTGCATGGTAATGCATAACGCTAATTTGATTTTATCTTTGATCCCTGATCTATTTGTTAATCCTTTTGACATCTCTTTGGGCATTCTGAGAATCTACATGGCGATGACGTGTTTGATGCACTCTATGTTCGTATCTTGCTTTTGATGAATCCTCTGTAAGTATTCTGGCATTATTTGATTTTGTTTTACTCATCTCTTCCATCTCTAAGAAGTGGGTGATGTTTAACCACGAGTGTAAGAGTATCTCTTTCCCTTCGGAACGATAAAATCTGCTATGTTAATCTGCCTTTCTTTGGAAAGTCAACTTCGATTTGATTTTGATATGTGGTTGGTTGTTTAAGCATTCGAGATGCTGACAACTGTTCTGCGATGTCTCACCGTGATGTATTGAATTGTTTTGAAAATCCTCTACCATGATTCCTATCATTGAACTTTTGCTATCATTATTTTCTCTAGAGACTCGTACGTTACTTTCATGGTTATGAAGTTCTCTTGCACCTATTGTGTTCACCGAGGAATGAACATTATTGTGTGAATTATTTTTGGCACCCTGTAATTTCGGATACAATAACCACCAAGTTTCCCACTGGAGGATGGAACTGGATAGAACCTGAAGATGACAGACAACGGTAACTACCCTGGAGAGTTGATGACATAGCTCGCAAGACGGAAGAGTGGACGAGCAGAACGAGGGAACCTGGTCAAGACGGCGAACCTAGAGCTGATGAAGAACATACAGTCTCACTTCCCTATTCATCTTAGTCGTACTAAGATGATTTGAGAGTAGAAGCAGACTGGATGATGAGGAGATTGAAGATCGTACCAGAGATTGACATTCCAAGAAGAAACTGCAGGAGGCTCGAGGAACCAAACTCTAGTTAATGACTTCATTTCACTCTCAGATTGGAAGATGGATGAAGACTGACTACTCGGACATAAGAAGATTCTGAAGAGACGAATTCTTGAAACGAACCTTATGATGGGGGAATTGATGCCTTAGCAATATGTTTCTTTCTGATGATGATTGATTGATTTTGTTACGTCGACCTCGTTTTATTATTGAGCTTTGAATAGGACTAACCCAGGAGTTAGTTGGACTGTTAGGTGGATTAGTTTCACTGATTGAGATAAAGTATGATCATCATGGGGGCATATTTATATGATGCTAGTATTATGATGCCTGGCCAACGTGATAATACTTACATCATATAACGTGCACTTGTTGTGTTCATAGGATGTCTTGAGAAGTGTTTTAGTGGAGACTTAGATTTCTGTTTTCGTTTGCGACGATCTGCGAATAGTGAGACTTTTGGATTCTTTCGAGTTGTATGTTTGATTTGCCTTATCGCCGTACGCTTTGATATGTTTGGATACTCGTCACGCGATTGTTTGACCTCAATGTTTTGGTAAATCCTTAGTTCCGTTGTAGAGCTTCCTGCCATTTGATGCCATCGATCAACTTATCTTCTGCCTATATGCATTCGATTCATTACTACTAAGAGCTACACCTATTCCTTCCTATGTATACACTCCTCACATTCAATGAATCCGTTTTACGATGATATGTTATGGGTTATGTATAAGTTTTGGATTTTGAGAATCAAGATCTGTTGGTTTACGAAAATACCTTTGGAAGGTTATTTTGTAGACGAAACTGTTTGTAAATCTGAAGAGTTAAACTTTTATATGTCACCTTCATGATGCTATCGTTCGTTACATTCTCATCTGATCAGTTCATTTCCTTGTCCGCGAATGGAATACCCAGCCAATCCTACGTCTTCGTGTGAATATCTTTTAATGGGTACGATTATAATCGGTTACGTTCGGTATGTGATTCTTTTGATTTGGATTCTGTATGATGTGCCTTCTCTAGGGAAACCGAAACCACCTTTTAATCGATAAGATCAAGTCTTGGGAAACAAGATCATTGTGTTTGTTGAAATTCTTAAAGTCTGAGTTTGTGCAGGAAACTACTCCTTTTGCTGTTCGTAGTTTGGTGTACCTTCGATTTATTTTCGCCACCTTACTTTTTGCATTTTCGAGGATGAAAATTCTTTTGAGGGGGAGATAGTTGTAAAACCCACATTTTCATTTCACTTTTAAATTACCAAAATGCCCTCCAATTTGAAATTTTGAAGAATTGTGTACGTTTACCAAACAAGCCGTAAAATAAAAACAATTATCGTACAATCACAAACAATTGTAAATTAATAATCTATGCTATGTAATATTTTTGTGTGATCATTATAATAATAATAATAAAATTTAAAAAAATAATTATCTCCCCTAAATTAATAATATGGCGATTATATATATATATTTAAAAGATATAAAATGTATTTAAATTAAAAATAAAACAAGATAAGCACCACATAATTTAGGAAACTTGTGCAAAATCAGAAAATTGATCTTATAAATCAATTTGGGCCGAAATTGATGCCTTACCATTTTATATCACACGGTTTCTCTTTATTTCTCCCATTTATCATATCTAAAAACACCAAAACTCTCCCCAAAAAAAATCCTCTAGGCTGCATACCGAAATTTTTGGCTTCTCCCATATTTTTCTTGGGTCTATACCAGTACAAGGAAAATAAAGAAATAAAATGTTTTTGAGTTAGGGTTAGGGTTTGGATAATTTTGTGAGTTAATAAATGACATAATGATTGATTAATGATGATGTGATGTGTTGGAAAAATTAGGGTTTGGAATTGTGGGTTTTTAATTAAAACCATATTGAATTTAATAAATAAAAGAGGGTATTTTATAATTTTATAAACCTTGGGGTTATTTTTGAAAATCATATAAGACTAGAGGAGAAATATAGAAAATATAATATGAGGGTGTTAAATGTTAATTTTGTAATTATAAGGGTTGAATGTTAATTATATAATATATTATGTATGAATTGTAATTAATTAAAATGGAGGGGTGTGTTTTGTAAAATCTGGTATTTTATGGTGATTCGTACATATTTAATCATGAGGTATAAATTGTGTAATTTCTGAAAACTAAGGGGATAATGTGTTAAATGATTTAATTATGGATTAAAGTATAATTAATAAATAATAAGGATTTAAAATGGAAATTTTTATAAGTGAAGGGTTGTTTTTGTAATTTCTGATAATATAAGGATTATTTCGTATATTAATAATATTGAAGGACTAAGAGTGTATTTTTATAACTAAAAAGGATTTGGTTGCAAATTAGACAATTAAAGGATATAAATGGTAATTATTTAAATTAAAGGACTAAACTTGTAAATTGTGTAAGTTAAGGGGGTTGTTCTGAATAAATATTGTATTAAGGGCTGAAATGGTATACTTTTGATAATTAAGGGTTAATTGTGCTAATTTGAATTAAATATGGTTATAATTGTAAAATAAATATTAATAAGGACCTATATTGGAAATAATGTAAATTAAGGGTTTGATTTGTAATATTTGTAAACTCAAGGGAGTGATTGGTAATTATTGTTAACTATTGGACTAATTTGAGAAATATGGAAAATTGCAATAATTACACTTTAAACCTTGAACTTTGGCATATTTGTATAATAAACCCTAAAATATGGGAAGTTGTCATTTTAAACCCTAATCTCGAGAAACTTATATTAAATGAAATCCGTAACGTATATAACTCCGGAAACTTGTCAAAATGATAAAACTAATCATATTGGATATGTCTATAATTGGTAACTTACTAAATATGGAAAGTTACTGTAATACACCGTAAAAATCCCAGGTCATTTATTAATGCTAATTATCAACATTATTCTTAACTAAGCCATTTTTGTGGGCAAATTTTAAATTTTTATATGAGACACTGTTTATTTGACACCCGATTGTTTTAATTACCGTTTGTTTAACACCCGATTATGTTTTGTCACCCGATATCACCCGAATGTCACTCTTGGATGTCACCCACTGAGGTTAAGCACCGGAAACTCCCACTTGCGACTTAGCACTCTATTTTGGACACCGAAACATTATTAATATATATAACGATATGTATATATATTAATTAGTACAATTTATTATTACAATTTATATACAAGAGTAAATTTATATATGTATATATATAAGTATGTATATACGAATGGCTACACCGTTTATGTATTTTTGGTTTTCACAAACCGACACCGACACCGAAATAAATGTCACAATTGTACACACCATCTACACCCCGTCATTTTTGGGCCGGACGTCACCCTTAGCCCAATGCCATTTCTCCTTTTGCCCAACTGATGGGCCGAACACAACCATAAGCCCACATGTTCCTTTTTCTTTTTCTTTGATTCATTGGGCCAAGAATTCCACAAGCCCATTTGATTTGTTTGATATGTTTTCTCTTCTTCTGCGTGGCATGTCAACCGAAACAGAACCCAACTTCCTTGCCATCCAAATAATTACACACGTTTCTTTTACCATGTTCCCTACTCACACTACACGAACAAGCAAACTTCCATTTTCCATTGTAACATGCGACAAGGAGCACCCTTTTGAAGCCGTCAAACCCTTGGATAAACACATTACACGCCCAAACACTTTAACCCTTGGATCGTATGTTTCTTAAGCCCCTAACACAAACTATAAACAAAGTTTATTGGTACAACATATGTCTAAAAGCTCCTAACACCTAAGTTGACATAAACTTGTAGCCTCCAAACCTTTTACAACTCGATAAGACTAGACAATGGAAGCCAAGACAAGGTTGTCGATTGAGACTTGACCACTCGGTAGTGTTGTGTCTCTTGGAGACATCCGAACCACCTTCACCACACTATAAAAACCACATTTAATGCACACCATTCACACACACTTGAAATCTCTCAAACCATACACACTCTCCTTTGGTTACTATCGACAAGCACAAGTATTCGAGCAAGGTTTTGGTTGAAGGAGCAAAGTTTTGGGATTAAGAGCTAGTTGGGAAGGGAATTTTGGAGCAAGGGATCGCAATTCAAAGGGTGTTTGTTGCTCGTTTCCTCTTGTTTGGTCACAGGAATTCGTCACCACCATCTTTGGTGTTGTAAGTCGTCACCACTCTTTCATTTTCTTTTACTTATACTCATGCATACACGCGACACACATTTCTTTACTCACAATGCACTCGTATGTTGTGTTATGAAACGCCTCGACACCTTCAGATATTGCCTCACCATTTAGACTTTATACGTACGACACATCTATATTATTTGACCATCCATATCTACGACTCACCCTTTATCGAACTAACCTAACATGCAAAACTCACTCGACCTTATATCACGTTAACGAGACCTAAACTAAACCTTACTCGAACCTAGTTTTTTTTTAACAAAACATCGTTTGGGCCTAGTACGGGCTAACGAGCCCAATTCATTTTTCAAATAAGATTTTCGGCTAGAAATTGGAAAAATAGCGAGGAACATAAATACCAAATTTAAGTTTTTACGAGTTTTTAAATGCTACTTATGTCAAAATAAAAAGGTTAGTTTTCAAAGATTTCATCAAGGACTATTTTTGCAAAAGGTCCCACGTTAAGGGAATTAAATTGTCAAAATTGCAAACTTTCGAACCCAACTTGACTAAATCAAATTCTTTTGGAAATTAAGGGTAAAAATGGTCATTTGGCCAAAGTTAGGAGAAAGAAGTGTAAAAAGTACAAAAGGACCATATTATAATTATTTTTAACCGAAGGGGTAAAAAGTGTAATCTTGTAAAGTTAAGGGTTAAATTGTGACAAAGTATTTTATAATAAATTATTTCATATAATTTAGAATTTTATAAATACAATATATATTTTCTTTAACTTCAAAATATATATATGACTTTATTAAAAATATTTAATCATAAATATTTTTAAATAATATTATTTCTTACAACGAGATTTATATATATCGGACTCCGGTTCGTAACAACGATACAAATAACTACGTGAGGTTATTTTGGAATATATTAAGGCACCCGAACGGATATCACCGTACACGTGACATATCACATGTCATTTACAACACGAATCTAAAACACCGATTACAATGTATTAATTAGGTCGCAAGTCGGAGGAATTTCATTGCTAGTCATAGAATAACACCATCACTTTTGAGCACCGTTGTGATTACGCACCTTCCAGGTGAGTTCATGGTCCCACATTTTAATTGTTTTTAAACCCCGTGGGGAGATACATGCTATAAATCGAACACAAGTATTTTTCTATATGTTGTTATCACCTGATATTTCCTAAGTTGACACCCGTGCTACAAGTCCCTCATATCACGAACCTTAATCACTTGCGAGTGAGCACGAATATAGTTGATAGATCTATTGGAATGGCAGCCCGCCTCTGTCAAGGTGATTACTTGGCAGGAGGTGTGCTATATTCGAGGTATTATGGAAATTTGGCACATTTCCTGTCACCGAGGGCCCCTTGTCATTTACATCCGCTGTGGTGTAGATGATTGTTATTATCTTTATGATATGTCAAATCAATGTTAAGGCTTGCGTTTCGTGAGGCTTAGGAGCAATATTACACCCATTTAGTCAAGACCTGTCTATCTTGGCTTGTTTATTTCAAATGCTTGACTTGTGTTCACACTATTACTATTTAAACTACTATGGATTCACTCAACCTTTGTGTTGACTTTTTAAGCATGTTTATCTCAGGAAATTAGCAAGCATGGCGGCACGGAGCTGGCAAAGGGCACAGGACCTCCCTTCTGTTTTCAATAATTATATCATTCTTTACAAACTCATCACTACTTTTGCGAAACAATTAACATTTTGGAAAAATGTTTGTAACTCTGACTATTTGAGTTTTCATGGAATGATATTGACTATCTTTTGAATTGTTTTCTATGAGTATGAATGTGTACTAAACTGTAATGACCCCGATTAGACTTCCGCTGCTTATCAAAATTTCGGGGTGTTACAGATTGGCATCAGAGCCATGGTTATAGAGAACCAAATGATTTTCAAAACATTGGACTATAACCTCACTGGATTTTAAACAAACTATTTATCACCGAAGTGCCATCCGTGTCAGCGCTTGCCAACGTCATGTTTTAAGGTTTGATTTTTAGCACCCATCGCATTTAGCTCACTATGACACTATGATCACTGTGCATGTAGCATTATGTAGACTAAATGACTTATATTACTGCTATTTTTGGGATATTACAGTACCATGTCGCCCCCGGTTATCATTTTGTCCGACAATGACGACGTCGTGCCAGCATCATCCACTTACCCTACTATTGACTTATCTGACTATGACACCCATGACAACCAAGACACCCATGATTCTGACCATGACACCCAACCTGTATCACCTGCTATACCATCTCCTGTCCCATCTGGAGATCCCTCTGCTGATACTGAGCCCTTTGAGGAGGGTGAGGTTGCTTCTACACCCATTGATTCTTTTGCTATTCAGCCTTTCTTTCGTCCTGTCTGTGGACCTATGACATAGGGACAGTACCTTTATGATCAGTACCTAACATCTCAGCAGTTTCTTGCGGCTGATGATCGTCCTACACCACCTGCTAGTCACCACTCCGGTTCAGATGCTGATGACGAGTCTTCTGACTCTGATACTTCTGACACTGCTGCTTCTATTCCACCACCATCCCCGCCTGCACCAATTCGTCGGCGCAAGAGAGTGAGGATTCTTGAGCCCTATGAGCCTGAGCCTTTCGGTGAGTTGTTTCGATATCATGAGGGAGACTATACCCGCAAATGCACGGCTCGGAAATGAGTCTTTATTTTGCCTGCTTCTACTGTTACACCACCTGTACCTACACATGTACCTACACCTGTATCATCACCCATATCTGTATTACCACCTGTTTCTATGCCAGATCTGACACCTGTGGCATCACCAGCACCTCCACCATCACCTGTATCACCCCCACCCGAACCACATCCTTACATGTTGCCTACTTACACCGCACCCCACACCTCTGAGGTTTTGCCACCCATGCCACCACCTACAGTTTTCTACTCTCAGACTACCACTGTACCGATACCATCACCTGCTACATCACCTGTACCATCACCTGCTCCCACCGAGACACCCACCTCACCCGGCATTCATAGATTGGTTGATGCTCGTCGATGATCGTTTTTGTTATACTACATTCGTAGATGGAGATTGGTTGAGGGATCGCCTAGGGCTGCTGAGCTTGGAGATGGCTCTTCAGCGGTGTTACCGGTTACTGGGGAGCCGATACACCATACTATCCCTCTTTTGGCTGCTAGATTAGTGAGACATGAGGATCGTCTCGATGAGTTGTTGAGCGTTATTGAGGATATATCCTTGGAGAGGATAGAGTGTATGCAGGAGGAGGTCGAGAACCTCGTGGTTCATAGGACAGCTTTAGAGATGGTATTTGAGATGATGGGGACAGAGATCGAAGAGGCACAGGCTACCATCACTGAGTTTGGTCATCGGCTAGATGTTCAGAGACACGAGATTGATGATTTGAGAGCGATTGCAGCCATTACACAGGAGATGATGGAGCATCAGGCACAGGAGTTAGCTGCATCTAGTTCTACCATCCACACACTTTCAGCTACTATTGAGGAGATTCAGGCCCGTGAGAGATCCAGAGATATGGAGATGCTAGGGATGATCAGGATTATCAGAGAGCTAGAGAGGAGATCAGGAGGCGCACTTGGACCTTCATAGATCTATGACATGTCATTACTTACAGAGACATCTTAACTTGCCACCTGTGGCATTAATAATTGTTGTATCTTATTGTTTTGTAACAATGAATTCAAAAATTATTAAAACTTTATGTTGGTTACGATTGTAACGTATTGATATTGATTTATGATGTTCTAGTTGTTTGATCTTTTATTATGCTCCCATATTGAGATTCATTATAATTTCCATGTGTGTTGTTACATGTCGTGATGTTTATTTATGAATGATATGGTTTATGTTGATGTATATATTTATGGTGTGGTTGTGATATGTACCTTGTGATGATCTCGACTATTATGAGTTTGGCTACATTATTTCTCTTGTTATTGATGTTTGGGATTTGTACTTATGCACTTGCGATTTTATAGAGTTATGGCCACAAGGAAAACCGCTATTGCTACCTCGTCACCCGCTATGACCCAGGCTGCTATCAGAAAGTTGGTTGCCGACAGTGTTGCTGCAGCTTTAGAAGAGCAGGCTGCTGCAATGGCACGAACTAGTAGCAATAACCGAGCCACTGCTGAAAGCGAGTCTGCTGCAACTCGGAAGTGCACCTATAAGGACTTCATAGCTTCTAAACCATCTCACTTCAAAGGAACTGAAGGAGTAACAGAGCTTGCTCGATGGTTTGAGCGAACTGAGACTGTGTTTGTGAGGAGCGGTTGTGCCGCTGAAAACCGAGTCTCGTTTGCTACTGGGACATTGTTGGAAGACGCGTTGTCTTGGTGGAATGCAGCTGCTCAGAAGATAGGTGTGGAAGAGGCCTATCAGATCACCTGGGCTGACTTTAAGGAGAAGATGTTGAAGAAGTTTTGCCCTAGAGGCGAGATCAAGAAGTTAGAAGATGAGTTTCACACGTTGGTTGTGAAAGGGAATGATCTCAGGGCTTATGATAGGAGATTTCAGGAGCTTGCCACACTTTGCCCTTCTAAGGTTCCCAATTTGGAAAAGTTGTTGGAAAGGTACATTGAAGGATTACCCAGGAGTATTGAGGGAAACGTCACCTCGTCTAAGCCTCAATCTTTGGATGAAGCAATGTCCATTGCCCAAAGATTGCTAGACCGGGAGATTAAGCGTAACTCTGCTCAGGGGAACAACGATCACAAAAGGAAGTTTGATGATCGAAGGACAAACAATAACAACAACAACAACAACAACAACAACAACAACAACAACAACAACAACAACAACAACAACAACAACAACAACAACAACAAAAACAACAACCGTAACCCCAACCGTAATTATCACCATGACAGAAACACCCACCACAATCAACAAAACCGACGACAGGAAGCTGTCAGAGCTTATGTCGCTGCACCAGTTAAGGATGCTAGGTATGCTGGACCTCTTCCATTCTGTGACAAGTGTAAGATGCATCACAATGGACCCTGCTATGCTAAGTGCGGGAAGTGTTCAAGGGTTGGACATAAGACACAAGATTGCAAGGCGACAAGAGCTAACTTGCAACCCGTGGCTGTGGTATGCCATGCTTGTGGAGAGAAAGGACACTACAGGCGTCAGTGCCCAAACAAGGATAACAATGCACGTGGGAGAGAATACGTGCTGGGAGATGGAAATGTCCAGCAAGATCCGAACGTATTCACGGGTACGTTCTTTCTAAACAACCGCCTCGTTAAAGTTTTATTTGATTCCGGAGCCGATCAAAGTTTCGTATCTATTTCTCTTGCACCACTGCTTAATATTACACCCACCCAACTAGACACAACATATGAGATTGAACTACCTGATGGAAAGCTAGTGAGCACTAACACTGTACTCTGAGGTTGCACCCTACGACTATTAGACACCCCATTTGCCATTGACCTTATGCCTATTAGACTCGGTAGTTTCGACATCGTTGTAGGAATGGATTGGTTATCTGAGAACCGCGCTAAGATCATTTGTGACGAAAAGGTCATTCACATTCCACTGAATAACGAAACCTTGGTTGTTCGCAGAGAGCGAAGTAAGACACGTCTGAGCATCGTTTCTTGCGTCAAAGTTGTGAAGTACATCGAACGAGGATGTCAAGTCTTTTTAGCTCAAGTCACCGAGAAGAAGTCGGAAGAGAAGCGACTCGAGGATGTGCCAGTAGTCAGGGACTTTCCAGAAGTTTTCCCTGAGGACTTGCCTGGCCTTCCGCCGACTCGTCAAGTGGAATTTCAAATTGACTTGATGCCAGGAGCAGCACCCGTAGCACGAGCACCCTATAGGCTAGCACCGTCGGAAATGAAGGAGTTATCTGGACAATTGGAGGAATTGTCGGATAAAGGATTTATTCGCCCTAGTTCGTCACCGTGGGGAGCCCCGGTGTTGTTTGTGAAGAAGAAGGATGGAACCTTCAGGATGTGTATCGATTATCGTGAGTTGAACAAACTGACGGTTAAGAATCGATATCCGTTGCCAAGGATTGACGATTTGTTTGATCAACTGCAAGGATCGAGTGTCTACTCGAAGATTGATTTGAGATCGGGTTATCACCAACTGAGAGTTAGGGAAGAAGACATCCCTAAGACGGCTTTCAGGACAAGATACGGTCACTACGAATTCCAAGTAATGTCATTCGGTCTAACAAATGCACCCGCTGTATTTATGGACTGAATGAACCAAGTGTGCAAACCCTATTTGGACAAGTTCGTGATTGTATTCATTGATGATATCCTTATTTATTCACGTAGTAAGGAAGAGCACGCAGAACACTTGAAGGCTATACTAACACTGCTCAGAGAAGAGAAATTATACGCCAAATTTTCCAAGTGTGATTTTTGGATTGAGAAAGTACAATTTCTTGGGCATGTTATCGACAGTAAGGGTATTCATGTTGATCCCGCCAAGATCAAAGCTGTTAAAAATTGGGCGTCACCTACGAGTCCTACCGAGATACGCCAATTTTTAGGTCTTGCCGGATATTATCGGAGGTTTATTGAAGGTTTTTCAAGGATTGCTAAACCTTTGACTGAGTTAACACAGAAGAAGAAGAAGTTTGAATGGGGAAAAGAACAAGAATCGGCATTTCAGTTCTTGAAGCAGAAGCTTTGTGAAGCACCGATATTAGCACTACCCGAAGGAAATGAGGACCTCGTGGTATATTGTGACGCATCAATCCAAGGTTTGGGTGCCGTATTGATGCAAAGACTTAAAGTAATCGCTTACGCTTCTAGACAACTTAAACCCCACGAGGAGAACTACACTACTCATGATCTAGAATTAGGAGTGGTGGTATTCGCTCTTAAGATCTGGAGACACTACCTATATGGAACCAAGTGTACGGTTTTCACCGATCACAAGAGTCTTCAGCACATTTTAGATCAAAAGGAGTTGAACATGAGGCAACGTCGATGGCTAGAGTTGCTAAGTGACTATGATTGTGAGATCCGTTATCACCCGGGGAAGGCAAATGTTGTAGCAGATGCCTTGAGTCAAAAGGAACGACTTAGACCCCTCAGAGTTAGGTCATTGGGTATGACAATTAGATCACCACTTCCGTCTCAAATTCTTGAAGTTCAAGCTGAGGCCCTTAAGGAAGAGAATAGACCGCACGAGAAGATTTACGGCATGCCCGAAAGCACGAATGGATTTGTCAAGAAACCAGATGGAAGGCTGTGTTTCAAGGACAGAAGTTAGATTCCATTATATGGAGGAATACGAGACCTCATCATGCACGAGTCTCATAAGTCTAAATATTCCATTCATCCTGGTTCGGAAAAGATGTATCAAGATTTAAAGAAGTTGTATTGGTGGCCAAACATGAAAGCTGACATTGCTGAGTATGTCGGTAGGTGTTTGACCAGCTCAAGAGTAAAGGCTGAACATCAAAAACCATCCGGTCTTTTGGTTCAACCCAAGCTACCAATGTGGAAATGGGAAAGGATTACAATGGACTTCATTACGAAATTACCCAAGACATCGAGTGGGTTGGACACTATTTGGGTTATTGTCGATTGTCTCACGAAGTCAGCGCACTTCTTGCCAATCAAAGAGACGGATGATATGGACGTTCTTGCACGCTTGTACCTTAAGGAGATCGTTTCCCGGCATGGAGTGCCGATTTCTATTATCTCCGACCGAGACAGCCGTTTCACGTCTAACTTTTGGCGATCTTTACAGAAAGCCTTGGGAACTAAGTTAGATATGAGTACAGCTTACCATCCACAGACTGATGGTCAAAGTGAAAGGACTATACAAACCCTGGAAGACATGCTTAGGGCATGTGTGATTGATTTTGGAAAAGGCTGGGATAAACACCTACCGTTAGTAGAATTTTCATATAACAACAGTTATCACGCTAGCATTAAGGCTGCACCGTTTGAAGCACTTTATGGAAGAAAGTGTAGATCACCAGTTTGTTGGGCTGAGATTGGAGATGTACAACTCTCAGGTCCCGAGTTGATTCTTGAAACCACTGAGAAAATAGTAAAGATTAGGCAACGATTACAAGCCGCTAGAGATCGGCAAAAGAGTTATGCCGATGTGCGAAGGAAACCAATAGAGTTTCAAGTTGGAGACAAGGTCATGCTTAAGGTATCACCTTGGAAAGGGATGATTAGGTTTGGAAAACGTGGAAAGCTAAACCCAAGATACGTTGGACCCTTCGAGATCATTGAAAGGATCGATCCCGTGGCATACAAACTTGAGCTACCTGAGGAACTCAGTAGAGTGCACAACACCTTCCACGTGTCAAATTTGAAAAAGTGTTTATCGGATGAGACACTTGTGATTCCGTTGAAAGAGATCAGAATCGATGATAAGTTGAACTTTATTGAGGAACCCGTTGAGATTATGGATAGGGAGGTCAAACGACTTAAGCATAGTCGCATTCCCATTGTTAAGGTCAGATAGAACTCTAAGCGAGGACCCGAGTACACATGGGAGCGCGAGGATCAAATGCGTGCCAAATACCCACAACTATTTGATGAGACAACCCCGAGCACCGATTCAACTTTGGATTCCGGGACGAATCCAATCTAATGGGTGGGTACTGTAATACACCGTAAAAATCTCAGGTCATTTATTAATGCTAATTATCAACATTATTCTTAACTAAGCCATTTTTGCGGGCAAATTTGAAATTTTTATATGAGACACTGTTTTCTTGACACCCGATTGTTTTAATTACCGTTTGTTTAACACCCGATTATGTTTTGTCACCCGATATCACCCGAATGTCACTCTTGGATGTCACCCAATGAGGTTAAGCACCGGAAACTCCCACTTGCGACTTAGCACTCTATTTTGGACACCGAAACATTATTAATATATATAACGATATGTATATATTTTAATTAGTACAATTTATTATTACAATTTATATACAAGAGTAAATATATATATGTATATATATATAAGTATGTATATACGAATGGCTACACCGTTTATGTATTTTTGGTTTTCATAAACCAACACCGACACCGAAATAAATTTCACAATTGTACACACCATCTACACCCCGTCATTTTTGGGCCGGACGTCACCCTTAGCCCAATGCCATTTCTCCTTTTGCCCTACTGATGGGCCGAACACAACCATAAGCCCACATGTTCCTTTTTCTTTTTCTTTGATTCATTGGGCCAAGAATTCTACAAGCCCATTTGATTTGTTTGATATGTTTTCTCTTCTTCTGCGTGGCATGTCAACCGAAACAGAACCCAACTTCCTTGCCATCCAAATAATTACACACGTTTCTTTTACCATGTTCCCTACTCACACTACACGAACAAAGAAACTTCCATTTGCCATTGTAACATGCGACAAGGAGCACCCTTTTGAAGCCGTCAAACCCTTGGATAAACACATTACACGCCCAAACACTTTAACCCTTGGATCGTATGTTTCTTAAGCCCCTAACACAAACTATAAACAAAGTTTATTGGTACAACATATGTCTAAAAGCTCCTAACACCTAAGTTGACATAAACTTGTAGCCTCCAAACCTTTTACAACTCGATAAGACTAGACAATGGAAGCCAAGACAAGGTTGTCGATTGAGACTTGACCACTCGGTAGTGTTGTGTCTCTTGGAGACATCCGAACCACCTTCACCACACTATAAAAACCACATTTAATGCACACCATTCACACACATTTGAAATCTCTCAAACCATACACACTCTCCTTTGGTTACTATCGACAAGCACAAGTATTCGAGCAAGGTTTTGGTTGAAGGAGCAAAGTTTTGGGATTAAGAGCTAGTTGGGAAGGGAATTTTGGAGCAAGGGATCGCAATTCAAAGGGTGTTTGTTGCTCGTTTCCTCTTGTTTGGTCACACGAATTCGTCACCACCATATTTGGCTTTGACCTCTCTATTTTGACCCATTGATACTACATCCTTGATCGACCCTTTGACATTGATCCTTTGATATTGACGTATGATACCGAACCTTGATACTGAATCTTTGACATTAATCCCTTGACCTAAATTTTGATATTGATCCTTTGATGGACCCCTTGATATTGACCATTAGGTATTGGACCTTTGATATTAAACTTTTGATATTGAACCATTGATATTGAACCTTGACCACTTGACCCTTCAGTATTTACCCGGGGTATTACTTGTTGTGGAGTAGCCACAACCATAGCATTGATGCACCAATGTTATGTACTCTAGCAGGGCTGGAGAGATGTCCCCCGCCGTCCCCGATCTACTATTGACTATTGTTATTGGCCTACGGGGGCGTATGGATGCATCCTAGATTTGTATTGTATTGATTGATTGATTGATTGATTGATTATTGGAGCTACTACATTGTCTACATTGCTACAAATTGTATTGGTGACTGGGTATGCGTGCATTTTAACCCCTCACATATTGGGAGTTGATCACTCCATATTGGGCTACTATTGTATTGTATTGTATTCATTGGCCTTGGGTAAAATACTGAAAACTTACATACACTATACCTTACACTTAACCATGTCATCTTTTGATTACCCTTTTGGATACCACATATTCCTAATTCCTTGTTCATTCCCTACTCTATTGTATTGCTTTGCTATTTGTTCATATCTGTTCGCTAAGCTTTTTATGCTCAGCCGCTTTCTTTTCCATGCGGCAGGTTTAGTAGGAAGCTGGGTTGTGGATGAGAGATCTTATTTTGGGCTTAGAAGACTTCACCCTGATTAGCTACTGGCTGGACTTAGAGTGGTTTAGAAGTACTTGATGTTGGGCTTAGTTTAGTTTGTTGCCCTTTTGTAGTTTGTATTTTGTTTAGTTTTCTATTGTAACCCTTGTAAACTTTGTTGGTAATGTATCTCCGTTTCACTTGTATTTTGATTTGACTCCATAATGTTACACTTTAGCCCTTTTTGGGTTGAGGTGTTACAATTAAGGAATATAACCCGTCATCCATGCAATTGTAACAAGTTAATCAACCTGTAAAAGATATCTAGGGAGTAATGAAATCTAAGTAAACACAACTTTTCTCATTTTTGTTTCCACCACATTAGTATAATAGTTTAATTTTCATTTCTTTTATTTTATTTTGATTGCATCTTAGTTAATTGGGTTAGTTGGCTAGCAACTAATTCCGCCCACTCCTTCAAAACCCGAGATTTTACTTGCTTTCCTTAAAATATAAAAATACAAAAAGAATCATCCCTCACCTCTAGACCTAGTTTAGTAGGCTTTCTAATCCTAGCGACACTATTCTTGAGTTGAACGATCAATCCCCCGGTACTTGTCACTATACTATACTACAACGATCAGGTACACTGCCTGGTGGGGGTTGTAAGCTTCTCAAGATCCCTTGAGAGGTAAAACCTGTTGCGAGGGCGCAATTCCCACGTATCAATTTGATAGTGAGATTAAAAAGTATGGATTCACTCAAAATCTTGATGAGCCATGTGTATATCACAAAGTTAGTGGGAGTGATATAATTTTCCTTATTTTATATGTTGATGACATATTGATCGTGGGGGAAGACATTCCAAGTTTTCAAAATGTTAAGGCATATCTTGGAAAGTGTTTTTCTATGAAAGATTTAGGGGAAGCTGCATTCATTCTGGGAATCAAGATATATAGAGATAGATCTTAGCGATTAATTGGATTAAGCCAAAGTGCTTACATTGATAAAATATTGAAGAGATTCAATATGCAAAATTCCAAGAAGGGATATTTGCCAATGCAAGAACAACATGGCTTGAGTAGCAAAGTTTGTGCTTCAACACCAGCAGAGTTGGAACGCATGAAGAGAGTCCCTTATGCTTCGGTTGTGGGTTCTATTATGTATGCGGTGAAAAGTACAAGGCCTGATGTGGCATTTGCTCAGAATTTAACCAGTCGATATCAGCAGAATCCAGGTGAAGCTCACTGGACTGCTGTTAAGAATATTCTTAAGTACCTTAGGGCTACTAAAGAGATGTTCTTAGTTTATGGGGGTACTCCATCTGCAGAACTTGATGTTACAGGTTACTTCGATGCTTCTTGGAAAGGTGATAAGGATGATACGAAGTCTCAGACGAGTTATGTCTTTATCATTAGTGGAGGAGCTGTGGATTGGAGGAGCTGAAAGCAGAGTACACTAGCAATGTCTGCAACAGAAAGTGAGTATATAGCTGCTTCAGAAGCTGCAATGGAAGCTGTTTAGATTAGGAAGTTTGTTTTGGGGCTTGGGGTTATGCCATTCGATTCAAAGACCTATAAAAATGTATTGCGACAACTCAGCTATATTCACATTTGCCAATGAACCTGGAATCATGAAAGGCACCAGACATTTCCCGATTAAGCATCACTATGTTCGAAAACAACTCGAAATAGGTGAAATCGAGATGCTCAAAGTTCACACAGATGAAAACTTAGCAGATCAGTTAACAAAGCCTCTACCTGGCACCAAGCTTTATAAGCATGCTGAAGGTATAGGACTTCGTTTAACTGAAAGTTTCATGCCCATTTGTGATTAGTATTTGGATAAAGGATGTAATGTACAATTATTATTTTAATGGAATAAAATATTGTTTATGTTTATTTATCATTGTCTTAATAATATATCATGTATTTGCATGTTTAAATCCATGAATAAATTATTATTCTAAATTATCCGTTGTCGGTTAATGATATGGGAAAATCATTAAACTAAGACAAATTTGAGTATTGGTTAGGATATACTTGAAAGTATATTGATGCGTAGTCATACCAATTTCACATGATATTCAATGAATTGAATATAGGACTTATCACAGCTATATGATTTAATATTTGTGAGAATCATATTTAAATTTATCCTCAAACTTGAGATACCAGATAAGAGTCATGGATGTAGTGCATTTTTGTAAAGCAATCTACCGCTCACCGTAACAGGGAGTTATAAGAGTTGTTTTCAGAAGTGTTGCAAAGTTCATGGGTTATTATTGTAGTCAAGAAAGAATTTGTTCCTTCTGATTTGTTCAGAAGTTTAATACTGCTAGGCCCCTCGTAGGGTTGACAAAATGTTTACGTGGCTACGCCCAAAGTCTATCTGGAATACGTTCAGATATTTTGGTAATTTTGTTCAATCATAAAGAAACGAGAAACGGAAAGTTAATAAAGAATCTCACATCTTTATTAATGTAGTATTAGAAACAAAAGGATGATTATAATGATGAATCGTTAAAGGTTTTCCAGGAAACCTAGCTCGAGTCGTGCTGGGGGCATTGGAGTGTTGCAAGACGCCAACCAATGTCATTTTACTATTAATAGATATACGAGTGGGAGCTGTTAAATGTTACGTATAAATATTAATAGGTAAATGACTAGTATCAAACCCGAGACCTCGGGATTGCACACATTGCAAATGAGAATTAAATATTAATAAATATTAATTGTTATGTATATTTATTAATAACACAAGTATAAGGACTAAACGGTCGTTAGTTGTTAACCGTAAGTACTAACTATCGTTAAGTGGAAAAGAAAAGGACTAAGAATGAAAATAGGAGCCAAGAAGAATCCGGAATCCCGTTGGACTCCTTAGGCCGGTCGTGTAGGGGGAGGGGAAACCCAACCCACATCAAACTTGTCTTCCAAGTTTTTACAAGTATATATACAAGGCCTATGTTCATTTTTTCACATCTTTTATGCACACACAAAACCCTAAGTCTTTTCTTTTCTCCTTGTTTTCTCCTAGCCGATCGACTCAATCAAACCCTAAGGTTTTTGGGTCGAAATTTTTATAAAGAAAAATACTTGTGTTTGATCTTGCAATCTGTTTAATTCGTTATTAATTTGTGTGTACAAGAACGAGGTAACAACTTACTATATTTGTTATCAAAAGATCGATAAATAAAACGGTAAGAGGTTTATCATTGATCTATTATTACACAACTTCAAGATTTATTGAAGTGCATACGATACGTTCCTATTTATGTTTTGGTTAATCTTTATGTGTTATACTTGATCTTAGCTTTCGTAATATGTGTACTTTGATTATTAAATTCTAACAGTTTATAAATACTTGGTCCATATAATTGTCTTGAACTTTTGATGCTTGAACCGACAAAAGGAACATAATAAAAACTAACATCTAAAAATTATTTGCAAAGATATTTGATGCGCCTCTTCAATTGCAAGGTTAGGCTAATCAAATTTGCAGGAAGCAACACGATCATGGTGTATTTATTTACTTTCAATATAGTGGGTCTAAACCGAAACTATAAGAACAAACACCCGCTTACTCATGATTAAGTTTAGGCTGAGACATATCAATAATCAATGGTATTAGTTGTATAATGGGCGTGTGAATTATTGCTTTTCTATATAATAAGATTAAAAGGTTATCTTTTTTGTCACGTATTCATTAAATTACATGGACTTAGGATCAAATAAAAAGAAACTTTAAAATGAGAAGAATGAGAAATAACTAACAATACACATTAGAGATGCGTCGACTTGAATTAGATGCATCCCTAATATTTTAGATGCACCATAATATCTTTCCTAGCTAAAAATTAGATGCATATTCATATATTAGATGCATTTCATCAAGTTAGACGAATCTTATATATTTTTCGGCCTCTGTGAGTCAAATTTGTTGCTAATATTACTTTACATCGTTTTCACTTTAAAATCACTTTCGAAACTAAGTGATATGCATCTAAATAAATAAAGATGCATCTAATTCTAATCGATGCATCTCAAATATGTGGTTATAGTTATTTCTCATTCTTCTCATTTTTTTAGTTTTTTTCTTACTAGATCCTTACCCAAATTACATAATGGATTTGTGAATAAAGATTCGAAAGAACATTGGGAATTGATTGCTTTCTTTAAAGGTATTATAAGAGCTGTCGCTACAAGCCTATAACTCAAGTTTAAATTTGTTAAAACACCTTTGTAGGGCATGAAATTGCCGCAAGTTTCAATAGAACATGGACATTTCCGGGTATTAGAGTTAGACTAGATGCTATCTAATTTGGCCATTGCTGTTCGAACCATGTTTCTGAATGACCTAAAACGATCCCATCTTAGAGCATGTTTAGCCTACACCAAAAGCCGACCCATGCAGGGTTTTTTTTATGCAACATAACGAATAAATTCGTTTCTTTTACCAAAATTGCAACATAATTGTTTTATGAATCAACATAGGATGAATAGACAAACAGAAAAATAAATCAAACACGAATAAAGATATCAAATCTAGATGCAAGTAGGAAAGACCAAATTCAAAGTCAAACCTGAACACCGGGCCATATCTCTTGGCAAGAACAGAGAACAAATCAGGACCATGTTGAGCAAGCAAATGCAGGTGTCCTACAAATGGTAAGGCTGGAGGACCTGGTACTTTTCTAACATCCCATAATGGTGCATAAAAGTAACCTAAAATCACAACAACCAAAGCCAATATGGTGAAAAACGGTGATGAATATAGAGAAGGTGAGGACAACAGTCCTAAAGAATCTGGGATTAAACTAAGAACTGAAGTGTTCATTTGGAACGATGATTATGGCAACTAAGAACACGAGGCTATTTATGCAAGCCAAAAATGAATCAAATGGCGGATGCTTTTCATTTGTTATAGCATCTATGTAAGCGGGTTGTTTTGTCATTACTTTCAATCAATAGTTTATGAGTTTGTGGTGTGGTGATGGGGTAGGTATTCAAAAGTGACATTTTGTTGTATATATGAAGGAAATTGATCTACACACATGATTGTTTGAGAGAGACAAACTAGGGGTGTTAAAAAAACCGACCTGACCCGAACTCGACTAAGCCTATTTGGGTTGGGTTACTCGGGTCAAAAATTGTATTCGGGTTATTCGAGTCAACCCGAGTAACCCGAATACAAAACATGGTCGGGTATCGGGTTGAAAATGTTTGGATAATTTGGGTTTGGGTCAACCCGTTTGACCTGAATTGAATAAGGTTTTTTATATTTTTAATATATTTTTAAGTAAACTGCAAAATACATCCCTTTGGTTAGCAATTTCTGACATCTTACATCCCTGTCAGAAACAATTGCCACCTTACATCCTTCGTTAGCCAAACGTTTAACATCATACATCCCTCGTTTACAATGAGGACTAACGGTGCAAATCATTTCTCCGTTATCTCTTAAGGAGATAGAAAATTTATCACCGTTAGCCTTCAGGACTATTGATGTTTGCAACGTTAGTCCTCTTTTTACGTTTTTATATGTTTTTTTTGCGTTTATCCGTTTTTTTTTTACGTTTTATCCGTTTTTTGTATGTTTATCCGTTTTTTGTATGTTTCATCCGTTTTTAACGTTTTTTGTACGTTTTATCAGTTTTTTGCGTTTTATCCGTTTTTTTTTTGTATGTTTTATGAGTTCTTTTTACTCTTTATTTGTTTTTTGTACGTTTTATCCATCTTTTGTGTGTTTTATCTGTTTTAATCCTCCTTTTTTTAAGCTTTCTCCGTTTTTTGTACATTTTTACCAGTTTTTTATTTTTTTTTTATTATTTTTTTTACGTTTTATCCATTTTTTTATACATTTCATTAGTTTTTTGTACGTTTTATCCATTTTTTATGTTTTATCAGATTTTTTTTAATGTTTTATCCGTTTTTTGTACGTTTTATCCGTTTTTACGTGTTTATCCGTTTTTTGTACATTTTATCCTTTTTTGTACATTTTATCCATTTTTTGTACGTTTTAACAATTTTTGCCGTTATTATAAGTTTTTTATCCGTTTTTTTACGTTTTAACCATTTTTTTATACGTTTTGATTCTTAAAAAAAGGTTTTTTCTTTCTTTCTTTTTTCGCCGTTATTATATGTTTTCTTTCTTTGTTTGTTTATTATTATTATTATTATTATTTATTTATTTTATTTATTTTTTTAATATTTTTCGTAAGTTTTAACTGTACAAAAATGGATAAAACCGTACAAGAACGTATAAAATCATACAAAAATGGGTAAAATATTTTATCATTTTTTTTATGTTTTCATCAGTTTTTTTTACATTTTATCCAATTTTTTATGGTTAAAACATACCAAAAACATTTAAAAAAAAGTACATAAATTGGTTAAAACGTAAAAAAAAATGATAAAACGTACAAAAATAGATAAAGTGTACAAAAACGTACAAAAAATGGCTAAAATGTAAAAAAGGATAAAATCGTAGAAAAACGGATAAAACATACAAAAATCGTTAACATGGGATAAAACATGCATAAAAACGGATAAAGCGTACAAAAAACGGATAAAACGTAAAAAAATAATAAAAAGAAATTAAAAAAATAAAAAAGAAAAAAAACTGATAAAACATACAAAAACCGGATAAAACGTAGAAAAACTAAAAAACAGATAAAACGTAAAGAAACCAATAAAATGTACAAAAAAGGATAAAACATAAAGAAACTGATAGAAAGTACAAAAAACGAATAAAACGCAAAAAAAATAAAAATAAAAATAAACTAATAAAAATGAAAAAAAAAACGGAGAAAACGTAAAAAAAATGGACAAAAATAGATAAAACGAAAAAATAGCGGATATAATGTAAAAAAAATACTGATAAAACGTACAAAAACGGATAAAATTGATAAAAACCGTACAGAAACGGATAAAACATGAAAAAACAGCGAAAACATAAAAAAATGGACAAAAATAGATAAAACGTACAAAATTTGTAAAAAAACGGATAAAACGTACAAAAAACAATCAAAATGTAAAAACAGAACTAACGATGTAAATACCATTAGTCCTGAAGGCTAACGGTATAATATTTTCTGTCTCGTTAAGATATAATGGAGAAATAATTTGCACCGTTAGTCCTCATTGTAAACGAGTGATGTATGATGTTAAACGTTTAGCTAACAAAGGATGTTAGGTGCTAATTGTTTCTGACAGGGATGTAAGATGTCAGAAATTGCAAACCATTGGGATGTATTTGCTAGTTTACTCTGTATTTTTAATAAATTATCTATCTAAACTAGAACAAATATTGGCCATTTTACTCATATTCGGGTTGACCCGACCCCAGTTGACCTAACCCGAATTGTCCCGAAACCGACTAACTCGAGTTCAAATAGGGCCAGT
Source organism: Artemisia argyi (assembly GCA_030686995.1). Taxonomy (NCBI): domain Eukaryota; kingdom Viridiplantae; phylum Streptophyta; class Magnoliopsida; order Asterales; family Asteraceae; genus Artemisia; species Artemisia argyi. Next base: position 109,151,379 of record CM060692.1, on the reverse strand, counting down.
TTCAGGTATGTTATTTTTAGCCCTGACTCGACTTTAACCTAACCTAAATTAACCCGAACCCGATCAACCCGACCCGATTAACACCCCTAATACAAACAATGCCTTATATTCTTATACAATAGAAGCATCTTGATTTTATAATGCATATACATGCATTTATTAAAATTAAAATACTTAAATCTGAGTAATGTTAGTTGACTATTATACCATTGATTAAAAATGTAACATCTTTTATAACTAAATTGATATTTTTAAAATATTTTTTAATCCTTCAACTTTTATCATTTTTTGTGTTTAACTCATGATGTTTTTTTTTTTTTTTGCAATGACTACAATTTAAACTGTAAGTATTGCAACAAGGTTCAAACTATTTATAACGATTTCGCAAGTATAATTATTTGCCGCTTACTGTCACTTTATGTAGGTATTCGTCTAGCATACACTAATGTGTGCAACTAAAAAACCAGAGATTCTGTAAATCATCTCCTATATGAGAACTTTCCTCTCCAACTATAAAATAAACACCAACTTGAATAGAAAAGTAGTATATTTCTATAAAGAGGAATGTCAGGTTAACATAACTTTACAAAAAGAAAATTTGTGTCGTTGAGGGTATATAAGAGTGGTTTGCCGTGAGTTGGTGATGCAGGGCCCGTTCGGACTCTTGCTTCTCTGGCATAGCCGCTGTTTCTTTGGTCAACATGTGAAGTCATGTGTTTCAATGGTTCGAGAAGGTTGGAGGGTAAAATGACAATATAATCTATAATTGTGGTAATCTATCATTTTCATTTTACTAGTAATAGTTTACCTATTTTTGTTAAAGATTAGTTTAGATTTAAAAGAGTTATTCCTTTTCCTTATTTTAAATATAGTCGGTATATTTAGCTTTCTCTTCTAGATTCATCCGGACTATATATCATTGTAGTAGCTTTAAGTTTATGAGGAAGTGATGCATTATTGAATAAGAAAAGAGTGTTGTCTCTTAAAGTCACGTTTGGGCACCCTTTGAGGGTTTATCAAAATTCCTTTGTTCGCTTTTCTTGTGTGGTTTCTTGCATTCACAACGGTACCAGCCATCATTTGGTATTGGAGCACTTCGGGGAAAAGAAATAACACAACTTAGAGAAGCCAAATTAGGATAAACAAATAAATTTGTTTCACTTCGTCATATTATGCGTAGTCGTAGGATAATTGGCGGCACGCATTCGCAACCATTGGATTTCAGTGATTGTTATAATCATGATCCTACGTGAGATTGTTTTTGTCTTTGCAAGATCGTGATCGTAAAATCCTACTATAGTGTCATTTTTCTTAATAGACGATGTAAAATTATGCAAATCCACATATTATTATATACTAGACGTATGCCCGCGCAAAACAACGTTGTATGGTGGCAAATAATTATACTTGCGAAATCGTGATTCTTGTTCGAACTTTGATGCAAAGCGTGTGTTTTTGAAAAGTTGCCAAATTTAGAATTGATCAAGTTTATTGAGTTTTAAAGGATACTTATGGGTAATTTGGGCAAACTAAAATAATTTAAGTTTTCAAGATTCAAGATTTTAAAAATGGCATTCACTCTTTTATAAGTAGTATAGATATCACTCTTTTTAACTTGTGATTCGAGAAAACTAATATCGGATTGAAAGTAATCTTAAGATGCTATGGTAAAGATCAAGATACTATTAATACCCTATCTTATAAAGATTTTACGTATGAACGAGATCGTTTTTGATTTGTAGTATTATAAAATCGTAAGATGATCATGATGAGATCTAGTTAAAGCAAAATATAGAAAATGTTTTACAATGAAAACAACCTTACCAGTCATATGCCAATCTTTGAATTTGGAATCACGACTTAGATCTACTATTAGATGCCAATCTTGGAATTTTCTTCAAAACACCAATTAATAAAATAATGTGTGAAACAACAAGCATTTTAAGCAGTCATATAAACTAATGTGAGAAACAAGAGCAGCTGTTCTATAACAGTTATTGATGAGTCTTTGAATTTGGAATCACGACATAGGTCTACTATCAGATGCCAATCTTGGAATTTTCTTCAAACCACCATTTAATAAAATAACGTGAGAAACAACAAGCATTTGAGGCAGTCATTATAAAGGAGAGAGAGGTGGTAACTTAATTGGGCCATCCCACTAGATCTAAAGACATTACACAAACATGAAGGTTGACGAAGTTTTTCACATGAATGGTGGAAATGGAGAGTATAGCTATGCCCAAAACTCGTCTCTTCAGGTAATACAATATTTATGTCTACAACTTAATGATTTGAAAATTCCTATATATACACTAAATAGGTAACGAACTTTGAAATATTTTCAATGTTAGGTAATGAACTTTTTAAAATATTAATATAACATACGAAACTTGTTGTAACCTGCAATTATACGTCATATGACCGTTTGGTGTCACGTCAGCTTGTTGGGCCCACTTGTCACCACACATATTCATTTATATGACTTAAATACCCTTATCTTGGTATTAGAAATTACTAAAATACCCTCATATCATTCTTTCTTTTTCTATATTATTATTTCAAGATCTACTACACCCATTTTTTTCTCCCATCTTTCCTTACTAGATATGCATCCTAAACTAATGAGATAAGCAAAAGCATAAGTAGGTTACAAAGCTCCAAAAACTGATTAACAACAAATGCACATCCAAGCTCCACCCTAGTAACCTATCAAACAATTACTACCGAATGTATAATGACGCAAATCAAAGGCACTAAAGAACCCATAACTTTAATGACCCTTTAACAAATTCATGGACACTATTAACATCAGTCATTGGGTAGTACCATTTATCTCAATGTAACTAATCATGCCCTTAAGTAACTCAATTTCATCATTTTCACTCCATAGTCTATGAAACATGGATTTTTCGATACAGGTTCGGTGTAATTAAAGACGCCACCACCACCACCACTCCGGCCACCGCCACCACCACGCCGCCACAGATCAGGATACCATCATCATCAAAAACACCACGACACCATCATCATCAAAACCACCATGACACCATCAAAACCACCACGACACCATCATCATCACAACCACCACGCCGCTACAAATCTGGGTCCGACCTGTTTGTATGTGGGGTACATTTGTATACAAGAGTGTACAAATTCTTTCATGGTGGTTTTAATTTGTTTAGAGTTATTGACTGTTCACGGATGTTTGGATGAGGTAACCGACATCTTAGATCTGTGTGTTTGTATGTGTGTGACAATGATGGTGCGTTTGTGGGGTTTCATTTTTTTTACTTGATGGCTTTAATTAAGGGGTGGTGACTGGTGACAGCCTTCATCTTCTAGCTATGTGTATTTGGCGGCTTGAAAAGAGAGAGAGAGAGAGAGAGAGAGGTGTTTGTGTTTCTAAAAGTGATGAAAATGACACATGGTACAATGGTAACAAGTTGCACCGGTTACAAGTTGCAAAAATAGCACATATTCCCTAACATTGACGGTTATATAAAGTTTTAATGGTTATATTAATATTTTAAAAAGTTCATTACCTAACATTGAAAATTTTTCAAAGTTCGTTACCTATATGTGTAATTTTCCCTTATATATATAGTAGTAGTAATAGTTTTCTTTCCTAGGCTTTCTTTCCTGGTTTAGAACAATGTTCACAAACATGACACCAATTTTTTTTAACCAATCATATATATTCATTGTTATGGAATATGAAAAAAAAGGAAAAAGAAAAAGAAAAAAAAAACTGCAACGATTCTTACAATGTAATAGATTAAATAATGTCAAAACCAAATGAAATGGCAACAGTAGCCAAGTTTACACGTTCCTAAATAAAATGCAACACCGTGTTACGAAAATAAAAGTTACCCCGCCACAACGCGGCGGGTACACCCACCTCGTTTGTACTAAAAGCTACTCGTATAAAACAAGGGCAAATATACATCTCGTCATCTTAGTTACATATGAAGAGTTTAAACTGAAAACCCCTTGACTGAAAATCAAGTAAAATGAAATTACTAAATTTGATTCACATCTTATCCAAGCCAATATCAAGAAGGCTTGTTTTATCGAATTCTATAATCATACAAGGTATGAGTTAAGATCCATTAAGAACCAATACATGTCATAGAACCTATCAACCAATCATAGTCACCCATTTATATTTTCTAACTTTTTTTTTCAAAACAACATATCTTGCAAACGGTAAATCTTCAAGCTACAAAAAAATACCATCGCGACGAGAATTAAATGATCTTTCTATTGATATGCATTGTTATATACTTTCGACGAACTTTTTTTTTTAATTTTCGCCCAGAAAGAATCATATATGATTCGTAAAAATCATATATGATTTGTAAAAAATCATATATGATTCGATTCTTACGAATCATATATGATTCTTACGAATCATATATGATTTTTCTGGGCGAAAAAAAAGTTCGTCGAAAGTATATAACAATGCATGTCTATAGAAAGATAATTTAATTCTCGTCGCAATGGTATTTTTTTTTATAGCTTGACGATTTACGGTTTGCGAAATATTTAAGTTTTAAAAAAATGGTGAAAGTTCATTTTTTTATTTTGATAAAAAAAAAATGAGTGGATAAGATTGCTTAACTGGTTCTATGGTAAAAGTTGGATCTATAAAGAACTTTTCATAACCATAATTTAGGACAACATTTCAATGAAACATTTATATAATTTTGTGTTTATGTATATAATAATTTATAAATTTGTATAATATTACAAAAGATACTTAAAAAATGCATTATGGTAGGATCTTAAGATCCCGATCCGATATTACGATCTCGATCTTGTAAAGACAAAATCGATCCTAAGTAGGATATGATCCCGATCTTGAAAACCTTGGTATCAAGATTTTCGAGCCGAAGGTGAACAGAATTCGATTATTAGATTATATTTCAATTTTAATTTGTGTAAGACACACACCTTTACAAATAAACCAAGCTTTTCGAGTGATCAAGCTCAAACCGAGTTCAAACTTTCTCGATCCCTGATAACATAATCGGGAGTTCCTTGCATACTTGCTTCTTATTAGTTTCTGTGACAAACGGTACACCTACCAAGCCGGTGTAAGCCATGCATGACCGCCTTTAATAACTTCAAATACAATTCATATAACATTCAATTCACACTGTATATAACTACTATACACCTACCAAGCCGGTGCAACCCATGCATGACTGGTGATATTGGCTAATTCACATGGGTCATGGGTTATATGCATTAGGTTGTCACTGGTCACATTCAATGATGGGTATTTGACATATCATATGGGTCATATGCATTAGGTTATCACTGGTCACATCCATGACTGTTGATCATTGGGTAATTAACATGGGTAACGGGTCATGTGCATTAATATTAGGTTGTAGTGGCATGTCACATATGTTATCGACCAATACATGATTGGTGATCGACAATGGGTAATTAACATGGATCATGGGTCATGTGCATTGGATTTCGTTAAATAAGACAAATGCTATACACCATTTTATATGTTTTGTTTTTTTTTTTTACGTTTTAATCCGTTTCTAATGTTTTTCGTCCCTTTTTGACCGTTTTCAATCGATTTTGATCGATGCCGCTAGTTTTCGACCGACGTTGACAATTTTCGACAGATTTTGACGGATTTAGAACGTTTTAGTCCGACTACGACCGATTGCGACCCTTTTCGACCGATTTAATCCATGTTGAATGTTTTCGGCAATTTTCGCTCGTTTTCATATGTTCTAAGCTTTTCTTAATGTTTTCCTCTATATTAAAACGTTATGAAACGTTTATTACGTTTTCGTACATTTTTGTACGATTTTTTCATTTCCATACGTCCTTCTCCTTTTTATTCGGGTGATTCGGGTTGAAAATATTTGGCTAACTCGGGTACGGGGTCGGCCCGATTGACCCGAATAAGGATTAATGGCCGTCAATTTTTGATCTTCTGTTATACATACAGCTAATGATTTGCACACTCAAAAAAGTTATTTGCACACTCAATGTACAACCGGTTGAAGCAGTGTGTTTAATACTGTACAAGTATTTAATGCACAGATGGAGTGTCCCAATCAATTTATAAAGTGTGCAAATCAATTCCCTTTCACAAAAACCCTAATTTAACACACTCTAAAAAATCATAACAAATCCTAAATCAAAATCAAACTAACTCATGTCGTTTTATCTTTTTGAAGATAACTGCAAATGTGACAGGCCAGCAATGGTGGTAACATCTTGGACACCATCCAACCCTGCTCGATGTTTCATTTGCTGCCAAAATCGATGGGTAAGTTATCAGATACGTTTAGTTTAAAGATTATTAAGTTCAATGTTTAATATACTACGTATTTTTTTTTTTTTTTTTTAGAAACTGGGTACGAAGAAATGTGAACAATTTGATTGGTATGATCCAGAGGAGGAATGTGATTGGTACAAGATGCATTTGTTTGAGATGTATAGCAAACTGAATCCCAGATAAAGGCGTGAGGTTCAAATTGAAGTTAATCGTCAAGGAAGGATTGACGAATTGGAGGCAGAGTTGACAAATGCCTTAAAGAAAGTCAGTTTTTGGAAGTCAACACTTTGTATTTTTGCAGTTGTGGTTTCTTTGGTACTTGCACTAAAGTAGTATAGTGTTTATGGCTAGATTGTGTGGTTTGTAGTGGCTCATGTACCCCATCTTTATGGTGAATGGTTAAGTGTTTGCTTGTAAATTTAACTGATCTTGATCTTTTGGCTACTCGATATCTTTTGGCAGTAATTACCCAAAATGGCACAATTTGACTATCCTGTTTGACCTTATGCAAATGAATGTACAGGCACAAAACTACCAAAAATTACCCAAAGTGACAATCATGATTGGCTATTAGTTATCTTTTGATAGTAATTACCCGGAATTGCCCAAATTCACTTGGAGACTCTTTGACTTTTGCAAATGACAATCAAGTTTGACAATCTTTGTTTGACTTTTAACAAAGCATCATAATATTGTAATCGATAACTTGATTAACAAAGAAACATAACATAAGTTTTCTTTGAACACAAAAACATTAAACTTCAAAGAAACATAACAGAAGTTTTCTTCGAGTCACGGTCAAACTTTTATTCCCTAGGGTCAAAACCCGATCCCAAATCATTGTTGGAAATATTGAGTTTGGAAGTTTATTATTCATAAAGCATGAGATACAAGTAGTTATTGGATCAACTCATTGAACTTGGTAATTCAAGAATTGGTAAAAGGAAAGTGGAGACAGTCAATTCCTTATCTTTAGGAACATTTTTAAAATATCTTCAATTCACAGTATGATTTAGGCGCCTTTGCTCGATCCCTTTTTCCGCCAAAAGTCTTGGGAACCGTTCATATACCTCTCCAGCCTATTTATACCTCTCTATTGTATATATACCAAATAAAACACATAAACACATATTCACTTTCAAAGAAAACTTCAACAATGGCAGCAAATGGTAACTTTCAAAATGATGCAGAAGAGTACGAGTGGGTATTAAACAACAGTTTGCTATGGGACGCAGTGTTTAATCATTTCGGGTATGATCCCGTTTACGAATATGGGTCGTATAGGCAGGTAGATACGTGGATGACGTCAATAATTTCTAAATGGCTGCATAGACAAGACTTTTACTGGGATGAGCGTTGGGGACTGAATGATGTTGAGGTGGAGGAAGAAGATGAAGAGGATGAGGAGGATCAACAGGATGCGCTGCAAAATGTGGTGGAGCAGCAAAATGAAGAGGATACGAAGCAAAATGTGGTGGAGGAGCAAAATGAAGAGGATCAACAGCAAAATGTGATGGAGCATCAAAATGTGGTGGAGCATCAAAACCAAGGGGGGTCAACAAGATGGGTTTGCATTTGCAGACCCGTTAAATCTGGAAAACAGGATTACCGATCTTGAAATTAAGTTTCAATATCTCCTGGAAAGGAAAATGATGCAACGCCGGGAGTAGAGCGCTCTGGTTTTAACAAGTTGGTGTGAAATGGAGTGAAGCAGTTTTTAAAGATGATGTTTTTTTGTTTCTAGTATCTTTAGTATTTAGGTAGGATAATTAATTATGTTTATGTTTGCAGCTTTTATGAATGGTTGTATCTTTGAAAAAATATCAATGAAAATTTTGAGACCTTGTATGGTTGCTTGTGATGTCAAACTGTCAAAGGTGTGTTTGGTTTCTTGGATAAAAGCAGTATGTCAAATTGTTAAAATCCAGAAATGATTTGTTAATGTTGCTAGTTATAAATAGTATTGCTAAGTGTAATTGATGATGTAATTATTGTGATTCGGGTAATGAGTTAGGTTTTGTGTTTTTGGGACTAATATTTTGCAGGATAAGCTGAGAAAAGTGCTGGAGTCCTGAAAAATAAGCCGTTTCGAGTCGAAACTGACTTAGTGTTGCTAGGCATATTTTAGTGCTGCTAAGCCTAACTTAGTCCGGCTAAGGGTTGTTCTGCTATTTTTGAGAGTGCAGGGTACTGTTTTAGAAATATGAACGGTTAAGGGTTTGTACACTTCAATCATTCACAGTTTCACACAATTGTTTTTATCCGATCAAAACTCTATCAAACATAAAACAACTACTTGATTTTATCAATTAATTGCAATTCCCAGCAAAACCCTACACAAATTTTCAAATTTCACAATGTTGACTCTGTCTTTTTCCAACAAGCATAACATGATTGCATTCTTGCAAAAGCCCACCAAGGAGAATGAAGAGTTCACTGAAGTTGTTGATTTTCTCAATGCTACTCATATTAGGTATGCATGAACAGTTAACCCTACTGTATATGTTTCCAACATCAAACAGTTTTGGGCTACTGCAAAGGTCAAAACTATTGATGAGGAAGTACAGATTCATGCCCGTGTGGATGGGCAGAAGATTATTGTTACAGAGGCATCTGTTAGAGAAGTTCTTCATCTAGGAGATGTTAATGGAATTGAGAATCTTCCAGACTCCACAATTTTTGAAAACCTTCAAGAGATGGGGTATGTAAGAAAAAATGATTCTTTGAAATTTAATAAAGGTGGCTTTCCCCCACAGTGGAAATTCTTAATTTACACTTTGTTACAGTGTCTTAGCCCAAAGACTACTGGTTGGAATGAGTTTAGTAGTAACATGGCTTCTGCCCTTATATGTTTGGCAAAAAATAAAGAAAAATTCAAATTTTCAAAATTAAATTTTGATCATGTGGTTAAAGCCTTGGATAATTCTTCAAACCAACATTACTTATATCCAAGATTTCTGCAACTTCTTATGGACAAACAGTTTACAAATAAGAAAGTTCACGACAAGGTTTATCATGTTCACTCTCATATTAAAAAGGTCTTTTCTAGCATGAAGAGAAAGGGTAAGGACTTTCTTGTCATAGGTAAACCATTGTTTCAAGCAATGTTGGAACTAGGTCAACATAAAAAGGGTGAAGGTTCAAGAACTTATAATGAATCAAGTTCCATTGGAACTGATTCAGGTGAAGGAAACCGCAGGTGCCAAGAAACCAAGGGGGACAATGCTAGTGATGAGGATAAAAGTGGTGAGGAAGAGATGGAACTTGTTAAAGAATTGATGGTTAAATATACCAAACTTAAAGAAGAGGTTCTTGGCCTAAAACAAATCACAGATACTCAGGGGGATATAATTACAGGTTTGAAGCTGAGGGTTAAGCAATTGGGAGGTCAGAAGGCGTCAAGAACCAGGTCATTCAAAAGACGGAAAAAAGTGGGCACAAGACAAAGGATTAGTTCATCTGAAAGCATAAGTTTGGGGGAGGATGATCCCAAACAGGGGAGGAATGAAACCAAGGATTCAGGGGAAGCTATGGAAAATATTGATAGTGCTGCTGCTGGTGATAACATTGGTGTGGTTATGGATGTGGGTTCTGTTGAGAATGATGATGAGTATATGGTTGCTGATAATCAAGGTAATGAGGTTGTTATGGAAGCAGCAATCAAAGGCATGGGAGATTCTACTGTTGGTGCAACTGCAAAAATTGCCAAGGAGGATACTACTACTGGGGAAAATGTTCCTATTGCTAGTGATGATGAGGAAACTTTGGCCGAAGCAATGATTCTATTGAAGACACGATTTAAACAAGCAGTGCCACAATCACCACTACCAACAGAACAATCACAACCACCACCACAACAACCAAGAGTACCTGTCAAAGGTGTGGTGATTAGAGAACCAACTCAACAAATCAAGAAGAGTGTACAAGAGCCAAGTTATAAGGGCAAAGGCAAAGGTATTATGGTTGAAGAGCCTAAGCATGATCCTTTAAAGGATCTTCCTTTTGAGTACTGGCCCAAACCCAAGCGACTTGAAGTAGATGGAGCTGCTGCAAGAAAATTGGCTGCTTTGTTTGCAGAGGAGAATCAGATGGTACTTGAACAAAGAAGGAAACATGCTGAAGCTGAGGCCAAAACAAAAGCACTCTTGGATTCTTGGGATGAAGAAAGGATTAAAGGTGATGCTAATATTGCAGTGATGAAACAAATAAAAGAAGAAATGCAAGAGTACACTCAAGAACAAAAAGATGAATGGAAGAGGAATTATGAAGCTGAGAGGAAGAAATTTTATCTCAGTCAAAGAAAGAAGAGAAAAGTGCTCAATCGTCCAACAGTTAAGCAAAAGAGGAAGTACTATGAGTACTATCTAAACAATATGAAGGGTTGGAAGCTTGTTCAATTAAAGCGATACTCAGATGATGAGATCTTCAAAATGTATGGAAGAGCCAAAAACTCAATGTAACTATTTTGAATGTATTGGTCACATATAATACCCTTATAATGTGGCCATAAACATCATTTAGATACACATTTCTGATATGGTGTGACTATTGTAAAGCCTATAGTTACAATGTGACTATTTATTTATTTATTTATTTATTTTATTTTTATGTTTTTTTGTAAAGCCTATAGTCACATGATCGTGATTCAATTAAGTGTGACTATACACATTAGGATTTGGCAAGCAAACACACATTAAACTTTAGACACACATATTAACCGCGTGACCATATGTATCGAATTTTCGTTACACTTAATCATGTTTCTATGGTTTAGTGTGACCATATATGACATTTTGTCACACTCGTCAAGTGTGTGACATATATATTTGTCACTATTAAATGCATATCGTGACTAACGCTTCAAACTTACTTTTTAGTTGTCACACATTTCAAACGCTATGTGGCTAAATATTCAGCAAAGAATAGTAGTCACGTTTAAATAATGTGTGACAAACTTGACTATATAATTTAGTCACATACACAATTACTTCATGTGACCATATATCTATTTTGGTCACACTCTTCAATTGTGTGACATATATTTGTCACATATGTATATCTGTAGTGTGACTAATGCTTAAAGCTGATTTGTATCGGTCACACGTCCCAAATTAAACGTGACTAAATGATCGAAAAATATTTACCAGCTACCCTCTAGTCACATAAATACACAAATGTGTGACATATATCTTCCGAAATGGTCACACAAGTCGGATCGAGTGTGGCTGTTTATTTTATTTTCATACATTTAGTCACGTAAATATGTTACAATGTGACCGTTTGAAATCGACCATGTGTGACGAAAGGCCATTTTTGTACCAGTGATATATATAATATAAGACTTTTTTAATAAAAGAAAGAAATAGGGAAGAGAGGATCCAAGAGGCCCGTAAGGATCAAGATAAATACGACTGAGCCAACTTGATATTTTGGTATTATTACCACAAAGAAGACCGGTAATCCCCATAGACACGGCCATTCTCGGCATCTTCCCTGTTGCCCCTCTTCTCAAAGCCCTTCGAGAGATTCAAGACACAATTTCTTTTTGGCATTTTCTAGGGGCAGAGGGGCTCACTCAAGGTTCAACCCCTTCTTTGATTTTCTTTTGGGTTGACCACAACTTCTGTATTTATTATCGCCTTCATTGCTGCTCCTCCAGTAGATATCAGTCATTCCGAAGAACACTTGCCCCAAAAAGTCTTTTTTTTACGAGGTATAACTATAAATTCTTATGAAATCGACCATAGATCAATTCCCTTTTTTGGGAGCGTCTTGAATACATCCCTAATTCTGAGTTTCATGTTACTCCTACCAAGAAACATGTCAGGTACAGGGCATCCCGATTGGATTAAATGGGATGACAGTTTCTCATTTCAAATCTGTAAAATCAGAATCTGTCTTTTATCTCAGTGCGCTATTGACAATTGCGGTCTACTTACTAAAAAAAAGAAATCGGGAATAAAGCTAGTTTGTCTTTTCATTTTTCTCCAAAGCTGGTGGGGACCGGGGAGGATGGGAATGAGGTACAACCGATTCAAGAGCGATAAGGAGGGTTTCAAAGCGCCTTGCCTGACTTCCCGCCATAAATATAAGATTGATTGCTTGCTCAAGATTCAATCATAAACAACTTTGCCTGGGTTGCATGTAAACCCCCCCTTCACCCCCGCCCCCTAAAGTGGTAAAGAAGGCTCGGTAAGTAAATGCTACTTAAGAAGCACACACACCCTTTTTTATTCACTAAGGATGAGATGGTGCAGGAGCGGGTACTCAACCTAGAGATTAAAGAAGTAAGAGCCCCCTCTTTTCGCAAAATAGTAAATTAGGTTCAGTTGGAAAGAGTGGATCTGCAGGGTCCCAAATGAATTGGCTTATTCGAAAAAGGCCTTGTTCTTTGGAAGATCTATCTCGTGCCCTAAGCAAGAGGTCCATGGCTATGTAATAATAGATCCGAACACTTGCCCCGGATCGACTTCCAGATCATAATGCTATCGATACCATATTAAACCAAAAGCAAATTAACTCAAGGAGCACCTCTGAGAGTGAGACATTGTATTGTGTCTATGTAGCGATTGGACAGAAACGCTCAACTGTGGCACAATTAGTATGCCTAGATACCCGAAGACCGGTTTTCCCGAAAAAGTAGAAACGATATGACTTATGATACCGGATCCAGGCAGAATGGGAATATACTCCTCTGGATGACCGAAGAACCAAAAGAGATGCTGGTATAATAGAAAAAAAGTAATTATTGGAGTAGCCCGCCCAGTAGAGGCTTTCTTAGGGAAAAAAGTATATTCATGGATGGATTAGGGGAAAGAGTCTTCACCTTACTTTCAAGTGTCAATCATTTTTATTGAACTTTCTTTCAGGCTAGCTCTGGGCAGGGCGCATACACACGAACCCACTTTGAGTCAGATCCGAGCTCCAGTAGACAGCGAGACAGCCATTGTGGTAAACGGGAGAAAAGCAAGGGAAAGAGAGGTGAGTGACGCCAAGGGGAATTCCAACACGAATTGACTAAGAGGGGGGGGGGGGGCGCAACAGCTACATGGACCCCTTCCTTTCTGTTGTTGCCAGCGCTTTCCCGGGCCGAGCCAAAATTCTTTATTAGAAAGGGCAGGAAAAGCCCGAAGGCTGCTATCCCAATAGGCCAGCGGGCGGAACGAGGAGAGGGGAAGAAAAATGGAGAGAGAAAGAGCAGATGGATTCTATCCCCTATATCGAACACTCATTCCTATCTATTGATAGAAAGATCTTCATAAAATAACGGATCAAAACAAAGACAGAAGATGCGGGTTTTTCAACCAATCTACCCAACTAAACGACACTTTACATCTATATCTACTCCAATAAAAAGAAAATAAAACCAAATCATCCAAGATAGTCGCCTTTGAAGGATCATCCGCACCAAAAATAAGATTGTTCCGAAAAGACCATATGAGCCACCATAAACCGAAGCAAACTCCTTCCAATAACCTCTTATGCTTACCAGGAATACTTAACGATAACAACCAATCGGACCAATCCTCAAAAGAGTGTAGCTCCCTGAAATTTACGTCCCACCACTGACAAACCTTATGAAAAATATCTCTAGCAAGAAAGCATTCAAAGAACAAGTGTCTTGACGATTCAACCACAATACCACATACCGGACATATAATAAAATTTATATCCAAACCTCTATACAATAATTTCAACCGAGTTGGGAAACCGTCCATTTTCACCTTCCAAGCAAGGATATTAACCTTAATGGGTACCTCTTTTACCCATCGAGTTTTCAAAGAAACATTTGGAAGTCTTTTGTCATCAATAGCCTTTCTAATTGATGCCACCAAAAAATCTCCCGAACTAGTTAAACCCCAAGACCACCTATCACAAGAATCATTAAGCAACACCCCTTCCAACAGCATCTTCAAACTACAAAACTGATGCTCCTCACAGCCCCCTCTCGAGAGACGCTTGAAAGAGCTATCCAAATAGTCCTGCGCCAACTTGGAAGCCACATCCACTCTCTTATTGTTTTCAAGGGCATAAAGTCTAGGAAATTTATGCATAAGCTTTTTATCACCCCTCCAAATGTCTTCCCAAAATAAAGTATTAGACCCATTCCCTATCTTTTTAGTCATATGACAGTAAAAATCCATACCTTGGGTCGCCATCCTATCAAACTCCGAGATAACACGAAGCCAAATGGAAGAATGACCAGACTTATGACCCTTACCAATCTGCCCATCTACACCATGAATAGCACTAATCACCTTCGTCCATAACGAATCTTTATGAGAAGTAAACCTCCAAATCCATTTGAATAACAAAGCTCTATTTAACGCAAACAAACTAGACACTCCAAGACCCCCTTTCTCTTTTGACGCCAAAACATTGTTCCATTGAACCCACATAGCTCTTTTGCTATGTAACTCGACACCATTAAAGAAATGAAATCGCATAGACTCCATTTGTTGAAGAACTTTCATAGGAACTTTAAACAATTACATATAATAAATCGGAACACCGCCTTAGTAAGCGTTAATCGACCTCCTATAGATAACGTTTTCATCTTCCATTTAGAGAGACGAGAAGCACTTTGTCCACAACCTCCTTCCAAGATTCAATCCGAGTCATACATCCCCCTACTTTCGAACCTAGATAAGAGAATGGAGCCTTGATCGAACTACAACCAATTGTATTCGCGACCTCTTCGACTCTATCATATTTTGCCGCAACACCCATTAGCTTACTCTTACTTAAGTTAATACATAAGCCTGAAGCCCGTTGAAAGCACTTCAACACAAACATTAACGTTTCTATTTTCCTATTACTCCATTGCCCCATAAAAATTGCATCGTCCGCATAAAAAATATGAGACAGGTACATGGAATCATTTAACTCAATACCCTTAAACATCCCCGCATTAACCACTCTTTTAAAGGACAAATGAAGACTCTCCATGATCAAAATGAAAATAAACAGAGAAAGAGGATCACCTTGTTTTAAACCCTTGTGAAATATAAACTCCTCCGTGGGACTTCCATTCACTAACACCGAGCCACGTGAAGAATGCAGGCAAGCTTGGATCCAACTGCACCATTTCTCCCCAAAACCAAACCTCCTCAAAACATCATCTAAATAATCCCAACGAACAGAGTCATAAGCTTTTTCAAAATCAACTTTGAAGATAAAAGACTTCTTTCGCTTCAATTTACACCATTGAAGAACCTCATTAAGAATAAACGGGCCATCAAGAATTTGTCTATCCGTAACAAATGCCGATTGAACCTCATTAACAATATCACCCAACACCATCACTAAACGATTTGCCAAAATCTTGGCAATTATTTTATAAAAGCTGCCAATAAGACTAATCGGTCTAAAATCCTTCACCAGCTTCGCATCCGGAATTTTCGAAATCAAAGCAATAAACGTAGAATTACATCCTTTAGGAATAACTCCTGATCGAAAGAAAAATAACACCGCATCCACTACGTCTTTTCCAATAAGACTCCAAAATCTTCTATAAAAACCAAACGTGAATCCATCCGGCCCCGGAGATTTATCAACCCCGCAATCCCACACCGCCTTTTTTACCTCTTCGGTGGAAACATCCGCTTCCAAATCCTCCTGTTGCAACATAGTCAATTGAGTCGGAAACTCAACATTCAAAATAGGTCGCAGCATAGAAGGTCTTCTGAATCGACTTTTAAAATGAGACAAGAACTCCTGCTTAACATCGTCAGGTTTTTCTATCCAAATACCGTCCTTCACAACCCCATGTATAGAAAGTTGATTCCGCTTTTTATTGAGAATGCCGTGATAGAATTTAGAATTTTCATCTCCTTCGATTGCCCATTTTATCTTAGCTTTTTGCGCCACCTCCATAGATTGCATTTTATCCAACTCTTGAATATTTTTTACAACATCCATACGTTTCTTCATAATTTCATCCGACGCACCCCCTTTATCGATTTCAGTCTCCAACTCAGCAAGCATATTTTTGTACACTACCTTTCTGTTCTTAAAACATTGTCTCGACCCGTTCCAACCTCTGATATGTTTCTTGAGAAACTTCAATTTATTCATCAAATTTAATATAGGATTAGACATGTCAATAGGAGCAGCCAGCCAGCCATCCTTCTTTAACCACATCCTCAAATCCCTCGATATCAAGCCAATAATGATAAAATCGAAAAGGAATAGGACCATAGTCATACGACTTATCTCTTAAAAGAATTGGTCTATGATCCGATAGGAATCTATCCAAGGTAATAGCAGAGAAGTTCAGATACTCAATCAATAAACTTTCCGACAAAAGGAACCAATCAAGTTTACTCATTTTCAGCCCGGACCTATGACACCAAGTGAATGAACATCCGCCAAGAGGAATCTCCACTAGATTTTCCTTAGAAATGAAACTGTTAAACACATCAGATCCTTGACTATTAAAAACCGTACCATACCTCTCATGTTTATTCCGGACCTCATTAAAGTCACCCATAAGAATAAACTCGCCATTCCAATTATCCATCACGTGCCCCAAATAATCCTATAACATTTTCTTCTCAGATAACTCTTGCGGAGCATACACCGAAATAATCAACAGTAATTTACCACTACAAATCCAATTACCTCGAATCATAACAAAGTAATCCGATATCGTCACGTTAATCTTCTTGAACGAATTCGTATCCCACACATATAAAATCCCACCCGAATTACCAATCGCGGAACTATGAACATAATCAAACGCAAAATTACCCCAACATTTTTTTAACATCAAATGAACCTATAGACTCCATTTTAGTTTCTTGCAATGTAAGAAAATTCACCTTATTTGAACAACATAACTCCTTAACCCAATCTTTTTTGGCCTTAGGGTTAAGGCCTTGAATATTTAAAGAGAGCATATTTATCGAAAAACATTCTTCGATAGCTTTAAAAGTCTTTGAGAGTAATTTACGGTTATGTGCTTGGCCTTAGGGAGACATTTAATCTTTGGGATTTGGTAAAAGTATAGTTTTAAAAGAGAACGTTGATAGCACATTCAAAACCTATTTTAACAACTACACATTACCTTATTATTCTTTAGGTTTCATTGAGAAACTATCAAAATAATAATCACTGATGCAATAATTTAAAAGATCAATTCGTGAACCCTCCCTATAAAATCTGAAGTAAATTAAGGATGACTCGTATGCATCAGTTTATAGTAGAAGTCTTCAGAGCACCAAAAAAGAAAAAAGCGAGAGAAAAATCGAAACAAAAATTTGACAACAATTATACCTATTAGGGGAGATCTTAAATCTTTTATGTTATACTGTTATTAGATTTAGCATAAAGGCTAAAATAAAGTGTATGTTATACTTATTACCTTCTATGCTATTTTTTATGGCTAGAAAAAGACTTCCGATATGACCAAGCACATAACCGTAAAGTGTCTTGAGAAGACCTATGCCTCCATGACACCAACGAGTTTAGGCATAGCCGATCTTGGTTGCGCTTCTGGCCAAAACACATTATCAAGCATATGAGAAATGGTTGAAGCCATTGACGAGACCTCTAGCAAATTATCCAATACTGCACCACCTGAGTACCGAGTGTACCTCAACGACCATTATACTAATGACTTCAATTCGCTCTTCAAGAACTTGCCAGATTTCTATGATGAATTGAAGAATAAAAGGCATATGCCAAGGCACGAATTTGATTCCAGCATATATATAGTTGCTTATCCTGGTACTTACGGTAGATTGTTTTCGGATAAGTGTTTGCACTTTATTTATTCCTTCTCTAGTTTGCATTAGCTCTCCAGGGTAGGTTTCCTTCGTTTACACTATTTGCTACTATTGTAAAAATTAATGGAACTAACTGGTACAAATTATAAGCGATACTATGCATAATCTAATATTGTAGGTCCCTTCTGAACTCTATGACAAGCAAGGCAATTCAATTAATAAAGGTTGTGTTTCCATTACCAAGACCAGCCCTGTAAAAGTATCTATGGCATATTCCAGCCAATTCCAAAAAGATTTTTCATTGTTTCTTCGTTCAAGATCGAAAGAACTACTATCCGATGGTCGAATGGTGCTAATGTTGTTGGGGAGAAGAAACCAAAGCCATGTGGATTGTGAAGTTCTAAACACAGAGAGAAAACAGAAAGGACTGAAACGATTTATTTTCATTAAGTGTGAAATGAGAAACATATTACAAATATAAAGAGAAAGTCTAACAAACTAACTTCACACTTTTACATATTCAGTCCCTACAACTATATAATTGACTAAAGTAGCCCCTATCTTTCACACTCCCCCTCAAGTTGGATGTTATCAGACTTTGCAACACCCAACTTGAACAAAATTTTATGATGCTGATCAACAGTTACCACCTTTGTGAAAACATCAGCTACTTGAGCTTTAGTAGGAACATATGATGGATTGATGATGCCTGCCTTCAATTGGTCTCTAACATAATGGCAGTCGACTTCAATATGCTTGGTTCTAGCACGAAAAACAGGATTTGCAGCAATGTATAGAGTAGCTTGATTATCACAGTAAAGATCAACAGGCTTCAACTCAGTTATACAAGGGTCTTTCAACAAACTAACCAACCAAGTTACTTCACAACATGTTAGATCCATGGCTCTATATTCTGCCTCTGCTGAGGACCTAGACACAACAACTTGTTTCTTTGATTTCCAAGAGATAGGAGAGTCACCCAGTAACACACAATACCCTGTAGTAGATCTCCTAGTCATTGGATAACTAGCCTAATCTGAATCACAATATGCCTTCAGTTGAACAACTTAGTCACTTGAAAGCAATATACCTTGACTTGGTGAATTTAACAAATACCTCAATAAGTGTTTCACAGCCTGCATATGTACAGATGTTGGAGCTTGCATAAATTGACTTAAAAGTTGAACTGTGTAGCATATGTCTAGTCTTGTCACAAATGGATAAGCTTGCCAATAAATCTTCTATAGACCTCTGGATCTGCCATAGGTGTTCCAATATCAGCCTGCAACTTCAAGTTTGGGTCCATGGGTAACTTGTAAGGCTTATGATTTAGAACTCCCCCTTCTTGCAGAAGTTCTTTTGTATACTTTTGCTGAGAAATAAAAATACCCTGTGCTGACTTGCAGATCTCCAAACCCAAGAAATAACTCAATTCACCCAAATCCTTCATGTGAAAAATAGAACTGAGCTGAGATTTGAGCTTGCAAATTTGAGAGTCATCATTTCCAGTTATCAAAAGATCATCCACATAGACAAGAATGGCTGTGAAACGCTCACCATCTTTCTTAACAAACAATGAATAATCAGGTTTAGACTGTCTGTATCCAAACTCAATTAGTGCAGAAGACAACTTAGAAAACCACTGCCTAGGAGCTTGTTTAAGGCCATACAAGGACTTTTTAAGTTTACATACCAAGTTTGGAGGATGAGAAGCAGTAGCTGAAACTGGTTTGCCATTACCTTCATAGCCCAAAGGTATTTTCATATACACCTCTTCTTCCAAATCTCCATGTAAGAAAGCATTTGACACATCCATTTGACAAGTGTGCCATCCTTTGAGTTCAGCTACAGCAAGCAATGATCTTACAGTCACCATCTTTGCTACAGGAGCAAAAGTCTCTTTATAATCAACACCATGTCTCTGCCTATTCCCCTGTACCACAAGCCTAGCTTCTTCCTATCCTCACTACCATCAGCTTTGAACTTTCTTTTAAATAACCAGTGACTACCAATGGCCTTTTTTCCAGGTGGCAATTTAGTGACTTCCCATGTACCATTCTCATCTAATGCACTTATTTTTGAATCCGTAGCTTTACACCACCCTGGTTTAACTATAGCTTCTTTAAAGTTTGCAGGATCTTTTTGAGTTACTACAGCAGTCACAAGGTCTTAGAATAAAGGTACAAGAGGTGTTTTGGATACTTGGTTTGCCTTAGGAACATGACTTAAGACAAAGTCTTTGAACTTAGAAGGCACATTAGTTGTTCTAGTTGACTTTCTTGAAGGTATAGAAGGTTGAGCAGGTGTTGTTGTATTATTTGTCACATTCAAATTAGTAGGTTGTGAAACAGATTCAGGAGTTGTTTGTGGATTTGTAGCGGATGGTATTGAAATGAAACCAAAATCATCACAAAAGTTTTGAGAATCAAAGTTACAAGGCAGTGTAGTAGGAAGTGGACTAAAAAACTTTTGAATGCTATCTGCTACATAAGGAAATATATGCTCATAAAAAACAACATCTCTTGACACAAATGTTGTATGAGTAGCAAGATTATAAAACTTGTATCCTTTTTGATTTGGAGGATATCCTAAGAACACACTTGGAACACCTCTTGGATCAAATTTATCAGCACTTCTAGAAGGGTTACTCACAATAGCAAAACATCCAAATACTCTTAAGTGACTGTACTCAGGCTTCTTGTTTAACAAAGCTTCATAAGGAGTTATGTTGTTAAGAACAAAAGAAGGCAACCTATTTATCAAGTATGTAGCAGTTGTAACACAATCTCCCCAAAATTTCAAAGGTAAGTTAGAATGAAACATGAGTGCTCTTGTTGTATCAAGTATGTGTTTGTGCTTTCTTTCAACCCTTCCATTCTGTTGTGGTCTATCCACACATGATGTTTGATGCACTTTACCCTGACTTTGCAAGTATGGTCCACATTGTCCTTGTACAAACTCCAGGGCATTATCTGATCTCACCACTTTAACTTGCTTTTCAAACTGAGTATGCACCATTTTAATGAATGACTTCAAGGCATTAAATGAATCTGACTTTTGCTTCAACAAATAAGTCCAAGTCACCCTACTACAGTCATCAACTATTGTTAAGGAGTACCTAAACTTTCCTTCTGTTGGAACCTTATATGGACCCCATATATCTATGTGAATCAGCATAAAAACACAAGAACTATGAGAATCACTTAGAGAATATGGTAGTTTACTGAATTTTGCTATAGGACATGATAAGCATGTATCCAAACAAGACTTAGACACAGAGACTGGCAAATCCTTCATACATTTCAACTTTGAATCAGATACATGTCCTAATCTATGATGCCACAACCCATACAAGCCTGATTGACTTTTATTCACACTACCTAAAGCAGACAAAGAGAACTTTTGCAATGTTGACTTGACTAAAGCAGAGAAAACACTATCAACCTTATCAAGTGGGAGATTCACAAGATGATAAAGACCATCCTTCTTTTTACCCAATCCTGTCACCTTCCTTGTTGTCAAGTCCTAAACAACACAAAATTGTGGATAAAAAGAAACAACACATTGTGAGTCTTCTGTCAATTTTGGGACAGATAGCAAGCTAAACTTAAAAGATGGTACCACTAATACATCCTTTAGTAATATACCATTTTTAAGCTTCACTTTACCCACATGTGATATTACTGAGGTTTCCCCATTTGGCATTTTAATTTGTGGCTTAATTTTCAACAAATATGGGTCAAAAACATTGTCATTTACTGGTGTCATGTGGTCAGATGCACCAGTATCATAAATCCAATTCTCCAAAACATCTAGCATATCTAAAGAACTCATAAGACATGCTATACCTGCAGCAAACTGATGATCAAACTCCTCTGTGTTATTTAACACATTCATTTGATGCATACTTTTCAGTAACTACTCAAATTGTTGAGGAGTGAAACTTATGTTACCAGTTTCCACATGAGCTGCAGTTCTTGGTTTGTTTTGCTTCAACTGTGACCCTTTGTGTTTTGGATGCCAAGCAGGATACCCCACCTTTTCCCAACATCTCTCAGGAGGATGCCATTTGAACCCACAAATTGAACACTTGTCTTTTACATTTCCTTTGCTGTACAAAGTAGTTGAGTCAATACTAATAGTAGAAGAACCAAACAACATTCTTTGTGACTCCTCTTGTTGCAGCAAAGAACAAGCACTCTCCACATTAGGTAAATGATCAATCATCAAGATTTCACTTCTTTGATGACTGTAATGATCCTCCAACCCATTAAGAAACTAAAAAAGTCTTTGCTCCTCTTTTTGCATAATCAAACTAGCTAAGAACATAGAAATCTCAGGAGTAACATTACTCAATACAGGCAATACATTCATGTTATCCAATTCTTCCCAAACACACTTCATCTTAGTATAATACTCTCTAATTGAACTCCCTGACTGTGTGATCTCATATGTGTCCTTATTTAATTTGTACTTCCTAGAACTATCACTCAAAGAGAACCTTCTTTCCAACTGTTGCCATATTTCTGTTGCAGTACCAACAAACATAATAGATCTAGCAATTGAATCACTCACAGAACCCATAATCCAACAAATCACCATATTGTTACAAGTATCCCACAGTTCAGCAAGATTTGGATCAGTTGTTGATCTTGTGACAGTACCTTTGATGAACCCTAGCTTTCTCTTGGTGGACAATCCAATCTCAATAGCCCTCCTCCATGCACGATAATTCTGGAACCAATCAACTTTTCTTGAATAGTCAAAGAACCAGGTCCATCTGAGGGATGAAGATAAAGAGGGTTTTGAAAGAGTGCAGGTTGTGTTGGTTGATCAGAACTGGATGACGCCATTGTTGATTTTCAAGAAAACAAGAAGATTTGAACAAGATTGTTCGGAAAACGTGTAAAAACAGAGTAATACACACACATAACACACAAGTGTGGTGTATACAGTTGAAAATTAGTTAGAAATCAGTTACAAAACGGTTAGAACTCCATTGATGGAGCTCTGATACCGTGTGAAGTTCTAAACACACAGAGAAAACCGAAAGGAATGAAATGATTTATTTTCATTAAGTGTGAAATGAGAAACAGATTACAAATATAAAGAGAAAGTCTAACAAACTAACTTTATACTTTTACATATTCAGTCCCTACAACTATAGAATTGACTAAAGTAGTCCCTATCTTTCACATGGATAGGGGCAACTCACTCTTGTGGGAACTTCTTTCACAATCATTTGCGTTGTTAGTTGCACATGTATTATTTTAAGGCCTTTTTTTATTTTTTTTTTCTTTTTCTTTTTTTTTAACGAGTTTAGGCTAAAATTTAGCTATGTACTTACATTTAGGGAGGTGATTTGCACACTCCCATATTTGATTGGGACACTCCAAATAGTGCATTAAACAGTTGCAATGTAAATATAAACTGCTTTAACTGTTTTTACATTGAGTGTCCCAATCAATTTTTTGAGTGTGCCAATCAAATCCTTTTCATTTATGTCTAAACCTTTTTTTTTTTTACCGAAAAAAGAAGTTGCAATTTACCCATTCAGTATCCCCTACTTGATAAACAATACTTTAATTTTTTTTTTCGAATGCAGGTAAATTACAACTTTTTTCGGGTAAAAATTTCTTAATTATGCATACTTGGACAAAATTTGATAGTTCTTAACTATAAATTCAACACTTTTTAGTTAAGGCTCTCTCTGGTGTGATATAAAAATAAATATATGACTATTTTAAGGCCTAAACGGTAGTATGTTCAGTTGGTCAGATTGGATCAAGTCTCCTTTGTTATAATTAATCCCTTTATGTGTGGCCTTGACCATTTGAACTCTTAACTATGTCTTAATGACACAATCTACCCTAACTAACAAATGGCGGTTATATGATGGATGTAACTACCAACAAACATATATAGAGGGTTTGTGTCTTTTCTATCTTGTCACATAAGAAAATCTCTCTCAATCTACACCAATTACTTGAGATAAATCCCTCCATCGAATTGGTGACATCATTACCGGAATTGATTAACCTTAATGCTATGGCTTCATCATCCAATCCTAAGTCAATTCTATCATCTTGTAAGTTTACTTTAATGTTATTGTTATGATATGATCACATGAAATTGATTCTGTATATGTTTAATTAAGTAACATGTGGTATCAGAGTGGTTTAAATCTCATGAATTATTTTTGATTTAATGATCATATGAACAACATACGTTTAAAATTATAAGAAATGAAAATAAATTTTAATGGTTTGATGTCGATTTCCGTTTGAATACGGATATCTTTTAATTGATTAAGTATTTGCGTTAAACAATAAAGCAGTGAACCAGTGAATCCATTTTTTTAATTCTGATAATAACCTGATTTTGTTTTAGTTGCTTACGTTATTAACATACTAGTATTAAATATGCCATGTCTTCTGCAAATTTATATGACAGTATTAATTATTCATTAAACTATATACCACTAATAACAAATAATCTATACTACTTATAATACATATTAGACCTTCTCTCTTATTAAATTTTTAAGATTTCCTAATATAGATTTTAAGTAAATACTACATTATAAGCATTATTTACAAGTATGTAAAGCACTCATAAAACTAAAAACACACTACTCATATACTACAATTAATACACTATTAAAAACTCCTATTCACCCAAAAATACAACTTTTTAACCACAAAGTACAATATAATTAAGCTTCCACACAAAGCATAAACTGCAACTTCCATTAAGAAACAACATCAACCCACCCACATTCAACTACAACCCGTCAACGATCTTCACTCCTCAATACCCACTAAAGACTCGACAACAAACAAGAAAAAGAAACAAAAAGATCCCAGATTGTTTTTCGTAAAAAGAACGGATCTTTATAGATCTTTTCAAATCATCATAGATCTGTGAGATACAACTCTTCTCTTATATATCCGAAAAAGTTCAAAGACATAACAAAAACCAATCGGTTTCATCCTTCTTTTCTTTCGGTTTAACAAGAAAAAATGAAAAACAACAAAAATTAACCTACCCGAGACCCTTAACAGATATTGAAGCTGTGACCTTCTTTGGTTCATGGGTTTGTGAGATTCGATCTGAGCAAACATGAAAGATATAGTCGGTTTGGTGTTCGGATTTTTGTTGGCAGAAAGAATACAAAGTGATTTGTTTGCTTGTATTTCGTTTGGATTTAGTTGAAAAAGAAAGGAAAGCGTTTAAGTTTATAAGATTATGTGTAAAGAGATTTTTCGTTTGGTATTTAAAGAGTGGGATAAGATTTTTGTGGCTGCTAGAAAGAAAAGGGAGAGCCTGGTTTGTAGGGAGAGAGGGGTGATTAGGGTATTAAAATTAGGGTTGTGTGAAAAGTTAAGTTATTAAAATTAGGTTATTAAAAAGGGTCGTCTGGTTTGTTATGAGAGAGTGGTATATTACAGTGGGCTTCGAGTATAACCTTTAATTGAAGTAACTGGGCTTTAATTGGACAACACTGCTAACCACAAATTAGTTTTATTTCATTTGTTATATCTGTATATTCGACTGAGTTTATTGGATTGGGCTTATAAATCAAGAGTTGGTTATTATCTACTAGCAGGGTATTGACGCATTTGTGGCGGCGAGTACCCTGTGACTTAATTTTGTGGAGAACAAATGTTGTTCATTTATACATTTTTCTAACAATAACTTTACAAAAGAGTGTTTCAGAAAAAAAAATTTAACACCCGTATCCATAAAATTTAGCTTTATATAAATCAAAGATATATTGAACGAAAAAGCATTGCTCAACAAAATACTTATTATCACAATCGTATAATGAAAAACACTGTCGTTAGTTAAAAAGTTGAAATACGTCACATGTAATTCTTGATATCTGTAAATTTATTGTCAAAAAGAAAATAATATATTAGAATATATAATTCACCGGAACATTTTATTTCAGGGTACCCGCCGCCGCATCGCGCGGGTACCCTGCTAGTTAATATATCATGCACATATTTCTTTGCAATGCGCATTAAGATAAGTATATCTTCATGATCCCTCTCTTATGTTGAAAGCACTAAATTACGGCTATATTTGGCGCGGAGTTTTTAAGACGATTAGCGGTGAGTAATGAGCTTTTTGATTTTTACTGTTCGTTTGGCAAAAGAGCGGTGAGCTTTGCGATTTTTTAAGAATGCTTAATTTTTCAATGCTTCTTTAAGAAGCTGTGAGCTGTGGCTATTGCTCACATCTACCGCTCACAGCTCACTGCTACTTTTACCAAAAGCACCCTACATCTTGTGATTTAAGATATTGAAATAAAAAGAACACTTGACGAATGCATAAAACTAGGGTTTGACTAATAGCGATATATACTGCGATAGGATATTTATAAGATGAATGCTTTATGTAATTCCACTAATTTATGTGTGATAAAAGTGTATGTGCTTCATATGATTATCCGTTAACTATGTGTGTATGTCAGACTTATGTTTCTGAATTCTTCGAGTAAATGGTAACTTTTATGTTTATATAGATAATCAATCCAACAAATGGTTGTCCAGATTAATAACACCCTTTGCTAGTCTCGAGTAACGGTTTGAGTTGATGTCTCCTTTTCCTTTCATATGGTGTTTCATGCCGTTCATGGTTTTGGGCCCTTTAGTTGGTCATATATTTTGTTTTTCTTCTTTTCCTCGAGTCTTGTTTGGGCTTGCATCAAAAACACCACAAAGTGAAAACCGGTGGCTCGGCCCGGTGGGTGGGGATTTTTCTCTTGTGTCGTTTCAGTGTAGGCCTCGCAGTTAAAGACTCGAGTAGTATCTAGTTTGGGTTTCATGATGTATTTCTAGAGATTGTTCTTGGGTTTTTTTTCTGCTTTTAGTGTCTTTCTAGAAGTTTTCTAATATATTATCAACCGTTCAAAAAAAAAAGTAGTTTATTTACATTTTGAATATATATGCTTTCTTTCTAAAAAGCAAAGACTTAACTGTTAACTGGTTATTAATTTGGCCCATTGGTTATGTTTGTGTAGAGTTTAGCCCATTTATTTAACATAATCGTGCTAAATAAACGAGTTAAGCTCTACATAAAACTTGAGCCTAAAACTATGATGCCCTGTTACATTAGATATTATTGCTTACCTAAATTATGTGTATACAAAGTATGCAAACTAAATAGGCTAAGCCTTACATAAACATAACCTATGGGCTAATTTAATATAACCCACTAACATTAACAACACACTCATAAACACCTAATAATACACCTATTGTCCAAGACGAGAACACAACTATTTGGTTATTGGGAAACCGGGATACCTTTAGGCTCAATGCCCTTCGCTACAGTTCCAAAATATTTACTTTGGTTTATAAATTTTGAAAATCCTAAAATTTTTTAGACCCTGGATAATACACAAAGCATGCTTATTAATTTATAAAACTTAATTTTTGTATATTGAAGTATATAGTTATCGGTGGTACACGAAATTCACAAGTCTTTTTTTTTTTTTTTTTTTTTTTTTCATTTATATATATATATATATATATATATATATATATATATATATATATATATATATATATATATATATATATATATATGATGACGTATAGTTCATATTCGGGTCACGAACCCGATTAATGAACATCACTAAGGCCCAAGCACACCACGAGTGGGCTATCATAACAATGAATTGGGCCACCATGCTAACGGTTTGGGCTCACAAAAGACCCAAAACCCAAATAAAGTATTTATGGTCTAGATAAGGATCTCTTATTTATGGATAAAGATCCGTAAACCAGATAGGCATTATATGCCGAAGAGTAAGGAACACGTATCCAATAAGGATTTCGTGCCTATATAAAGAATATCATAACTCTCGTTAAAGGTACGACTTACAACCCTAACTCTTTTATACAACCCTAAAACCGATTACTTACTCTCACGCCGGAGGATAATCGTGGGAGACAATCCCACGATAAGCCTAACGGTGTTTGTTTGCTTTCTTAGTGCGCAGGTCTCAAGCATTAAGATCTGATTAGTACGAGAACAGGAACCCAAACAAGGAACGCCCAACTTTTGTATCAACAAGTGGCCCCATCCGTGGGACCCTACACTAAGAACTAGAATGACGAAACACAAAAACTCAAGCCAGCGGACTCCAGAGTTGGAAAAAACACGTGGTGACCCCCAGAGGAGGAGCCATCAAGATTCGACCTCTAGGCAAGCCTCTGGAACAACCAGTGCGCCTGGTCACCAAGAATCGGGCCCAACCCTAATTCTCCCAATGGTAGAACTGCCCACAGGGACTACTCAAACCACCACGGTGGTTCCAAGCGCTGAGGAACTTCAGCGCACTCTCTTCACTACTCCCCATCAAACGGCGCCCATAGTGGACAACACTGTGCCGCCAGGCGCACCTAATCGAGATAGGGGACCTAATGTGGAAACACATATCCTTGCATTGGAAGAAGACGCGCCTGAGTTATCACTAAGTAACTTTGTATCTCAAAATTACGAAACTTTAACTGCCCTCATGCAAGACGAAGCAAGAAGAAGGTCAACTATGAGCCTACAAGCCCGGCTCAATTTTGGCCCTGAGCGCGAAACATCCCCATCGCGCTATCAGAAGAAAACTCGCCGACCCCCAGTGTTCACCAGAATTGGAAGGAAAGCTGCGGAGGATGAAGCATCTGTTTCACAGTACTCGGAGGAATATGAAGATAATGAAAAGCGTACCAATGTCTACGCTAGACTTGGTAATCGCAGGATACAAGATAGACTTGGACGGCAACGCTCACCGAGCGAGAGCTCTTCAAAGTCTGGAAGTAGAAGAATTCATGATAGGCTTGGAGGATAAGCTTCCCCAAGTGAAATCCCCCCAAGCTCGGACTCCGAGGAATAGCGGCGCAAGCGCCGAAAAGGGACAACTCATCCTCAAGTGACTTCTCGGACAACGAGGACAAAGAGACAGGATACTGGAAGTCCAGAGGAAGACATCGCGAGGAAGAAGACGAATTCACGCGGTGCATCAGCGATTATTCGGGTAATAACAGAAGGCGCATGCCCGCCAATATTAAAACATATGATGGGACGGGTGATCCTAATGATCACCTAAAAATTTTCGAATCAGCCGCTGCTATCGAAAATTGGCCGCAACCTGTGTGGTGCCATATGTTTAACTCCACCTTGGTATGGAATGCGCGAACTTGGTTTAGCAAGCTTACACGAAGAAGCATAAACAGGTTTGAAGAGTTGCGAAAAGCATTCCGCTTGAACTTCACTCAAAGAAAGAAGTGCGCCAAGAACCCTGTTGAACTAGCCAGAGTAAAACAGCGCCAAGGGGAATCAACAAGTGCTTACATGGAGCGCTTTAACGATGAATGTATACACGTCAAGGCGTGTCCTGAAGTACTAAAAATCTCAGGGTTCATGAATGGGATTAATAACCCAGAGCTCATTAGGAAATTAAATGATAAGGTTCCCCAAACCTTTGATGAACTAATGAAGCGCACAAGGTCTTTTATCCAAGGAGAAGCAGCTGCTGCGGATAGCAAAAAAGGCTACTCAAATTATAGGCCACAAGAACAGCCTAGGAGACAATCCAATGACCAGAGTAGCTACCGCAGCAAGAATTATCGCAGTCAGGGAAACGACAAATACACTCCCCTCACGAAGACTTCGAGGGAGATATTTGTAACAGAAGGCGCAAACTTCACGAAACCTCCACCAATACGCACCCCAGAGGATCGACGCGTAGGGAATGGATACTGCGAATACCATGGACAAAAGGGCCATACCACCAACGAGTGTGTCCAACTACGACAACTAATCGACAAGTTAGTAAAAGAGGGTAGAATGGATCACCTCGTTAAGAATATCAAAGAAGGAAAGGAAAAACAGAAGAATGGAGGTAAGAAGGAGACACCCAAAGACTAGGCCGACACTATCTACATGATACAATCATGGCAGCGAAAGACGAAGCAAAAAGTCAGCCAAAAGTTCTCCTCTAAGAATAAAATCTCCTTCCCCACTCTCGCTGAGGACAATGCAATAGTGGAGCCGCTCACCATTGAAATACATACAGGGGGTCACGATATCCACCACATGTATGTCGATGGAGGAGCATCCGCAGATATTATGTACGAACATTGTTTCAAAAGGCTGCGACCTGAGATACAAAGTCAGTTAACTCTGGCCACGACGTCGCTGACAGGCTTCACAGGAGAGAAGATATGGCCCATGGGGCAATTGCGCTTACTTGTGGTCGTTGGTAATGAGCAGCACTCTACAACAGCTTGGATGAACTTCATGATAATCAAATCTCCCTCGCCGTACAACGACATCATTAGAAGACCTGGAATATCATCCATGCGCGCTGTACCGTCCACAGCGCATGGGATGCTCAAATTCCCAGTAGATGGAGGTATAGTGACCCTTTACAATACCGCTGTGTCACCTAAAGAATGCAATACGGTGACTAGCAAAAAGGAGAATATTCAAGAACAGTGCGCAGTCAAAGTGTCAAACATAAAGGTTGCAATTCACCCTGACTATCCAGATCAACAAGTATCAATTGGAGGGTCGCTGTCTGACAAAGGCAAAGCTGCTGTGTGCGCACTCCTACAAAAGAACTTAGATATCTTTGCATGGGAACCAAAGCACATGACGGGAGTACCACGATCCATCACAGAGCACAAGCTACAAATCCGACAAGGATATCCTCCAATACGACAGAAAAAGTGCGGCCAGGCTCCAGATCATGCAAAAGCCATTCTGGAAGAAGTGCACAAACTTGTAGACGCAGGCATCATGCGCGAGGTCTACTACCATGACTGGCTTTCCAATCCAGTAATGGTAAAAAAGAGAATATTTAAGAACAGTGCGCAGCCAAAGTGTCAAACATAAAGGTTGCAATTCACCCTGACTATCCAGATCAACAAGTATCAATTGGAGGGTCGCTGTCTGACAAAGGCAAAGCAGCTGTGTGCGCACTCCTACAAAAGAACTTAGATATCTTTGCATGGGAACCAAAGCACATGACGGGAGTACCACGATCCATCACGGAGCACAAGCTACAAATCCGACAAGGATATCCTCCAATACGACAGAAAAAGTGCGGCCAGGCTCCAGATCATGCAAAAGCCATTCTGGAAGAAGTGCACAAACTTGTAGACGCAGGAATCATGCGCGAGGTCTACTACCATGACTGGCTTTCCAATCCAGTAATGGTAAAAAAGACCGATGGCAGTTGGAGAATGTGCGTGGACTTCATTGACCTTAATAAAGCATGTCCACAGGATTGCTATCCGCTACCAGAAATTGACTGGAAGGTAGAATCCCTGTGTGGGCACCCCTTTAAATGTTTCCTAGACGCATACAAAGGGTACCATCAAATTCAGATGGCTGAGGAAGATGAAGAGAAAACAACCTTCCACACAAGTCAAGGGGTCTATTGTTATACAAAAATGCCTTTTGGTCTAAAGAATGCGGGAGCAACATATCTGCATTTGGTGGACAATGCGTTTGAAAAGCAAGTAGGTCGCAACCTGGAAGTTTATGTCGATGGCCTTGTTATCAAGAGTCATACTGAGGATGAGTTGGTGCGCGACATTGAGGAAACATTCACAATACTGGGAAGGATCAACATGAAGTTAAATCCTAAGAAGTGTACCTTTGGCGCTACCGAGGGTATGTTTCTTGGGTATTTGATAGAACCTGACGGCATTAAGCCCTGCCCAAAAAAGACAAAAGCTGTGATTGAACTCCCTTCACCACGCACGCTGAAAGAAGTCCAGTCATTAAACGGCAAATTAGCTGGACTAAATTGATTCTTGTCCAAGTCAGCAGATAAGTTACTCCCTCTCTTCAAGACACTCACGAAGTGCACAAAAAAGGGAGACTTTCGGTGGACTACGGAAGCGGAAGAAGCTTTCCAACAGCTCAAGCAACATACAGCAGCACTTCCCAAACTTGTCGCACCCCGACAAGGGGAAGAATTGATCATGTACTTATCTGCGACTCATGGAGCAGTTAGCGCGGTGCTATTGACATATAGGAACTTCGTTCAAACACCAATATACTTTGTAAGCAAAGCACTCAAGAAGACAGAGACTAACTACACCGCTATGGAAAAGCTGGTCCTAGCTCTAGTATTCACAGCTAAAAGGCTGCACAGATACTTTCAGGCACACCCAATAGCTGTAATCACGGACCAACCTATCAAGCAAGTTATCTCTAAACCTGACGCATCGGGACAGATACAAAAATGGAGCGTGTTATTGAGCGAGCACAACATCTTATAGACCACGCACTGCGATTAAAGGACAGATATTGGCAGACTTCATCATTGAGAAGCCAGATACCGATACTCCACCTTTAAGGATTGAGGTAACGCTACAAGAACCATGGGTTCTCTTCACGGACGGATCTTCGTGCGTGGATGGGTCAGGCGCAGGCCTTATCCTCACTAATCCAGATGGAATGGAATTCACTTACGCACTGCGTTTTGAATTCACAGCCACAAACAATGAGGCAGAATATGAGGCCCTACTTGCTGGACTACGCATTGCAACTCAAATGGGTGTACACAACTTAGAGGCAAATGTAGATTCCCGGCTAGTAGCAAATCATGTGCTAGGCGAATATGTGGCTAAAGAGGAACACATGATCCAATACCTCGACAAGACCAAGTCTCTAATCCAGAATTTTGACAGGTTCACCATCAAGCAAGTTCCTAGAGGAGAAAATAGGAAAGCAGATGCGCTTAGCAAGATCGCATCTACAAGCTTTGCGCACCTGTCAAAACAGGTATTGGTGGAAACTTTGAAGAATAAATCAATCTCAGAGATGGAAATATCCACGGTGATAGAGGAACAGGATCCTACGTGGATGACACCTATCATTGAATTCATAAACAAAGGGATCTCGCCACAGGAATAGAAGAACGCTCGTAGGGTACGGTGCACAGCGCAGAGATTTGAACTCTGCG
Organism: Artemisia argyi; assembly: GCA_030686995.1. Lineage (NCBI taxonomy): Eukaryota > Viridiplantae > Streptophyta > Magnoliopsida > Asterales > Asteraceae > Artemisia > Artemisia argyi. The sequence continues at coordinate 109,118,351 of CM060692.1, read as the reverse complement.
ATGGCATCCTATATCGACGTTCATTCCTACAACCATGGCTCCGGTGCGTTGGACCTCTTCAGGAAGATTACGTACTCCGAGAGATTCACGCTGGTTCATGCGGTATGCACTCAGGACCACGGTCTGTAGTGGCACGCGCCCTGCGGTCAGGATACTATTGGCCTACTATGCACCGCGATGCGCAGGATTTGATAAAGAAATGCAGCGATTGCCAAGTCCACAGGCGAATGCCGCGCCGACCACAAAAAGAGCTAACCCCCATCACCTTACCATGGCCATTCTATAAATGGGGCATTGACATCGCAGGCCCCGTTCCAGTTGCAGCGGGAGGGCTAAAATTCCTAATAGTGGCCATAGATTATTTTACTATGTGGATCGAGGCAAAAGCAGTGGCAAGCATAATAGGCAACCAAGTCAAACGCTTCGTTTGGGACAACATTGTATGTCGCTTTGGCCTACCTGGAGAAATTATCTCGGACAACGGAAAACAATTCTGTGACAACCCATTTAAAGACTGGTGCGCGTAATTAAACATTACACAGCATTTTGCGTCAGTCAAGCACCCACAAACCAACGGTTTGGTTGAACGCGTGAATCGCAGTCTGGGCGAAGGAATAAAAGCGCGCCTTGATAAACATAAAGGAAGGTGGGTGGATGAATTGTCACATGTTTTATGGGCGCACCGCACGACAATAAAAACCAGCAATGGAGATACACCATTCTCTCTTGTCTATGGTACAAAAGCTGTTATACCAGCCAAGATTGGAATGCCAACTATCCGCACGACGGAAGTCAATGTTGCAACTAATGACGACGAGCGACGCATAGACTTGGATCTATTAGAAGAAAGGCGTGAACGTGCAGCTATACGAGAAGCAAAGGCTAAGTCAAAGATGAAGAAGAATTATGATGCAAAAGTCAGAATCACTTCTTTCAGGCCAGGAGACTTTGTATACCGCGCCAATGATGCAAGGCACGCAGAAGACATGGGCAAGCTTGGACCAAAATGGGAGGGACCCTATGAGGTTACATATGCACTAGTCAATGGTGCATACAAGCTGCGTGATATGGAAGGCCATGACCTAGCACGCACTTGGAACATCTGCAATCTCAAAAGATGCTATCTTTAGGATAGGCTACGGCCCACGCACAGACAACCCTGCACTTTAGTAAGTGCCTAATAAATGTCCGTGTACTTGAATTTTGTTTTTTAGGGAATTGTCTTTTATTTTGAAAAACTTGCAAGTATTAATAAAACGTTTTGGTTTCTAGCTAACTCCATAACACATTTAACTTTATTGCTTACATTTTTATTTATGTCTCAGTATTGTTACTTTATAATTCGCCTACATGGCGTGCATGCACTTAATAAGACCTACGATGGCAGAAAGGATGAGTAAACCTACTAAATTACTTGTTGAGTAAGAGGATTACAAGCCCATCAACATTGGATCACGCATCCTTGCTAAACACCTTATTGTCAAGACGTTGAAGTAAGTTTAACGCGCACCCCACGAAGGATATGCAACAAACGCACACTGTGCGCGTTTAGAAATTTAGGAGCCAAGACCCTTGGTTCCTTGATATGGTATTTTGCAGCACGCTGCAAGGCTATACATACACTTATGAATTCTTATTCACATATATTTATTAAGTTATGGACTTAATACAAATTTTCCTTAGTACGTTTTAATTTTTACTCTTGGCAAGTCTTTCACAAAAAGACAACTAATCTAAGTGCAAAAATACCACAAACAAGACGTACAAAAAGATAAACATTATCATTCACCAAAGCCACAAGTTTACACAGAATATAGATTTTACAGGCACATGAACCACAAAAGGTAAATCTATCAAAATAAAAACAAGTTGAGGTAGCCTAAATGTTGCGACAACGCTCTAGTTTGCGGCTACCCTCACTGTTCGCAGAACTCCCAGCCTCTTGGAGTCTCCTCAATAGCAAACAGTCTTTGGCTGACACGGTCGCCACGCTTACAGGAACTCCATCCGACCTAGGAGGATGCGCGACCCCGACCCCACAAAGGATGGCCTTCCCTTTCGTACCCTTCTTCCTTGCAGCCCTCTCCAGATGGGCCTCTAAGCAATCCTTAAAGAGGACCTCCTTCTAAAGGGCGAAGGGGTTAAGGATGTCGCGTGGACGTGCGAACACAGGCACTTGCAGCTGTGACTCGTCAGGGTTCAAAAAATAATCAGCCTGAGTCTCCGCATCCTCCAGAATATGCCTCCCTAGGATCAACCCCTCCATTATCAACTTAATAGGTTGATCCTGGTCGCGCTCCAGCTGCGCGATCCGCGGAAGCTCAAATAGCTTCATCTTCTCCATGGCCTCCACAAGCTCATCATAAGCATCCGCCTTATAACCAGGCACTTCTGCAAGCGACACCATCAGCATCTTGCTCTCATGAAGCTCCTCCACAGCCTGAGCCTTGCCGCGTGCCACAACACACTCCACAACCTTCCCAAAGGCCTCCACAACCTCTTGGGACTCTAGTGTACCCATGGCGGCCAGACGAAGACCATGACTAATCAACCACCTATGAATACAACAACACAAGGGTTAACAGAGGACAAATTCAAAGTAAGAAAGTGCAAACAATTGGTTAATAACTCAAAGGAAGAAATACCTGCGCTCAGCAATAGCGGACATGAGATGAGGGTACAGCTCCTCATCATACTCAATGCTCAATTTGTGCAGCTTACTTTCCTGCGCCTCCAGAGCAGCCTCCACACGCTCGCGGAATTCATCAAGTTGGGCGAAATGCTTGCTCCTATTCTCTTGCAAGTATTTCAACCCCAGGCGCAGCTAGATCTATACTGTTCTGCAGCAGCACGCTCGCGCTTCAAATCCACCATCAAGGACAACTTCTCATCCACAAGCCTCCTAGCATGCGCAGTTGTTGATTCTGCATCTGCCCGTGCATCAGCCAATTGCGCCCTGAGTAGCGCAATTTCTTCGTCCTTCTGTGCAAGGCTGCTACCTTCACCAACATATCGAGCCTTGAGCTGAGTGACTAACTCAGCCTGACGGTTAGCAGCCGCACCCAACTTCTCCATCAACTCCTGCGTGGACATCTCTTCACTCGCCTTCAATGGCTCCTCCATGGGAGAACGAGCCACCTGTGGAGACACCTGCTCCAGATACGTTGCATCACTCCCTGCAGCCTTGTCACTATATACAAAATACAACGAGTCAATACAACATATTAAAAGATAAAAGAAGAATGAAGAAGAACTGCGACATTATCACTTACGTAGGAGAGGTCTCCGCAGTGTCATGCGCAGTCACAAATGGTGAAGCCTCCTCATCTGTGGACTCATCCATAGAGATAAAGTGGCGCCTGCGCTTGGAAGTACCCTCACCACCATCATCAGCAGCCTTGCGCTTAGCACCCTGGTGCTCTTCCTTAGACTCGGTGTCAACCTTCAGGATCTCGATACCCTCAGATGACTCAGTGCGCGCAGTCTTGGAAGCTGGCACTCCTTGTGCAGGAACAGTCTGCATTGGAGTGGCATTCACTAGGGGTTGCGAGACATCAGAAGATTCCTCTTGCACAGGCTCAAAAAGACGCCCGGCTGCGGCTTCCAAAACGGGTACTTCACCTTCCCTCAGTGGGTGCACACCCACAGTAACTTGTAAGGGCTTTGCCAACCTCACTACGGAGAACAAGTCCATCTCTGCGCAACACTTAAACAAATAACAAAGAACAGTTTAGTTATTATAATCACAATCTGAAAGGGCACTTACATTACAAATGCGAGGATAAGAAAGGACAAGCACCCACCCCAGGCACTTTCATCTAAAAATGTTGGCACTTCATCAAAACCTCCGAAGTAGTTGCAACTCATTCCCATATGAACTAGAAACTCCTCAGGATAGGAGTTGATTGGGATGCGGTTACCATTAATGGTCTCCGCATGCTCCACATTGTACATACCGGGATCGGGGCGCTCAACCTTTAGCAGCGTCCCTTGAGTATAAAACTCAAAGAGCGAAGGGTATACCGTATCATCTACCCAGAAAAACTTTTCCCTCCAACCCCTAAGGGCGTCTACTTTCTCAGTGTAACATTGGTAGCGCCCTGGGCGCTTAAAAAAAGTAATCCACCCGTTTGACCACGTTGTGTGGTAAAACGCGCGGAAGAGATTAATGGTAGGGTCTATTGGAAGTAAACAACAGTTTACTTCAAAATTCGTTATCTTCGCCGCACCTATACAGTGCAGCTGAGAGATATGCAGACGGTAGAAGTTGAGCATGTCGCTCAAAAATAGGGATATAGGCACGTGCTGGTTCGCAAACTCAAAAAAGCGCGTATATACCCCTATTTTCCCCTCAGGGAAGTCTGCGATACATGCTTCCGCATCCGGTACTTCCGGATGCACCGTGAGAGGAATGAAATAATCAGAGGTGAACTGACCAAGTTCATCCTCGTCAATCTCAGAACGGAACTCATTTAATTGACAGACCATTTTTAACTTGGGTGCGCACGCGCAATTACCTGCGAAGATACTAGTTTTTTCTTGGACGGTGACTCTTAATATGCAGAGAATGGCATTTTTTACTGTGGAAAACACAGTGAAAATGAGAACCCTTTATATAGGGTTTCCCCTTGCCTTGGATGAACGACACTTGAATCCCACTACCTCCATCGTGTGGTTGGAATACAAACAGGTACATGCACTTTTTCACGTATTTCAAGGGATACGTGGGACGCTTTAAAGCTAGATACATCGTATCTCATTTTTGGCGGGAAATATTAGAATCTTCCCCGCCACGCTTGCCACTAATATTACTAGTCTAGCATCCGCGGTAAATACCTACGCATACTAGACTAGGGGGACATGATGACGTATAGTCCATATTCGGGTCACGAACCCGATTAATGAACATCACTAAGGCCCAAGCCCACCACGAGTGGGCTATCATAACAATGAATTGGGCCACCATGCTAACGGTTTGGGCTCAAAAAAGCCACAAAACCTAAATAAAGTATTTATGGTCTAGATAAGGATCTCTTATTTATGGATAAAGATCCATAGACCGGATAGGCATTATATGCTGAAGAGTAAGGAACACGTATCCAATAAGGATTTTGTGCCTATATAAAGAATATCATAACTCTCGTTAAAGGTACGACTTACAACCCTAACTCTTTTATACAACCCTAAAACCGATTACTTACTCTCACGCCGGAGGATAATCGTGGGAAACAATCCCATGATAAGCCTAACGGTGCTTTCTTAGTGCGCAGGTCTCAAGCATTAAGATCTGATTGGTACGAGAACAGGAACCCAAACAAGGAATGCCCAAATTTTGTATCAACAATATATTTATTTATTTATTTTTATCATGGTTGACATAGGGAGAAATTGAGCAGGAAAAGTTCGACGAGTACGATACTCACTTTTACGCACCCTCTAGGAATGAACTAGAGGAGGAAATAAAAAAAGATGGGTCATTTGTGATTGACCATTTTGAAATTTTTGAAACTGAACTCAAACACAAGGCTTGTGTTAGCTATGGAACCATAGTGGCAAAGACCACCAGAGAAATACAAGTATCGATGATTTCCAATCACTTTGGAGAAAGAGTTTTGGATATTCTGTTTGTGAATTATGGAAGACTGATTGAGGAAGAGCTGGTTAAAGAAGATATCAAGCCCGTAAGTTTCATTATCGTTCTTAAAAAGATATAGCCATATGGGCAGGGGCGGAGCCAGAACTTTTTTGTTGAGGGGGAAAAATATGATAATTTTTTAAAACTACATTAAAAATTGGTCCGTTGGGTGGGGGGGGGGTGCAAATTACAAAAATAGCCGAAAAATTTCAAAAATTTACACTACAATTTTTTTCGCCAGAGGTCACGTGACCCCCGGACCCCCCTTTATCACCGCCCATGCGTATGGGCTTTTTCCATAGTGGTTATGTTCATGATCTTGTATTTGATTTGTGCGACTTGATTTCGCATGTCTTTCGTCCTTGTTTTTTCATTTTGTAATTTTTTTAAATAAATCATATGGAGTAACATGTTATGAGAAACTAATTAAATTTTCACACAACAATCTTTTGAGGTATGTGTTACCATATGATCTTTTATGTTTTGAACCTGATTTTTCTTTTGGTACTTTATATATATTATTTATTTATAAATTGTTAAATATGGCCTTAAAGTTTACGTTTAATATTGTCAGATACGTGTTAACTGCTTGTACTTTCAATAATAACTGATCATCTCTTCATTTAACTTTTCTCAACCGACCTCTATGTAACGCAAACAATGCATATTTTTGTTTCTTAAAAATAGCCCATAGGGCTATGTTTAGCAAAACCTAATTTATTTTTAGAGTAGAATACACCTTTCATCCCTAAACTTTTCCAAAAACATCATGTTGGGTCGTACCTTTGCTTTTTCTTCACAGTTAGTCCTATTTCATGTTTTATAATCAACTAAGTCCCTTTGACTGTGATATCTCAATCAACTCCATTATTTTCCGTCTGCTTTTGCTTTTTGTCGGAGGGCATAACGGTCATTTCATGCTTTTCGATTAATCGTCACATAAATTAATATGCATTATTTTAACATGTTTCATCCCTCTTCCCGCCCCATATACATCTCGGTCACTTAGACTGCCTCTTTTTTCATCCCCAAACTTTCTTTACAAGAGTTATCAGAAACCCTATTTGCATGTCAAAAAACCAGTTACATATTATTGAGAATTCCACAATATGCATTTTACATTATGGAAAGTAAGAAGAGATTCATGTTTTCCCAGTTGATGATACCATTCTGTACAACTATGCTAAGAAGAAATACGGTACGCTTTTTGTTATAATCATTGGAATATCTAATATGTTTATCTTTTTTGCAGTTAAGGTTTGATAATGTTTAACTCTTTTTGTTTCAAGTGGTATATCTAATATCTTTAGCATGAAGGTTCATCACAATGGTATTTTTAAATACTGGCCTGGTACAATATACGATGGAGGGAAGGACACCATAGTTGATTTGGTTGATGTTGATACTATGTCAGTTGAAAAGTTGGATGTTCTTATGTATGAAATGGGATACGAGCTAGGCAAACAAATTACTATTACTTTCTTTAGCCTGGTTTTAATTTAAATGATAGTTTGTATAGCTTAAGTGAGACTGTTGATGAGGAGTAATTTTATACTGTTTTAAGGGGTCATTTAGCCTCTAAATCCATGGATATTCGATCATTTATTATCCTAAATTGTTTCTATTTGAGTTTTAGGTACTTGGGAAGCAAATGTTGAAAAATGGAGTGTTTCAGACTCGATTAGACGGAAAAACAAAGAAAACGACAACTTCGGGAAAAGCATCTGAAAAAGGGCTTGGGACTGCGTCACAGATACTAAGTGACGACATCACTTGATGATTACGAAGATGTTGAAGTTTCAGAATTTGCAAGTGACAATTCAGGCGATGGAGACGGCCTCGAGCTGATGGCGTCATGACCAAGAAAATGAAGAGCGATGACATCACGAACCATAAGGTAACGCCATCACAACTAAGTCTGTGCCTATCTCGAAACCGTAATGACGGCGAGCTGACAACATCACAATCAATAAGTGATGCCGTCACAACTCTAATCTTATATATATCTTCATATTATTTTCATTAAAAGTGGTAAAACTTCGCGGGCAACTTTGGAGATAAACCCTAGTCCAAATTTTATCAGTTTTTTAGGGTTCTAGCCTCAAGACTCATCATGTATTGACAAGATAAGTTGTTTAATTAATCATCTGTTAGGATTAAGAAAAAGGTTTGGTCACCCCATGTATTTACGTACTTAGCATAGCTCTTAGTTATATATATTAGATTAGATATAGTCACACAGTGGAGGACGGACGGGTCTTTACCCACTGTACACCTGATCCATAGCCCACAGGAGGGCATATATTGTAATTGTATATATACCCTCTTCCCACCAAGGGAGAGGGTTGGTTGATTTCATAATACACACACACACACACACACACACACACACACACACACACACACACACACACACAAGTGTGAAGTTTTCTCTCTCACTAGAAATCCTCCCACCTCTCTCTACTCTCTTTCTCTCTCTAACACTAACAATGTTTACCATCTACTTCCACAACCCAAGACCACCCAATTCATCACAAGAATCAACATATTTCGATCCTACAATTGGTATCAGAGCCAAGGTTTTACTTTTGTTGATTTTTGTGGTTCGAGTATTGTATCAAGATGTTTTGTGTTCCATTTTCTTAAGTCAGAAATTTTTTCTTTTCTTTTATCCTAGTGGTAAACAACTTTATGCATGCTTTTCTATGTGTCTATGTGGTTAAATATCAATCAAGTCATTCTTTCACTGTTTCAAAATCTGCCTTATGCAAGTTTTCTGTATCCATAAGTGATCTAAATATGTGGTTAGAGTTGTGGTCTAACAACATAGTCCAAATGGTGCAAATAAAGAGTGGTCTGTATATCAGATTATTGGTAGCGAGTTGTTGCTGTTCTTGGTAGCGTTTAGGTGTATGATAAAACCCAGATCTAATTTTTCTGCTGCTAAGGACTATTTTCTTTGTTTTATTGCAAAAAGACAAAAAGGTCGATTGTGACTGGTTTGTTCTCTTCTATGTCCAAAGATTAGCTCTAAGTAGCGATTACCTCGTCTAGCGATTACCTCGTCTAGCGATTACCTCGTCTAGCGATTATCTCGTCTAGCGATTACCTCGTCTAGCGATGTGTCAACAAAAGAAATAAAGAAGAGAAGATGAAGCACATATCGATCATAAAAATAAAACCAACAACGTCAACAACAAAAACATAACCTCGGTCTTATAACCTCAGACCTTGGTCTTCCTTGGCTTCAACATCATAGGAATGAAAAGAAAAATGAAAAAGAAGTGCTGAAGATAACCAAAATCGAATCTACAAACCAAAAACAAACAACTCCAAACCAACAACATAATCTAATCCCACAGCAACCCAACTACAAGAACAACAAACCCATCACCTACTCAATCAAGAAAGAAACGTAAAGGATATCGAGGATCTCAGTTTATCTTTCGTGTCTCACATGATTATTTCAGGATCATTTCAGATCCAAACGACACGAAAAGATATCATCATTGATCAAGGAAGGTAGATGGTTCGAAACGAAGAGATTAATGCAAATATCTCGGTTGGTTTTTTTCGTGGTACAATTAGTTCCTAGATCTTTATAGATCAAAAAAGATGAAAAGAACAAATCATCATCGATCCATTTACTTTGAAGATAAACATCATCTTTAATATCCGAACATAATTAAGATAGATTTATAACAATCTTGCTATAATCTTTCTTGGTTCGTTGAATGACAACAAAAATGATAGTTAAAAATGCACACAACCTACCCGTATCCTTTAAATATATTGAAGGTGAATTCACGAGTTCTTCAGTTTGTTGTTTTCGAGGTTCACATAGATGTATACTAGAAGACATGGATCGGATAAAGGTATGTGGTTGATGTTCTTGACATAGCAGATTGATGTGATTGAGGTTAATTGTAGATTAGATTTGAAGAATACGTTTGGTGAGCAGGATGAAAGTAGGGGCGGATTATTTGATGTGGGTGTATTAGGGTTGTCTAATGACCTAAAGATTAGGTATGTGATCTCTTATATGTGATAATTAAGTTGGATTGGGTTCATGGACTCACTTGGGTTTGTGTGAGATGGGATTTGTACCCGGTTTCAGTTTGGAGTGGGTTTTGGAGTTGCATTGGGCCGAAATTGTTTAATATAACTTTATTGGTTACATGCTTGTTGGACCGGGTCTAAATATTGCATTGGGCTGTTTTTTTTCTTAAATGTAACAGCATAGATCGCATAGGCAAATGGATTGAAATGGACTCTTTGGAGTAAAAATGGTTTTTTTAATACCCGAGTGATTAGGGTTGGTGTAGGTTTTGGATTGGGTTGAAATGAGTTATCATTTTCGTTGGACTTGCGACCTAGTATTTCAATTTGGGGAGTGGCCATATCTTTATGCTTATTGAATTGGATTGGATCAGTGATTCGCTTTTGGACTGAAATGGTAGGCCGACAACATTTGGATTATCAAACTAATGTACTTCGAATTTTTGGATACATAAGTATTGATAATATTCGGTATATGAGTGGTATTTTGGTCGTATAAAATTTCATGGGAATATTTATCTCACGGCTAAAGTTTTTAATGAATACCAAATGTGACTGCGGGCATACATTTTTGACAAGAATGCTAAACTCTACATCCAAAACCCTAGTTTTCAAAGCCTAATTTACCGCGGAACACGGGGTATATATAGAATTAGGGTAAATCACAAACTCAACCATCTAAAGGCTAGTGTTTGGGTATTTAACCGCATGAGATGATCATGAAGTTTATTTGGTATATCTTATTCGAGATTGAAGTGGGTTTCACGAAGGCGCGTACTTATTTTATCTTGAAGTAGGGGTTGGTTAGATGCATGACTTTCAATGATAACTTGCTCGTGCTTAAGATTTAAGCTGAACACTTGGTTTATCTAGTTACCAGCAGTCGGGGTGGATGGTTGAAGACCTGGTTAACTATCACTTAAAGGAGTTACATTATTGTACTCAGTGTCACACGCATTAGACGATGTGGACAATCGCAAGAGGTGATGAAAGTCTCATACTTTGTCACGATAGTATTGAGTACTCAGAGATTTTCATGGTGTACAAATTCTCTACACCGTTCTTCCAACAACTGTGCAAGTTTAAGTAACAAATTTGGGGAATTCTACTTCATTTTCAAGTTGGGTATATCGGTTTACTTCACCAAGTGGTCACAGCAATAGCCGTCAGAATACGACGGTGCTTTATTTGCTAATGAGGTTAAAGGTTGAGAAGTGATCAACAATTCTCATGGGATATTCGACGCTACAACATGACAAAGATACTTCACAGTCCAAGCAAAATCCTTCAAGATGTTTGCTTGAGACAAGAATTTTTTGTGTATATGGTCGTACACGTCAATGATGCTTTCGAAAGTTTGAAACCATCATGGGGGAGAAACGTGTACTTTGATGATATAAGGTCAACCTCCAGGGGGAAGTAGTTTATACTACTTTACTTAGTACGGTTCGTGAAGTATTCTACATATGTGAGAAGAATTGTTGCTGATCTCTTGCATGTTCCCACAAACAGATATTCACCAAAACCAGATTTTTCATAACACACTCAATTTATCATTGTCTCTCGGTTTCTTCTTGGTTTTGTAAAATCCTGCGAAAGAATCTATTTCTCGGTTTAAATCATAGATTTGTAAAATCCCGTGATGATGGAACTACCCTAAAGAAAGAAAAGTTCATTTTAGGATCTTAATTGACTCTGGTGCTACGGCATCAACTTCGAAGAAGGGATAATGTATGTACATCATGTATTGGATGAGTTTTGACATACTTCATGGCATTTTGGTTATAACGAATTTTTATGGGGTGATGTGTTTTTATGGGGTTATGTGTGTTTGAGAAGATCGGGATAAAACCATTATCAAAGTTCATTCAAAACATCCAAGAGGCTAGATTTGGGAAGTTAAACCACAAGATGTGACTACGCGCGTCAATTCATTATTATTTATTTGAGGTTGAAGTGAAATTTCACGGGTTCGTGTACTTAGTATCTGAAGATATCGGGGTGGTTGGATGAAGATTCTTCGAGATCCTTGTTCGATCTTTTGACATTTACAGTGACGAAGACTTGGATATCTAGTTATTTTTTGTGACTCTTCTTTTCTATTACCACAAAATAACTATCACTTTAAGGAGTTACGTTGTAGTGCTCAGTGTCACAACTCACACGTAGTTGTCGATAGTCAAGAGGTGATGTACGTCTTATACTTGATGGTTGGTTGGTTGAGGAGTATAGAGTACTTAGGGATTCGATGTTGCACGAACTCTCTACACCGCTCTTAGTCACACATTAGTGCAAGCTTAAGTCACAAGTTCGGGTTATTTTACTTCAGTCTCAAGTTCATCATATTGGGTTTGTCTCCATCAGTAGTCACAACAAAGAGCCAACAAAATGTTAATGGGGTTGGTAACGAGTTAGCAGAGAGAAGTAGAAAAGAGAGAGATGACGTTTGGACACAACGGTTCAAGCCTCGTTCTTTAACATAATGGCGTTTGCAGATAACACTTCAGGCCCCGTTCCTCAAAGAAAAGAAAGGTGTACGTTTCAATGCGCCTTATCTTGGGAAGAAGAGAAATCTTCTTGTTTATGACCATTCTCATCAACAAGCTTCATGCTTTTCCCCTGTTCGTACAGTCATCAAGTGGATCGACATACATTGGATTAGATTTTGGTGCTTCACTTATTCAATCAAAAATTGCAAACTGGCATATGCAATTTTTGAGGGAGGAGAAGGGAAAGGGTCAAGAAACTAGATGTTGATGATGTTTGTAAAATGGTCATTGGCCTCTTGTACGTAGATATTTTTCTCCCTCTAAGGTTTAACACATTTCAACAAGTGGTTTAGGCATATTACAAGCTTCATTGAACTCTTCATTTGCTAAGACCATTGACGAGGAAACAAAAGAGGGGCTATTCAAGAGTGTTTTAATCATCATCTTCTTCACTGTAGTTTTTGGTACTACACACATATTTATGCTGCATTTGATAAATTTCAACCATCACGGAATCTCAACTATGGCAATAATGTCATTACATGCCATTTTTGAGGGGGGAGAATATGCGTATGCCCTTCTCTTTTCGACTATGGCAAAAATGTCATGTGTATGCCATTTTTGAGGGGGAGAATAGGCACTTGTATTTTCTCTTCTTTCGTGGGAGGAGAAATGTGTATGCTGGGGCTATAAATCACGAAGGGATCGAGCTTAATTATTCATGTTGGGGAGATTTATCTCTGCCACTCTGAAACATTCCATGGTTTGCTACTCTGTTCGAGTTCTATTGTCACTTCTTGGATTCGAACTTGGTGTTATCATTTAGTACTCCAGTTGATTGACTGATTCAGATAAAGAAGAAGATGGTTAATATTGAGACCCTCAAACATGATCATGACATTAAAGTGTTGAATCTATAAAAGGGGATGATCAGTTTGAGGAGGAGCCGATTAAGAAACTTCACAAGTTATTGAAGAAGCTCTTTACATACGATGACCTAATTGAGGGGGAGCAAACTCAATTAGTCATCATCTCATGACTCCTGAATACTTTAGTTTAGGACTCTTGAGAGTTTATCGACATCTTCTCACGCGCTGATATTATTAGTGACGAAGGGCTTCCAGTTAATGCTTCATGTACACATCATTGTGATGATTCTGATTAATCGCAACCATCAGGGGAGAGGAATGTGTACACCAAGGATTCACAACGAGTTCACATGATCGGGCTTAATGTCTTATGAAACAAATTAAAGATGATCAGTGGTTCAACTTGTTACTTTGGTATTATCACTTCATGTGCACGTCACGGGCTGATTAATCGCAACCATCAAAGGAGAGAGAAATGTGTACATCAGGGACGCACAACAGGTTCACATGATCAAGCTCAATCAGTTATTTCGGAGTTGATATCAGCAGAGATGATCAGTGCTTCAACCTGTTACTTTGGTGTTACCATTTCTTCTTGTATTTGGTACATGTGTACATTATGGGCTGATTTGGTACATGTAATATAACTGGAATGCATTTGGTGAGATGGAGATTTTGATATCATATTCCCCAAATGGACAACATTGAAGAAGGTTGAGTCTACAGTCTGTTCTACATTCTTCGCTATGTGTTAAAAGACTAAAGACTATATGCATTTAGTTATCAAAAGACTTCTTCATATTCAAGGCACTCATTTGAAAGGTTGCCAGTTTGGGGGAGAGCACTAATTAGGGGAGAGTGAAAAGTCTGTGTTAATCCCTAATTAGATGTACTCACATTGCTCTTCAGCAAGTTGATTCTCACAAGATATATTTGAGCCAATTGTGTTCTTCTCGCAAGATTTCAAGTATATGGGCGTAAAATGTGTTGCTGATTTTTAGGTATCAAAACCAGCAAGGGGGAAGGAGACATACATCAGAACGCACAACGAGTTCACGTGATGAGCTTTATACTTCTACTTATTTGAAGTTATTCCGGGAAGAAAAATGTCATAACCGCAGAGAAGATCTATGTTTTAACTCGTTCTTTTGGTGTATTATTCCAATTACGTGGGGGAAGAGATGTGAGAAACAGTTTCTAATGATAAAAGAGGTACACAGTTGATTGTGTGTGTACTTCGGGTTTTTGAGCTTCATATAATGAGACTGATTGCCTCATTTCAACTACTTGGGAGGAAGAGGTCTCTGGATACTTTTTGGTACGCATTACTTCAGCCTTTAGCGGGTAGAAAGATGAGAAGAACTATTCAAGCGTGAGATGATACATTGCTGATCTATCAAAGCTTCACATTGAGAAAGCTCAAGTTCAGACGACTATTCAGGAGCCCTGAACGCTTTGATGGTGGAAGTTTAAGAGATGTTGACTACTAACTTCTACAACGTGCTGAACAATATCCTTATTTCGGTACTCTTAAACTAAATAATATACTTTGTACATATTTTCCACTCAATCTATGACAAAAAGGTTTAATTTTTCACAAAATTTTAAATGTACAAATGGTCATAGATCGAGGGGGAGAGTGATTTCAAATTTTATTTTAGATCATCAGACGTTCGTCTTTTGTTGGGATCATACTTTTGTATTTTAGTCAAGTCTCGGTCATTACCTTTTGTAATAGGTTGCTTAGTTATTTATTTCTTTATGTTTATGTTACTAGGCTTTAGTATGCATGTCCATGGGCCTAGAAAGCCCACGTTTAAGATGTAAGAGGGAGGAAGGGAGTGTTGCCCTACTCCTCCCCTATATATACTAAGCTTATGTAAACATTATAATTGTTGGTTATTTGAATACATTAAGGAAACTCCTGCAATTACTTTTCTCTCATTCTTATAATCAACCATCTCTCATTCTCATCTCATTTCTCATACTTGTGTTTAGAAAATGGTGACCTAACAAGTGGTATCATTCGCCTAATAGAGATTGAAGTGTGTTTCTTGGTGTTAACGTGGGATTTAGGGTGTTTTTTTGCTTCTTTCTTTGTTTCTTACACTCAAATCTTGAAGCTTGGATAAGTTTTAAGGTTAATATAGTGTTTAGCAACTTAGATTTTGCATAAAGTTTTGATTTTTTAAGGTTTTTTCTACTCAAAATCTTCAATAGTTAGTGTTTTCTAAGTATTGGTGAAGTTATTTGATCAAAAGTACCTTATTTCTAAGCATTTTTCTTCAAAAATTTGAGATTTTTCAAGTTTCTGACCTTCTTACGCGTAAGTTTAGTGAATAGTACGTTTTAAAAGCTGTCTACAGTACTTTTTGTCCCTTCTACGCATAAGTTTTGGTCAAAACCCCTTTCCTACGCGTAACATTAGTCAAAACCCTCTTTCTACGCTTAACTTGGAAGTCTACGCTTAAATTGTACACGTAAGCTCAATTCCTACGCCTAAGTCCCACGCTGAAGGTTCATCCTACGCAGAAGTTGCCTTTCTACGCATAAGTTCAATCTTACGCATAAGATTTAATCTTACACGTAAGTTGCTGGAATCTACGCTTAAGTTTCATCTAAGGTCTTCTCCTCGTGTTACGGTGACTCAATACTTCCCTAGCTTGGATAAGTTAGTGGAATACTTCGACTTCGGATATCTTTCAAGCTTGGATAAGTTTGAAAGATTTGATTGGTCTTTGAACCTTACGCATAAGAATCCTATGCATAAGCTTAAAACTTACGCATAAGGTTATATCTTACGCATAACTCACAAGTTTACGCATAAGATCATACTTTACGCGTAACTTTAAAGTCTACGCATAAGTTTCGTTTTTACGCGTAAGATTTCAACTTACCCCAGGGATTTTTGAACTTAACCAAAGGAACGTGCATTTAAATCTTCTAAAAAGATCCATTACTACACAAGTGTTCTAAGATGTCTCAACCACCACATTACTACTTTTCTAATCCTAAACAACAGCAACATCAGCAGTATCAGCAACAACAATACCATCAGCAACAATCATATCAACAACCTTCACAATCACACTTTCATCAACAACCGTTTAATCCACAACCACGATATCTCATGATGCAACAACATCAAATCATTCCTCAACAACAACCATATCAAATGTCACAACAAAACACTCAGTTTTTCTCCAAACAACCTCACTGGTTTGATAGAATGTGCGAAGTTATTACAACTCAACAATCCAGACATGAGGCGGGATCACTTGAAACACCTCCAATGCTAACACCTGGGAACTATGTTCAATGGTCAAGTCGATTCTTACGATTTCTTGAACTAAAGAAACCTCATGGAAAATTCTTGAAACAAGTGATACTTGAAGGACCATTTGAGTGGCCAACAAGATTTGAAATTGGTGATCCAACTGCTGATCCTCCACGTCCTCTTGGAGATAGACCTCTTCCAGAATCTCAACTCACAGAAGAACAGAAATTACATCATGAAGCTGATGAGTATGCAATGGCTTACATACTTCAAGGTATACCTAATCTAATTTATCGAAGTGTCGATGCTCAGAAAACAGCCAAAGCTATGTGGGAACATGTTCATCTCCTTATGGAAGGCACTCAATTGAACAAAGATGATATGGAATCCAAATTCTACATGGAATACACGGACATCACAATTGAACCAGGAGAGTCACTTGAATCCTACTATCATCGTTTCACAAATGTGGTCAATGATCTGGAACGTCACAAAATCACAGTACCAAGGATCGCAGTGAATTCCAAATTCGTTGGTAGTCTTGGCCCGGATTGGCATAAATATGTGACATTTGTTCGACAAACCAAAAATCTTGATGATGCACCATATGGATTATTGTATGATTTTCTGAAACACCATGAACCTGAAGTGGAAAAAGATCGAGCTCTTCGAGGAGGATACTCACCATCACCAACACCAAATTCTTTGGCACTCGTAGCTCAATCTCCCTATGCTCCACCACCAATGTCAAATCATGCATATGTTCAAGAGCAAAACTACTTCAGTTATCCACAATCTTCTACCACGAACCAAATGGTCCCTTATGATTCATCTCCACAGAATACTTCTACTCAACTTGTTCCATTAAACAACAATGATGAAGTGTATTACTTAAACTCCAATGAAGATGATGATGATGACTTTAATACGTTGAATCAGGGACTTGCTCTTATTGCTCGTGCTTTTAGCAAATTCTCCAACAAAACAAACAACCGTCAACGTTCATCTTCTAACACAAGGAATCAAGCTGTTGTCAATGATGGAAGAGTGGAAATTCATAATCGAAACTATGGTCGATCTGGTTCAGGAAGTTCTTGAGGAAATTTTGGGAATGGTCAGAGGTTTAATAACAATGGAGGGTTCAGGAACAACTCAGGCTCTTCTCAGCAAAGGTCTGAACCAGTTTCAACTAGGAACTCAAACTCAGGGAATGCAGTATGGTGTTATAACTGTAATGAACAAGGTCACATAGCGACAGCATGTCCTAAACCGAGAACTCGGGGTAGTAAGTTTCACAAGCAGGCATTACTCATGGCTCTTCAAGATGAAAAAGACGGACATTTCCCTGAACAGGATAACAACTTCATGGAAAATATGAACAATGACGATGACATGGAAGATCTGGAAGCCAATGCAGCTGTGATGCTTATGGCCAACATTCAGGAACTTCAGTTTAATGATTCAGGTCCAGTGTATGACACTGACGGCTTGTCTCAGGTACATGACCAAAAAGCATGCCTAATACATGAAATAGCCTCACCTTCTGCTTCTGAATCAGATATGGCGCAAGTTGTTCCATCTAACTCATCTTCATCTTCTCAAACAGATGAACAAATAAGAACAGTTGTCATATTTGATGATGACACAGTTGTTTCATTTGATGATCCTATTGAGAATGATAAACATGATCATATAGAACAACATGAACCATCATTTGATCCAGACCCTGACCTCATATTGTTATCTAAAAAACTGAATGCTCAACAATTGCAAATCATAAAATGCAACGAGAAAAACAAAGCTTTAAAAGAAACAAATGCGTCACTTGCAAGAGATATTGAGTGTTATAAAACTCAACTTTCAAATCAGGAAGACAAGATTAAACATGCAAAAAGTTTTGAAAAAGCTTTTCAAGAATCTTACAAAAAAGAGCAAGATCTTCAACACAAAATGCAATATTTAATTGAGTCAAACGAAAGTTGATTTCTAAACTCGAAAGTGAAAAATGTGAACTGAAAATGCAAGTTGAACGTCTTCAAAGAGTACTTTCAAAAACAGAAATAGAATTGTCCAGTTGCAAAAAGGATTTTTGTGAACATAAAATACGAAAAAGGAAGTATATAGATAATTTACTCGGTGAGATTGTTGATCTTGAAAAACAACTCAAAGAATTTCGTACTATTGTTTACAAACACGGGGGCTCTGTCACAACAATTCAGAAATTTACTTTAAAACCGAGACCCGATAAAGGATTTGCACTTGGCGATTTTAAATCAATGTTTCTTTACACAGCATTCAAAGAAAATCCTAAGATTTACAGTATGGACCACATGCTTGATAATACGATTGTGCGTGCTGTTGTTTTTGATACTGAGGAAGAGGAAGAACTTGAAGACGAGAGTCGATCAAAAATGAGTTATGTTCAATATTGGACACCATATGATTATTCACAAGCTCCACATATTTCTAAATCTTTTGTTCCTCAAAAGGAATTACCTGAGAAATCATGTTATGTCACTGAGTCATATGTTTCATCCTCTAATGCGGCCCCTGTCCAAACTGTAGCACAAATAAATGGTCCTTTACCATCATCCGGTGAACTTACACCTTTACCAAAAAATTGTTGTGTCTTAAATTATTACAAAACTTTTATGGAAGACATCGAAATTTTGGAGGAAACAATTGAACGTAATTCTGAAATAAAAATTGAAACTTTTCAATCCGCTTACGAGCGAGAAAAGAGAGATATTTTTCAAAAACAAATGTTGCCAATTGTCAAACACCTCCGTCTCTGTGCTACACGTTGGGAACAGGAACTTCAAAACGAGGTCAAAACTATGATAAACGTTTTCAACTCAACTGAAAATGAGATTTTGGTTCAAAAGCAAAGAAATAGAATTTTAAAAAATGATGTTGATCGACTCTTGGAACAAATTCTCAATGCTGATATTTATTCTGTTATCATGAATGATCTCTATAAATCTGGTACTTCTATGCTTGTAGATGATCTTTGTGTTGATAATAACTTGTTGAATGTGGAAATTGAGACACTTAAACATGATAATGACATGCTGAGAATTAAGAATGATGATGTGACAAAACAATTTTCAAAAGAAGTTTGTCAACTCAAACAAAGGCTTGAATGGTGTCAAGCTCAAAGCATTGAAACGGAATTGAAACTTCAAAGTCAAAATAATTCAAACTCTTGTCAGCTTTGCAAAAACAATGAGTCTTTGAAAAGTCTGTGTCTCAAATACGAGAAAGAAATTGCGGATTTAAAAATTGAAAACATCGAATGGCAACAAAACCGCAATGACATTAATTATTGCAATGTGAAACTTGAGTCTGAAATTCAGGATAAAAATCACATCATCATTGATTTGAAAGAGAAAATTAAGCTACTTCAAAAAGGAAAGATGGTTGACACCACGGTGATAGCACCAGGATTGTATCAATTAGACAAAACTGCTAAAGAAAAAGTTGTTCAAAACACTAATGTTGATAACTCCACTTCTACAGGACTAGTCTCCACTAATAGCGTTGGCAGACCCAAGCGAAAAAGTAACAAGAAGAATAGGCTCTGGCAACGTAAAAGAGGACCACTAGAAGCTCAAGAAGTAGAAGATCAACTTAGGAATTTGAATAAAACACATGTTGCATCAGATTTAGATTCTAATCTGGCAAATTGTAATCAAAATCTAAATGTAACGAATGATGAACCTTTGAATGTTTTGAATATTAATGCATCTTGTGTGTTTTGTCGTAAAAGCGTATCATTTGGTGATCATACAAAATGTATAGCTAATTCTCTTCTTAATCGTCATAAGAAAAGTAGGACACGCATTCCTTCTAGGCCCACTACTGCCTCTAAGTCTATCTTAGGAAAGCCGCCTTCTACGGCTTCTAATGAAGTTGAAGTTACCCCCATAAGTGCAGAGAACAAATCTAGGAAAAAGCCAATTACTAGTGAATTCACCAAAAAGAAAGCAAGAACTAGTTGGAATTGGCAACGTTGGTTACAATATAAACCAGACTTTAAATGGATTCCTAAATTGTTGAATACATGTGCTTCTAACCAACAGGAACCCACACTTTCTTTGGGTTCCACCCTTACTTCTGTTCCATCCGTGTCTTCTTCTTGTGATGCAGGTGGTACAGATTGTTCTTTGGATTGTTGATAGCGGATGCACACGACATATGACAGGCAATCTCAAACTGTTAAACAACTTTGTCTCAAAGTTCATTGGTACTGTCAGATTCGGGAATGATCATTACGCTTTAATCATGGGATATGGTGACTATGTCAGTGGGAACATTGAAATCAGTCGTGTTTATTATGTGGAAGGCCTTGGACACAACCTTTTCTCTGTTGGTCAATTTTGTGATGGGGATCTAGAAGTTGCATTTAGTGAGAAAACTTGTTTCGTTCGTGACTTACAAGGAAACGATCTAATGTCTGGCTTACGTGGTTCTAATCTTTATACAATATCAATGTCAGATATGATTGCTACAACTCCGATATGTCTTCTCTCCAAAGCGGAATCGACTAAATCTTGGTTATGGCACCAACGACTTTCGCACTTGAATTTCAAAACTATGACTGAACTTGCTCGTCACAAACTTGTTGATGGATTTCCAAGATTCCGTTTTACCAAAGATCACTTATGTTCAGCCTGTGAACAAGGAAAAAGTACTCGGGCTCATTTTCCTTCTAAATCTGAGAAGAGTACGAATCATGTTTTACAATTGCTTCATATGGACTTGTGTGGACCAATGCGTGTTCAAAGTATCAACGGTAAACGCTACATTCTTGTAATTGTGGATGATTACTCCAGATGGACTTGGGTTTATTTTTTACGAAGTAAAGATCAGGCTCCTTCAATGATCATCACCTTTCTCACTAAAATTCAAGTTCAGTTACTCAACACGGTACGAATAGTCAGAACTGACAATGGAACTGAATTTAAGAATCAGACACTTCGGTCATATTTTGAGAAAGTGGGAATTGAACATCAAACATCTATTCCTAGAAGCCCAGAACAGAAAGGAGTTGTTGAAAGACGCAACAGGACGTTAGTGGAAGCTGCTAGAACAATGTTGATTAATGCTCAATTACCAGATTACTTATGGGCGGAAGCTGTTTCAACCGCATGTTATACCCAAAACCGTTGCATGATCACTAAACGCCATCGCAAAACACCTTATCAAATTGTTCACAAAATAAAACCGACCATCGATTACTTTCATGTATTTGGAGCACTTTGTTATCCGAAAAATGATCGTGATGATTTAGGCAAACTTAAAGCAAAGGCTGACATCGGAGTGTTCGTTGGATACTGTGAAAATTCTAAAGGTTTTCGGATATGGAATCGTCGAACAAGAGAAATTCAAGAAACTATTCACGCTAATTTTGATGAACTCACACAAATGGCTTCTGAGCAACACAGCTTAGGACCCGAATTCAACCGTCTTAACTCTCTGGACTCTTCGGCTGAACCATTGCCACTCAACCGCAAAGAATTGGAAACCTTGTTTGCTCCACTGTTTGATGATACAATTGAATACCGTTCTACTGAGATCTCACCCAATTCCGCTGCTCAACCTGATAATATTCCAGTACCTGACTCACCTCAACAAACTACAACAACTGTTGAGAAAGACGGTCCTCCAATTGCATCACCATTTATAGCAGAACAAACTGTTTCTAACTCCCGACAATCAGCTGAAGATCCTACACCACAATCAGTTCCATAAACCGCAGAGCATGATCCTGATGCGTTCTTTAACCTGTTTGCACCGGCTCCTACATTTCCTGACGTAGCTGAGTCGTCTACACGCAATTTGGATCCTGCTAACATGCGTGATACTTATCAACTACACCCTTCGACACACAAATGGACTAAAGACCATCCACTAGTTCATATTATTGGCCATCCAGATGCACCTGTAATGACAAGACAATGACTTCACACTGATGGAGAAACTTGTATCTATGCACTCACAGTTTGTCAAGAGGAACCAAAGAACATTAAAGAAGCAATGACTTATGACAACTGGATTGAATCTATGCAAGAGGAATTTCAACAGTTCATACGATTATAAGTTTGGGAATTAGTTGAAAGACCTGACGGAGTCTTTGTCATCGGGTTAAAATGGATTTGGAAAAATAAGCTAGATGTTGAAGGCACTGTCATACGTAACAAATCACGCCTGGTAGCGAAAGGATACTCCCAACTAGAAGGACTTGATTTTGCTGAATCCTTTGCTCCAGTGGCTAGACATGAAGCTGTTCGGATATTTTTGGCCTATGCTGCACACAGGAACATGGTTGTTTACCAAATGGATGTGAAAACAGCATTTCTTAATGGAGAACTCCGTGAAGAAGTGTATGTAAGCCAACCAGATGGCTTCGTTGATCCTAAGCGTCCTAATCACGTTTACCGACTCAAAAAGGCACTCTACGGATTTAAGCAAGCCCCACGGGCGTGGTATGACAGACTGTCCACTTTCTTGCTGGCCAATAAATTTTCTAAAGATTCGGTGGATCCAACACTATTTACAAAAACCTACGGGGAGGACTTACTTGTTGTTCAAATCTATATAGATGACATTATTTTTGCCTCAACAAAAAGAAGTTACTCTAATGATTTTGCAAAATTAATGAAAGATAATTTTGAAATGTCCATGATGGGTGAACTTTCGTTCTTTCTAGGACTACATGTTCATCAATCACCCCGTGGAATTTTTATAAATCAGCCTAAATATGCTCTAGAAATTTTAAAGAAACATGGAATGATGAGTTGTGATACTTATAATACACCAATGGGCTATACCACAAAACTAGATGCTGACTTACATGGGACACCTGTTGACCCTACCAAATACCGCAGTATGATTGGGTCACTCATGTATCTCACAACTAGTAGACCTGATATAGGATTTGCTGTCTACATGTGCTCTCGCTATCAGTCCAAACCAACTGAAAAACACCTCAGTGAGGTTAAAAGAATCCTTCGATACATAAAGGGAACCATTAACTTGGGTATCTGGTATCCGAAGGATTCTGGTTTTGAACTAATTGCTTTTTCATATGTTGACCATGCAGGATTTTTAGACACACGCAAAAGTACATCTGGTGGATTACAGTTTCTCGGAGATAAACTTGTGTCATGGCAATCAAAGAAGCAGGACTGCACATCACTATCGTCAACAGAATCTGAATATGTAGCTATGTCTGCTTGTTGTGCTCAAGTCATCTGGATGAGATCACAACTTAAGGATTATGGCTACCTGTTCAACAAGATTCCGATCTACTGTGATTCCAAAAGTGCCATTGCTATTTCCTGCAACACAGTTCATCACTGCAAATCCAAACACATTGATCTCCGATATCACTTCATCAAAGAGCATGTTGAAAAGGGTACCGTTGAACTGTATTTTGTTGGGACTGAGTACCAATTGGCGGACTTACTTACCAAATCCTTAGCACCATCAAGGTTTCCTAGTCTTGTTCACCAAATTGGTATGCGATGTTTGACTCCAGATGATCTGGAAAAGTTTTTAAAACACAATTGATCGTCAAACATCAAAACTATCTTTGTAAATATCTTTCCAAAAACTAAATACAAAAATATAAAACCAATCAAAAACACAAAAAGATTTTTTGTTCTTTTCAAAAAAATAAAATAAAATAAAATAAAAAAATAAAAAATAAAAAACTGCAAGTACGACCACTCTTGTCAACACTATTTTTCATAAACGTCTTAAATATGATCAAAAACAAGTGTTGAGGGGGAGGTAAAATATTTTTTCAATTTTTTCTTAATAATTACTACGTACCTGCATTTTACCAAAAATATTACGTTTTCTCAAAAGTGATGCTTCAAAAAGTGTTTCGGGATACTTTCCTTGACCATTATAATAAATTTTAAGTTTTTTTTAAAGACTTCGGTCTAAGGTCGAGGGGGAGTAAAATTCCAAAAGTTGTTCTTGTCATGGACTTGGTGTAGTTAACGAAAGTTAGATATGAAAGTTAATTGGGCACTAGGTATGATAGTAATATAAGGTTATGGGGCCATAATTGTCAAATATTGAAACTAAGTTTAACCTTGGTCAAAACCTAATATTGACCCCTCATTTACTACACCTGCAAAAACAATTACACACATTTAATTTTACACCAACCATCATCAACGATCCATAATCATCCTATTGATCCATCCATTTTTTTCAAATCTGTAAGTTATAAGATGTTTTGATCATGATTCTTAACGACGGTTTTTAATTTCATCTTAATCCAACGGCTAGTTTTTCATTAATCGATTAAATTAGCTTTAGGGTTTTGCGTAAAAATTGTACCCAGAAATTTGAGATGTTAATGGTTAAATTGGTTAGTGGGATATGATCTTAGGATGATACTAAACATGTTCGTGAACTTCAAACACACCCAGAAACTCCAATTGATCGATTTGGTAATTAGGGTTCATACGTGATTTTTAGGGGTTCTTGATTTTGAGTGTTATGATTGAAATTGTTTATGGGGATTGTGTTTATATATGCCTAGGAACTTGATCATGTGGTTTAATTGCTTCAGAAACAACTCTTGGATCATGAATCTTTGATTTAGGGCTTGTTGACACTAGCAGCTATGATCTTTTGATTCTATGGATATTTGTTGTTATAACTTGGTCCACTTGATCCTTAGGGTGTATGTATCACTTGCCCTATGCCAATTTTAACCCAGAATCATGTATGAATTTGAATGTGATTATGTGTTCATACGATCCTACGCATAACTTTGAACTTTGACACGTTTACGCATAAAGTTGTGTGTTTAAGTGTGTTAGGGATGTGTTTGAACATAATATTGATCAGTGGTTGTGTTATACACTTTCAGGAATCAAAAGACTTGATTTTTCAAAGGTGATTTTACGACAAAGATGTTTCTACGCATAAGACACTCATCTTACGCATAAGATTGAATCTTACGCGTAAGATTCGACACGTTTGAAAAACATTGTCTTGGATAAGACAATGTTTACGCAAAAGATTTTTCTTACGCATAATTTTTCTTACGCATAAGATTTTATCTTACGCATAAGTCAAATTTTACGCATAAGTCTTATCTTACGCATAAGGTTCATTCCTTTGCCTAAGCTTCATTCTTACGCATAAGATTAATTCATACGCATAAGATGAATCCTACGCAAAAGATTGCACTTACGCGTAAAATAGATGTTATGCGTAGCTTTTGTTTTTCTTACGCGTAACATGACTTCTTACGCATAAGAAATGTTATGCATAGGATTTTCCCAATCTTACGCGTAACATTGTCAAAATTCAAAAAATTTGTCTAAGTGTTGTAATATTTCAAATGTGTAATCTCTTGTAATGATAAACTCATGTTGTAACGAGATTGTTATAAGTTTCTACCTAGTGTTAACTTCTAAAACCACAAGTTTGTCATATAACAAAAGTTTTTACACAAACACCCACTGATCAATTCAATAATCTGCACAATCATGTAATTGAATGTCTGAGCTAACAAAGTATATCATTGCTATGTTTGTGTTTTGTTTATGATCAATTCAGATGGCAGAACATAATGACATTCCGTATGGACCAGAACCCGAACCAAAACTCTCCTGGGAAGAAACCTTTCCCGAAGATTACACCAGAAAGATAGGCAAGAACAACCTAAGAATCAACTTCAACAAAATCACGTGCAATGAATCGTCATGCATTGTAGCTATGGATGCTCTCCTCTATCACCCAAACAAAATCCTGTTCACTAAGTCCGCATCAGTGGCCGGCTTCTACATACACCAATTTTGGCACACACTTCAGCTAGACCTTGGGGAAGAGTCCTTCACTTGCATGCTTCATAATAGACAGGTTACTGTGGACATAGATACCCTTCGGAATGTTCTTGGTTTACCCGAGCTTGGCCCAGATGAAGAATACGATCCAGTACCTAACGAGGAAGAGCTGATAGAATGGTTACGGGACATTGGTTATGATGAATCAGATGAAGTAGTGACTAGACACTCTAAGGTCAACATCTGATATCTTCCACAACCATGGAGAACACTTTACATTCTGATTGCTAAGTCGTTATCTGGCAGAGACACTGGTCATGAACACCCCAAGCTCCAACACCTCAAACTCTTCTGGGCTGTGGCAAACGTCAAGAAGGTGGATTATGCTAGCATTACTTGGGAAGACCTTGTGTGGCACATACAACACAAGACGACCAACATTCCATTTGTTCGTTTCACCAAATTACTCATCGAAAGCTTCCTTCGTGAGTATGACGATATTCCACAAAGACTCGATGATGAAGCCAAGCACACTTTCAGAAATGAGGACACTCTCAGACAAATCAAGAGACTTGACACCAGCACTCGTAAACAAGGAAAGAAATTTCCCGATTGTCTCTTGAATGCTAAAGTGAGGCTGTGTAAGAATTACAAGTACTACATTCATGCTCTCAATGAAGACAAAGTCGGTTTCTTGGATGAAGTTATTCTACCATCATTCATGCAGAAGAAGGGGAAGAAAGGTAGCAAGTCTGGGAGCTTTGGCAGTTCTACCAAGTCTAAACAAAAAAGGGGTACACTTAAGTTAAGAATTCCTGTCAAGAAACCTGAATCCATTCCTGAACCCACACAACCACCTTCTCCAAAACCGTCTGACTCAGAAACCGAATCCGACGAAGGTCCAGTGTATAGGGAAGCCTATGCAAACATCGACAAGAAGGTTAATCTTGAAGATATTGATGATAGAGACTTGATGTTCGAAGATTGGGACAAAGACATTGATGAATTTGCTGATAATGCTGTATACCCAACTAATCTCAATCAAAGATCGTTTACTGAAGCAGACACAAAGTTGGAAGAAGAAAGGTTAAGGAAAGAGAAGCTGAAGGAACCAATGACTTCTGAACAAGAGTCTGCTCACTCAAACATTGGCCTTTCAGTAGAAGAAGAAAATGAAAGAGCTCTTAAGTTGGGTCTCCTCCACAGCAAGATAGATGCATTCCAAGCTGATCAACCTCCACCTCCTTTGTTTTCTCAAACAAACGAAGCAGGCAGATCTAGCAGTATCCCTGAATCCACCACAGGAACCAATGCTGCTATGATAGTCTATGAAACCCCCCACTGTATCACCTAGAGACGTAGAGATGCTAAATGCTTCAGCAATAGGAGAAGAGGAAGAGGAGGAACATATGGATACTGATGTTCCATATCTTTTGACTATGGAAGAAATGGAGATCAGACAAAGGGCTCAAGAAGAAGAGTTGAAGAGAAAGTAAGAAGCTGAAGAGGCTAGGCTTGAGGAGCTAGCACAAGCCAAATTGGAAGAAACTATTCGTATGGAAGAAAGTAGAAAGGCTGAAGAGACTGCCAAACTTGCTGAAGATAAGTTAAGAAAAGAAGAAGAAGCCAAGCTTGCAGAAGATCTTAGGCTTAAGGCAGATGCAGCCAAATTAGCCGAACAACAAAAGCTTAAGGCCGAGGCTGACAGACTGGCTGAAGAACAAAGATTGCAAGAGGAAGCAGCCAAAGTTAAGAATGTTGATCAACCCGAATCACAAAGAGGAGATGACAAGGACGTAACCACCAACATTGAATCTTCACAATCATCACCTCCAGCATCCGAATCTACCCATGACGAATCAATCAAGAAACCCACAAGTACCAAAGCCTTTGCTGCATCCAAGTTGATAAAGAAAGCTTTTAGAAGAGTTCATGATAAGAAGAAAAGCAAATTGGAAGATCAGGTTGCATCACTAGCAAGCCAAGTTGCTGAATTGACGAAGCTTAATACGAATGTCCAGGAGCTGCAAGAAAAGGTTGACACCTTCTTAGCTAAGGATGTGCAAGAGAACTTGGAAGCCACATTAACTGATCAAGCACATCAGTATATGGAACAACACTTAGTGTCTGAGTTGAAAGATTTGCTGGCACCAATGAGAGGTGAACTCACCAAGATTGCAGAACAAGCTGTCAAGAAAGTGATCCGATCTACCTCATTTACTCTTCGAGCTGACAAATCAACTGTAGCACAACCTGGGTTATCAATGGACGAATTAGAAACCCAGCTCTTAGACAAATTGGCAAGTAAGTTCACATTGTCACCTGAAGAAGCTAAAGTCCTGGAAGCTTTGAAAGCCAAGATGTCTAAAGAGACCTGCAGCACTGAGGCCGATAAACTGAAACGTCCAAGAGATGATGAAGATTAGGATCCTAACTCTCAGGCAAAGAAACAAAAGCAAGCCGAAGGACCCTCATCTCAACCAAAAGAACCGGTCATTCCTCCAACTACAACAACATCTACACAACAACCCAAGGCATCTGGTTCCGCTCCTAAAGCCCATGACCACTTTGTATACACAGGTGAAGACGAGATTCCTCAGCCCGATGAAGTACCAGAACCATCATCTAAGAAGAAGAAAGAAAGGAAACGAAAACATCATCAGCACAAACCGGACACCTCTTCAAAAGGCACAGAACCTAAGAAACCGAAACCCATTCTCAAATGGCTTGATGAAGATGAAACTGCCGATTACTCCTGGTTTGACAAGATGATTAATTCGCAACCGCCACTTACAGACGATCAAGAACCTCTCGATGGTCGAACGGTGGAATACGCTCAGCTGATTCAACATAAGTTTCATATGAAAAAGATGAACAAGAAAGAGCTACGAAGAATCAAGAATGATGCGTTCAATCTTCTGAAAGATCGGTCTGCTAACTCCATCGAACTTGAGTATCATCTAGAAAATATTGCTCGAGCTATGTCAAGCAATATTGACTGGATCAATCCTGAATCTCACGTCGATCCGGTCACAAGGAAAACAACACTATACATTACTGACTGGTCCAAACCACTGCCTATGATTGGGAAGCCAAAGGAACCAAAGATCCCTTACAAGTTCTTCTTCAACAACGACTTGGAATTTCTGCAACACGGCAACAAGATTGAGAAGAAGTACGCCACATCACTTACCTTCCTCCCTGCAGCTAGATACCTCAACAATGCCATCGAAGAAGAAGCCTCTACCTTGTTCATCGATAAAGTTGTTGACTATGACCGGAACGCACTCTATGGTATACCTCATTGGCCTGATAACCGGGCACAGTATTATCGAAGCAGCAGACTCAATCAGACGATGGGCAATGTGACAAGTGAGTTGAAGATAGTCTCCATTCAGTTCATTTTGACAGTCACTCACTTTGGGTACCCCTTCCTCAGCAAACTAATACTCAAAAGACTTGATGAAAAAGAGTACGAGATTTCCGAGTCAGACTTTCCACGACTACTCCTAAACGACATAGAAGATATGTACCTGCTCAAAGTTCAAGGAAAGCTTTGCAACTTACCCAAACCTATGCAGCTTGCCTTTATCACAGCTCTCCTAATCTTCATCAGACAAATAGTCATCAGAGAAAGAGTAGAAGATCTTCAACTAGGAGTGGAAAGTTATCAGAAGAAGTTGAATCTCACCAAACCAAACCTGTTCAACATCCCCAACCTTCAACACCTATCTCAATACTCCTTGATCAGGCATCCGGCATTTGGGTTCACATACCGCAGTGTAAACGGTCGTAACTACTTCATGGGCTATGAAGAAATACATAAGTTCTGTGATGAAACCCTGAAGTTTGTCAGAGATGGAATCAAAAGCAGATTAGATGACATAGCACTGGGTAAATCCAAATGGTGATAACCGATGAGGCCAGGGAAGCTCGCAGATTCATAACAAGGATTGAGAACCGGTTGAAGCGCAGGGATCAGTTTCGGAGATTGGAAAGCTATGTTGGAGGCAGACCTGGATTTCCGGTGTTGACATTTCAGAGACTAGAATGGTAGAAATTTGTAAGAATTTGATTTGATTTGTCAATATTATACTTCATAATGGCTTGTGCACACATTACAGTGCACAACCCGAACTTGTATAGAAAGGACCCTGAGGTACGCATCAGTGCCTCAATCCTAATATAAGGAGCGAAGGCTTCTTACTTTTGAGTAGAATTAATCAAATGTTTTATGATTTTCATAATTCTGCTCAAAAGGACAAGTATTTCACCTCAATAAGACCTAATCACTTGTTGAGGGGGAGCACTTATCAAAAACAAAATACTTTGTTCTAAAATCAAAAGTTCTTGGTGAATCTCCCCATAAGACTCAAAAAGGCATATTTTAATCTAAAAAGATTGTCAAAAACATCATTTTATATGCTATTTTTGAGGGGTAGAAAATGAAAAAGTGATTAAAATATAAGTAGTCAAAAGGATATAAGCTGTATCATGTGCGAGCTAGACTCAGAGTTGACCCAGGAATTGACGAGACAATAAAAGTTAGTAATATCAAAAAGACTTATCCTCAACGGGTAATAACATCAAGTTAGTTACTAGAGCTAGTTGTCACCTAAAAGCTGACAATGGATCTCTTTAACTAACCACGTAAGCGTGTCTCGAAAAAGATTTGTCTTAGTAGAAATGTATCGTCTCGAGAAACTTTCTGTGGATTTGACCAGGCCGGGTAATAACTTCAAGCTAGTCTAACTAGTGATGTAAGCGTGTCTCGAATCGGTCTTGTTCACTGAAAGTGGATCAATTCAAAATGCTTGCTCCTCCCGCATGTGCAAATTTATTAAATACTCATGAGCACATGTGAAGGGGGAGCCCTTCAAAAGGTGTACACAAAACTCTCAAAGTGTTAACCAAAATATTTGATTATCACAAACACTTTGAGAGATTTTCAATCAAAGGTTTCTTGGCTACTGTCGGAGTTATAAGGTGATTAAGATAGGAATAACCGTCCTATGCTCCGCCAGAGCCGGAGGGATCTACCCAAGGACATCTCCCATAGTTAGAATTAGAAGTCCTTAGGTATGATACGAAAAAAGGAGAAAAGAATGAAAGGGAAAGAAGGAGTTGAAGAATTAAAAAGAAAAGTAAAAAAAGGGTGAAAAGAAATAGCCCTCCATATGTTCAACCTTAGGGAAGACACCGGGTTCAATACGTATGCTACTGGTTGTTGCAAAAGACAACACCGGTATTGAAGATTAAGTCGTCATGGACCCAGTGACGCAATGCACTAAACCTTCTTAACCACTCAAGTTCTCTTAAAAGAGCTTGTTTCATTCTCACGGGGAACCAGTGTAATCTATCAATTTATCTCTTAGAGATGGTTGATATTGAAGCAGGAGACCCCTCCCTAGTCTCCGCATAGGAAACCTAAGTGTGCACTTATAGAGTCTAGAGCCTTGAGATACATCAAAGATCTCTTAGGAACACTTAGTATTTCTACAACTGGTGTTCTACATCAATGAACACCAGCTGTAAATTATCGAGTCCTTCGCAGATCTTAGCAATCTGCCGAGAATGTTTATGAGAGGATTACAAATGTATTTCTCAATGATTGAACGGAAATGCCTGCCAGGGTCTACATCAAACAGCCCTGACAGCAGGTCACTTCGGTAACCCCACAAGGGTTACGCTTAGTGTTTGCGGTAGTTCCATAGCGGTCTACAGTCGTGGAGTGATCCCCAGCGACTCACCCAGTCATTGAGCTACTTAGTAGGTCTTGTAAGCTCCTTCGGGAGTATCTGATATGGGAACGGCCTGGATAAGGATTAGAAGGAGTCTTCACACTATGTTGTTGACGAACTCTAATTCCTTATCCGTAAGTACCGGTGATTTATTGCTAACTGTTTACATGCAGGTACCTCACTTCCATGATGGCAGATTCCAACATGCTCATACATACATCTTGATGCAAATGTCAGCTCCCCCAAAGATTTAGCACCTCAAAGTTCAAAGAAAGATTCTACGCCAATAAGAAGAATCTACAAAGTATAAAGACAAAGATCTTAGAGTATGTAAAGGAACTTCGTGCACGTGAAAGTCTAAGTCCAAAGATGTATGAGTATGTTGGAATGGCGGACAACCACCACAGACGCAGGAGTGACGAACGGCAGACTACTTCATAACACAATCACTACAGCATCACCAAAGAACAAAGACATAGAGCAAAGTGCATTCATTACACTACAATTTTGAAAGACGTCAAAAATTTCACATGTCACCAGTCAACGACAAAGATGAAGACGTCAAGCAACCGTGATGACCGACCTTTAGGGGGAGATTGTTGGGATCATACTTTTGTATTTTAGTCAAGTCTCGGTCATTACCTTTTGTAATAGGTTGCTTAGTTATTTATTTCTTTATGTTTATGTTACTAGGCTTAAGTATGCATGTCCATGGGCCTAGAAAGCCCACGTTCAAGATGTAAGAGGGAGGAAGGGAGTGTTGCCCTACTCCTCCCCTATATATACTAAGCTTATGTAAACATTATAATTGTTGGTTATTTGAATACATTAAGGAAACTCTTGCAATTACTTTTCTCTCATTCTTATAATCAACCATCTCTCATTCTCATCTCATTTCTCATACTTGTGTTTACAAAATGGTGACCTAACATCTTTGTTTGGTTCTAGGGTGATATAAACGTGTTTTTATGTGTCAGTTTATGAATTTTTCATGGGTTTTTCGTTAAAATTCTAAATCATTTAAAACTCATCATACTTGACACTAACATTCTCCCTCATTAATTGAGGGGGTGCATCATAATGTTCCATTATCAGTGTATATTAAGATCAGACCACATTTTTTCCCAAGTTTTCTAACTTATTTAAATCAATTGGGATCACCAATCTCAAAAGGTTTGAAACTTTTGATCAGAGGAGAGAATGTGATTTAAGTATGAAACCTGATAAACAAATGTGATCTTTTAGACTCAAGTGTAGCCTCCCTTATATATGCTAAACTCTTTCGTATATCGATGCACATATTAAGGGGGAGCGAATGATTCATAATGGCTATTGTGGAAGAATACCAAAGACCGACCATTTGATTTAATGCAATGGAGTTATAAGGATGATAAGGTTAGGTATTAGTTTCCATGATCCAGCCAGAACCGGAGGGATCTTCCCAGGGACAATCCTCTAGTTAGAGTAGAAGTCGTTAGGAATGATTAAAAAAGGAGAAAAGTGAGATAAGGGAAGAGTACCGACTGAGATGGAGCTAGTATTGGAACAAACCCAACAAGGTTCTAGTAATGAAGTCTCGGTAAGCACTGAAGGGGTTGAATAATGAAAAAGAAATATAATGATAAAGGGTGAAAAGAAATAGCACTCCATATATTCAACCTTAGGGCAGAAACCAGGTTCAATATATATGCTACTAGTGGCTACTAAGGTAACACCGGTATTGAGGACAAGACGTCATGGACCCAGTGACGCGCTGCACTAACCTTCCTTGCCACTCAAGTTCTCTTAAAAGGACTTGTTACATTCTCACGGGGAACCCTGCATAATGTATCGACTGCTCATTGCAAGCCATGTTGATTCTAAAACAGGAGACGCCCCTCCAGTCTCCAGGAGCGGATCAAAATGCACTATTGAGTCTAGAGCCAAGAGATAATCCATAAATCTCATTAGGACACATTTACAATATGCTTACTGTTTCACACAATGTGGAAAGTAAGATAATATATTTAGAGTCCTACGCATTATCCTTGCGGTATTGCCAGAACATATGAGTGATATGCAATTATTCATGATGAAGATGGAAATCCTGCTAGAGTGAACATCAATCAAGCTCTTGGTAGGTGACATGTGAGATCCTTCATGGATCAAACTAGTGACAATTGGAAAGCAACAATGGGGCGATTCGTTTTTGAATCAAACTTGTTCCAGGAAATGAATTGACGGATACTTTTGGAAAACCATTCGATGTGCTTAACTACTTTCTTTCGAGCACATTGACTGCACATAATTTTAAAAAAAAAAGTATTTGACATAAAATTGATGTTTCTCATAAAACTCTCGTTGTATTGCAAAAACTCTTTATCTAGCAATAAGCGATTGTTTTTCAAAATCAATTTCCTCATTAATCGGTGAATCATTAATTCACTGGTTCACTCACTCCGTGTTGTCTACTTTGAGACGCTCCGGTTTGAGAATGGCTAGTACAGCTGCGAAACCCTGTCAAGGAAGCTCTTTGGAATTCTACTTGATCACAGGCAGTATTTATACTTATTAACGGGGAACCGTGGTTCTTGCAACCCTATTCAACGAAGGTGAACAAAGACACTTTCGTGTGTTTATTGCTAACTGTTGTTTGAAGGAACACCCGACGGTTATAGCTGATGGCAAATGAGACATCAATTCATAACCTCATGCTCACACTCCACACTCACAATTAAAGACATCATGAAAAGTGAAAGATCAACAACAATGCTTCCGCAATTCTGATGCAAAGTTTCATGATCCAGAAAGATGTGAGCATGACGGTCCGATGGTTACTACATCACATGGCGAGTCCACAATGGATGATTTGGAGATTTACGGGGGCTGATGATCTCAATGAAAGCTCAAAGATCACACAAGTCAAAGGAACTTATGCTCAAAGATCACTACTTGCTGTACAAAGACAACACTTGAAGAATCAACTGATACAAGCTAGAGCTAAAGATCAATGTATAGAATGCTAAGATTCAATTTATTTTTTCTGGGGTGACCTCCCTCAGGGGGAGATTGTTAGGATTAAGAAAAAGGTTCAGTCACCCCATGTATTTATATACTTAGCATAGCTCTTAGTTGTATATATATTAGATTAGATATAGTCACACCGTGGAGGGCGGACGGGTCTTTATCCACTGTACACCTGATCTACAGCCCACAGGAGGGCGTATATTGTAATTGTATATATACCCTCTTCCCACCAAGGGAGAGGGTTGGTTGATTTCATACTCTCTACCCTCTTTCTCTCTATAACACTAACAATGTTTACCATCTACTTCCACAACCCAAGACCACCCAATTCATCACAAGAATCAACATATTTCGATCCTACATCCTCCAATTATGTATAATTGTGATTGTTTCATTCTTTTATCTGCTTTTCTTTTCATTACTATGTTAGGCTAGATTTATTAGTATTTCCTTAGGATTGCATGAAACCTATTTATTGATTATTTTATGTCGATTCTTGTTTAGTTAGTTGTGACATTGCGTTAGGAGTAGGAAAACTGGCTAGGTCAAGTATATTACTAGCTTGAATGTCCGACTAAGCACTTAGTTATTAGTTAACATGATGTTCGGTGTATTTAATGTTGTTTTTGCATTGTGGAAATTAAGAGTTAAAAGGGCATTATTAGGCACCGCTCAATTAGAACATAGTTCATAGAGTTAGGGAGTAACTAACCCTTAATTGATATTAAGGAATACAATGCTCTAACTAAACAAAGACGTGACAACTCGAATAATCAATAAGAGATAACTAGGGAGTAATGAGATTCTAAGTTAATACACTTTTCTATCATACGAGTTTCACCAATTTACTTTTGTGCAATTCAGTTTAGTTTAGTTTAGTTTTATAGTTTTAAAAACCAAACTCTTCAAACCTCGAGATTTTAACTTGCTTTCTATTAAACAAAAAGTACAAAAATAATCATCCACCAACCCTTAGACTTAATTCGTTATACACTTCGAGCCTACCTCACTATTCCCCTAGAGAATGATCAATCTCCCATGTCTTACCTATACTACACTACAATTGTTAGGTATTCTGCCTAGGAGGATTATAAAACTTCTTGTGTTTACAATTATCTGCATCAACTGTGAATTTTAAATTATTGAAACATCTTGTTAATGACCATAAGATGATAGAAGTTTATGTTGAAATTGGTAAGACAAGATTGGATCTTAGTGAAATGACTCCAAACTTAATTAGGACAATTATTTATGACGTGGATGCAACAAAGAAGAAGGCAACTCTTGTTATTGTTCCATATTGCTAAAAAAATGTTCTTAGAAAACATTGTTAATGAAGTCTAGACGCAAGGAATGCGTAGTTCAAGACATCACCTACAGAGTAAACGCCAAGCCCCCCTAATGAAAAAGGTAAGATGGCAAGCCTCCACTGCCAACTACCAAAACCAGGTCCTGAAGCAGTGACAATATGCTCCAGAGAAGAATGAAGTACCACATCAAATGGAACCTGAGCAAGCTCAAAGACCCGAGGAGAACATGTGCGCATAGAAAAATATAACTTGGAAATACCGGCACAAGCACGAAGGAGCAACAACTCACACTGGGGGTCATTAAGCTTACCAACAACACCCATAAGCTCAATGGTCTTAGCAACCCTTTTCATAACAAGTTCAGTACTAAACTCAAAGTCCACACTAACAAATATTTTAATTGGAATAAAACATTTAATAAAATTTAGAAATACTTTGTCTAATTATTTTGTGCAAAATGTTTAAGTCACGTATGTAAGAAAACATATTTCTTCTATGCAAGTGTCCAGATGACTGCAAGGTAAAGTTTGCCGTCGGTACACTCTTGGATGACACTTTGTCATGGTGGAATTCTTATGCACAACCTATTGGCATGGAGAATGCTTATAAGCTCACATGGGAAGAATTCAAAAAGCTAATGACTAAAAAGTTCTACCCCCGCACTGAAGTGCAGAATCTAGAGACCAAATTCTATGAGTTAGTAACCAAAGGTAATGATACCGAGGCTTACATAAAAAGATTTCAAGAGTTGGCTATTCTATGCCCGAAAATGGTTCCAGACAATGAGAAGCTATTGGAAAATTTCATTGGAGGACTTCCAGAAAGTATCCGAGGAAATGTAATTTCTTTTGATCCACAAACACTCAATGAAGCTATCAGAATGACTCAAAAACTCATTGCTCAAGTTATGAAGAAGGAAAACCACAACCGCAACAACAATCCCAACAACAACAATAACCGTAACTACAACAACAACACCAACAACTACCGAAACAACAACAACAACTACAACAATAACCGAAACAATACCAATCATAACAACAACGACAACAAGAGGAGTTGGGACAACGGTCAG
Organism: Artemisia argyi; assembly: GCA_030686995.1. Taxonomy (NCBI): domain Eukaryota; kingdom Viridiplantae; phylum Streptophyta; class Magnoliopsida; order Asterales; family Asteraceae; genus Artemisia; species Artemisia argyi. Next base: position 109,081,072 of record CM060692.1, on the reverse strand, counting down.
AGTGGCAATGCTACTCAACCATAACCAAGAGACAAGAAGTCGCCAATGCCTATGCTGCAGGTTCAGTTAAAAAGAAAGGTTACCAGGGTACCCTACCCAAATGCAACAAGTGTCAAAATCATCATAACCCTGGACATTGTCTTAATCCATGTGGCAACTGTAAGAAGATTGGTCATGCGACTTAGGAATGCCAGCTTCCAATCATGGTCGGAGATCAGAAACCCAGTGACATGTTTTGGCTGTGGAGAAGTAGGACATTACAGAAATGAATTTCCAAAACAAGGAAACCAAGGGAATGGGAACCAAGGTGGAATGGCTCGTGGTAGAGCCTAGGTCATCGGACGAGGAAATGGTCCACACATCAACAACGTTGAGGACGACAACAATGTTCAAGAACCAAGAACTTCTGCCTTAAAAATAAACGGAAACCTAAACCTTCTAGTGTTGTATTTCTTTTGTGTTTTATTCTACGTTCTATCGTATAAGTTTCATGTACTATTACGAATTCCGATCTAATGAATGTTCTATCTTTTATCATCGCAATGCAACTTAAATACCCACATCTTTTCACCGAGTCCACTCTAGAGACCAACACCAGCTGAATTCAGGGACCGAATTCCTTTTTCGGTGGGCGACTGTCACAAATCAGAATTTCAGGTCATTTTTCAAACCACAAAAATTTACTATTCACATGTTTCTATTCATCATTTACTATTCACCGATCACTATTCATCGTTTTTGGAGTCAGTTTGAGATTTCAAGAAGCGTTCAAAAATTTTACTATTCACATTGACACTATTCATTCCCAGAAGGAAAACACTATTCATGATCATCGTGCATCTTCTCGTAAACCTAGTTTACGGGTATTCAAATGCGCGTAACCAGTATGGTTTAGCTGCGTATTCATACATCATCAGTAAGGATTCATCACATAGACTAGAGTAGTCTACATATCATCAGTAACATCATCAGCATATTAGGCCATGCACGGATATGCATTATTTCAATTTACGTATGTTTATTTATTAAATAAACGCTATCGCATGAGCAATTATTTTGAACAATTGATCCGACACTCCCGACTATGATCCTATATACTTTTACACCAATTATAGTTACCAATTACATTGATATAAAACTTATAATGTTAGTTTACCCAGTGTTTTAAATTTAGTTGGTATATATATCGTTAAAAGTTTATAGTTACGACGGTTTACGAAATATTGATACGACAATTATTTATACACCCGATACTTATACGAAATGCATTTTTATAATTTTTATAACTTCGTTATACTTTATTTGTTTCGTTAAAATTTATTTCTAGCTAACTCAGTACCCGATAACAAAATATCCTAACTAAATCCTATACTAAAATCACATAAATACAAAGTTAATTAATAACAACACCACCTCACCATCCCTTTCCCAATTTGCCGCCAATTACCCCCTAGTCACCATTTGACTCATCTAATTTGTCATAGTAATTACCAAACTACCCTAATGGATAATACTTAAACACTTATCTTAATTATTTCACACATACAAGAAAACTAGCCAAAAAGAAAAGTTCTCAACCACTCCATGGTCTTGTGGTTCGGCTATCATAATAAGAAGGAGAAGAGATCACAAAAATTTCAAGCTCAAGTGTTTTACAAGTTCTAATAGTACTTCGAGTTGAGGAACCTTGAAGTAATTAAGTTTTATACCACAAAAACTGTTCATCATCAAGTAAGCTTGCTAAACTATTTTTTTCATACCCTTTCAATATCCATACATGCTTTATTCAAATTTCTAGTATCAAGCATGCAAGTATACATATGTATTTATACCACTTTTTACTTGTTTTTATACTTAATATGGATTTAAAGTATGCTATTAGTGTTCTTATGAAACCTATTAATTTTGGTGAAGTTTAGGAACCCATGATACCCTAGAAAGGTGTATGGTAGTTTAGAATAGCTTTGGTGTTGATTGGAAGGGATTAGTACAAGCCTTGAACTAGTAAAAATCATTTTTAACAAAATATAATTAAGGGCTGTCCATTTTTGCAAAATCTGGAAATTTCAGTGGTCCATGGGTTATTTTGGCTTACATATTTAGAAAATACATTCATAAACGAAGCTATGGCCGTTGGAACAAAAAAAAACGAGCTTACGACGAGAAAGATACGTTAATTATAAGTTTAACGACGAAAACTATAATTTCTGAAAATAGTAAGCTGTCACACAATTTTTCCATGGGAAAAACAGGGCATTAAACATAAACTAGACAAGCCGACATATCACAAATCTATTAGTTTACTGTAAGGCGATTCCGGGGATATAAAGAACGTAGAAAACGAGCTTATAACAAAGAAGATACAAGCGTTTGAACTAATACGATTTTTAATGTTTTCCTTCAGCAACACTAATATTATTTTTGCCGCAAAACTGTCTTCGCGAAGTGCCATGTTCATGGCTGTTTTTCTTTATGATTAAATCAGTTTGAGTCCGAGCAATAGTTAAGTGAAATCAAGTAATCCCAGCAGACTTTCCAGATCAATTGACCATTCATCCATTGGGCTTGTAACGAATATTTTATGACCGCATCTATATACCCGAAAATCTTTCAAAAACTGTGATTTTTAACGACTAACCAACTTGACAAATTTTTCTACCGAGGTTCGGGAGTCGTTGAGACTAAAACTCAGTAATACATCTTTCGACCATGTTGCAAGCTTACTAAAACCATTGAGTTCGTTTCCTAACACTTATTATTCGTCAATTCGCGATTAGCTTTCCGAGGCTACTTATCAATATTTTTAACTATTTTTAAGCTTAAGGTTTTACGACAAAAAACTCTATTTTCTCGATAAATCACCAGACGATGATTGTGGATTGTCATTACAACATATATATGTGTAAAATATTTTATAAACATGACGAGACTTTAAAAATATATTTTCGACGATAAACATTATTTCTAAAAACTATACAAGTGGTATCGATAACGTACGTGTATGCATGTGTAACATCTTTTCATGACTTACAGTAGATCATATCATTCATATAGGTTGCAGTTAGAGATTTCGCATTCTTTCATTGTATCTACTTTTGTCATCATTACCATTGCATCAGGTGAGTCATAGCCCCACTTTTACTTGTTTTATTTCTTTATAAACTCTTTAGGGGAGATACATGCTCGTTTTACGTAAATTCATTACTCGCCTTGTTTAAACACATGGTTTATTATTCAATACATTTATGCTTTGCCTTAATACTGATTTGATTTCTCAAATGCAATATTATTTGTACCTTATACCACTTGAGTACGTAACCACCTACACATCTGGCGACATTGTCAGAATTGATCATATGGCGACATTGTCAAGATTGATCATATGGTGACATTGTCAGATTCATCTATATGGCGACATTGTCATGGCTACAATATCACACTTACCTTTATATAGCGACATTGCTACACTCATCTTTGAATCTCGTTCCAAATATTACTTTTGTTTGCATAAACCAAATCATATTTGGCAGTGGGTTGTAAACACACAGGTTGCAAGTCTTGTATGGGCGGGGCTTGGAACTGAGTGGATTTACAATGCCTTTGGTTGGAAATCCTCATTCAAATATTTTACATTACATTCTTTTTCACTAAACTCTATGAACTCACCAACCTTGTGTTGACACTTTAGCATGTATTTTCAGGTATTAAGTAATGGCACGCTACTGGAGGCTTTTGGCAGGGCATGGCATGGCATAGAAGACTCTGATATTCATTTGGGGACCGTTTTAACTATTATAAGGGCCTAATTCCGCACTACTTTTAACAATGTAAATTCAACACTTTTGTTAAACGATTTTATTCTAAATGATTGAAGCGAAAACCAAATTTTTTTGCACTTGTGTTGTGATACCAATTGAGTTGCACCCCTGCGACATGTGAGCTTCCGCTGGACCCGATTATGGGGGTGTGACATAGATGGTCAACAAGTACTTGTCACTGAATCCTCTATAAGAGAACTTCTTCTCTTTAATGATGAAACATAGACTAAGTTTCTTGATAACACTGCCATTTTTTAGGGTTTAAAAGATTTGGGATATGAGGGCCAACATACTGGTTTAAAATTTCAAAAAAGGCTTCACAGTTCTCATTACAAATTTTTGGTTAATAATCTTCTTCATTGTTTGAGTTCTAAAACTTCTGGGTGGAATGAGTTCAGTGCTACCATAGCATCTTCTATGATATGCTTGAGCAAAGGAGACCCATTCAATTTTTAAAACATGATTTTGGAAGGGATGGTTAAGAGCATCAAAGAGTCTGGATCTTTCTTACTTTACCCAAGATTTGTTCAACTATTTGTTGAAAACCAAATTTCAAAAGTAAGAACTCATAAAGCAACTTATAAATATCCTAAGTTGGTTTCTAAAATGGTAACTTTCTTGTTTAAAAATGGAAAAGGTTTTTCAGGCACACTTACATTACTTACACCTTATATGGTGCAACTTGTGCAAAATACTCAGGGTGAAGGATTAGGAACTCCCACTGATTCCCATCACACACCCAATTTTACTGCATCTGTCTCACAACCAAAAATACACTACACCCGTAGGAAAGCAAAAAAGAACACTGAGCAACCTCAGGCTAGTGTTAGTATGGATGTACCAGATAAGGCTGTCCTAGGTGATGGAGAGGGCATGTTGGCAAGGGCTATCACTACTGGTACTAGCTTAGCAGCAGAGTAGGATAGTGATAACCTAAGTAAGACCCAAAGCAAGGCAACATCTAGTGAGGAGGGTTCTGATGAATCTGAATCCAATAATGGAAACCCTAGCTACATGGAAAATACAGGGGGCTCAAATGATCAAACTCGGTTTGATACTAAGTTCAAGTCCCAAGATTCACCTCTCGGACCAGGTTACACAGGTCGAAGTGATGATGACAGATCAGTGACAAATGAATTGATGGATAATAATGTACAAAATGACAATGTCAATGATTCACCTCTCGGACCATGTAATACAGGTTGAAGTAATGGGACTAGTATGAAACTTTTAAAGACATTGATGGTTACATGTACCAACCTGGAGCTTAAATGTGACACTTTGGAGGATAAGATACTTGGTCTTCAAATTCTTTCTAATGAACAAGCTAAGAAGATTACCAAGTTGCAGAAAAAGATAAATACTTTAAAGAAATCAAGATCTTCAACCTCCTTAAGAAGATTGAAGAAAGTGGGCACATCTCAAGTTGTCAGTTCTCTTGAGCATTCTGTCAATTTGGAAGAGGATGCTTCCAAACAGGGGAAGAATGAAGAACAGAATGATGAAATGGGTTAATGGGAGGATTATGTGGATAAAAATGATGCTGGGTTAGATATGGATACTAGTAAGGTTTCAGGGGAGGTTATAATGAATGATGCTATGGATACTGGTATGGAGGTTGAAAGTCCTCAAGATATGGATGGATTTGTGGTTACAGACAAACAGGGTAATGAAGTTGTAACGGAGGAGTTGATTTGTATTCAAGAGAATGTGGTGGAAAAACTCTAAACTTTGGGGCCTAAGCAATTAGTAAAGGCTACAGGGTTGATGGGTGAAACTTTGCAAAGTTTAGGTGATTCTGTTGCTAATAATATGGACACTGCTGCTATGAATGTGGATACTACTGACAAGAACAACTGCTGCTCAGGATTCTGCTGATCCTAGTGCTAGTGAGAAAATAAATTCTGCTGATGCACAAGGTTCTACAATTGGATATAGTGACAAAGCTTCTGCTGAGGCTATGGTGTTGTTAAGCAAGAAGACATCAGATGTTCAACCTAAATCACAACCTCAACCAACACAACAATCAACACAACCAAGTCAACCAAAATTACAACAACCAAAATCCACTATAACACCTCAATTACCAAGAGTACCTGTGAAGGGAGTAATAATCAGAGAACCTGTTGCTCCAAAAAGACAAACAAGTTCAATTTCATCATCTACTGCTGCTGATAAAGGGAAAGGCAAGGTTACTAAAAAACCTATGCTAGACTCTGATGATGAGATAGATTACTCCCAAATTCCTTTTGTGTATTGGCCTAAAGAAAGACAAATTGAGCATGATTCAGCTGTTGCAAGGGAAGAACAAGAGAAAGAGGATATTGCTGAGCAACAACTAATACAACAACAAAAAGAAAAGGCTAATAAGGAAGCTGAGGATATGAAGAGGTATGAGGAATGGGTAGAAGAGAAAATAAGAATTGATGCTGACATTAAATTCTCCAAGTTAGTTAAAATTGAAGAACAAGAGGTTCCAGAATTTGATGTTGCAGCTTACATGAAAGAATTCACAGCAAAAAAGAAGAAAGAAGCTGCTGCTATAAGAAGGAAGAAGAAAATTCTCAGAGGACCAACTCCACTTCAACAAAGGAGAGAACATGAGAGATATATTAAAAACATGAAGGGTTGGAAATTGGTACAATTGAAACACAAAACAGATCAAGAGGTGTTTAATTTGTATCAACAAGCTAAAAAGGAAATGGATACCTTCTTTCCTATGGCTTGTTCAAAAGATGAAGAACATTTTACTCAAATGAACAAGAAGTTGGCACCTGAGAAAGATAGTGAAGCAGAGCTTAAAGCAACAGAGGTTATTGAAGAAGAAAAGACTTCTTCTAGCAGAGGCACAAAAAGAAAAAGTATAAAAAAGAAAACCTTTGCTAGGAAAAAGCAGAATGTAGCAGTGCAGAGCAATTCTAAATCTGAAGATGATGGGAATGATGAGTATGTGGATGATTATGAACATATTCCTCCTGAGCATCTAAAGCAACAAATGCAGGTAGTTGATGCTGAACCAGTGGGAATAAAATATCCAATTATTCAAGTAACTACAGGATATGAAGACACTGTTGGAACATTTCATGATGTCAAAAGATCTGATGGGAAGACATCTAGATTTCTTAGACTTCAACAGATATTGTACTATTTTGACAGAGAGGATATCTATACCCTATGGAGGTTGTTCAAAGAAAGGTTTGGTGCTACAAAGTTTGGTGTAGTAACTTATAATAATCAAGAAGCTATTTCTGACTATATTATATGGAGAGCCTTGAAACTTATGTTTGATCCTTCTTTGGAAGACTCAGAATGGACAGAGATCAGAAGATACAATGTCAGAAAATGGATGCTTTTTCAAAGTTCTAGGGTTTATGTTTTATACATTGGGCCACACATTTTATATACGTTGATTGAAAAGGATTATCCATTGGCATCTTGCTTGGAAATTGTTTATCAGATGGTGAATGGTACTAGGCAGCTTAAACTACAAAAGGCTTATGATACTGATGATCAAGCTTTTAACTTGTTATCCAAATATAAGAAGATTCTTGGTCAACAATCATCTAAGAAAAAGTAGTGTGTTTGGAAGCATCCTCCTGGTGTTTAATCAAGCTCTGAAGAAACTTAATCATTTAGAAGTAAGTATTAAGCTTAGGGGTGGATGGTTAGGTTTTGAGATTCTATTGCTGAGAATTTAACTAAGTGTCAAACTGCTGCTGATGAGAACCTACTGCTGGAATAATGAATCTGCTGCTAATGTTATTAAACTGCTGCTAGGTGAATCTGCTGCTTAAGAGATAAACTTGTATACACGGATGGATAATTATGGAATAGATAGTGTGTATATCTTATACGATTAGGAAGATATTATCTTGTGTAGAAAGTTATTGTAAACCTAATAGGACTCCTTCATCTATAAAAGGAGTTGCCTAGGGTTAGAGTATGTACGTATCATTATTATTCTCGTTTCACTTCAAGGTTGTAAAACCCTAGCATTGTTGAGTGCTCTTATATTAATATATTGAAGTGCTGAAAGTGTTTAAAACTATTCTTCTTAAGTTAAGCTTTAATATTCCGCGTTATTGCTTAAGTGTTAATTCAAGTCAACTTCAATAAGATCGTTTGCTCAACTGGGATCAACAAATTCCTGACAAGTTTCCACGACTTTGTTGTTTTCTTCACTTTTGAGTCCAAAAAGGTCCAAAATGTGCCATTTTCTAGAAATCACGTCCCAAGTACCTAAAATGTGAAAAGAAACAATTTGAGGCAATATTTGACCATATATTTATGATTTAAGGCTTAAATGACCCCTTAAAAGCGTAACAAATAAATCCTTTTCAAAGTTATGTACTAGTAGAGTATCGCTACTATTGTTGTATTTTTTTATGGATTGATTGGGAGTTGACCTTTATGGGAACGCTAACTAAGGTTTATTCTATGAAAGAGATATTATTGAGTTTGATTCATGTCTACCTACTAAAGCGTGAGTTTCCATGTTAAAGCGTGAGTTAGTCTGTGATTTGTGTCTTATTCATGGGATGGTTGGGTAGTAATTGACCAATTTGTGTATTTCCCTATGTTATCCATACCCTTTACCAAGTTATTGTATTCGTTGTTAGCTTTCGGGCATCCGGATATGATAATGGCTAAATGAGAATGTCAAATATTTGAACAAGGTAGTGACCATCCAAGATTTAAACTAATCGAATGACGCGTGAGCGATCTGGTGTGTGACTTGGTGACCATCTGTTATGAAAATAACACACCGGCGAACCAAGAAACACACTAGTGACCATTCATTATTTGTTAGGAATACAAATATTCCTGTAAAAGTCTCGGTCACCTAATGATTGTAATAGAATTAAGTTAGCTCGTAGTTAGTTTGTTTATTAGTTAATTAGTATTAGTTCAAGTAACACCGTGGAAGAAGGACGGGTCTTCACCCACTGTATGCCTGATCCACAGCCCCGGTGTGGGCGTTTATGTTGAAAGTATAAATACCCCTCTCCACATGTGGAGAGGGTTGGACCTTCACTTAATCTCAATCTAATATTTCCTTTTTCTATCAAGGTTCCTCTCTCCCTCTCCTTCTTGTTTCTCCAACGCCACACAACTCACAAGTGGGATCATGTTTCCAACATAGTTAGTATTCTACAATTGGTATCAAGAGCCAAGGTTTCATCTTAGGACCTTGTAGAATCGAATTTGATGGTATTTTGTGTGGTTTTGTGAGTTTGGTGTAACTTTCTTGTAAAAACTCTTTGTTTGATCTTTTCTAGTGTTGTTTAACATGTTAGTGGTGTACTTTTATGTTCATTGGTGTTTGTAGAACATTGTGGTTTAGTTTGTGTTACCATTTCCTTAATCTATTTGAAGTTTGGAGGTGATTTTGGGCGAATTTCTTTGTTGCGGTTAAGTCTACTGTTCCATTGCTTTGTTGCGTTTAGTTTCTAAAATATGTGGTTAGTTGACTGCGATTACTATTTTGGGAATACAAACAAAACGCAAGGAAAGTGACAGTTTTGGACCATAGTCGCTGTGATTAACTTCTGCGGTTAAGTTGTCTGCGGTTAGTCAATTGCGTTTAACTATTTTGCGGTTGGGATTTTTCTGCGGTTTGGTACTTTCTGTGGTTAGTGTCCTGCGGTTAGTGTCCTTGGTTTGCAGTTTACTCAGGTTGCGACTGGATCATTCTGCGGTTGGGATTTTTCTGCGGTTTGGTATTTTTCAGCGGTTAGTGTCCTGCGGTTAGTGTCCTGCGATCAGTGTTCACTGTGGTTTACTTGTCTGCGGTTTACTATCTCTGCGGTTAGGTCAAGTTGCGGTTAAAATCTCTTGCGACTAGTGCACTACATTGTGAGTATCTCCTACTCTGTGGTTTGGTAGTTTATATTTTGTGATGTCGACATCTTCTGATGACATTCAAGCTGCTGGGTCCGACACCCGACCTCCGATGTTGGACAGAACTGACTATGAATCATGGGCACAAAGGATTCATCTTTATTGTCTGGGTAAGGAAAATGGGGTTAACATCTTGAATTCCATCGATGAGGGACCCTTTCAAATGGGTACTACTAGAGACACGGTCGCAGCAACTGATCAACAACCGGCTGTAATTGGTCCTGATAGACCTCGCACTTACAATGAGCTGTCTGATGAAGAAAAGAAACGCTATGATGCCGACATCAGAGCATCGAATATCGTCATTCAAGGGCTTCCCAAAGATGTCTACAAACTTATCAATTACAATACTGAAGCCAAGGCGGTCTGGGATAATGTCAAAATGCTTCTTGCAGGGTCTGAGTTAACTAAAGAAGATCGTGAGTCTCAGCTATACGATGAATTTGAGCATTTCAAAATGAACCCAGGTGAAAGCATCACTGACTACTACGTCAGATTTCACAAGTTGGTCAATGATATAAGAGCCATCAAGATGACAATGTCCAATATACAGCTTAATTCCAAATTCGTGAATAACATGGCACCAGAATGGGATAGGTTTGTCATAGCTGTTAAGCTCAACAAAGGTCTCAGGCATACCAATCATGAACAACTCTATGCATATCTCCAACAACATGAGAAACATGTTGCTTATGATCGGCTAATGCGAGAAAAGCTCAATCCGTCAACAACAAATGAATCTCTTGCTTTTGTCTCTAATGTTCAACAACTTAACCAAACTTCAAATGATCAATCTCAACCATCTCAACCATCCTCCAGGTCTCCCCCAACCAATAGTCAATCATCAACTCCCTTACCATCTGCTTTGAATACACAACTTGATTCTGGGTATTCTTACACTGACATGATGATTGATAATCTCTCCAACCAAGTTTCTCTACTGGTCCAACAGTTCAGGGCTGCACTTCCATCTACTAACAACCAACTTAGGATCTCATCTAATCCACGTAATCAGGCAGTCATTGAGGATGGTAGAGTGGTGGTGCAGAATGTGCAGGGAAGACAGAACTTCAACCAAAGAAATGCTGGTAGAGATAATGGGCAGTACAGAGTTGGGAATGCTCTTCAAGCACAAGCTAAGCAACCTAAATGCTATAACTGCGGAGGGTTGGGTCATATAGCTAGGAATTGCACTCTTCCAAAACGTCCTCAAAACTCTGAGTACTTCAAGGACAAGATGTTGTTGATGCAGGCGCAAGAAAATGGGACGGTGTTGGATGAAGAAGCTCTGCTCTTTCTGGCTGGTAATGATGGGAACACCTTTGATGCTGATGTGGATGATCAGCTTGTTCAGGATATGGCTCTTAATGACCCGAATATCTTTCAAGTTGAAGAGTGTGATGCATTTGACTCAGACGTAGATGACGAACCTACTACTCAAACCATTTTCATGGCTAACCTGTCTGCAGCTGCATCCTCTTCACAGCATCCTGATTCTTCCATCACATCTGCTATCTCTGAGGTACCAACATCTCTTAATCATGATCTGAATAATCCTACAACTTTACAGGGGGCATGTGACTCGGTACAACACAAGAATATTGTCAACACAAACGTCACTGATATGGGGAATACCAATAATATCCCATATGAAATGTATGTGAATGACAATGGACCGCCAATTGTACCAAGTGACATGCCGTCTATTGACTCTAGTGAACAATGAGCACACAATATACAACCCTAATGATTCCTTGATTACTAGAATTAACACCCTTAAGGATCAAGTTAGTATTTATGAGCAGCGTGCAAATTTTGAGCTAAATGAACGTGAGCAGAAAATGGAATGGCAACTGCGTACTTACATATCTGAAAACAATTCCAAACAAGAAACATTGAAAAGGGAATTAGTTTCTTTAAAAAACCAATTGGATCAAACCGTCAAACAAAAACAAGAGTTTCAAAAAGGTTTGACTTCAATCAAACTCGAATTCAAAGATAAAGAAACTAAACTTCTAAATGATTTCTCAAAACTCAAAATGTTGAAAAATAAATTGGAAGATAAGTTGTACACACAGGGCCAAACCATTCAATCTGCTCAAATGATGCAAAACCATAGGAAACTAAGTGATGAATTTAGTGAACAGGATGCCTCTAAGCCCAAAGCAAGATGCCTTAGAATAGGTTTAGGTGCACAACCTGCATTATATGATGCAAACACTATGCTTGAACCTAACCATGCCCCTCCTGATATGTGATCCTATGACGACATTAATGAGGCGGAGGATAGAACTAGGGTAAAGCTTGCTGAGCGATTAAAGGATCCTAAATGCATTGCTAAGAATATTGTGTTTCACTATGATTATGCGAATGACAATCACTCTGCCATTTTTGTTCCTCAAAAGCGAATTCTTCCTGACAAAGTGTTTTGGAATATAGACATTGAGAAAATGCAAGCTGAAAGAGTTATAGGTAACACACGCACTATGTTTAGAATTGCTGACCCAACCATTTACCCCCTGAACACACCCAGGCACCTAGTACCATTCACTCTTCCCACACAGTGTAACACTTTAATTGGGTTGTATGTTCTAGGTCAATTGTTTAATGACTTTGAGAAAACCTGTAAATTAAGAATTACACCTACAGGGATCACAGAAGGGGAAAGTGGTTTTGAGCAAACAAAACAGTGTTACCTAACTGAAGTTATGCCATTTTTTAAACTTCTCAAAGAACATTTTGAGGGCCTTAAAAACACCATTAATGATGATGTGACTCAAATGAAAAAAGTTTTTGATGAAGTGGAAAGTGAGGGTAACCAATTAGCTATTGATCTCAAATACAGTGAAATAGACAGGAAAAACATTCTCATTATGAATGAAAATTTGATTGCAAATTGCATTGCAAAAGAAGTGTTTTATACTGTTACCGACTCAGCATTATCTGCTCTACAATTTCATGAAATGTCGGTTACTTTGAATGTCTTTCAGAATCGTGTAATTGAGCTTGAGGGGGAGAATTACAAACTTACTGAAAAAATTCAAAACGACGACCATGATAACATGGTCAGGAATTTCTCAAAACTAGAAGTTGATAATCTGAACCTACAATTAAAATATCAACATCTAGAAGAAAGCATAAAAATATCAAATGCCAAGACATCTTCGGATGCTCCTGAGTTTGACATATGTTTTGAATTAGCTAAAAAGGATGAAGTAATTCAAGCTCACTCAAACACGATTCGGAAATTGAAGGTCCAAATTGCACAATTAAAATCGAACAAAAGCGATGTGACCAATACCAATTACCAGAAGTCGATAGATTCTCAAAACTTTCAGAAACAGGGTACTATCAATGAATTACAACATGAAAATGAGTGGCTTCGTGCTGAAATGTCAAACGCTAAACAACGTTACAAAGAATTGTTTGAGTCTATTAAATTAACGCGTGACCAAAACAATGAAAGAGTCACTTCTTTGTTAAATGAAATTGAGAATCTAAAGACTATGGTGAAGGGTAAAATGCCCGTCGTTTCATGTGATCATGCAATTTCCAATGTACATGCTTGTAAGAAATATGTGTGCGATGCTGTGAATGTCTCTCTTCCCCTTAGGAACAATAAGTTAGTTCACAACAACTATCTTAGAAATCTTAAGGATTGTCTGGCTATACTAAGAGAAACCATTGAAGATGATAGGATATCTAAGCCACATGATGATGTTATTATTGGTGCTTGCTTCCTCACTAATAGAGCCCAGGAATTGTTAGAATATGCTATAGGATCATGCCCCAAGAATGATAACAAGTCGGATAGGTCATTTGCATCGCACCCTAACAGTGGCAACAAACATGTTACATTTGATTATCCCCAAACCATGTCACAATCCACCATCATGATCACCGGTAAACAAGGAGCAACTAATCATACTAATGTTCCCGTCATTGCTTCTACAGGAGTAAAAGGTATATCTAATGCTAGCAAGTCACAGCCTAGGTGCAATACAAAGAATGATAGGACTTTGCCGGCTAAGAGTACACTTATGAAGGAAGTAGAAGAACAATCTAGGAACAATAAAGTTATGCTAAATGAAAGGAATCGAGTTGATTCAAAAATTTGTGTTAACAATGATGTAATTAATTTGAATTCTGGTGCTATTTGTAAGACTTGTAACAAATGCTTATTTTATGGTATTCATGATGCTTGTGTTGTGTCCTTTCTAAAATCCACTATGAAATCTCCAGTTATGAATGTCTCGAGTGTTAAACGGGTAAAACAAGTATGGAATAAAACAGGAAAAGTGTTCACTAATGTTGGTTATCAATGGAGATCTACTGGAAGGAAATTCACTCTAAGGGAAAAGTGCCCAATGACTAGGATCACTAAATCTAAAGTTGTGCTTGTTAAGATGTGGAGACCTACTGGTAGACTGTTCCCAATAGAAGCACTTAGTACCACTCCTAGTTCTAGTGCATCAAAATGTGAAAATTCTAGTGAGATATCTGTAACATATGATAATCTAATATTTGTGTGTGCTAACCAAACGGACCCCAACTGTTTGTGGGGTTCCAGCTTTTTCAGTTATCCACGATTGTCTGGTTTCAAATGCAGGTCGTACAAATCGTCCTTTGGTATTTGGACTCAGGCTGCTCAAAACATATGACTGGAGATCGCTCTCAGCTCAAGAACTTCGTGGAAAAGTTTATTGGTACGGTTAGATTTGGGAATGACCATTTTGGATCTATAATGGGTTATGGTGATTACGTCTTTGGAGACAGTGTGATATCTAGAGTATACTACGTGGAAGGACTTGGGCACAATCTATTTTCTGTTGGTCAATTCTATGATTCCGATCTTGAAGTTGCTTTCAGAAAACACACCTGTTTTGTTAGGGAATTAGATGGTGTTGATCTCCTCAAGGGGAGTCGGGGCACTAATCTTTATACCATCTCTATCGAAGACATGCTTCGGTCCTCTCCAATTTGCTTACGTTCTAAAGCCTCCAAGAACAAATCATGGTTGTGGCATCATCGTTTAAACCATTTAAACTTCGGTACCATCAATGAACTCACTCGTAAAGATCTTGTTCGAGGCTTGCCCAGACTTAAGTATGAAAAAGACCATTTGTGTTCCGCATGTCAAATGGGCAAAAGCAAAAAGCACACACATAAACCCAAAACTGTCAATTCCATCATGGAAGTTCTACACACTCTTCACATGGATCTCTGTGGACCAATGAGGATTCAAAGTATCAATGGAAAGAAATATGTGTTGGTTATTGTTGATGATTACTCTCGATTCACGTGGGTAAAGTTTCTACGGTGAAAAGATGAAGCTCCGGAAACCATCATCAAACTCATCAAGATGTTGCAAGTTCGCCTCAACAAAACAGTTAGATTCATTCGTACTGATAATGGAATGGAGTTTGTGAACAAACAACTTACTCAATTTTATGAAGGTGTCGGCATCAGTCATCAAAAGAGCATTCCACGTACTCCTCAACAAAATGGAGTTGTTGAAAGATGCAATCGCACCTTAGTTGAAGCTGCAAGGACTATGCTCATCTTCTCCAAAGCTCCTATGTTTCTTTGGGCTGAGGCAATTGCCACCGCATGTTACACACAGAACCAATCCTTGATACATCCTCTCCACTACAAGACTCCCTATGAACTGGTTCATGGCAGAAAACCCGATCTTTCGTTTCTTCGAGTATTTGGTGCACTTTGCTATCCAACTAATGACAGTGAAGACCTTGGGAAACTCAAGGCCAAGGCCGACATTGGTTTCTTCGTTGGCTATGCTCCAGAGCGAAAGGGGTACCGAATCTACAACAAACGTACCAGAGACATAATGGAAACGATCCATGTTACTTTCGATGAGCTGACTGAGCAACCGGTTCCTGGACAATCAAGTTCTGGACCCGTACCTAACTTTTTGTCTCCTGGACCAATAAGTTCCAGGCTTGTACAGAATCCCACTCCTGCTGCTCCTTTTGTACCTCCTACAAGTGAAGATTGGAAGAAACTGTTTGACCCAATGTTTGATGAATACTTTGAACATCAACAGATGAATGCTCCTGAAGCTACAGCGGTTCAACCACTAGCTGGGGTAGTAAATGTCCAAGTTGATAATGACGGTCCATCTACTTCGTTGTCATGGGATCCTGAAGCCCCCACCATTAGTCAATCGGTTACCACCTCTAATGTTCAACCTTCACTTGTACAGCGAGTGGTAACTGTAGATAATTCATCTGAAGTAAATCCTTTTGCTCCACCTGATAATGAGCCATTTGTTAACATATTTGCCCCTGAATCGTCAAATGATGCCACATCCTCTGACGAATCTAACACGGCTACCTCAGTTCCCTATCCTCAACCCCATGAATACCTTAGAAAATGGACCAATGATCATCCTATAGACAACATTATTGGAAACCCTTCGCGTCCAGTATCTACCCGCAAGCAACTTGTAACCGACGCATTGTGGTGTTTCTTCAATTCTGTCCTCTCTAAAGCTGAACCAAAAAACGTCAAGGATGCAATGTCTAAACACTCATGGTTCACTGCAATGGTGGACGAGATTCATGAGTTTGACCGACTGGATGTGTGGGAATTAGTACCACCTCCCGATTGTGCTATGATCATTGCTCTCAAAGGATATTTAAGGTTAAACTTGATGAGCATGGAGATGTATTGAAAAACAAGGCTAGGCTTGTGGCAAAAGGATATCGACAAGAAGAAGGTATAGACTTTGAAGAATCCTTCGCACCTGTTGCTAGAATTGAAGCCATAAGAATATTTCTCGCAAATGTTGCAAGTCAAAACATGGTGGTCTATCAAATGGATGTCAAGACTGCATTCTTAAATGGCGATCTAAAAGAGGTGGTGTATGTATCTCAACCCGAAGGTTTTGTCGATCCAGAACGCCCTAATCATGTGTATCGGTTAAAGAAGGCTCTCTATGGGCTTAAGCAAGCACCTAGGGCGTGGTATGACACCTTGTCTAAATTTCTTCTGGCTAACAAATTCTCCAAAGGCGTTGTTGATCCTACACTCTTTACCAGAAAAACGGGCAAGAACCTTCTTCATGTACAAATCTATGTTGATGACATCATCTTTGCCTCCTCTGATCCCAAAGAATGTGATCGTTTCTCCCAAGAGATGAGTTCTGAATTCTAGATGTCTATGATGGGTCAAATGTCCTTCTTTCTAGGATTGCAAATTTCTCAAAATTCCAATGGCATCTTCATCAATCAATCCAAATACGCCAATGAAATTTTGAAGAAATTTGGATTCGACTTCTGTGATTCAGTTGATACTCCTATGATTGAAAGATCAAAACTAGATGAAGATGATGTGGGAATTCCGGTCGAACAAACCATGTATCGAAGCATGATTGGCTCCTTAATGTATCTTACCGCTAGCAGACAAGACCTTCTATTTGCAGTTTGCATATGTGCTCGGTATCAATCCAAACCCACCAAGAAACATCTGGAAGCTGTCAAGAGAGTCTTTCGATACCTTAAAGGAACAATCCACATGGGCCTTTGGTACCCTAAGGAAACTTCTATTGCTCTCACAGCATATTCTGATACTGATCATGCGGGATGTCAAGACACTCGTCGCAGTACATCTGGGGGTGCACAATTTTTGGGGAATAAGCTAGTCAGTTGGTCGTCAAAGAAACAAATGAGTACATCTATCTCCTCCACTGAAGCTGAATACATTGCCATGTCATCGTGCTATGCTCAGATCTTATGGATGCGATCTCAACTTTCAGACTATGGCTTCATATGCAACAAGATTCCCATGTACTGTGACAACAAAAGTGCAATTGCACTCTGCTGTAACAATGTCCAGCATTCAAGGACTAAGCACATTGACATTCGACATCACTTCATCAGGGAGCAAGTTAAGAAAGGAATTGTGGAACTTTACTTCATGAGGATTGAGTTCCAGCTAGTTGATATCTTCACCAAAAGCACTTTCTAGGGACCGATTTCACTTCATTCTCCCACGCCTTGGTATGAAGAGTCTCACGCCTGAGGATCTCATTAGTCTTCAGGAAGATCAGGAGGAGTAAAGGGGTTGCTTCACATATCCTTTGTATATAATATTAACACAAAAAGAAAATAGAAAAATATAAAATTACAAAAATACCATAAAAATCTGAAAAACTGCAAAAATACAAAAATACTCTTCTCACGACATGTCTCTTGTGGAATCAATATTATGTACGTTTCTAGAAATGTCATTCAATAATGACACGGAATCATACATATGCTTGAGCAAGAGTTTTTCGGTTTCAAATAAAGTTCTTTTCAAAAACATGTCGTATCTCAAAACATTCTTAAAAATGGCTTACAGTCATTTCAGGCTATAACCCGGACTTCAAAATTTTGGCTCGCTATTACTTCAGATAGCAACCCGATTTTCATAATGAGGAAAACTCGTTGCCAAAAAGACGGTTGTTCCTAACAAAGGGTGCCGTTCATCCGAGCGTGAATTACTTTATATTCATGCACCCTCGATCTAATGTACGCTTCAGTGCATTATTTATTGATAAAGAAGAGAAATCTTCTTTTTATCGCCAAATACTTTCCCTTCTATGATTTTTCCGGAAAGTGTTTGTGCAAAACTTGGTGGTACCATGAGATCTTGAATGAAAATCAAATTGAATATAAATCTTTGATAAAAAAAAATTCACTCAATCAATGACATAACATATTTATGTTTTAATCATCCATCATTGATTGAGGGGGAGAATGATTTTCTCAAAATTTTATGTATCATCAAAACTCCCCACTTTGTACAAAAGCAACAATCCGCTTTGTGATGGTTATGTGTCAGAATGAGTAAATCTTCAAAGAGTTTTCGCTAAACCTTCGAATCTTTTGCAAACTCTTCAAATCTGACACATAACAACCTCCCTCACAGATTGAGGGGGAGCAAGAACAAGTTCCTTTTATCAGAAAACGTTAACAATTAACCGCATTTCTCTCCTAAATGCTTGCCAAATTCTTTAAATCAATTGGGATCCAAAATCTCAAAAGATTTGAAATTTTTGATCGGGGGAGAGAATGTGATTTAAATATGAAATCTGATAATCAAAAGTTATCTTTTGGACTCAATAAATAGGCTCCCACATATGTTCTAAACACTTTCGAATATCGATGCACATATTGAGGGGGAGCAAAAGGCGTTTGTGGAAGTTATACCAAAGACCGACCATTTATCTTTATGCATGGAGTTATAAGGTTGGTTAAGGTTAGGTATGAATTCCCATGATCCACCAGAACCGGAAGGATCTTCCCAGGGACAATCCTCTAGATAGATTAGAAGTCCTTAGGAATGATTGAAAAAAGGAGTAATGTGAGAAAGGGAAGAGTGCGGACTGAGATAGAGCTAGGACTGGAACAAACCCAACAAGGTTCTAGTGGTGAAGTCTCGGTAAGCACTGAAGGGGTTGAAGAATGAAAAAGAAATATAATGAGAAAGGGTGAAAAGAAATAGCCCTCCAATTATTCAACCTTAGGGTAGAAACCGGGTTCAATACATATGCTACTGATGTTTACCAAGGTAACACCGGTATTGAAGACAAGACGTCATGGACCCAGTGACGCACTGCACTAAACTTCCCAACCACTCAAGTTCTCTTAAAAGAGCTTGTTTCATTCTCACGGGGAACCCTGTGCAATGTATCGACCGCTCATTGCGAGCTATGTTGATACCTAAAATAGGAGACGCCTCCCCAGTCTCCAGGAGCGGATCAAAACGCACTATTGAGTCTAAAGCCATGAGATCATCCATAAATCTCGTTAGGACACACTTCCGATATGCTTATTGTTTCACACAATGTGGAAAGTAAGATAAAATATTTAGAGTCCTACGCATTATCCTTGTGGTATTGCCAGAACATCCGAGTGATATGAAAATATTCACAATGAAGATGGAAATCCTTCTAGAGCGAACATCACTCAAGCTCTTGGTAGGTGACATGTGAGATCCATCTTGGATCAATGATCAAGTGACAACTGGAAAACGACAATGGTGCGATTCAACATTGAATCAAACTTGTTCCAGGATATGGATTGACGGATACTTTTGCAAAAACCTTTCAATGTGCTCATCTACTAACTTTCGAGCACATTGACTGTGTAAAACCTTTCAAACAAAATTATTTTTGATGGAAATATGACTGAATGCTTAAAACTCTCGTCGTGTCTCAAAAATGTTTATCATATGACACGCTAGTGATTTATATAAATCAACTTTTCATCAATCCGTGAATATCAATTCACCGATTCACTCTATCGTGTTGTCTGCTTTGAGACGTTCCGGTATGAGAACATGCTTAGTATGAAGACTCCAAAGTGGATTCTTTGGAAAATTCATTACTATAAGCTGGAAATTCCTGTCAAGGAGAGTCTTCTTTAAAAGAGACTCTACCTGATCACAGGTCGGTTTTCACAAAACCGGAGGGTAGTCTGTCCTCGCAGAACGAATGACAAAGCCATATTCGTTCTATATCTTTATTGTTAACTGTTTTATTTCAGGGACACATATAAAGATGGCGTTGATGGCTCATATTTCCAGCTGAATCGGGTCAATCCATACCTCATGCTCACACGTCCTCCTCATTATTTATGACGATGAGAGACTTGCAACAACACATGTTGAGAGACTACCAACAACGTTTCCGCAACTCTAATGAAAAAGTCTCCTGATCCACAACTCAGATGCAGTGTCGCCAGATACAGAAGGGTGTGAGCATGATGGTCCTTAAGTCACTACATCACATGAAGGCAATACTACTATGGATGAGCTTGGAGATTTACTTTGGCTGATGATCTCAAAGGAAGCTCAAAGATCACATATCTCAAAGGAATTCAAATCACAAGTTCGCTTGCTTGAAGTACAAAGTGTGAAGAATAGTGAAGAATCAGATCCTACGAGCTACCAAGACTAAAGAATGCTTAAAGACCAAAGATCTTAATTTCAAAGGTGACCTCGCTTAGGGGGAGATTGTTAGGAATACAAATATTCCTGTAAAAGTCTCGGTCACCTAATGGTTGTAATAGCATTAAGTTAGCTCGTAGTTAGTTTGTTTATTAGTTAATTAGTATTAGTTCAAGTAACATCGTAGAAGAAGGACGGGTCTTCACCCACTGTATGCCTGATCCACAGCCCGGGTGTGGCGTTTATGTTGTAAGTATAAATACCCCTCTCCAAATGTGGAGAGGGTTGGACCTTCACTTAATCTCAATCTAATATTTCCTTTTTCTCTCAAGGTTCCTCTCTCCCTCTCATTCTTGTTTCTCCAACGCCACACAACTCACAAGTGGGATCATGTTTCCAACATAGTTAGTATTCTACATTATTTGAGGGATCGAGGACTCGCGCCAAATAGCTAATAGGTTTGTGAAGGAGATGTTTAAACAAAGCCAGGTTTAACCCTTAAGCCTTATAGCCCAATTTACCACTTTTGACTTGTCACTCCTTAGCTTTAGTGGTGGAGATGTGTATCCTTGTCAAGCTTATAATATAATATTCTTTACGACCGAGCAGTTGAGCGAATTACTTAAATGTTAGCATGTAGATTATTTGAGCGATTTGAGTGATTTCATTTTCCTATTTCATGAGGTGTTTGGTTGTGCAATTATGATGAAAACGAATGAGTGCTTTAAACTATTAAAATAAATCCTATATTAAATTTAGGATATATTTTCATAAGTTTAAATCTAAGGTTTACTTGAGGACAAGTAAAGTTCAAATGGGGGGATATTTGATGACATCAAATAAGTATATTTTATTAGCATCATTTATCCTATGTTATTGACTTGTTATATATTATTTTGTATGAAAATTGATACTTAATCGTTTGCTTTTGTAATTTTCAGTTAGAAACAAGCATTTGGTGAAATTTAGCTATTTTGAATGAAAAATAGAGCAAAATCGATGATGTTGGAAAAGTCTACTGAATTGAAGGAAAATACGCCGTACGTGAAGACTTAGACGAATTTGAAGACCATTTCCTGACTTTGAAGCATGCGCCGTATGGAAACATATCATACGCCGCATATGAAACCTTAGTCAACAAGAAGAACCAAATTATTCTACTCCAGATAAGTCTCATAACATTCCAAATATGCAGCGTATCAATCTCAAGACTTGTTAGGTCGTATTTTCTTAACATATAATCACATAATCTTAGAGAGAGAAAGTTAGAGAGAGAAAGAATGGATGGAACTTGTAAACGATAATGAGAAATGATATTAAGCAGGAACCAACAACTCTCAAGTAAGAGGTTACCATGTAATTATAGGCCATGTCTAGGGAACTAACATGTTTCACATATTACCACTCATAGCCCTCAGACTTTGGCAAAACATGAATAATTAAACATAAGAACATGTTTCTTAATAAAACTTAACATAAATAATAAACTAACGCAACCTATTACAAAACTCAATGACCGACACTTTACTATAACGAAATGTATTCCCAACAATCTCCCCCTAAGTGTTGGTCATCAAAGGTTGCCCGACATCGTGATCTTCTTACTTTTGAACTTCGACATTAATAGTAGTTGACGTCTTCAAAAAAATATTGTAAAATCATTCATTGTTCGTTTTTCTTTGTTCTTTGTTCTTTGTTGATGTGGTAGTGATCATCTTATGAAGTCGCTGCCTTTTGTCACTTCTGTGTCTGTGGTGGTTGTCCGCCATTCCAACATGCTCATACATCTTTGGACTTTGACTTTTATACACACGTAGTTACCTTTCTTTCACTTTGATCTTTAGTCTCTTTACTTTGTAGATTCCTCTATTTGGTGTAGAATCTTTTGATGAACTTTGTGTTGCTTTGATCGTTGATGGAGCTTTCTTTGACTTCAAGATGTATGTATGAGCATGTGGAATCGATCGTCATGGAGGTGATGTTAAGCTGCAGGTAAATCGTTAGTAATAAACAAGCGGTACTTACAGGTAAGGAATTAGAGATTGTCAACAGCATAGTGTGAAGACTCCTTCTAACCCTTACCAAGGCCGTTCCCATTTTGGATACTCCCGAGAGAGCTTACGAGACCTACTAGGTAGATCAATGAATGGGTGAGTCGCTGGAGATCACCCTACGACTATAGACCATTTTGGAACCACCGCGAACACTAAGCGTAACCCACAAGGAGTTACTGAAGTGACCTGCTTTCAGGGCTGTTTGATGTTGACTCTGGCAGGAGTTTCCGTTCAATCACTGAGAAATAAATAAGTAAATCCTCTCATAAACGTTCTCGGTAGATTGCTAGGATCTGCGAAGAACTCGATAATTTACAGCTGGTGTCCATTGATGCAGAACAACCAGTGTAGAAATATTAAGTGTTCCTAAGAGATCTTATGATGTAATCTCGGGGCTCTAGACTCGATAAGTGCTTCATTTAGTCGTCGGAGACTGGGGAGGAGTCTCCTGTTTCAATATCAACATGGCTCGTAATGAGCAGTCGATAGATTATGCAGGGTTCCCCATGAGAATGAAACAAGCTCTTTTAAGAGAACTTGAGTGGTTAAGAAAGTTTAGTGCATTGCGTCACTGGGTCCATGACGTATTTGTCTTCAATACCGGTGTCGCCTTAACAACAACCAGTAGCATATGAATTGACCCGGTGTCTGCCCTAAGGTTGAACATATGGAGGGCTATTTCTTTTCACCCTTTTCTTTACTTTTCTTTTCAATTCTTCAACCCCTTCTTTCTCCTTTCATTCTTTACTCCTTTTTTCATATCATACCTAAGGACTTCTAATACTAACTATTTTTGATGTCCTTGGGTAGATCCCTCCGGCTCTGGCGGATCATAGGACGGTTTTCCCTAACCTTAGTCACATTATAACACCATGACTATCCTGTAATTTCCATAAACCACTTATTTGAAAAATCTCCCAAAGTGTTTTATGATTGTTAAAACATATTTGTTACTTTGAGAGTTTTGCTTTTTTCAGAAATACTCCCCCTCCACATGTGCTTATGAGTTATAAATAGAAATTTACACATGATGGGAGGATTTCGCACTTTTGAATTGATTGAATCTCAATGAACATGACCGATTCGAGACACGCTTACATCACTAATTAGACTAGCTTGAAATTATTACCCATCCTGGTCATATTCAAAGAGAATCTCTCGAACAAGTCCTGTTGGAGACACGCTTACGTCGCTAGATAAAGAGATACATTGTCAGCTTTTAGGTGACAACTAGATCTAATCACTAACTTGAAGTTATTACCAGTCGAGGACAAGTCTTTTCAATTACTAACTTTTTGTGTTTTGTCAATTCTTTTGTTATATCTGAGTCGAGCTCATGCGAGATTCTGTTCTTTTCAACCATATTTTAATCACTTTTGTTTTTCTCCCCCTCAAAAATAGCATAGTCATGTTGTTTTTGTTAAACATTTGATTAAAATATGCTTTTTGAGGTTTGTGGGGGAGAATATACCAAGAACTTATCGATTTTGAACAAAGATCATTTTAAATACTGCCTCTCAATAAGTGAAATAACTTTTTAGGTTTTGATTACAAGAGGGAATACTTGACCTTTTGAGCAGAATTCTGAAAAACTTTTAAAATTTGATTAATTCTACTCAAAAGTAAGAAGCTTTCGCTCCTTATGTTAGGATTGAGGTACTGACGCGTACCTCAGGGTCCTTTAAATACAAAGAACGGGTTGTACACTGAAATGCGTGCATAAGCCATCGTTTTCATACAAAATTTGTTCTCTTTTAACAAAATACTCCCCCTCAAATAATGAAGTTTAATCGAGAGATAGACTTCTTGAACAGAATCTTGAATCGTATTTAAGAAATACTTTTTGAAAACTCGAGAGATGATTCTGCTCAAGGTTTTAGAAAACACAATCAAGTATTATACAACAAAGAATGCTTAAAAAAATTCTTTTTCTGTTGAAAGTTGTTTGAGAAACCCGGTGTCTCTCTTTTGAGTTTTAAAATCTGAAGAAGAAGATTTCCATTTAGAGTTGAAGCTCATGGGTTCTTTTTGAAGATTTATTTTTGTGATGAATCGAAACCTTCCGGTATTTGAGATGTTCAGATCAGTCATTCTATTATTGCAGCCAAAGCATTCTAGATTTTGAAAATTTTGAAAGGTTTTGAACGACCTTGCTTTGGTCTCCCCACTTGCTTTACCGGTGTAAAACGAGAGTGTAGAGACTGAAAAACTTGTTTGTCACCATTTTGAATCCTTTTACCAGTTTAGCCTTTAAAAACATTTTACCCTTTAACCTCAAAATATGTTCCATCAGGAACTTTTTGACAAATGTTGAAATTTTGACTTTCAGTGGGATGACATGTACTTGCACACAAAAAAAAATGGATCAGGCACAAACAAGTATGTATATGAATAAAAAAAACACATTCTAAATCTTCCTAAGTACTCAGAATTCTTAGATTAACACACAAGATCACAGATTAATTCATTCTTTCACTCGATATTTTCCAATTATGATTATGGTTTGGGGTTATAATTTGTGTCTTTGCATACATGTTAGCATCATAATGCCAGAATATTAAAAAAACAAACGTTCTAGTAATAGCAACAAAGACATCGACATCTTAAACCCTAAATCACATGATTCTAAACCTATGTTGTCTCTAATCGAGCAAACACACCAATAGAGCATTCTTTAGTGTTCTCTAAAGCTATATGAAATAATTAATTAGACTAAACACAACAAAAAAATGCCACGATTGATAATTACATAAACCCTAGTTTCTGATTATGCCTTTTTGACCGTTGAAAACATTTGAAACATTTAGGGAACGATTAGACAACAACAATGAAGAAATTAGAAACTCACAATAGAAAAGAATCGAGGATCAAAAAAATCATTAGTCTGGTTCGTTGAGATTTTTAATTATGTGTGAAACTTTAGAGAACATTTGTGGAAACATTGATTAGTATCACTAGGTGTAGAAAAAAGTTTAATTGTAAGACACTAGCGGTCCCTGAGCCCATTTTATTTTCCATGCAAGGTCCGTTTTACCTAAGTTTAAGAATTTCGTGAATCTTTACTCATTAAAGGTTAATTACTTTTCTATTTTAAGTCCAAACTATATTAATTTGGGATCGTTGCAGAAAAATTTCTTTTTCTCCCCCTCGAATTAGCATTTATTTTGTGGAACCTTTTTGCACATTTTAATTCGAGAGATCATAGAACTTTTTAAAAATGAGTTTTTAATCCGAGTGATGAAGAAACAATTTTTCTTGAAGAATTATGATGAGGTGTGCAAACTTCATGATTTTGTGAAAGTTTTCTCCCCCTCAAAACATGTTCCGTTTTGACAGTGTAAAGCAAAATTTGTTTAAATGGAGGAACATAGTTTTGAAGATACGAAGTTTGTACATAGAGAAAGAAGATTCTTTTTGTAGTATTTTTTCTTTTTAAAATTTTATATTTTTGTATATTCTTTTTGATAAAATATTTACAAAAAGAGTTTGATGTTTGACTCTCTTAGTTTTTAAGAAAATTTTTAAAATCATCTGGAGTCAAACACCGCATACCAATATGATGAACTAAATCAGCAAACCTTGATGGAGGTAATGCTTTTGTAAACAAGTCCGCCAATTGGTATTCTGCACCCATAAAATATACTTCAATTTTACCCTTCTCGACATGCTCCTTGATGAAATGGTAGCGGAGAGCAATTTGCTTGGCCTTGGAATGATGAATAGTGTTGGATGAGATTGCAAAAGCACACTTTGAGTCGCAGTACATCAGGATCTTGTCAAATACATAGCCGTAGTCCTTGAGCTAAGTTCTCATCCAAATGACTTGAGCACAGCAAGCAGACATGGCTACGTACTAAGCTTTTGTTGATGACATTGATGTACAATCTTGCTTCATTGATTGTATCCTTTTGCTACTAAACTAGATTTGTTGCGAATCACTGTAACTTCTGCATCCAGCTTGTTTTTCTAAATCCATTTAAGTCCAATGATGTGTCGAAGTGTGATGTTGGTAGAACGTATGCATATTAGACGGATCCAAATTGCAAGAAGACGAATCTTACCATATAGGAACAGTTGGAGCTGGTGCAAATAGTTTGAAGAAAGTATTTCCGTCATAATCTGCATGTTGTGGTACTGATTGTTGTTTTGGATCTTCAGCAGATTGTCTGGAGCTGGAAGCGGTTTGCTATGCTGTTGATGGAGATTCAATCGGAGGACCGTCTTTATCAATAGTGGTTGTTGCTTTTCCAGGTGTTTCAGGTTCTGGAATTTGATCAGGTTGAGCAGTGGAAATAAGTGAGACATCTGGAGAACGGCTTGCAAATGAATCATCAAACAGTGGAGCAAACACTATCAAATTCTTTACGGTTGAGTGACAATGGTTAAGCCGAAGAGTCCAGAAAGTTCAGACGGCTGGATGCGGTCCTAAGCTGTTGTGCTCAGAAGCCATAACATTAAGCTCGGGTCCGAAACTGATTTGTTCCGAAGCCATTCCTGTTGAATCTGTAAAGAAAGAAAGAAGAGACAAAAACAGAGAACACGGATCCCCAAGTGTAACTGGGTTCCAGATGTTAGAAGCATAAAGATGTAGTGTCAATTATCTTCTTGACACTCGAACACACAATTCCGATGGTTTTCATTCTTGTCTCAGGGGTAGATGTTGTGGAGTTCACATTAGTTTTGGTGCAAATGTCTAAAATCTTTCCTGTAGGACTCCACCTAAGACCAATCAATTTGAAAATTCTACCAGTGGGTACCCACCTAATGTTAGATCTATGAGATGTTTTCTTTTTAGATGCAGTGGAATGAAATGTGGGAGCATCACTTCTTTGAGAAAACCTATGTCCTATATTAATCCACTTCTTAGGTTTCTAAATCTTGTCTTTTGGTTGAACGGGTTTGTTTGTCTTAGTCGATTGTGCCTTTGCAAGTGAATTTCCTTTTTGAAGATATTTTACAGCACAGACAACATGATTATTTACGCAACTACTCTTAGATGCTAGCTAATTCCTATTAGTTTGTTGAGTACTCTTAGGTTTTGGTTTGCTACTACAAGTAGTGTTCTGTACTATAGTGGAAGGCATCACATGAGGTTTTGAACTCAGAATTCCATCCTTTTGAAGTAGCGCCTCTTTCCTAGCCTTTTCTAGATCATAGCTCTTGTACATGTCATATGTGCCATAAGACTTTTTACTTTTAATGCTCGTTTTAGACACTGTTTTCGAACTAATCCTAGATGAGCCAGGTATAATCACGTGTTTAGATTTAACAGACACAGATGCATTTTTCTTAGGCCAAGAATGTGGAGTGACTGGTTTTGTCAAATTGTTTTCTCAAACACTTGGGAGGTAAAACGAGATTTTGAAAATTTAGGTCGTTCAGATTTAAATGCAGTTGGTTGTCTAACCACTGATTGTTTTCTGATTGTTTGAGAAGGCGATTTCCCTAAGATTGATGGTTTCGCAAACTTAGTATCCACACTCTGGCCAATCAGTCTTCTTAATTTGTTTTTCAATGCAGCATGTGCAAACACCTTTGCTTGAATTTGACCTTTTAGAAGCTCATTTTCCTTAACTAATGTATCCACACATTTACTTTGTTCATTCAAAAATTGACCATTGTTTCCCGAAGTTAGAGATTTGTTTTGCATTTTAAGTTCAAGTGAGAAGCAATGTGCCTCTAGTTTTGAAAAATCTTTATGAAACTGGGCAATGGTCCTTTTGAGAAGAATGTTTTCAAACTCAAGAGTTTGGTATGATGTTTCAGTTATTAGATTATCAGGTAAGGACTTAGTATCAGAATGTTTGTCTAGACATTGAACAACATTCTGGTCAACCTGTCCTTCATTACTGAAGTTAGGTTGCTCAAATTGTCGTTTCTCATTTGCATGCATAATATGATCAACAGTAGATTGTACCTCAACCATTTGCTCTTTGTCAAAGTTAGGTTATGTATCATAGATGGGTATGAAATCTTCCTCATCCATCTGTTCTTTGTAAAAGTTGGGCTCTGAGTCATAGGAGGGTCTGATCTCTGCACAGTCTGCATCTGTATCATTCCCCAATCTGCTGTTGTCATCTTGTTTAACCAATACTTCAACCTCATTGCCTGCATTACCGACATCTGCAGTATTCTCACCATTCCCAACAGCCCTTTCAGCATTCCTTCCTTGTCTATCAACTCTTTCACATTGCACGACTGCTTGATTTCGGGAATTAGATAAAGTCTGACTCCTTGATTTCATGATTTGTAAGAACCCCTTTCTTATTAACATTATTTCTTTGTTCAATTTCTCAAACAGATCTTCAGATGAACAGAATCATACTCTGGGCTTGTAACATTCAAGTGAAATTTCTGCATGTTTGCCATTAACATCACGTCTTGTGTATTGGGCTGCAAATCTTCATATTCACCGTCAGATGGAATATCTACCATAAAAGCTTGCAAAACTGCTTTGAGATTACCCCCTTCATCTTCCATGCGACTAAATGTGGCATCGTTTTCAGCATCATTGTCAAAGAGTAGAGTTGAATCATAATCTTGACCTTCCACATTTGCCATATTTTCCGTATATGCCATAAATTCCATGCTTGGTTCGATAAGATCTTCTTCATCATCAGTATATTTCATTGTGTTTAAGTATTCATAACTAGAAGTCATTATGCCATTGCCTTTCTCAGTAGATCTTGGTGCAAGCTTCACTAGATTTTGCAGAAGCGATTGCTTATGATCATTTAGTGTCGCAGGATGGTACTGTGGAATGAGGATAGGCTCGGGTGCATCTGGAGGATTGAAGAATAGACCATTCGGAGTGTAAATTAATGATCCATGATCAAAAGCTTGGGATGGTGAAGCAGGGAGAATGGTCTACAGAGGATTCATGTTTAGACAAGATTCAAGAATCTGCTTCATTCTGATGTGATGAAGTTCTTCTGTACGATGCATAGCTTCAAGATAATCCCACATGTCATGAGCAATGGCTTGATAGTCCATATTCATGTAAATTGAATTGGGAAGAGCTAATGTGATGAACCAGGCAGCCTGTTTGTCAGCAGTGTACTGAGCAAGTTCAGTATCATTCAAATCTACAGCAGTTTGTAGTCTCATAATCCCTGGTTTGATTAAGTCAGCAAGAAATATCATTTTGTATGGACCATTTTGGATGGATTTAAGCATGAGATCTGCATCAGGACGATTTGTAAGCCATAGTAGAAATCTCCGTTTCCAATCATTGTATGTTCCTGGGAGTAACATGAGAGGTCTTGATTCATTTCCATAGAGCCGGACATTATGAATGTCAGACATATGGACGATGGAGCTGTGTATTTGTTGTTGATACAGTTGCTGATGAGAACATTGGTGAGGAAAGTAGTTGGAAGAAGGTGGTTGAGACATTTTAAATGATTATGTTAAACTGACATTTCTCTCCCCCTTGATTGTTGCGAATTAATCGGAATAATCAAACAAAAAAATTTCACACTCAGAGTTCGAAGGTAATTTCGAATTTTCCCTTCAAAAATTGAATTTGAAAATTTCTCTCCCAAAATTTGAAAATCACTATGAAATGCAATTTTAAGGTTACAAGAAAATTTTGAGTTTCAAAAATTTTGCAGCCAAATTTACCGAAAAAAATTTGAATTTTGACCTAAAAATTTGGATTTTTGGCCAAAATTTTCACCGTTATACCAAAATTTGAATTTCGCGTAAAAATTGAACATTTAATCTCCTGTAAAAAATAAATTTTACTCAAATTTTCCTGCTAAAAATTTGAAAAGATAGAAAGAAATAGAGAGAAAGATAAGAAAGATGAACTTGTTAAGATGAGATGGATCTTTGAAGGATAATCAAGGTTGTTGTATAAGTTCAGATGTTGTAGCGAAAGTTGAAGACAAAGTAGTTACTGAAGCGTTACTTGAGAATTTCTAACTCGTAGAAGATCTTCTAACTCGCTAAAAAACTTGTAACTCGCAGAAGAGTATAACTCGTAGAAGAACTTGTAACCCGCAAAAGAACTTGTAACTCACTAACAAAACTTGTAACTCGCAGAAATATTCTAACTTGCAGAAAGATTCTAACTCGAAGAAACACTTGTAACTCGCAGAAATACTTGTAACTCGCAGAAGAGTATAACTCGCAGAGAAGATTCAAACTTGCTAGAAATCTTTGTAACTCGCTAAAAGACTTCTAACTCGCTAAAACACTTGTAACTCGCAGAAGATTATAACTCGCAAAGAAGATTCTAACTCGCTAGAAATCTTTGTAACTCGCTAAAAGACTTGTAACTCGCTAGAGTTTACCTTAAGTGAGGGTAGGAATAAGTTCCTTACTAGTTAAACTATAAGGAATTTTAGCTAACTCGCTAATAAGGCTAACTCGCCAAATTTGAAGAAGTAACTCGCTAACAGCTTACCTAACTTGCTAATCTTCAAAATGCAACTCACTAAAATCTTACCTAACTCGCTAATCTTTAACGTAACTCGCTAAAATACAAATTAACTCGCTGAAAAACGAGAAAAATTAATTTTTTAAGCCCAAAATTTCAACCCAATCTAAACTAAAACAACCTAATCTATCCCTTGGCGATTGATACCACTTATTAGGTCATAGTTTCTTAACATATAATCACATAATCTTAGAGAGAGAAAGTTAGAGAGAGAAAGAATGGACGGAACTTGTAAATGATAATGAGAAATGATATTAAGCAAGAACCAACAACTCTCAAGTGAGAGGTTACAATGTATTTATAGGCCATGTCTAGGGCAACTAACATGTTTCACATATTACCACTTATAGCCCTTAGACTTTGGCAAAACATGAATAATTTAACATAAGAACATGTTTCTTAATAAAACTTAACGTAAATAATAAACTAACACAACCTATTACAAAACTCAATGACCGACACTTTACTATAATGAAATGTATTCCCAACAAGACTTCACGAGATAATCCAAGATTCTAAAGAACATGCGCCGTATGAAGATTGAAGGTACGCCGCATCTAAAGGCGGTGTATGAATATTTCTAAAAATGATAATTTTGGACCCCATGAGAAGTTACCTTGATGCACCGTATCAACTTAGTTGATACGCCGTGTCGACCCTATAGACAGAAACTATAAATACCCTATTCGACAGCCAAATTCAATATACATCACAAGGGCGAAAACCAAACGATTTGGCAGCACAAGACACACCTCAAGGATAAATTTAGAGCAGTAAGAAGGTCCTGCTAGTGCTTAATTCGAATAGTATATTTGTTTTATCTGTATTAGTACTCTTTAATCCATCTGGATTGCTTGTCTTTTCACCGCCATATGACTCGCATTTATTCTGCTTTCCTATCGATTAAAATTTATTTGATGTTTATTTGGTTTCTTTATGCATGTTCTTTGATTACTTCTAGTTTAACACGACTTGTTTGCCGCCATACGCCTCCCACAATTACTTCAATAACATCGTTTGCATAGTTAATGTAGGTCTGTAAAATGGTAAATAATATAAACTAAGTAATCATTAAGAGTTTACTCACTTGTAACTAAGTTCCAATGAGAGAGAGTAGATTTTAGTAGTCATCATATATAACTAAGCAATAAAACAAGTGACAATCTACTTTACTATCGGTTCGACCACTTATCTGTATCAGTTTTCTATC
This sequence comes from Artemisia argyi, assembly GCA_030686995.1. Lineage (NCBI taxonomy): Eukaryota > Viridiplantae > Streptophyta > Magnoliopsida > Asterales > Asteraceae > Artemisia > Artemisia argyi. The sequence goes on along the minus strand of CM060692.1, from coordinate 109,048,690 downwards.
TGTGTAAGTGTGTTCCATTCGTTCCGTTGTTTTGTTTTGTTAATTAGTTTGTTTTATTTACTTAATCCACACAATTGTGCTAGTCTCTTAGGCTTAAAAACCCCCTTGCGTTAGATTTGGTTATTAGAACTAACTTAGGATTAAAATACTGATAGATATCTAAGGCGTTAACGTTCTACTGTTAGTGTTCGACACTCTACTTACCAACTACCTACATTGATCGGGTACACTGCTCGCTAGTGTGTATTATAGGATAAGTCGGCTAAATATAAATTTAAAACTTGATAGATATAATCCATTCTACAACAATATACACACGCATCATGAAGGCAAGTAAGATTTTGTATTTCATCAAGTCCATAGTCCAATCTAGTACCAAGCACACTAATGCCTTTGACCTCTATTATGTAAGTACTTAGATGCCTCACCAAGCCATTTGATGGGTGTGGAACTCATTCTTAGTGTGTGAAATTACCTAGTTCTCACCATACTCTCTCCTTTACCTAGTGTCTATATCTCTCTCCCCCCTCTCTCTCTCTCTCTAAATTCTTGCTTCTAACATCATCATTTATGTGAAATGATATCAATGTGGAGAACTACATTTGGTATCAATAGCCATATGGCGTTTTGAGAAGTGTTTGTTTGTCCCAAATAATGTATGTTTATGTAAAACACAAGTTAAAACAATGTAAGTAACAATACAATATAACTTTTCAATGTATAACCCTTTATTGACATAAATCAAAGAATTACATTTATAAATACTCTCCTCATTGTAATTGTATGTTGGATCGATGTATACTCTGATCAAACTAACTATGTAGCTTGTAAAGGTTTAGCAATCTTGAAGAACACCAAAACTACTAATAATGAAACACTGATATAACTCTGTTAATTATGCGGAATCAACTTCAACAAAGCTAAGAAGAATAACAAAACTTTCAATGATTATTTTAAAACCAAACTTTGAACCTGGTTATTATACAGATTCACTAACAACCCTAATCGCTAAATAACTCTCTAATATCGTATGTGTTCGTCTATCTCTAATACCACCCTAGGGGTCCTTTTATAGGCATAAGGAAAACCCTAGTCGGTTTACAATTCTTATACGACAATTAAACTAATTCTAAGTAAACTACTTCTAGAATATTCTAATCTAATAATCATAACTTTACATAACAGTCCTTTAACGATTTGCATATTAGTCCTTTAACAATAACAGTACTTTGACTTTCTTCACTTAAGCAGTACTTTGACCTTTATACACAAGCAGTACTTTGATCTTCAACAGTACTTTGACTTTATATCCCAACAATCCTCCCCTAACTTGAATTCTACTTGCTTGACTTCAAGTTCCTTTGTGATTCTTTAACTGCAACATCTTTGTCTTCAAGGAAAGATTGTATCTTTATCTTCGGTCTGTCTTGTGCTAAATGTGTGTGTGTTGTCATCATCAAAGTAATCTTTATCAGCAACAGATGATATCTTCACGGCAACTGTTGGGAATTACAAGATTTGAAGATTACAAAACCACGAGCAAGAATGAAAAAGAAGAAACAAGATGGACCTAAATATAAAATAATTAGCTAGCTTGATTAGTAAGCTAGGTTTTTATGTAAACCCTAGCCTCTCTATTATATAAAGAGGGGTAGGGCGTTGGTTTTAGTATCGAAGTCATAGAACACTATTTCAATGAGAGTCTAGACACACGATTATAGCGTGTGTATATTAGTAGTGTAGTAGTTTATTTTGTATTTTCAATAAAGAAAACCTTGAAGTAACTTTGATTCTTATGTTCTTATTCCGCTGTGCTTAATCATTGTTACTATATCCTAGATAGGGCTTAAACAATCTTCTACAATTGGTATCAGAGCACAGGGGGCTCGTGAGATCTAGGGTTTCAAGGTTTTCATGGTCGTGTTTATGAATAAAGAGCAGTTTTGAAGAATGCAGCAGATCTGGTAAAGGTTTTGATTGTCGAAGAAGCAAGCAGATTGTAGAAGCAGTAGACTTGAAAAAGATTATACGGTATCTTTTACTTCTTTATTTTATGCGGTCAATTGGTTTATTTAAATCTGGTATTTTTGTTCAATGGTTGATTGATCTCATAGATAAATACCTCGTACTATTAAAACAATCGATTGTGCTCCTGGTTCATTGGTCAAATTAATTTATTAGACAAAGTGGGGCTAGTATTGTCGTTTATTGTATTGGAATGGGTTAATTTATTTCATCATCACATGGATCGGATCATTAATGATGGTCAAACAAGGGGTGTTGATTTTCTTTCATTGGCTGGTTCACAAAAGGTATTTTACACATTGTTGCTTTTCATTCAAGATTAATTGTTTGATTTGGTTTGTCGAAGTCTGACTGTGTCAAGAATTGATTTATTATGGCGAATTAGTGAAAAGAATTATTATGTGCGATTGATTCATTGGTCGAGATCTTATATCGTGGGTCAGCGTTGTGAATGGGTCAGTAGCAAATTAAATTTGTATGATATTGCTGCTGATGTACGAATTGAATGTGGGTCATGGCAAATTAATAGACCTCGTATGAATTGGCTGTTTTGTGAGATTAGTCATGTACTGTGTGGAGTCTTATATTGTCTCATACTACAATGGGTAAATGGAATATTATATTGCTAATCATGTGGAGACATTGCAAATTTGAATCACTGATTGCCTATGTTATTCACGTGAGTTTGTCTACATATGGGTGAATTATTTTTATTAAATTGCAATGGGTCAGCCAATTCGTAGATCTGGTAAAAGAAGGTTGGTGATATTTGATTATCGATGGGACAAAAGAGGGTTGTCGTTTGTGATTGGCAGATTGTTTGCTTATATTGGATCGATGGAAATATTTGTATACTGATATCACATGGTTCGGTTACTTTTACAAAGAAAAGGAGTGCACATGGGTCGACAGTTGTACTTATGATTGGTAATTGTTTTGTTAATTGGTCGAATTTAAGTGGGGTTGTGAAAGTTATGTCTGATTGGTTCACAAAGGAATTACCTCGTACGAATATTATTGGGAGAGATTCATATTCTTGTCGTGTACTGCTTTTATAACGTGAATCAGATTGATCAAGTTTGCATTAATGAGTCGGTGCTATCAATACCTCGTACCTATTTATAAGTTTCAAGATGGTGGTTTTAAAATGTTTTAATACTCCTGCTATCTTATTTTCTTTGTGCTGCTCGTATCTGCTGTCAAGAAAGTTCCTACTGATGGTTCTCTGTTTCTGCTGATGATGTTTTTTTTTCGTTCCTCCTGATTGGTTCCTACTGATGGGTTCCTGCTGATACATACGGTTCTTGCTGATTTCTTTATGGTTCCTGCTGACGTGTTGTATATTTTTTTTCTTTTGGTCGGTTTTGGTTCCTACTAGTCATGTGAGATTACTAATGGTTAGGGAGGACGGAGTTATCAACCATCATCATTTTGTTGAGAAGATTACTTGACGAAGACATTTGATTATCGCTTGTTTGATGTTGTAATTGATTTTCCCAAGTATTGTGTTCTTATCATATCTTAAAGGGATCAGCAGCTTTTTAAGATAACTTGCTTGGTTTGTATGGTGACGAAGACTTGACAACTCTAGTGAAGGGGTATTATCTATTTTATTGTGCCTAATGCGTACATTTGCTATCACTTAAAGGGGTTACGTTGTAGTGCTCAGTGTCTCATTGGATATGTCAATGAGGAGTTTGTCAAGAGGCCTTCACGTGGATGGTGCAAGACATAAGATGCAAGGTTGGGAGATTCCATTTCTTCATCAAATCAATTATAGTTGATTTTCTTCATCAGTGATCACTCCATGGAACCTACTGGATTCAAGAGATGACAAGTATACTTTTAAGGGGAAGCTTATTGATAATATACTTGGCCATCCTCTTACACTTTATGCTGGTGTGCTTACTTGTTTCTGCTGTTCTATACTGCTGCTCGTTTCTGCTGTTCATTCCTGCTGCTCGTTACTGCTGCTTATTAGTTAAAAAAAATAAATAAATAAATAAAAGAGAGAGAAAAAATATTAGTTGGTTTCTACATCCATTACTTGAGGGGAAGCGTCTACGAGTTGCACAATACCCCTATTAGAAGATTACAAAAAGGGGAAGAATAGTTATGATGTGCAGCTTATTGGTGATGACATTGTTTCTTCATGCAGATTGTTTTGTAATATCAAATAGGGGAAGATTGTTGAGAATTACAAGATTTGAAGATTACAAAACCATGAGCAAGAATGAAGAAAGAAGAAACAAGAGGGACCTAAATATAAAATAATTAGCTAGCTTGATTAGTAAGCTAGGTTTTTATGTAAACCCTAGCCTCTCTATTATATAAAGAGGGGTAGGGCGTTGGTTTTAGTAACGAAGTCATAGAACACTATTTCAATGAGAGTCTAGACACACGATTATAGCGTGTGTATATTAGTAGTGTAGTAGTTTATTTTATATTTTCAATAAAGAAAACCTTGAAGTAACTTTGATTCTTATGTTCTTATTCCGCTGTGCTTAATCATTGTTACTATATCCTAGATAGGGCTTAAACGATCTTCTACAGCAACTAATATTTTTCAGCTACTCAGCAACATATGGCAAAATGTACATCAGATCATAAAGTTTCATACTATTCTCATCACTTCTAGGTGTGTTAATTCTTGTGAGAGGTGAATCATTGAAAATTAATGGATTAGATGTCTCTTTACCAAAGCCATTAACTCTGGAGTAGCCAATGTTTAGGTTAAAAACCATGGTACATTGATAACCATATGTTTTTTAGCAAATCATCAGCTATCAACGGATTTGTTAAGTCTTTACCAAGAGCCGTTTGCTTTTGGACTAGCTAGTTCTTTTAGTACAATCACTACCATGGTGAACTAATTACCATACAAATGGATTTTCCACAGCCTTTACCACAAGCCATTTTCTTGTGGGCTAGCCAACTCTTCACTATCAAAGATATGGTGAGTTGAAAACCATACAATTTTTAGTAAATTGTCAACTAAAAACGGATTTGATAATCACCTCAGAGCCGTACCCTCATGATGAATCAAACTCTTTCTTTTTTATTAAACATGGTGAGTTGATTACCATTTGTTGTGTAGTACAAGTACTAACACTATGTGTTACTCTCAAAAAAATTCGTTGCTGTCATCTTGTGCTTCAAAAAGTTTTTGCCCCTTTTTATTTAATTTTAATCAAAAGACTTTACTGGTTTTGTGCTGCAAGAAGTACTTTGATAAAGTACTGTTTGTCTAGCAGTACTTTGAATAAAGTACTTATGCTTCAAAAAGATTTCTATACCAAAAACCATACCAGTAATCATGCATCATCGTCATATGAAGTTGTCCATTTGATAAACAATTCAATCACCATTAGTGTTATTTCATTCTCATGTTCAACTTCTATACCATGATCTAGCATTCTCCTCATGAGATCTCCTGTAAGAGGATATCTCCTTTCTGCTAGCATATGAATCATGGTACCATCTTCTAACTCAAGTAAATGCACCCCTGATGATTCAAAAAATCTCCAGCTTGTGATTTCCCAATTTTCTTGAGTATTCCATAGAGCATCATTACTTGTTTCCTTTGTTTCCAGATAGTTGTAAGATCACCCAGTAAGACTAATCCCACTTCTGTTGGCAGAATATGCTCAAAATAACCTTGCACTTGTTGATACAGATGATATAAATCTTCTCTATCTATTATGTGCAATATGTCCCACAACAAGTTGAATACTCTAAAACTTCCATCTTGTCTATGAAAGATAAGATAATCTCCTTCTGAGGATTCTACAATAGAGAATGTAGAAATCATAGACTTTTTCTCAACAACTTCTGACTTCTTTGGATTCTCAAAATCAACAACTCTTAAATAATTTCTCAGCTCATAAACTGTATCTGTTCTCAACTCAACCAATTCATCATTAGTTGTCCTTTTTCTCTTTAAGTTTCTTTTAGCAGCTTTATCTTTTCTTGCATCCATAATCTGTTCTCCCTTTTCAGATTCATATGGACTAATACTATCAACATTCCTTTGAATAGATTCTTGAACAACATCATATAAGCTTTTCATCTCTGGATATCTCAACTTCTGTAAACCTTTATATCATTGACCCTTCAGAAAACTCATCATAGCATTTCTTTGTTGAGCAATAGTTTGTGGCCTTCTTGGTTGAACAATTTGCTCCATTGATTCAGCATCTAATTCAGCCTGCAACTTTCTGGCAGCTTCTTCATTTTTAGCTTCCTCAATAGCTTTTAACTCTGCTAAAGTGTACTTCTTCTTCTTTTTCTTGGATTCCATCATGATTCCTTTTCCTTTATCTTTTGGATCCAACTTTTCAGTAGATTGAGAAGAAGATTGTAAGACTTGAGATTGTTCAACTCTAGGAATACTAATACCTCTTGGTATTGAGATGTTGAGAATAATATTAGCAGTGGTCTCATCATCACTAGCACTATTTTCTCTAATCTCTTCTTGCTGAATAGGATTTGAAGGACCAACTTCTTCATCAAAATTCAAAGTTCTTGGTGTAATAAGATTTTGCCTAGCAGTACCTTGAGAAATAGTACCTTGAACACCAGTACTTTGAGCATCAGTACCTTCCAATACTATTTCTTCTGTATCTCCATTGTTAACATCAATAACAACATTCTCATCTTCAAAAATAACTTGCTCAGTTTCATCACTTTTTCTTTCAGCAGTTGCTTGATGAGCAATGTCTTCAAAGAATGGTGTGTCCTCATAATGCATCGTATGAGCTTCTTCATTTTGATCTTCATGAGGTTTAGCATCTTCATTCAGATTCTCACTATCCAAATTCCTCCCCAATGTGAATGAAGATTGCTTCTTGAGTTTCTTTCTTTTAGACTTAGAGACCTTCTTAGTTTGCTAACCACTCTTTTTCTGTTTCTTCACCCATAACCTGTGATGTTTAACTAGTGGCCAAACAGATCTATGCATTCTCTTGAATTTAGCTTTCAACTTCAATATCTGTGCAGCTTGATCAGCAATCTCCTTCTTCAGCCTACGTAATTCCCTTGTCAAGGCATAATTACCCATTTCTCCCTCATCTTCTCTAGATGTTTGAGACCCATCTGTGGAAGTACAATCGTTGGGAGATGGTGGTTGATCCACAACATGCTCTGAATCATCATGTGAAGTACCTTGCAAAGAAGCAGTACTTTCTCTTGAAGCAGTATGTTGAGAAGATTCATGAGCTTGTGATTGAGTATCTTCTAAAGCTGAATGCTCAGTATCAGTAGCTGAATCAGCTTCATCTTTAACAGCTTGTGCTACCTCCAATATATGAGCACTCAAAGGTGTATTGCGCCAGAAAACTTGACACTCTTTTTAGCCATAAATGTAAACACCTTTGAAGGAAGTAAGACAGCAGGTAAAAAACTTGGAGGTTTAGGAAGATCCTTAAGTTGTTTGTTCAAGAACAACTCAACAAATCTAGGGTACATCAAAAATTGTGAACCATTATTGATATGAGAGAGCATGCCATCAAAGATCATATGTGAGGAATTAAAAGGTTGATTGGTAGCTAATCCCACTAATGCAGAAGCTATGCTTTGAACAAACTGATACTATGCAGTACTCTTGGGACTCAAGCAATGAAGTAAAACATCAATAAGATATTTCCAATGAGGACTAAATAATGGCTTCTGAAAAGTAATTTTAGTGAGATCACCTTCATACCCGATATCTCTAAGTGTACCCCATAGTATTTGTCTATCAAAGCAAACAATGCCTTCTTCATCATGAAAAAATAAATCTTCCCTTATTACAGCCTTAGTGATTCGAATTGTCCTTCCAGCAACCACAGCTTGAATAAAAGATTCATCATCTTGCAAATCATATTCAGTAGTAGCCCAAAATTCTTGAATCCATGGTCCAATAATGTCAGGCTTGACTAGAAGAGCATAATTAATCGACGACCCAGTTAAGAAATCAATAATAGCATGAAAATCGACATTCAACGGCGTCTTGTCCAAATTAGCGATCATGTTATGCTTACTACAGGTTGCACGATTAGCCATTGATTGTTTATGGAAGAATATGTTCGTCAGCGATGGATTTGTTGGAGATTGAATGGATGGAAGGGAATAAAAATGAGTAAAATGAATGGAAGAGATTAGCGCATAAATAAACGGGTAAGATTTAAAAAATCACGGCCCAATTAATGATTTTACCATTATTTTTGGCATTTATCCCCTCCGTAGAAAGTTTGTTACTTTTTATCCCTTATTTTTGACCGTTGAACAGTATCCGACAAAACAACAGTACTGTTGGGATCAAAGTTTTACTATTTTATCAAGTCTCGGTCATTTGTAATAATATTAGGTTGCTTAGTTATTATTTACTTTCATTTACATTTTGTATTAAGTTTACTAGGCTTAAGTTATCAAACCCATGGGCTTCAAAGCCCACACGAATTGGTAAGAGGAAGGAGAGGGAGTGTTGCCCTAGCTTCTTCCCTATATATAGTAAGCTTAGGCCATTTGTAAACTTGGTTGATTATTTGGAATATTAAGGAAACTCTTGCATTTACAATTCTCTCATTCATTTAATCACCCAAATCCTTATATCTATCTCATTCTTGTTTGTGTGAAATCAATATGGGAACCTAACAAGTGGTATCATTCGCCATATGAAGGTATAGTTATTATTTTTTTCATAGAAATTGATCCAACACTTGTTTTTATTTCGTTATTTTGTTGAAGTTTTTGTAATTTCTTGTTTGTTTCTTGTTTTTTATCACATCTTTGCTTACAAACTTGTGTTACAAAACATAACAAACAAAAAGTTTCAACATTTCAATCATAATATACGATTTGGGTCTTGTACTATTTTTCGAAATTTTTTCATTTTTTGAAAAAGTTTATCAAGTTTTCAACTTTCTTTAAGATTTAATCATTTTATACCTAAAAGTACAAGAATCTTTAAATAAAAACGCGTTTTTGGTTAGCTTTCTTTGAAAACAAAAACTGTCCCAGTTTCGCAATCCTCCAATTGCCCAAGTTTCAAAATCTCCATACTTTTCCTCATAACGACTTCCGGATCGTGAAATCAGTCTTTTCTCTCTTGTATAAGAAAGAAAAGTACTTCGACATTTGGATAACTTTCGAAATTGTATAATTTCGAAAGTGTGTTAGTGAATTTGTGTTCTCGAAAAAATCATTTTTTTCGAAATCACATTTCTTTTCTCGCAAACTTTCATAGTTTCGAAAAGATACCATACACTCACTAAGTTTCGCGAAATACTGAAGCCACAAGGTTTCGCAATCTCACAATTTCGAGATCCTTCATTTCGCAATCACTCAAGTCACAATTTTCGCAATCACTCAAGTCACAGTTTTCGCAATCATTACTTGTGCAAGTTTTCGAGATTTGGCCTATACCTTCTACAAAGATCCATCTTTTCACACAATTGTTTCAATATGTCTCAACCACCGTACTACAACTTTAACCATAATCAGCAACAGCAACAGTATCAACAATCACCACAATATTACCAACAACCGGTTTACTCACAACAACATCTTCTCATGCAACAACATCAGATGGTTCCAATGCAACAATCCTATCCAATGTCACAACAACAAAGCCAACTCCCATCAAAAACTACTCACTGGTTTGACAGGATGTGTGAAGTCATTTCAACTCAACAATCCAGACATGAAGCAGGATCTATTGACACCCCACCAATGCTAACACCGGGTAATTATGTTCAGTGGGCAAGTCGATTCTTAAGGTTTATAGAACTCAAGAAACCCAATGGTAAGTACATGAAACAAGTTATCCTTGAAGGACCGTTTCAGTTGTCTGTTAACTACGTTGACGGTGACCCATCTGCTGATCCCCCAGTAGCTCCAACTGCTGTGCTGGTTCCTGAGTCTCAACTTACTGCTGAACAACACCATCATCGTGAAGCAGATGAGTATGTTATGTCTTACATACTTAAGGGAATACCAAATATCATATTCAGAAGTGTTGATGCTCAGACAACTGCAAAACCTATGTGGGAACACGTCCATCTACTTATGCAAGGCACACAACTGAACAAGGAAGACATGGAATCTAAACTTTACTTGGAATACACTAATATCATGATCGAACCAGGGGAATCACTTGAATCTTACTTTCATCGTTTCACCAATGTCGTCAACGACTTAGAGAGACATGAAGTACACCTTCCAAGAATCGTTGTCAATACAAAGTTTGTTAGTAGTCTGGGTTCTGAGTGGCAAAAGTATGTGACATTTGTGAGACAAGCTAAGAATCTTCATAGAGATCCATATGGTTTGTTGTACGACTATCTCAAGCACTATGAGTCTGAAGTTGAAAAAGATAGAGCCGCACGAGGAGGATATACACCACCACCTACTTCTAATCCCTTAGCACTCGTTGCTCAATCTCATGTTGCACATCCTCCGATGTCTAATCATGCTTATGATCAGGAATAGAATGATTTTAGTTACCAGCAACCTGCTACTTCACACAAAATGGTCCCATATGAATCATCCTCGCAACACGCTTCTCCTCAACCTCCTCCATATGACAACCATGATAGCATGTATTATTCTAATCAGATTGAAGATGATGATGATGACGTCAATACGTTGAATCAAGGACTTGCTCTTATTGCTCGTGCTTTTAGCAAATTCTCTAACAAAACCAAAAACCGTCTTCGTTCTTCATCAAATACAAGGAATCAAGCTGTCATTCAAGATGGTGGAGTTGAGATTCAAAACCGTAATCCTGGACGTTCAGGCTCAGGAGGGTATTCTGGAGATTCTGGGTATGGACAAAGATTCAACAACAATGGGGGATTCAGAAACAATTCAGGTGCTCCTCCGAGAAGTAATGACAATGTGGCAAATAGCAATACAGTATCTGGGAATGCGATATGGTGCTACAACTGCAACGAAAAAGGTCATATTGCAACAGCATGTCCTAAACCGAGAACCCGCGGCAGTCAGTTTCACAAGCAGGCATTACTAATGGCTCTCAAAGATGAAAAGGAAGGAACTTTCAATGAACAAGAGAACAGTTTCTTTGCTAATGCTTACAACGATGATGATATGGAAGATCTTGAAGCCAATGCAGCTGTGATGCGTATGGCTAACATGCAGGAACATCAGTTGAATGATTCAGGCCCAGTGTTCACCACTGATGGTTTGTCTCAGGTAAATGACCTAACCACATTCTCCATAGCATTTAATGCATCACCCTCTGCTTCTGAATCAGATAAGGCGCAAGCTATTCCATCTGAATCATTTTTATCTTCTCAAGAGGATGAACAACTAGACACAGTTGTTATATTTGATGATGACACTGTCATTTCATTTGATGATCCTATTGAGCAAGACAAAAATAACAATATTGAACAACATGAACCTTCTTCTGATCCAGACCCTGACTATACTGTCATGGCCAAACAACTTAAAGAACAACTTCTCACTACTCACATAATGGACGAGCAAACTAAAGTTTTGAAAGAAACTAATGCTGATTTGAAAAAGGACATTGAATGTTATAAAATACAACTTTCACATTTTCAAAATGCAGTTCAACGTGAAAAGTGCTTTGAAAAGTCATTTCAGGAATCATATGTCAAAGAACAAAATCTTCAAAAGCAAATATATGACATAATTGAGTCAAACGGTAAATTGGTTTCCAAACTGGAAAATGAAAAACATGATCTTCAAAAACAAGTTGTACAACTTCAAAAGGAACTTTCAAAAACACAAACAGAGGTGGCAACTTGCAAACAGGAAATTTATGAACACAAAGTGCAAAAACGAGAAAAAGAAAATTCTTTAATTGAAGAAAATCTCACTCTCAAACGTCAAATTAAAGCTTTTCAAAATATCGTTTATAAACATGGAGAATCTGTAACGACAATTCAAAAGTTTACTTTAAAACCAAGACACGATAAAGGTTTTGCCATTGGCGATTACATATCCACTTTTCTTCGCACTGCATTCAAAACAATTCCTAAGCTTTACAGTATGGACCAATTGATGGATAATAATGTTGTGCGTGTTATTGTACATAATACTGAGGAAGAATACGAACTTGAAGAAAAGAGTCGATCAAAAATGAGTCAAGTTGAATATTGCAAACCATATGATTACTCAAAAGTTCCTCACATTTCAAAATCTTTTGTTCCATCAAGAGAAATACCTGAGAAATCATGGTATGTGACTGAGTCTTATGTTTCATGTTCCAATGGGGCTCCTGTCAAACCCGTGGCACAAGTAAATGGTCCATTACCATCTTCTGGTACTGTGACACCATTACCAACACGTTGTAAAGTTTTAGACTATTTTCAAACATTCATGAAAGGCATCGAAAACTTGGAAAACGTAATTGAACATCATTCGGAAATTAAAATTGCGTTAGTTCAAAAACAATTTCAATCAGCTTACGAGCGCGAAAAGAGAGACATTTTTCAAAAACAATTTCTGCCTTTAGTTCAAAACTTGTGTTATTGTGCTACTCGTTGGGAACAGGAATTCCAAAAAGAAGTTAAAGATATGCAAAACATTTTCGCTCTTAATGAAAATGCAATTTTGGTTCAACAACGCAAAAACCGATTTTTGAAAACGGATTATGATCGACTCTTGGAAAAACTCCTCACAGCTGATATTCATACTCTCATCATGAATGATCTCTATTATTCCAGCAATGCTGCGGTATTTGAAAAATAGTGTTCTGATATTGATTTGCTGAAATCAGAAGCTGAAACATTGAAACATAAATATGAAACGTTGCGTCAAAATAGTGATGATGTGAAAAACAAACTTTCAAACAAAATTTGTCAACTCAAACAAAAACTTGATTGGTGTCAAGCTCAAAGTATTGAAACCAAATTGCAACTACGAAGTAAAAATGCTTTTCACAAAAACAAATGTCTTCAATATGAAAAAGAAATTGCGGAGTTAAAAATGAAAACGTTGAATGGCAACAAAACCGCGATGACATTCGTTATTGCAATGGTTTAATTGAGTCTGATATTCAGGATAAAAATCACATCATCATTGATTTGAAAGAGAAAATTAAGCTACTTCAGAAAGGAAAGTTTGTTGACACCACAGTGATAGCACCAGGAATGTTTCAAATAGACAGAACAGATAAGGGTAATCATGCTAAGTGCTCCAATGTTAGTTCTTCCACTTCTACCGGACTAGTTTCCCCTAAGAGCGTTAGCAGCCCAAAGCCAAAAAGCGTTAAGAAGACTAAAAAGACTAGGCTCTGGCAACGTAGAAGAGGAACACTAGAAGTGCAAGAAGTAGAAGATCACCTTAGGAACTTGAATAAAACTCATGTTGCATCTGATTTAGATTCTAATCTGGTAAATTTTAATCAAAATCTTAATGTAACAAATGCTGAATCTTCAAATGTTTTGAATATTAATGCATCTTGTGTGTTTTGTCGTCAAAGTGTGTTATCTGGTGATCATACTAAACGTGTAGCTAATAATCTCTTACATCGTAAAAAGAAACGTAGATCTGGCTTTCCTTCTAGGCCCACTACTACCTCTAAGTCTACCCTAGGAAAAACGCCTACTACCATTTCGAATAATGTTGTAGTCAACCCAAGAGCAGAAATCAACAAATCTAGGAACACGCCAAAAGCTAGTGCATTCACTAAAAACAAAGCAAAAACTAGTTGGAATTGGCAACATTGGTTACAATACAAACCAAATTTTAAATGGATTCCGAAACTATTAAATACTTGTGTTTCTAACCAACAGGAACCCACTATTTCTTCGGGTTCCACCCTTACTTCTGTTCCATCTATGTCGTCTACTTGTGATGCAGGTGGTTCAGATCGTTCTCTGGATTGTTGATAGCGGTTGCACCCGACATATGACAGGCAATCTCAAACTGTTAACTAACTTTGTCTCAAAGTTTATTGGAACTGTCAAATTCGGGAATGATCAATACGCTTTAATCATGGGTTACGGAGACTATGTGAATGGGAATATTGATATTAGCAAAGTATATTATGTTGAAGGCTTGGGTCACAACCTCTTTTCAGTCGGTCAATTTTGTGATGGGGATTTAGAAGTAGCATTTCGAGAGAAAACTTGTTTTGTTCATGATCTACAAGGAAATGATTTAATGTCAGGCAAACGTGGCACTAACCTTTACACAATTTCAATGTCTGACATGATCGCTTCATCTCCTATCTGTCTTCTATCCAAAGCTGAAACGACTAAATCCTGGTTATGGCATAAATGCCTTTCTCACTTGAATTTCAAAACGATGACTGATTTCGCTCGTCACAAATTAGTTGAAGGCTTTCCAAGATTCCGCTATGCCAAAGATCACCTATGTCCAGCCTGTGAACAAGGAAAAAGTACCCGTGCTCATTTTCCCTCAAAACCTGAACACAGTACTAATCATGTTCTACAAATGCTTCATATGGATTTGTGTGGTACGATGCGTGTTCAAACGATCAACGGTAAACGCTACATTTTAGTAATTGTTGATGATTACTCTCGCTGGACTTGGGTTTATTTTCTTCGAAGTAAAGATCAAGCTCTTCAAATGATCATCACCTTTCTCACCAAAATACAAGTTCAGCTACGCAACACAGTCAGAATTGTTAGAACTGACAATGGCACAGAATTTAAGAATCAGACTCTAAGGTCGTATTTTGAGAAAGTGGGAATTAAACGTCAAACATCTATTCCACGAACACCTGAACAGAATGGAGTAGTCGAAAGACGCAACAAAACGTTAGTGGAAGCTATTCGAACGATGTTAATCAATGCTCAATTACCAGATTACTTATGGGCGGAAGATGTTTCAACTGCTTGCTACACTCAAAACCGTTGTATGATCACAAAACGCCATCACAAAACCCCATATCAGATTGTTCACAAAAGAAAACCGAACATCATTTACTTTCATGTATTTGGAGCTCTATGTTACCCAGTCAATGATCGTGATGATCTAGGTAAACTTAAAGCAAAGGCTGACATTGGAATATTTATAGGATACTGTGAAAATTCAAAAGGCTTTCTGATATGGAATGTCGTACTCGGGAAATTCAAGAAACTATTCATGATAATTTCGATGAACTCACTCAAATGGCTTCTGAACATAACAGCTTAGGACCCGCAACCAACCGTCTAAACTTTCTGGTATCTTCGGCTGAACCGTTGTCACTTTCCCGTAAAGAAGTGGAAACCTTGTTTGCTCCATTGTTTGATGATACACCTGTTAACCGTCCATCTGAGGCCACACCAAATTCCGCTGCACATCTTGATCAACATCAAGTACCTGTTACACCTCAACAAACAACAACTACTGTTGGAAGAGACGGTCCTTCAGTCATATCACCTACAACAACAGAACAAACCGGGTCCAATTCACGACAATCAGCTGGAGACTCCATACCTTTATCAGTTCTACAACCCGTAGAGCATGATCCAGAAACATTCATTAACCCATTTGCAAATGCTCAACCTGTCCCCGACATTGCTGAGTCATCTACACGCAATTTGGGTCCTACTCACTTGCGAGATACATATCAACTTCATCCTTCAACACACAAATGGACTAGAGATCACCCCTTAGTTCAAATTATTGGCCATCCAGATGCACCAATTATGACAAGACAACGCCTTCACACAGACGGTGCAACTTGCATTTATGCACTCATAGTTTATGAAACCGTGCCTAAAAATGTCAAAGAAGCTATGACTTATGAAAACTGGATTGAGTCTATGCAAGAAGAATTTGAATCCTTTCAAAGATTAGAAGTCTGGGAAATGGTTGAAAAACCAAAAGGAATCATTGTCATTGGATTAAAATGGATCTGGAAAAACAAACTGGATGCAGAAGGCACTGTCATACGTAACAAATCACGCTTGGTAGCAAAAGGATACTCTCAAGAAGAAGTAATCGATTTTGAAGAATCATTTGCTCCAATAGCTAGACTTGAAGCTGTACAGATCTTCTTAGCATTTGCTGCTCATCGGAATATGATTGTTTACCAAATGGACGTGAAAACGGCTTTTCTGAATGGTCAACTCCGTTAAGTGGTTTATGTCAGTCAACCTGAAGGATTCGTTGATCCAGAACGTCCCAATCATGTCTACAAGCTTAAGAAGTCTCTCTACGGTCTCAAGCAAGCCCCCAGGGCGTGGTATGATAAGCTTTCTAAATTCCTGTTGGCTAATGATTTTACTCTAGGCTCGGTGGATCCAACACTGTTTACAAAAACATACGGGATGGACTTATTAATCGTTCAAATTTATGTCGATGACATTATTTTTGCTTCAACCAACAAAAATTACTCAATGGATTTTGCAAAATTAATGACAGATAATTTCGAAATGTCCATGATGGGTGAACTTACGTTCTTTCTAGGACTACAAGTTCATCAATCACCCCGTGGAATTTTTCTAAATCAGTCCAAATATGCTCTTGAGATTTTAAAGAAACATGGAATGCAAAGCTGTGATACAATGAATACACCTATGGCCAATTCCACAAAACTAGATGCTAATTTACATGGGACTCCTGTTGACCCTACCAAATACCGAAGTATTATTGGGTCCCTCATGTATCTCACATCTAGTAGACCTGACATTGTATTTGCTGTCTATATGTGTTCTCGATATCAGTCTAAACCAACTGAGAAACACCTCAATGAGGCAAAAAGAATCCTTCGATACATAAAGGGAACCATCCATTTGGGGATCTGGTATCCGAAGGATTCTAGTTTTGAACTAATAGCTTTTTCAGACGCTGACCATGCAGGATGCTTAGACACGCGAAAAAGTACATCAGGTGGCTTACAGTTTCTTGGAGATAAACTTGTGTCTTGGCAATCAAAGAAGCAGGATTGCACTTCACTGTCATCAACAGAATCTGAATACGTAGCTATGTCTGCTTGTTGTGCTCAAGTCATTTGGATGAGATCACAACTTAAAGACTATGGCTACCTATTCAATAAGATTCCGATCTACTACGATTCCAAAAGTGCTATTGCAATCTCCTGCAACACAGTTCATCACTGCAAATCCAAACACATTGATCTCCGATATCATTTCATCAAGGAGCATGTCGAGAAGGGTACAGTTGAATTATATTTTGTGGGCACTGAATACCAATTGGCGGACTTACTTACAAAAGCCTTAGCTCCATCAAGGTTTGCAAGTTTGGTTCACCAAATTGGTACGCGATGTTTGACACCAGAGGATCTGGAAAAGTTTCTAAAACAAAAGTAATATGTCAAACATCAAAAACATAACTATCTTTGTAAAATAATTTTGTTTTCCTATAAACCTCAAAAAACACAAAAATATTTTCTCTTTTATTCCAAAAAATAAATAAAAAATAAAAAAAACCCAACAATGCAAGTATATCGCTTCCGTTCAACACCTTGTTATTTTACAAGTGTTGAGGGGGAGACAAGCTCACATTTTTTCTCATATTTTACAAAACAGTATACTTGCATATTTCTTTTAGATGCGTTGTTTCAGGAAGCTATGGATATCTCATATCATTTTTGCTTTTCTCAAAACGATGTCATAAGGAGTATATTTTCATAAAATTGCCATTGTTTAATTACCTGTATCTAACTCTTGGACTTTTATTACAAAACTTGTAGTTAGGGGACTAAAAGCGTCAAAAGGGCAAAGTTTCAAAATAACACTACATTTACAAAAATCTCATACCCGTTTTTTCTAAAACATCAAAATATCAAGACTTATACTCTTTGCAAATCCACGGCCATAATTCAAACGAAAAATCCGTGCAACCAATTTTCAAGCCGTAAGTTTCTACGTGATCTTTACACGATTTCTAACAATGGTTTTCATTTAATTGCAAAACTAACGGTTAGATTTGATGTTATTTCGTTTTGAAAACCTAGGGTTTATAAAATTTCTGAATTTATCTAAACGTGTTTGGGGGGTTAAATTTTGATAGGGGTTTTGTTACATTACATGTTTCTAACTTACCTATATCATTTAATCACACTTTCCATCATGTTTGAGCGAAATTCGAAATCTAGGGTTTATGCCAATTTGGGTTTTGTGGTTTTGATGTTTGTTTCATTAAAATTGTTGGTGGGATTTGTTGTTATGTGTGTATAGATCATTGCTATGCCCTTTAATTTGACCCATATCCATGTATGCTTGATTCTCGATGAGTGGGGTTTTTTCGTTCAAATAGGGTTATTCTCGTATAATGTTTATCTAACATGTTGCTTGTGCTTAACTTGTTCCAATGAATGATAAAAGTTTAACTAGACATAGCAATCATAAGTGGATTCATGTTCTTGCGTCATTTCAAAATTATTGCACAAATGTTAGTACTATGTTCCTAATCGTTGCATATCATCATTTACGACAGGTTTCATCACTTGGATCACATTGTTTCACTTAGAGATGTACGCTGGCCTGATTTCGAAATTCTTGTAAAGAATTCTTTCGAAAACTGTGTTTCGCAATCACCAGTCTTGATGGATAAATTTCGTGAACACACAAAACTTGTCTTTTCGAAAAAAATTTCAAAGAATTGTATTTTCGAAATTCATCATTTCGCAAATACTCTTTGGATATCTTTCGAGAAAACATGATTTGCATGTTTGCGAAATTTTTTCACCAAATACTGGCTTTTTCGAAAACACAAGCTAAATTTTTTTTTTTTCGAGAACTCACAATTGAGAGTTTGCGAAAAATTTCACAAATTCTGTTTTCTTTTGAGAACACCATTGGTGGATTCTTTCGCAAATGGTTACATTATGGGTTTGTGAAACCTTTCAGAAGTGCATTTTCGAAATTACCATTAATGTTGGATCTAGGACTTTATTTGTATCATTTTGAGAACATTGTTGGTGTGATTTCGATAACGTGTAACTTGTGATGATGACTTGTATTAGATGTATTGTGTAATATGATTATGTATCTTGGATAATCGTAGTGTCTATATGGATGTATTAATGCTTAATGCTTAATGTCATGATTCCAAATCTGCCTAAGTATACTACATTCATCACACTACATGTAATCAATGATACCATCCGTGCCTAAATGAATCTAAATGCTTATCTATAATCAAACTTTGTAATCGTGCTAACAAGTAACAAATCTGGATGTTTGGTTCATGATAATGTTTTTCAGATTAACATGGCTGAACACAACGAGAATGTCCCTGAACAAACTCTTCTGCTACTCACCATGGATGACATCACTCCCGCTGATTACAATGTTAAAATTGGCAATAACAATCCTAGAGTCGATTTTGACAAATTGAGAATTCCTGAGAACTCGTGCAGGATTGTCAAAGATATTCTCCTTGCTCATCCATGCAAACATCTGCTCAACAAATCTACTTCAGTTCCTGTGTTTTACCTTCATCAATTCTGGCTTACGGCTAAGGTTAATTTAGATGATGATTCTTTCACTGTTACGCTGGATCGACAAGTCAACACTGTAGATCACGATGTCCTTCGTACAGTCTTCCTTCTGCCTCAACCTGACAATGAATTTGCTCCAATACTGCCTGAACTGGATCTCCTGGATTTCTTCATTGAATTAGGATACGATGTTGATGATGACTTACCTCTGATTAAACATTCCAGATTCAATGCAAAGAATATACCTCAGCCCTGGGGAACATTCTGTCTGTTAGTTGTAAGATCTATATCAGGAAGAAAAAGTGGTCACGAACATCCCAGACTTGAGCATCTACAAGCATTTTGGGGAATGGTGACCATGTCACCTATTGACTTTGTAGTTCCAATCATGAACGATATAGTCTACAGCATCCAAACTGGACATGAAAAGACTATAATCCCGTTTACAAGATTCACAAAGCTTCTCATTGAATATTTCTGCAAAGACACACCAGAATTTATCAAAAGAATGGGAGATCCTAATGAGCCTAAGCACCTCTTCGAGGACGACTTCACCATCTCTTTTATCAAGATGACCACTTCCTCTACCAAGAAAAAAGGAATGAGGCTTCCCGGATATCTTCTTGATGATAACATCAAGAAAAGTTTGAACTACAAATTCTACGATGATGCTTACAATGGGATACATGAGGAAACCACCATACAGACTCGCAGTAAAGGAAGTGTGAAATCTGGGAGTACTACAAGCACCACTGGCTCTCCGCAAACAAAGTCTAAGGCTACTCCCAAAACCAAAACTTCCACCAAACCTAAACCTACACCCAAACCTAAGCCTGCAACCAAGCCAAAGAAGAAGGTAATTCCAAAGCGCGCTCTTTTCGAGATGAACCTACACCACCACCCTCTGAAAGCGACTCTGAGTTTGACACAGAATCTGAAGAAGAAGAGGAAGACTTTGAACGAAGAGTAAGAGTACCAGAAGAAGCATTTCCTGCAATGGAGATTGCTATACAACAAAGTCTTGAAACTTTTGAAGCAGATTCTAGAAAGAGAAAAGGGATCACGATAAATGAACCAAATGATGATGAAGAAGACGAACCAATCGTTGAACAATTGGTCAACAAACGCAAATTGAAAAGTATAATTGTCGACACACGAGCTGAAGAAAAGCAATTTCTCAAAGAACAGAGGGAAGCAGCACTCCTCAGCCGACTTCAGTCTCAACCTTCACCACCACCTGTCGATCAATCAGAACATGAAGGAGCTACAAGCAGCATGGTTCCTCCCATTGTGTCCACAACTTTAGAACCAGCTTCACAACCTGATGACGAAGTAAAAGACACAGATGATACAGGAGACATCACTATGACTGAGACTGCAAATGTAGAAGAGAATGTGGGCGAACAGGAGAACGTTGCTACGGATCTGGAATATGACCACTTCACTACTCCAGAGATTCTTGCACAGGAAGAAGAGGAACGCAGAAGAAAAGAAAATGAAGAAAAGGAAGCTTTCGACACCAACATATTCCTTCAATCATCTTCGCAATCTAAGCAGACATCTTCACTGCAACCTCCACCTCCTCAAGACTCTCCACCAAAGGATTCGACTCCTCCAGCTTCTTCTTCGAGTTCTCACAATGAGTCGTCATCTGAATCATCACCCGAGCATTCATCTCCTACACCTTCTGAAACCGCATCAAAGCAACAATCAATCAATGAACCGACTAAACCAGTTGATCTTCAGGAGCAAGTCAACACTCTCACAACCATGGTCACTAGTCTTTCTAAACAAGTTGAAGACTTTCAGGAGGCAAAGCAGCAGATCGATAAGTTCATGAAAGCTGACTTGTCAGGAATAATCAGGACCTTCACACTAGATTATCTTACTGACAATCTGATTGAAATTGTCACTCCTGAAGTTACAAACCTTATTGCACCAATCAGGGACAACTTGGAGCACAGAATCAGAAGTGCTGTAAAGAAAATGTTATCAACCACACCATTCACGCTTCACACTGCAAAAGCTTCTACAGCTACTCCAACCATTCCTGAACTATCTTTCGATGACCTGCTTGCTCAACTCTACGACAAAGTTGCCTACAAAACCATACAAACACCTGAAGAAAAAGCACTTGTCGATGCTATTGCTGCCAACTTGTCTAAAGAGTCATGAAAAGATGCTGCTGGAACCCTTAAGAGGACAAGGAAAGATGACGACCCGGACCTAAATTCTAAAGGCAAGAAACACAAGTCCGGTACCGGTCCATCATCTTTTCACCAACTACAAAAGGATTCTACTCCTCCTGGAAATCAGCAACACACTTCAGCTACTGGTCAAGGTCCCACAGAAGAGGAAGAAACTTTAATGCACCCAACTGATGATTACCAAGGTCAACCCGATACCGATTACCGTGCCTCCCCTATTCCCGATTCTCAACCCGGACCATCGTCACCATCAAAGGCTAAAGACAAGGATGCTACATCCAAGTCTAAGAAATCAAAGAAAAGAAGACGTCATTCATGGCTCGACAATGATGACACACCTGAGAATGATTAGTTGACAGAATTGGTCAAAGCTCAACCTCCTCTCGAAGATGAAGAACCTCTTCCAGGTAATACACCACAATTTACTCAGGTTATAATGAAGGATCTTCAGATTGAGAAACTTACGAAGGCGGAGCTCAGAAGAATCAATCAGGATGCACAGGAATTCCTTAAATCCATATCTGGAAACAAGATGGAATACGAATTTCACATGCAGAATATAGCTAGTGCAATGTCTGGCAAGTTTGACTGGCTAAACCCTGAAGTGAATATTGACATCAATTCCAAAAACCATGAAAAGCCTTACTTCACCGATTGGACTAAACCATTACCTCTACAAGGATTTCCCGAAAAACCAAAGTTACCTTACAGCTTCTTCTTCAACAAAGATCTTCGTAACCTCCAACTTACCCAAGAGAAATCCAAGAAGAAATATGCTTCCTCATTAACTATCTCAGTACCAGCCGCAAGATACGAAGTTCCTGCAATTGAAGAATCTACTCCAGTATTCAGCGACTCTATCGTAGCATACGACAGAGATGCTTTACACGGGATTCAGCACTGGCTAGATCGTTGTCGTCTCAGTTATACTCACAGATTAGACAACAAATCATTGGAGAATGTGAAGCATAAATCTAAGATCATTGCTATCTTGGAGATTCAAGAGTCGAAACGGTTTAACTACATGTTCATGAATGAGATTGTAGTTAAAAGACAAGATGAAAAGAAGTACAAATTTTCCGAAGCAGACTTTCCTGACCTTTATCTAAATGACATTGAAGACATGTATCTAGAAAAAATTCAAGGAAGAATGCGTGGATTCGATAGAGAAACTCAATACAACTTCATGGCATCTCTACTTCTCTTCATCCGACGATTGATAGTTCAAGAAAGAGTGGAAGATCTTCAGCTTAGAGTAGAAAGTTACCAACAGAAGATCAATTTGACTAAGCCACAATTCACGTTTGAAGGAATCTATCAAACGTCACAGTATACTCTCATCCAAAAACCTTCATTTGGTTTCACCTACATCAACAGCAAAAAGCTACAAAGCTTCATGAGGCTTGTTAGAAATGGAAGTGACGATCATTATTATATCAACGAGTCTTGTAATAATGTTGTAATAGTCTTGTAGTTTAGTTAAGGGTAAACGGGCTTGGTTTAATCTAACATTGTATTAGTTTATGTCTAGTCCATTACATAAGCCCAAGCCCGGCCCATCTCTTTATCTTAACTATATAAACCTCCAAATGCTACCATTTGGAGGTGGTGCTTCTAGGTTATTTTCTCTCATTCTCTTTTAATCTAATAAATTCCTTTCTCTCTCTAGAAGTTGCCCATCTTCTCTATTTCTTCATCTCTCTATTAATCTTTCTTATAATCTTTAATAATATGTGTGAAATGATACAAGTTTTGGGATCCAACAAGTGGTATCAGAGCCATAAGATGATTTAGAAGTGTTTTTCTTATCAAAAATAGTGTCTTTATTGTTTAAAATCGTATCTTGGAAATTTTTTTTTGACACTTTTATTCGTATTTCTGCTCATTATATATGTTTTCTTCTGATAAAAAGCTTTAGATCCTATTTAGTCAAAAGTACTACTCGTATTTTTTTATGTCTTTATTTAGTTGATTAAAAAGTTTACACTTTTCAGCATATTTTTTTGGTCTTGAAAACAGTCATTTGTGTCCAAACAGTCCTTTTTACATTCACAGTCCAAATTGTCCTTTTTGTTTTTTTCTAATCTGAGAGTCTTTAATAACTATTTTTCGAGCTCATATTTCTTGTGGTCAAAAAGCTGTCGGAAAAGGCTAATCGGATAAGTTGTCGGAAAAGGACGTCGGAATCTGGTCGAAAAAGTAAAAAAACTCAGTTTCTGCAAAACTTATGCAAAAAACCCTTTTTTTACGCATAACAAGCAAAGTCTACGCACAACACCTCATCCTACGCATAACTTCTAGCTTGGAAAGTTAGTAAGTTCGTTTACGCAAAAATCTTACGCGTAAAACCAAGCTTTACGCTTAACTTCTACGCTTAAAAATTTTACGCACAACTTCTACGCTTAAAGTTTACGCACAACTTTTACGCATTAAAAAAAAAAAACATGAACCTGATATAATCCATTAACCCAAATCCAAACTATCACTTAAAGTGAAAAAAAAAAAAAAAAAAAAAAAAAAAAAAAAAAAAAAAAAAAAAAAAAAACGAAGACCAGACTCAGATCTAAATCACAAACATCGGTTGCAATCACCTACCCTAAACAAACATCATCCAACCCATCTCCTAACAAACATCACTCGGAAAATTTAAGAAGTCGAAAAGAAAAATAAAGTTCACAACCAACACCAAGTCAAATCCTAAACCGACAACTAACAAAAACTTATCCTAAGCTAGACACTACCAACAAGTACCCTCTCTGTCACTCCCCATCACTCATCAAGACTCGGAGTTAAAAAGATTGTTACTTTCTTTCTTTGGTTCGTCTAGACAGCAACAATAACTAAAAGTGAAACAACGTCACCCCTACCTGAGACCCTTATTAGATCTTGAAGACTTGATCCTTTAAGTTCTTCGTGGTAACAATAAGCTGCAACAGGGCAGATAATTTTTGTTAGATCCGTTTAAGTGTGAACTGAAGATTTGTGGCTGCGGGGTTATTAACAACAAGTAAGAAAAGGTTGTTTGGTATTAAGATTGAAGGTTGTTTGGTATTAAGATTGCAGGTTGATTGTGTTGTTCGGATTATAAGCAAACGAAGGAAGGGACGAATTTTTTAGATCTGCGTTTGTGATGAGAAAAGTAAGAAGATAGTGTGAGTAGTTGGTGACTGCGTTTTTTTTTAAGAGTGATTAAGGGTTAAAGTGTGCTAGGTTTTAGGAAAGTGGCATTATATAGGGTTATCAAGATTTAGGTTAAAATCATTGTTGGGTTTGTATTTACTCGTGGGCTGCCATTCCTTAAATAAAAAGAGGGGACGAATTTTGGTGCAATTTTACTTGGGCTGATACGTTTTAGATTGGGCTGCGTTATTATATCTGATCAGTTGAGCTTGTAAATTTGCATGGGACGAAATTTCTGTTAGAGTAACCAACTTTTCGGGATTAAGTAATACTTTGGTGTTTGATTGCTAAGATAATTGTGGACTACGGTTTGTGATTAAGCATCGATACTCCGAGACTAAGTATTATTTTGGGATTGAATTTTCGGGTTCGTTGAAAATAACTACCGTGCTAGTTATTGGATAACACGTTTCGAAAAAAAAATAAAAAATAAAAAAAATAAAAAATCACTTCTTTATCGTCTAAAAGATCCGTATTCATTTCACACGTTCATGATGTCTTTTCTCACAAATTTATTTTCATCGATTGACATGGATCCTCTTGTTCAATTCTTCGCTCCATATCCTAAGACTGAGAAGACGGTGACTAAGACTGAGGAAATATTGACTGAGACTGAGAAGCAGTTGACTGATAATGAACAAGACGTTGATGAAAATGAGCTACCTGATTACGTCAAATATCTTGACCTGAGATTTCCTTTCACACTCGTTGAGCATATGAAACGACCACCTTTGACTGTAAAGGCACAGAGTGTTGAAGAATCATGTGAACATAAGTCAGAAGAACCTGAAAATGCAGAATCTTCCTATGACAGATATGCTACGAGTACACCGACGGGGATTCAGATAAGGGAATATGTTGGAGATCCGATGGATCAGTTTGAGAGTCAGAATGTGGTCAATCATAATGGGAATGATTGTTGTTTCGTGACTTCGATTCAGAAACCTACATCAGCAACTCACAGCAGTGATATTGGTATTAATTACAATGTCAATGCTATGACGAGGGTAGAAAAGATCCAGTACTTGTTGATGCTAGCCAATAAAGAGGAATCGGGAATACCGTTAACTGCTGAGGAACATGAGTTTAGAGCTACAACAAGAATTAATGACAATTCAGCAGATCTTAATGAAACCTACAACTTTATGGCAAATCAGCAGGCAACAACATCAAGCAGTGATTTTGATCTTCCTCCTACTTATGATTCAGATCCATTCCATGAGGTACCAAATTATGGTAATGATGCTAATCCGTTTGCTCATGAGAAGCCACATTATGTGCCACCTGAACCAAATTATGATACATATGTGGAGGAACAAGTTAATAGCAATGTTAACTATGAAACTCCATACATGGATCCTAATGGAGTTCAAGTTGCACAAAATGGTGCTAATGATGAGGAAACACGTGCTTTGTTTGAATCATTATTGAATAATTGTCGTATTCAAATTGAGAATGTGAAAAAGGTCAATCGCGATGTTAAGGCCGCGAATGTTAAATTGACCGCTGAGCTTGAGAGTTACAAGGAAAACGTTAAAGCTTTTGAATTTCATAACAAAAGATTGTCTGAATTAGAAACTGGTTATCAAAATTCCGTTTCAAGGGAAAAACAATTGCAACTCAAGTTTGATACACTTGATGTTAATTCTTTCAAAAAGATAAAATCTTTAAACGCGGAAATTTCTGATTTACAAAACCAACTTTCTAAACAAAAATCAGCATATACCAATCTTGAAAAAGAAAGGGACGAGCTGAAAAAGGACTTTGCAAAGAAAGAAGACAAACTTATGGCCGAAATCGTAGAGTCAGAACACATGATTGCACATTTAGAAGAATTAGTGGTTAAGTCGGGTCAGTCAAGTCAAACAATGAAAATGATTTCAAATCAAACTAATCCGATTTACCATACGAAACATAAAGTGGCTCTCGGTAATAACACACCCAGTAATCTCAAGAAAGCTCAGCAAGAACAGAATGTCTTGTATAATGGTAATGTGATTTACACCAAACATGATCCTCCCATCGTTCGGGATTCTGTGGAAACGATGGAACTTGTCGAAGAGAGCATTACTAAAATGAAACAAAAGGATTTGAAACCCATTGATTACAACAAATTGAACAAACTTTCGGGAATTACTTTTGTATCACAAACAGAACCATCTGTGTTTTCCATAAAACGACCATTCGCGAAATTCTTGTCTAAAAAGAAAGTTGTTTCCAAATCTCTTTCAAAAATGGAACAAATGTCCTCTAGCAACACTTTTAATACAAGTGAGGCTAGAGAAATTCTGGATGACGTTAAAAAGAGAATTCAAGAACTTCAAAATATTGTTGCTTCTAAAACTACAATCAATATTAACAACTGGCATTCCAGTTTTCATATCGAACAGAAAAAGGTGTTTGAAAACGAAATTACTATCCCACTGAATAACATCAGTGCGAGGGTAATCCATTTTGAAAACGCTTTCTTAAAAGAAACGGCCGAATTTGTCAAGGACCACAAATCCCTGGTAAACGAAACTAACAAAACTCGTGAAAACATGAATGTTTTGGAAAACCTAAATGATTCTCTCTTCGAAGCTGTTATGACCACTGACATTATGTCCATCATTTTACAAACATATTCTGTTCAAGACGATGAAAGACTGAGAGCTGAGACCTCCGAAATTGTTTCAAAATATGAAAATGCTCTTGTAAAACTTGAAAAAGAAAACATGTCACTTTTCAAACAACTTGATCGAAAATCAGAGGAATGCAAGTATGACAAATTGTCGTATGAGCATGCCTACAAAGACATGAAAGAGCAAAATGATCTTTTGAGAGCTCAGCTTGTAAGTTTAAAAGGGAAGGGTGTGGATACTAAGTTTGCAAAACCAGCGACTTTAGAGAAACCAAATGTTTCTCAAACGGTTGAAAAACCAAAAATGTATATTTCCCAGTTTGCTCCAAAAGTCGATGAGAAAAAGGATTTGACAAAACCAGTCACTCCACAACCCTTGTCCAAGAAAAAGGAAATTGAAAAGATTGTTGAAAAACAAAGATTGTTTGTTGAAAGAAACACAAATGTGAGTGCACCTGGCCCTTCTAGGAATAGCACACCGAATGTGACCACAAAATCTGTAAAGGAATCTGTTGGTTCTAATGACATGGTCCAAAATCACCATCAAGAAGAAGCTAGGAAAAAGGCACAACTTCGAAAAGACGGAATTTTAGGCGCAAAACCTAGTGTGATGAATTCTACAAGACTCCAAAGCGCTGCTAGTAGTAGTAAACCTTTACCTAGGAACAATCTACAAAATACTAGGGATTGGCTTGCATCTAAGAGCAGTGGCACACAAGATAATGCTAAGAACGTAGAATGCAACACAAAGAATTCCAAAGTCTCATCGAACAACAAACAATTTCCAAATGACTGTAGTGACAAAGTTAAGGTTGCTGTTTTAAACAAAAATGTTGAATTTGTCTGTCCTACATGTCAAAAATGTGTTTTTTCAGCTAATCATGATGCATGTGTTGCACAATATATCAAGAAAGAAAATGCTCGTACTAAGGTACAATCCACTAAGAAACCAAATAGAAACAAACCCGTTGATAAGAAGCAAGAGGCTAAGAAACCTAATAGGTGGATACCGAAAGAATGTAGTTTTTCCAAGACTGAGACTTCCGCTGCATCTGATAAGAAAACTACGTCTAGACCTTACCTTAGGTGGATTCCCACGGGAAAAGTTTTTAATACATTTGGTCTTAGATGGATTCCCACAGGGAAGATTCTTGATTGTTGCACCAAGACAAATAATTGTGAAAATCATCAGGATATGGAAGTAGAAATCACTACAACCGTTGATAGTGAACACCCTCAATGTGAGGAAACATGTACTTCTAACACTGTTACTTGTGAGAATTCTTCTTCTGTGGATGCAGGTACTTGTGAAAGTGTTGAGGGTTCATACACCCAATGTGGTAAAGAAGAACTTTACGCCAATATCGCATGTGGAAATCCTTTTCTAATTCCACTCGTAACTCCACTTTTACTTGTCAAACCTTAATTTTTCTTTCTTTCTTCAAATCTTTTCTTTGTAAATATTCTTTTTTGAAAAAACAAAAAACAAAATTTGAAAAACCAACAAAAACAAAATACAAAAATATAAAATTTTCAAAAATCCAAAAAATTATAAAATCAAAAAATACAAAAATATTCTTCTCACGACATGTCTCTTGTATAATCGATATTCTGTACGTATCTAGAAATGTCATTCAACAATGATACGGACATGTACAGATGCTTGAGCGAGAGTTCTTTATAATGTTTTTCTAAAACATGTCGTTTCTCAAAAAGTTTCTTCACAATGGCTTTCGTATACCTCAGTACGAAACCCGGACCTTAAATAATGACTTCTTAGTATTTCAACTAAGGACTCGTTCTTCAAAGAAAGGAAAGTGCTTAAACCAAAACAAAGGTTTTAAATAATTTTTGAGCACTTATCCTAAAAACATCAAAATGACTTGTGTACACCTTACAGTGCACAACTCAAGTTTTCATAGAAAGGAAAGTGCTACGCAAAAATGATTTTCATCAAAAAAAATGCACTTATCCTAAAAATGGACACTGTTGTACGCCTCAGTGCGATATTCCTATTCAAACAAAGAGAAGTCTTTGTTTTTTTAAAAAAAACCTTGATGCAAAATTCAACAAATCTGAAACTTCTTTCTCTTTCAGAATTTTGCTTCAAGAAGACTCCTTCCCTCTAAACTTTAAAAGTTTAACATTTCTCAAAAACATATGCGAGTTTTGAGGGGGAGTAATTTCAAATACAAAAATGTTCCGATTTCATGCAAAAAAATCTGTCTTTCTCTCCAAAAGCTTTTTCTTAATCCGTTGATATCAAAAATATCACGACATGCTATTTTTTAGGGGGAGAAGACGTGATTAAAATGTGATCAAAATGTGTAAAGATTGTGATTGAATCTCAAAAGAGCTCGACTCAGAGATAACCAATGAATTGACGAAGCTTTAAATGTCAGTAATCGAAAAGACTTGTCCTGGACGGGTAATAATTTCAAGCTAGTCTAACTAGTGATGTAAGCGTGTCTCGAATAGGACTTGTCTGAGTAGAATGTACCAAATCGAGAGACTTTCTTTGGACTTGACCAGGACGGGTAATAACTTCAAGCTAGTCTAACTAGTGATGTAAGCGTGTCTCGAATCGGTCATGTTCGCTGAAAGTGGATCAATTCAAAAGTGCAAACTCCTCCCGCATGTGCAAATTTCTTAACAATCCATGAGCACATGTGAAGGGGGAGTCCTTCAAAATGAAATCATAAACTCTCAAAGTGTTAACAAAATATGTTTCATTATCATAAACACTTTGAGAAGATTTTCAAATGAATGGTTTTATGGCAACAATAGGATAGTCATGAAGATATAAGGTGACTAAGGTTAGGAATAACCGTCCTATGATCCGCCAGAGCCGGAGGGATCTACCCAAGGACAAATCCAATAGATTAGAATTAGAAGTCCTTAGGTATGATTGAAAAAAAGGAGAAAATGAGAAAGGAGAAAGAAGGGGTTGAAGAATTAAAAAGAAAAGTTATGAAAAGGGTGAAAAGAAATAGCCCTCCATATGTTCAACCTTAGGGCAGACACCGGGTTCAATTCATATGCTACTGGTTGTTACTAAGGTGACACCGGTATTGAAGATAAAGACGTCATGGACCCAGTGACGCACTGCACTAAACCTTCTTAACCACTCAAGTTCTCTTAAAAGAGCTTGTTTCATTCTCACGGGGAACCGGTGTAATCTATCGACCTGTCTCTTAGAGATGGTTGATATTGAAACAGGAGACCTCTCCCTAATCTCCGCATAGGAAACCAAATGTGCACTTATCGAGTCTAGAGCCCCGAGATTCATCAAAAGATCTCATAGGAACACATGATATTTCTACACTGGTGATCCAACATTAAGGATGCCAGATGTAAACTATAGAGTCCTACGCAGATCTTAGCAATCTGCCTGAACATTTATGAGAGGATTCACATTTGTGATTCTCAATGATTGAATGGAAATTCCTGCCAGGGTCAACATCAAGCAGCCCTGACAGCAGGTCACTTTGGTAATTCTTTCTGGGTTACGCTTAGTGTTTGCGGTGGTTTCAAACGGTCTACAGTCGTGGAGTGATCCCCAGCGACTCACCCAGTCATTGAGCTACTAAGTAGGTCTTGTAAGCTCTCTTGAGAGTATCTGACATGGGAACGGCCATGGTAAGGGTTAGAAGGAGTCTTCACACTATGCTGTTGACGATCTCTAATTCTTATCTGTAAGTACCGGTTGATTTATTGCTAACTGTTTACCTGCAGCTATACATCATCTCCATGGCGAAGGATTCCACATGCTCATACATGCATCTCGAAGTCAAAGGAAAGTTCTCGCAAAGATCAAAGCAAAGAAAGGTTCAAAGAAAGATTCTACGCCAAAAAGAAGAATCTACAAAGTATAAAGACTAAAGATCAAAGTGAACGAAAGGGAACTACGTGCATATGAATATCACAAAGATTGAAGATGTATGAGCATGTTGGAATGGCAAACAACCACCACAGACGCAGAAGTGACGAAAGGCAGATAACTCCACATCAAAAAGGAACAAAGAACGATGAAAAATCAGTTATCAAAGATCACAAAGCATGAAGGAACAAAGACTTAAAGACTATTCTACAAAGACTCAAAGTCCAAGACAACAAGCTTCAAAGTTCAAAGATCAAGATCACAAAGAGAGATCTCAATGATCACCCCTTAGGGGGAGATTGTTAGCAATAGAAGTGTTGATCATCAATGGAATCAAAGAGAGATCTCAATGATCGCCCCTTAGGGGGAGATTGTTAGAAATGGAAGTGACGATCATTATTATATCAACGAGTCTTGTAATAATGTTGTAATAGTCTTGTAGTTTAGTTAAGGGTAAACGGGCTTGGTTTAATCTAACATTGTATTAGTTTATGTCTAGTCCATTACATAAGCCCAAGCCCGGCCCATCTCTTTATCTTAACTATATAAACCTCCAAATGCTACCATTTGGAGGTGGTGCTTCTAGGTTATTTTCTCTCATTCTCTTTTAATCTAATAAATTCCTTTCTCTCTCTAGAAGTTGCCCATCTTCTCTATTTCTTCATCTCTCTATTAATCTTTCTTATAATCTTTAATAATATGTGTGAAATGATACAAGTTTTGGGATCCAACATGGCTCGATGAGATACACAAGTTCTGTGATGTTACGCTTAAAACCGTTCATGATGGGTTAGTCAAAAGGTTGAATGATGATCACAGAAAGATAGCAAAAGGTGAAAACTCCAAGGTGGAAATCCAGCTCCAGAAGACAAATTCGTAACTTTGTCCACAAGATTGAATAAAGGTTATTTCGCCGGGAACAGATCAGACGATTGGAAAGCTATATCGGTGTCAGACCTTCATTTCCCATTAGCCTCTTCAAAAGACCAGAACCACAGTACATTGACTTTGATGCTCCACTCACTGATGAAGCTTAAACTGGTACACATAGGTATTAACTTTTCAATATTAATTGTCTCATTTGATTGAATTGTTATCACTATGGTTTGTGCACACATAACATTGTACAACCCGTTCTTGTAAAGAAAGGACCCTGAGATACGCATCAGTGCCTCAATCCTGATATAAGGAGCGAAGGCTTCTTAATTTTGAGTAGAGTTAATCAAACATTTTCTGATTTTCATAACTCTGCTCAAAAGTCAAGCATTTCACCTCAATAAGAATTCACTTCTTGAGGGGGAGCACTTTAAACAAAATCATCATTCTTGAAATCAAAAGTTCTTGTTGAATTCTCCCCATAAGACTTAAAAGGCATATTTTAATCAAAAATATTGTCAAAAATAT
Source organism: Artemisia argyi (assembly GCA_030686995.1). NCBI lineage: Eukaryota > Viridiplantae > Streptophyta > Magnoliopsida > Asterales > Asteraceae > Artemisia > Artemisia argyi. Next base: position 109,015,982 of record CM060692.1, on the reverse strand, counting down.
CATCTTATATGCTATTTTTGAGGGGGAGAAAAAGTGAATATGATTAAAATATGAAAGTTCAAAGTTGCTAAAGTTGTCTCTTGTGCGAGCTAGACTCAGAATTGACCCAGGAATTGACGAAACATAAAAGTTAGTAATCTCGAAAAGACTTATCCTCAACGGGTAATAACATCAAGTTAGTTACTAGAGCTAGTTGCCACCTAAAAGCTGACAATGGAACTCTTTAACTAGACACGTAAGTGTGTCTCGAAAAGGATTTGTTTTAGTAGAAATGTACCATTTCGAGAAACTTTTTGTGGACTTGACCAGGCCAGGTAATAACTTCAAGCTAGTCTAACTAGTGATGTAAGCGTGTCTCGAATCGGTCGGGTTCACTGAAAGCGGATCAATTCAAAAGTGCTTGCTCCTCCCGCATGTGCAAATTTATTAAATACTTATGAGCACATGTGAAGGGGGAGCCCTTCAAATATATACACAAAACTCTCAAAGTGTTAAACAAAATGTTTGATAATCACAAAACACTTTGACAGATTTTCAATCAAAGGTTTCATGGCTATTGTCAGATAATCATGGAGTTATAAGGTGATTAAGATAGGAAAAACCGTCCTATGATCCGCCAGAGCCGGAGGGATCTACCCAAGGATATCACCAATAGTTAGAATTAGAAGTCCTTAGGTATGATACAATAAAAGGGAGAAAAGAATGAAAGTGGAAAGAAGGAGTTGAAGAATTAAAAAGAAAAGTAAAGAAAAGGGTGAAAAGAAATAGCCCTCCATATGTTCAACCTTAGGGAAGACACCGGGTTCAATTCGTATGCTACTGGTTGTTGCTAAGGCAACACCGGTATTGAAGATAAAGTCGTCATGGACCCAGTGACGCACTGCACTAAACCTTCTTAACCACTCAAGTTCTCTTAAAAGAGCTTGTTTCATTCTCACGGGGAACCAGTGTAATCTATCGACTTATCTCTTAGAGATGGTTGATATTGAAGCAGGAGACCCCTCCCTAGTCTCCGCATAGGAAACCTAAGTGTGCACTTATTGAGTCTAGAGCCATGAGATACATCAAAGATCTCTTAGGAACACTTAGTATTTCTACAACTGGTGTTCTACATCAATGGACACCAGCTGTAAATTATTGAGTCCTTCGTAGATCTTAGCAATCTGCCGAGAACGTTTATGAGAGAATTTACATAAGTATTTCTCAATGATTGAACGGAAATCCTGCCAGGGTCAACATCAAACAGCCCTGACAGCAGGTCCCTTCGGTAACTCCTCGTGAGTTACGCTTAGTGTTTGCGGTGGTTTCTTAGCGGTCTACAGTCGTGGAGTGATCCCCAGCGACTCACCCAGTCATTGAGCTACTTAGTAGGTCTTGTAAGCTCCTTTGGGAGTATCTGACATGGGAACGACCTTGATAAGGATTAGAAGGAGTCTTCACACTATGATGTTGACGATCTCTAATTCCTTATATGTAAGTACCGGATGTTTTATTGCTAACTGTTTACCTGCAGGGACACATCATCTCCATGGCAACGGATTCCACATGCTCATACATGCATCTTGAAGTCATCAAAAGCTCCCTCAAAGATCAAAGCAACACAAAGTTCAAAGAAAGATTCTACGCCAAAAAGAAGAATCTACAAAGTATAAAGACTAAAGATCAAAAGTGAAAGAAAGGGAACAACGTGCATGTATAAGTCAGAATTCAAAGATGTATGAGCATGTTGGAATGGCGGACTACCACCACAGTCGCAGAAGTGACGAAAGGCAGACAACTTCATAACATGATCACTATCACAACAACAATGAACAAAGCACAAAGAATGATGAATGATTTTTGAAAGACGTCTAAAGCTATGAAAGTCAAAGATGAAGAAATGACAAAGACGTCAAGCAACCGTGATGACCGACCCTTAGGGGGAGATTGTTGGGATCAAAGTTTTACTATTTTATCAAGTCTCGGTCATTTGTAATAATATTAGGTTGCTTAGTTATTATTTACTTTCATTTACATTTTGTATTAAGTTTACTAGGCTTAAGTTATCAAACCCATGGGCTTCAAAGCCCACACGAATTGGTAAGAGGAAGGAGAGGGAGTGTTGCCCTAGCTCCTTCCTTATATATAGTAAGCTTAGGCCATTTGTAAACTTGGTTGATTATTTGGAATATTAAGGAAACTCTTGCATTTACAATTCTCTCATTCATTTAATCACCCAAATCCTTATATCTATCTCATTCTTGTTTGTGTGAAATCAATATGGGAACCTAACAAGTACTTTCCATCTAGTACTAAGCAGTACTTTCTATTTTCATTTACTAAGCATTCCCACAAACAGATACACAAAAGCAAAAACATCTTTAAAAGTATAACTGTGTTGCCTCCCCTCAAACAAAACATAGATACGAAGTTTACCTTAACAAAACCAATACTTTCAAAAATCCTTTAAGAAAGTAATCTAAACAAAACTAAGTCCTCCCCTCAAATGTAGCTTAATAATTAATCATACCAATACTTACGACTAAATGGTTGAATCTTGAAACATCAAATCCCTTTGTGAGTAAATCTGCTACATTGTCATCTGTGTGGACTTTAATCACATTAATAAGCCTATGCTCATAACAATCACGAATAAAATGATGCCTAATCTGAATGTGCTTGGTCTTGGAATGATAAACAAGATTCTTCATAATGCAAATTGTACTCTCATTGTCAATGTTGATAGGAGTATTCTTAAAATTGAATCGATAATCCAAGAGTTGATTCTGCAACCAAAGTACTTGTCTACAACAACTTGCAGCAGCAACATATTCTGCTTTAGTGGATGATGTTGTCGCGATTGTTTGTTTCTTACATTGTCATGAGACTAATCTCCTTCCAAGATATTGGCATCCTCTAGTGGTTGATCTTCTGTCATAATTATCTCCTGCAAAATCACTATCTGAAAAAGTTTCCAAGTGAAAAGGTGAATCCCTAGGATACCACAATCCTAACTTAGGTTGTTGCCTGAGATACCTAAAAATCCTCTTGACTGCATTCATATGAGAAACCTTGGGTGTGACCTGATATCTTGCACATAAACATACTACAAAGGTGATGTCAGGTCTAGATGCAGTTAAGTACATAAGACAACCAATCATTGATCTGTAAAGTTTAACACCCACATCTTCTCCATCTTCATCTTTTCCTAATGCTTTAGTAGCATCAATAGGTGTGGTGGCTGGCTTGACAGTGTTGAAGTTAAACCTTTTAAGAATGGCAGTGACATACTTATCTTGACTAATGAAGATTTCACTACTTGATTGTTTAACTTGAAGCCCCAAAAAAAGTTAATTCACCCATGGGACTCATTTGAAACTCTTGTTGCATGAGCTGCTCAAATTCTTTCACCATTGACTGTTTTGTGGCTCAAAAAATGATGTCATCCACATAGAATTGAACAAGCATAATATCCTTTTTGTCTCTTTTGATAAACAAAGTCTTATCAATTGCACCTCTCCTATAACCATGTTGCAATAGAAAAGTGGAGAGTCATTCATACCAAGCTCTAGGAGCTTGATGGAGGCCATACAGAGCCTTAATAACTTTATAGACTTTGTTTGGATCTGCAGGATCCTCAAAACCAGGAGGTTGTTTAACATACACTTCTTCTGTAATTGTGCTATAAAGAAAGGCACTTTTGACATCCATTTGGTAAACAGGAAAGCCCATATAAGATGCAAAAGCAAGAAATAGCCTTATAGCTTCAATTCTTGCTACAGGAGCAAACACTTCATCATAGTCCACTCCTTCTTCTTGTCTATATCCTTGTGCAACCAATCGTGCTTTATTCTTGATGAAATTCCCTCTTTCATCTCTCTTAATTCTGAAAACCCATTTTGTACCAATTAATCTCTTTCCATCTGGTAAATCACATAATACCCAAACATTTTGAAGTTTGAATTGTAGAAGTTCTTCTTGCATGGCTTCAACCCAACTCTCCTTAGCTAATGCTTGAGATACCTTCTTAGGTTCTTCTTCAGATAGAAAGCAAGCAAATAGGAACATTTGTTGATCCTTATGATCCACCCTGTTTTGTTTATAAACAAAGCTAAGTAAAGCAGTATGTTGCTTAGAGAGACCTTTAGCTTTTGTTCTTGTGATCACTCCTGAAGTTGAAGGTCCAATGACTTGACTAGCAGGATGATCTTTATGAACTCTTAATGTAGGAGTTGGTGGAACTTCAAAATCATCTTCCAAATTTGTGAAGTCAAGATCTTTATTGGAGTTTAAGAAAATGCCTTCATCATTAAGCTCATCATCAATGCCTTCTAACTCAGACATGTTTGGATCATTTAAATCATCAGTATTAGAATCATCAGTATTGATCAAATTTGATGTACCGAAGACATTAGAAGTACTTTCAATTAGTTCAGCAGTACTTTGATTCAAAGTACTGTGAGAGGAATCTGTGAATTTAGTCTTTTTATTTTCTTCTTCATAAGCTCTCCTTTGATCATCTTCATAGGATTTTGCAATGGTTTCTTAAAAAGCATCCTATTAAGTTCATCTTGAATAGCTTGGTCTTCATCAGATAAAATGGAGTTTGGTGGAACAGTAATTTTCTCCTTTTCAATAGTTATGGGGTCTTCATCAGGAACATCTTTAGGTCTAACACTGATTCCATGAACAATGTACTGTGAATCTTCTTCTTTGTGAACAACTTAATTTTCTTCTCTGACAAGAACATAGTTCATAGAAGGAGTTAAAATATCAAGATCAAACATCCAATCAAGACCTTTACCTTTTTGACTTTCTTGATCTTCAAGAAAATCAACATGAAGACATTCTTGAACCTTTCTGGTAGCCTTGTTATACACTCTAAATCCTTTGCTATTGGTACAGTAACCCAATAGGTATCCTTCATCTGTCACACCCCCAAAATCGGGTCCAGCGGAAGCATACATGTAGCTGGGGTGTAACTCAATTGGTATTACAACACAAGTTCAAAAATGGTTTTCACTTGAATCATTTAGAATAAAATAGTTTAATCAAAATGTTGAATCTACATTGTTAAAAGTAATGCGGAAGTAGGCCCTTAAAATAGTTTAAAACAGTCCCCAAATGAATAATCAGAGTCTTCTATGACCATGCCATGCCCTGCCAAAACCTCCTGTAGCGTGCCATTGCTTAATACCTGAAAATACATGCTAAAGTGTCAACACGAGGTTGGTGAGTTCATAGAGTCTTGTGAAAAAGAATGTAATGCATATGAATGAAGATTTTCTAGCAAAAGCATCGTAAATCCACTCAGTTACAAGTCCTGCCATAAGAGACTTGTAACCTGTGTGTTTATGACCCACTGCCAAATGTAATATGTTTACGTGAACAAAGGTAATACTTGTATCTAGATTCAAAGATAAATGTAGCAATACCGCTATAAAACAATGCTGACAATGTCGCCAGATAAACAACTATGACAATGAGGTCATGTAAATAAGTTTGACAATGTCGCAAAATAAACAATAATGACAATGAGGTCATATAAAATAAGTCTGACAATGTCGCCAGGTAAACAATAATGACAATGAGGTCATATAAAATAAGTAATAATGTTTAAAAGACAAGTCACATGAAATACAGGAAATCAAGCATACCAATGAAATGCAGGTAATCAAACATACCAATAAAATGTAGGTAATCAACCAGGTAAAGCAAGTAATGCGTTTAAGTAAACGAGCATGTATTCTCCCCCAAAGAGTTTACAAAACAATTAAAAGAGTAGGGGCTATGACTAACCTGGTGCGATAGCTATGAGGACAAAAGTGGATACGCAGAAATGAGGCACTCGTGAAATTTGAAAATAATGTTTATCGTCGAAAAATACATTTTTGACGTCTCGTTAAGTTAATAACCACTTTCCATGTAAATACGTTGAAACGGTACTCCACGATCCTTGTTTGTTGTTTTATCGGTAAATATAGTATTTTCGTCGTAAAATAACATTTTCATTACTTGAAAATATGCCCAAATTGGCCTCGCAACACTAGTCGTAAAATGGTGAATATTAAGAGTTAGGAAATAAGCTCAATAGTTTTGAGAAGATTTTCACCTTATCTAAAAGTCATAGAACTGAAGTTTGTCCATACGGGTCTCGATCATAAAGATAAATAGCCGTCAAGTGAGGTGTTTGGGCTGTTTTGGCAGATTCTGGGCAGTTTTCGGGAAAGTTTGGAAGACCATAAGTTATTCGTTATAAATCGTTTTGATAAACGGTTGGATGTTTTGAAAACTAGGCTCGGTGAACTAACTTGTTGTCAATGATGTAAATTTTCCAGAAATGAGTTTATCAATGAGTAAATTGGCTCTCAACCTGGTCACTTGGCAAAATGGTTAATACTTGGAAAATTTTCTTAAGTGTTTTGATGAAGCAAAAATATTAAAATCGTCTAAGTTCAAACGCTTGTATCTTTTTCGTTATAAGCTCGTTTTCTACGTTCTTTATATCCCCGAAATCGTATTAATATATACTAATATATTTTTGATAGTTCGGTTCCTCTAGGTTACGTCTAACACCTCGATTTTACCCATAAAAATCGTGTGACAGCTTACTATTTTTAGAAAATAATAGTTTTCGTCGTTAAACTTGAAAAAATCATATCTCCTTCGTTATAAACTCGTTTTAATCCGTTCTTTCGCCCACGGCTTCGTTTTTGAAAGTATTTTCTGATTATTTAGCCCAATGTTACCCGGAAACCCCTGAGTTTTCTGTATTTTACAAAAACGGACAGCAACTTTATAATAGTGGTTAAAATAGATTTTTCTAGTTTAATACTTTTCCAAATCCACTCCAATCCACTTCAAAATAACTCTTAACCTACCATACACCTTCTTAGGGTGTCATGGGTCCTAAACATCACCAACCTTGGTGGGTTACATGGGAATAATCATAAGTTAATTATAATCTCATAATAATTAAGAAATACTTGAAAAGTGGTATAAATATCATATGTAACTTACATGTTTTTGTACTAGAACATAAAAATAGATCATGAAGTAGTATGTAAGATTAAGATAAATATTTGGAAAGCTTACTTGATAATTTTGATGAGTTTGAAGATGATTAGATTAACTACTTTGAGATTTTTATTTCAAAATCTAAACAAAGTATATATAAACAACTAAACTTTAACTTGATCTTGCAAAATTTGATGTTCTCCTTGTTGTTGTTGTTCTTGCCGTGAGGTGCCAAGAGAGAAAAGAGATATGTTTTTGTGATTTTTGACTAAAATGATCTAGTTTAGACTTTATATAGTCCAAGGGCAATTTGGTAATTTTGATGCAAGGGTATTATGGTAATTTCAAGAGTTTATGAAAATATCTTAGATATTTTATCTAGATATTTAGTGAGCAGTTTAATTAGGAGTATCGGATACAATGTTCATGTATAAAAATCGTAATTACGTAAATGGTCGTAATTATAAACTTTTAACGATACGTATACCAAATAAATTCAAAACATCGGGTAAATTAATAATATAATTTTAATATTATTATAATAAGTGTGAACATATGTTAGGATCATAGTCGGGAGTGTCGAGTATATGTTAGTAGTAAAAACTGAGTGGTAACGTTAATTACAAATTAAGCATACGTAAATAGAAATAATGCATATCCGTGCATGATCTAAAGTGTTGATGATGTTACTGATGATATGTAGACTACTCTAGTCTATATGATGTGTCCTTACTGATGATGCATGAATTCGCAGCTAAACCAATCCGGTTACGCGAATTTGAATACCCATAAACTAGATTTACGAAATGATGAACGACAATCATGAATAGTGATTTCCCTCCGGGAATGAATAGTGTCATATGAATAGTAAAATTTTCGAACACTTCTCGGAATCTCAAACTAACTCCGAAAATGATGAATAGTAAAATGATGAATAGTGATCGGTGAATAGTAAATGATGAATAGTAACTTCCCGAAATGATTAATGAAATTTCGACGTTTGAAAAAGGACATGAAATTACGAGTTGTGATATTCTTCCCCTCTAAAAGGAACTTCGTCCCGAAGTTCAGTTTGTGTTGGTCTCTGAAGTGGACTCGGTGAATAGATATGGGTATTTGAGTCGCATTGTGGTGATAAAAGATAGAATATTCATTAGATCAGAATTCGTTAATAGTACATGAACCTTATAGGATAGAACGTACAATAAAACACAAAAGAAATACAACACTAGAGAGTTTAGGCTTCGGTTTATTTTTAAGGCAGAAGTTCTTGGTTCTTGAACATTGTTGTCATCCTCAGCGTTGTTGATGTGTGGACCATTTCCTCCTCCGATGACCTAGGCTCTCCCACGAGCCATTCCACTTTGGTTCCCTTTCTCTTGGTTTCCTTGTTTTGGGCATTCATTCCTGTAATGCCCTATTTCTCCACAGCCAAAACATGTCACTGAGGGTTTCTGATCACCGGTAATGATTGGAAACTGGCATTCCCAAGTCGCATGACCAACCTTCTTTCAGTTGGCACATGGATTAAGACAAGGTCCATGGTTATGATGATTCTGACACTTGTTGCATTTGGGTAGGGTACCCTGGTAACCTTTCTTTTCACTTGGCTTCGCAACGTAGGCCCTAACCACTTCATGTTGTTTGTTTGGCTGCCATACGTGATCGTCTCCCTGGTTGTCATCCCTTTTCCTCTTGTTTTCGTTGTTGTTGTCAGTAGTTTCTCTCTTTGTTACCTGAGCCATAAGATTCTGAGAAATCCTGATAGCTTCATCCAGCGTGTGTGGTTTAGAAGCAATTACATTCCCACTGATGTTGTGCGGTAGTCCACCGATGAAATTTTCTTGCAGCTTTTCATTATCTGGAACCATAGTTGGGCATAGTGCAGCCAACTCCTGAAACCTCCTGAAGTAGGTCTCGATGTCATCACCTTTAGTCACCAGTTCATAAAATTTTGTTTCCAACTTCTGCACCTCAGTACGAGGGCAAAACTTATTAGTCATCAATTTCTTGAATTGCTCCCAGGTAAGCTTGTAGGCATTTTCCATACCAATCGGCTGAGCATGAGAATTCCACAATGACATGGCCTCATTCAAAAGCATACCGGTAGCAAATTTTACCTTGCTGACATTAGGACAGTCGCACATGAGGAACACATTCTCAGTCTTTTCGAACCAGCGAATCAAAGCAACCGCTCCTTCAGTGCCCTTAAACTTGATGGGATCACCAACCTTAAAATTCTTCCAAGTACATTCACGCCTATTATCGGATTGTCCATCTGTCCCTGTCTGTGAAGCGGCCTCAGCAGCCCTTGCAGCTACCTCAGCTCTCTCGATCTCTAGAGCTTCGGCTACACTATCCTTAACAAGTTTCCGAATAGCAGCTGGTGTCATAGTTGGAGTAGCTTTAACTTTCCTTGGCGGCATAGTTCTTCAAAACAAGAAAATAAGGGTGAAACATAAATAAGACGTTTCCTAGTGGTAGATGTTCGAGAGTGGATTGTCATAGAATGAAAGGTTTGAAGTCGACATGATTAGTTAGCGTGGTTCGAGTGGTTTTGTGATATCCTGAAATTTCTGTTGAGTTTTGAATGGTCTTAATGTACCGAGGGATCCTCCTTATAAATGGTATGGAAAGTCTTTCCTAGGGGGGGTCATTGATAATATCCACTTATCAATATTGGGAATAGTGAGTGACGAGTGACATCGGAATCTATAGAGTGTAAGCTAATTCCTTATATATATAGGGATGGAGAAAGGAAATGATAATGATGGTGAGAAGGGAAGGGATTGTGACAACTGTGACAAAACGAGATTTGTGATAAAAGAAAATACTATGATATAAGTGTATCGTGCATAAAGGTGAAGTTTCATGAAATGAAATGACCAGTTGACGTGCTTCCAATCGGTGATTCACGAAGTGATAAAAAGTATGAATGTTCTGACAATGAGGGTATACACACACATAAATGAAACAATTGGAAATTGAGTAGAGAATTCAATCCAGACAAAATTTTATTATAACTATTCTCAGTGTTGCAAAATTCATCTCTGAGTCAGACATAGGTGGTCAGCCTATATCTCACTATCCCGGGTTGAATATAGATGACCAGTCTATATTCCACCGAGGTTCCATGAATTTTTAAATACTCAGCTCAGTTATACTAAGACTATGTCCTTCACAAATACCAAGACGTTTTGAAAGACAAAAGCAGGTGACCAAACTCGAGGTCAAATGATGAAACTACGCAAGGAAAAACATAATGCGGTGACATATATGATACGTGAACATGCTTATATGAAAGACAATTATAGTAATCAACTAGAATAAATGAATATAATATATCAGATAATGAGACATAAATCTCATCACCTATTCAGCAACTAACCACAAATGAGGCTTCAGCTTGGCAGGCAGGCACGTGACGGTCATAGGGTTAAGTTTTCGTAAAAGTAGCTATAGTCTAGGTTTTAAAAACACTCAGTTCGCTATAGCCAAAGCTCTGATGCCAATCTGTCACACCCCCAAAATCAGGTCCAGCGGAAGCATACATGTAGCTGGGGTGTAACTCAATTGGTATTACAACACAAGTTCAAAAATGGTTTTCACTTGAATCATTTAGAATAAAATAGTTTAATCAAAATGTTGAATCTACATTGTTAAAAGTAATGCGGAAGCAGGCCCTTACAATAGTTTAAAACAGTCCCCAAATGAATAATCAGAGTCTTCTATGACCATGCCATGCCCTGCCAAAACCTCCTGTAGCGTGCCATTGCTTAATACCTGAAAATACATGCTACAGTGTCAACACGAGGTTGGTGGGTTCATAGAGTCTTGTGAAAAAGAATGTAATGCATATGAATGAAGATTTTCTAGCAAAAGCATCGTAAATCCACTCAGTTACAAGTCCCGCCATAAGAGACTTGTAACCTGTGTGTTTACGACCCACTACCAAATGTAATATGTTTACGTGAACAAAGGTAATACTTGTATCTAGATTCAAAGATAAATGTAGCAATACCGCTATAAAACAATGCTGACAATGTCGCCAGATAAACAACTATGACAATGAGGTCAAGTAAATAAGTTTGACAATGTCGCCAAATAAACAATAATGACAATGAGGTCATATAAAATAAGTCTGACAATGTCGCCAGGTAAACAATAATGACAATGAGGTCATATAAAATAAGTCTGACAATGTCGCCAGGTAAACAATTATGACAATGAGGTCATATAAAATAAGTCTGACAATGTCGCCAGGTAAACAATAATGACAATGAGGTCATATAAAATAAGTAATAATGTTTAAGAGACAAGTCACATGAAATACAGGAAATCAAGCATACCAATGAAATGCAGGTAATCAAACATACCAATGAAATGTAGGTAATCAACCAGGTAAAGCAAGTAATGCGTTTAAGTAAACGAGCATGTATTCTCCCCCAAAGAGTTTACAAAACAATTAAAAGAGTAGGGGCTATGACTCACCTGGTTCGATAGCTATGAGGACAAAAGTGGATACGCAGAAATGAGGCACGATCTCTAACCGCAACCTAATATGAATGATATGATCTAATGTAAGAATTGAATTGATGCTACACATGCAAATACGTATGTTATCGATACCACTCGTGAAATTTGAAAATAATGTTTATCGTCGAAAAATACATTTTTGACGTCTCGTTAAGTTAATAACCACTTTCCATGTAAATACGTTGAAACGGTACTCCACGATCCTCGTTTGGTGTTTTATCGGTAAATATAGTATTTTCGTCTTAAAATAACATTTTCATTACTTGAAAATATGCCCAAATTGGCCTCTCAACACTAGTCGTAAAATGGTGAATATTAAGAGTTAGGAAAGAAGCTCAATATTTTTGAGAATATTTTCACCTTATCTAAAAAGTCATAGAACTGAAGTTTGTCCATACGGGTCTCGATCATAAAGATAAATAGCCGTCAAGTGAGGTGTTTGGGCTGTTTGGGCTGTTTTGGCAGATTCTGGGCAGTTTTCTGGAAAGTTTGGAAGACCATAAGTTATTCGTTATAAATCGCTTTGACAAACGGTTGGATGTTTTAAAAACTAGGCTGGGTGAACTAACTTGTTGTCAATGATGTAAATTTTCCATAAATGAGTTTATCAATGAGTAAATTGGCTCTCAACCTGGTCACTTGGCAAAATGGTTAATACTTGGAAAATTTTCTTAAGTGTTTTGATGAAGCAAAAATATTAAAATCGTCTAAGTTCAAACGCTTGTATCTTTTTCGTTTTAAGCTCGTTTTCTACGTTCTTTATATCCCCGGAATCGTATTAATATATACTAATATATTTTTGATAGTTCGGTTCCTCTAGGTTACGTCTAACGCCTCGATTTTACCCATAAAAATGGTGTGACAGCTTACTATTTTTAGAAAATAATAGTTTTCGTCGTTAAACTTGCAAAAATCATATCTCCTTCGTTATAAACCCGTTTTAATCCGTTCTTTCGCCCACGGCTTTGTTTTTGAAAGTATTTTCTGATTCTTTAGCCCAATGTTACCCGGAAACCCCTGAGTTTTCTGTATTTTACAAAAACGGACAGCAACTTTATAATAGTGGTTAAAATAGATTTTTCTAGTTTAATACTTGTCCAAATCCACTCCAATCAACTTCAAAATAACTCTTAACCTACCATACACCTTCTTAGGGTGTCATGGGGTCCTAAACATCACCAACCTTGGTGGGTTACATGGGAATAATCATAGGTTAATTATAATCTCATAATAATTAAGAAATACTTGAAAAGTGGTATAAATATCATATGTAACTTACATGTTTTTGTACTAGAACATAAAAATAGATCATGAAGTAGTATGTAAGATTAAGATAAATATTTGGAAAGCTTACTTGATAATTTTGATGAGTTTGAAGATGATTAGATTAACTACTTTGAGATTTTTATTTCAAAATCTAAACAAAGTATATATAAACAACTAAACTTTAACTTGATCTTGCAAAATTTGATGTTCTCCTTGTTGTTGTTGTTCTTGCCGTGAGGTGCCAAGAGAGAAAAGAGATATGTTTTTGTGATTTTTGACTAAAATGATCTAGTTTAGACTTTATATAGTCCAAGGGCAATTTGGTAATTTTGATGCAAGGGTATTATGGTAATTTCAAGAGTTTATGAAAATATCTTAGATATTTTATCTAGATATTTAGTGAGCAGTTTAATTAGGAGTATCGGATACAATGTTTATGTATAAAAATCGTAATTACGTAAATGGTCGTAATTATAAACTTTTAATGATACGTATACCAAATAAATTCAAAACATCGGGTAAATTAATAATATAATTATAATATTATTATAATAAGTGTGAAAATATGTTAGGATCATAGTCGGGAGTGTCGAGTATATGTTAGTAGTAAAAACTGAGTGGTAACGTTAATTACAAATTAAGCATACGTAAATAGAAATAATGCATATCCGTGCATGATCTAAAGTGCTGATGATGTTACTGATGATATGTAGACTACTCTAGTCTATATGATGTGTCCTTACTGATGATGCATGAATTCGCAGCTAAACCAATCCGGTTACGCAAATTTGAATACCCATAAACTAGATTTACGAAATGATGAACGACAATCGTGAATAGTGATTTCCCTCCGGGAATGAATAGTGTCATATGAATAGTAAAATTTTCGAACACTTGTCGGAATCTCAAACTAACTCCGAAAATGACGAATAGTAAAATGATGAATAGTGATTGGTGAATAGTAAATGATGAATAGTAACTTCCCGAAATGATTAATGAAATTTCGACGTTTGAAAAAAGACATGAAATTACGAGTTGTGACATCATCTGACTTGCCATCAAATTTTCCTAGAGAATCAATTGTATTTAGAATAGTTAGAGGACAGCCAAAAGGTTTCAAAAAATGAATGTGTGGTTTCTTTCCCATAAGCAACTCATAAGGTGTCTTCATCTGAGGTTTAGTGACTGATACTCTATTTACCAAATAGCAAGCAGCACTTACAGCTTCAGCCCAAAATTGAATAGGTAATAAAGAATCTGCAAGCATTGTTCTTGCTGCTTCTATCAATGTTCTATTCTTCCTTTCTGCAAACCATTCTGCTGTGGAGTTCGAGCAATGCTAAACTCCCTCTTAATTCCTTTCTTGGCACAAAATTCATCCATAAGCTTGTTTTTGAATTCAGTCCCATTATCACATCTAATGGATCTTACTTTGAGTCTCAATTGATTTTCAAGGTCTATTATAAGATTATGAATAGCATCAAAGGTTTCATCTTTAAATCCCAAGAAAAAGACCCAACTAAATATGCTACAATCATCCGTTATAACTAAGCAGTATTTCTTCTTGTTTAAGCTTTCAACAGAAATAGGTCCAAATAGATCCATGTGCAACAACTCCAAAGGCTTTCTAATAGTTCTTTCCTCAATCATCCTTTATGTTGTTTACCCTTCTTGCAAGCCAAACACGAATGATCGTTCTTGTATGTTTTAGAAGGTAAACCTCTAACTAAATTGCCTTTGACCAACTTGTTAATATTCTTGAAATTCACATGTCCTAATCTTCTATGCCATAGATGTGCTTCTTCCATTGTTGCCCTTGCTACTAAACATGTTACTCTTTTAGTAGAATTGATATTCTTCAAATCTAAGCTGTACACATCATTCGTTCTTGGTACTCTCAGTGTTACCAAGTGATCATCAACAAACTTGAACTCAGGAGAGAGAATAAGACATTATGTGTCAGTGAATAAAACAGGATGTTTCTTGCCACAGATCTGAGATACTGACAAAATATTGAATTTAAGCTCCTTCACATAATGAACATTCTCAAAATCAATGCATCTCGTCTTGATGGTTCCTTTTCCAGTAATTATCCCTCCATTAGGATCATTCTAAAAAGCAAGTCTTCCTCCAAAATATGCCTTAAAGTCTGACAGAATCTCCTTGTCTCCTGTCATGCTGCCAGAGCAACCGCTATCAATAATTATATGATCCTTAAGCTCCTCTTCTGGGTGTTGCCCTGCATAAAAGATGAAAAAGGTTAGTTTCTTTTAGGAACCCAAGCCATTACTGACTTGTGTTCCCCTTGTGAAGTGACATACTTAAATTCTTTGAGTATGTAATCTCCACTATTTTTGAAAGCATGATCAAGAATTATTTTCATTGATTATATAATCTCCAATGTTTTTGAAAGCATGATCAAGAATTATTTTCTTTGATTCCAAAACCTGTGTTAGATTTTCAACAACACTTTCTTTTTCATCCTTACTTGTTGAAAGTACTGTTTGTCCCCCATCAGTACTTTCTTTCTTAACCCATTTGGATTTAACAATGTGTGTTGAGTTCTTTGATCTAGGTACTCTACTTGAGGGGTAAGGCCTTCTAGGTTGATAGTAATTAAACCTCCTTGGTCTTACATTCAAAAAAGTGCTAGCAGTACCTTGATTGGGTGAATTCCTAGCAGTACGTTGAGAGGGTGCTGCTTGAGAGACATTTGACTTACCAGTACTTTGAAAAATATCTCTTGAAGGTACTGGTGGTTTGGAAAAAGGTCTTTTCTGGTGAGGGTACCTATAGTCTTTTGAGAAATTATTATGGTTAACCTATGTGAGTGATTCCAACCTGTTTTATTCTCCCTTGACTTATGGTTGGCAGATGTGGTGTTTGGGAATTGACTTAAATATTCTGAATGAAAGTCACAGTCCTTAATCAAATGATCAGAACTATAGCATACAAAACATAACCCTTGATCCATATTCCCAAATCCTCTTCCATTAATTCTATGACCAAAACTATCTTGACTTTTTGGTGAATGATTAAAAGGTTTTCTAAAGTTAGCTGTATTTTGAAAAGTTTTTCTTGAAGGTACTGATGGATGTCCAGTAGTACTTTGAGAGGTTTTTGGAAGTACTGCTTGTTTTGAAAAAACTTTAGGAAACTTTTTATCATTGTTAACACACCCTGAACCCTTAACATTAATCTTTTTGTTATCATCCTTAGGTTTCTCAACTGTTTCTCTTAAGGATTCAGAACCAGATTGACCAGTAAGCTTTTTCCTAAACTCCAAATTGTCTACTCCAAAACGAGAAACATCTGTCCTAAGTGGTTGAAAGCTACCAGTGGGTGGAGGAACTTCATTATATCCCTTTTCTTTCTTAAATTCAGGAGGTGTTGGACTAATTGATTCCTCATTACTAGATGTGTTTTCTTCTAAGCTAGTAAGTTCTTCATCACTATTTGAGATCTCCTCTGAATTAATTAGTTCCTTATCACTAGTTGGGATCTATTCTGAACTGTTATACTCTACATCATAACCTAGGCCAGTTTTAATGTTTGCTGTTATTTGTTTTTCAACAAAACTAACATGTGAAAGACCAGATTCTTTCCAACTAGCAAGTTTTGCTAACAAATCATCCCTTTGTTTAGTGATCTTTTCAAGTTCAGAAATCTTACATCCTAACTTCCATTCACTCAATTTTAACTGATAGTCTTGTTGCTCATATTTTTCTGCCCAAGCCATTTCATTATTTTCATGAGTGATTATTTTGGCTTCCATTGACTCTAAAGTCAATTGATAGCCAGCTACCTCAGACCTAGCTTTTCTACAATTATCTCTTTCAGTCTCATATTCTTTAAGCAACTTTTGATAAAAATTACTACATTTAGAGCATACCTCATAGATAGTGGATGAACTTGGTGAAGTGGCTACCATACCAAACAGAACAGGTTCTTCCTCACTTTGCATGCTCCAATCAAAGCTTCCAAGGCCATCTCTTGATTCCAAAGCAGCAAATCCTGGTTCCTCATCAAAAGTTGTGCTCCAATCAAATGCTTCCATTGCAACCATAGAATACGTTACTGGTTCATCATCAAATTCAGTACTCCAGTCAAAATCTTCCACTGATAGATTTTCTTGAGCCACCAAAGCTTGTGATTTTGGTTCAGTAATAGGAACTTCCTTTCTTTCAACCTTGGGTTTAAATCATTCTATTTGACTAATATTTTATAAACTTGCATTCCATTGCAAAGTGTCCAAGTTGTTGACAATTGAAGCATTCAATCTTAGATTTGTCAAATGCTATACCCTGTTTGGCTTTGAAGTCAATACCTCTTCCTGTTTTGTTCATTAACTTCTTGATCCTTGCAATGATCATGGCAACTTGCCATCTTATGTCAATTTCTTCTAGAGCTTCCTCTTCAATCTGCAACAAATCTTCTTGATAAGTAACAGGTAAAGTGGCTTGTTGAGCAAAGAAGGAACATATAACATCATCAGAGTTGGTGTTGTTTGATGGTGATGAAGTGGTAGTAGTCATGGTTGTGCAAATGTGCTGTTTATCACCAACAGTACTTTGAACAGGATAAGCAGTACTTTTAGTAGAGGTACTGCTTCTGTTTTCAAAAGACACAAAAGCAATGTTTTGAGATTTCTGATGAGAACTTGAACTTATTTGACCATGCATCTCATGCTCATACACTTTTAAATTATTGTAGAGATCATCAAAGTCCATAGAATCCAAACCAGGTTTTCCTCTAATCATAGTAGCAACCACATGCCATGCAGATGGTAAACTTCTTAAGAACTTCAAGTTTGCATCTTCAACAGATGCTTCTGCACCATATAACTCTAGCATACTAAGAAGATTTTGGAATCTGTAATAGACAACATCAAGACCTTCTTGTTCACCAACAGTGAATGTTTCAAACTATTGCTTCAATAAATTTCTATGCATCTTATTGGAAGCATCGTTACCTCCAAATCTTGTCTTAATAGCAACCCATAGTTGTTTTGCATCCTTAGCATCATGAAACTTTAGTAGGTGACCATCAGGAATAGCAGACAACAGTATCTTGAGAGCCTTATCGTGATTTCTTTTTGTAACTGCTGGCAAAGTTGGCTTAGGTGGTTTAGGTTGTCCTTCAACTTCTACAGGTTCTTCAAGAACAACATTACTATTGACAATCACATCCCATAGAGCATGGTCTGTGATAGCAATGTACTGCCTCATCTTCATGCTCCAGAGATCATATTCTCCTTTCTTGATGATAGGAATTCTGAGTGAGGTGATGGACAGGATTGGCGCAGCTTCAGTTGTCATCTTTTAGGGTTTGTAGTTAAATCGGTTTTAAGGGTTTCTTCTTAATCATAGTTTCCACCCAAGCTCTGATACCACTTGTTGGATCGATGTATACTCTGATCAAACTAACTATGTAGCTTGTAATGGTTTAGCAATCTTGAATAACTCCAAAACTACTAATAATGAAACACTGATATAACTCTGTTAAGTATGCCGAATCTACTTCAACAAAGCTAAGAAGAATAACAAAACTTTCAATGATTATATTAAAACCAAACTTTGAACCTGCTTATTATACAGATTCAATAACGACCCTAATCGCTAAATAACTCTCTAATATCGTACGTGTTCGTGTATCTCTAATACCACCCTAGGGGTCCTTTTATAGGCATAAGGAAAACCCTAGTCGGTTTACAATTCTTGTACAACAAGTAAACTAATTCTAAGTAAGCTACTTCTAGAATATTCTAATCTAATAATCATAACTTTACATAACAGTCCTTTAACAATTTGCATATTAGTCCTTTAACAATAACAGTACTTTGACTTCACTTGAGCAGTACTTTGACCTTTATACACAAGCAGTACTTTGACTTTATATCCCAACATTGTAAACTTGTACCTTGAGTGTGTTCATCCATCAATAATAAATCTCTCTGGTTTGACCCCGTGGGACTGCTACGACTTCCCTAGTCGTAGAAACCACGTTATATCTTTTGTCTTTTACTTTTCGCAAACGTTCTTTCTGTTTCTTTGTTTGCTAGACGGGTGTGCAGGTTCAAAGCACTACCAATAGTTTTAACAAAGAACTAAAATCTTCTTGCAAAAGTTAAAAACGGTTGATCAGCTCAGACGTCTTGTAATATATGAAAGATGATGTTTAAACTGAAGATAGTAGTATAGTACTAAAGGTTTGACTCGGTTTATGTGATATGACACTGATTATTACACTAAATTCTTAGGGGGCGTTTGGTTCGAGATATATAAATAGTACCCCACTTGTACCTCCATTAATACTAAGAAATGAAATCAAAATTCCTGGGCCTACATATATTGTGAACCAAACAAGGCGATTGAAGCAATTTTAATTTCAAATCCCCTCAATTACCTTGAATTTACCGCAACCAAACGCTCTCTCAAGGAATATATTCGTGACAATTGAATTGTAGCTACTTACCTACAATTTGTGCTACAAATTGTAGATCCCTGAGTCATTTTATGAGTCCTTGGTCCCTGATTAATTTTTTTATGTATTTTGATGAAGAATTGTAGTCAATTACTTACAAAAATTGTACCAAAACTATCTCCAAATTCTTATATATATATATATATATATATATATATATATATATATATATATATATATATATATATATATATATATATATATATATATATATATATATATATATATATATATCTACATTATATATAACGTCATTAATGCCACCTCAATATATATATATATATATATATATATATATATATATATATATATATATATATATATATATATATATATATATATATATATACATTATATATAACAGGAGGCGTTACACGTAGATAATTCAAGAAAACGCCACCTCATTGCCCAGTAATTCATTATCAGCCATGTCATCACATTGTCCCCATGTAAGCAATTTTTTAAATTTATTTTATTTGCATTTTCCATGTCATCACAAATTAATGCCACCTAAGTAGTATTATTTTTGAAATAAAAATTCGATCAGCAAAAATCCGGATTAATTATGTTTAAAAATGAGATTGAAGGGTATCGAACTTGAGTTGTTCATACCACTAACAAACTTGTCATCCACTAGAGCAACTCAATCTTTGGAACATATTTTGCAACTCTAAATCTATAAACACAACAAAATTAATGAATTATGGTTTTTATATACGAACATAATTAATATTTGGAGTTTCAACCCTAAGCAAAAACAAAAACTCACGTTAAAAAAATCCCAGTTCATTCATAATATTTTTTTCTCAAAACCCTAATATCATCTTTTCCTCAGCCATCTCCTCTAATGATCGTGACTATTCATTGTATTGTCGATTCAGAGTTTATTTTTAATGTACGAGTACTATTAAATCAGGTATGTTGGTGTTTAATGTATTACATCAGATGTATAACATGCACAGTGTATTATATTTGGTAGATTGTCGCATGAAAGCTATTATATCAGGTACGTTTTGTGTATAATTTATTATATCAGATGTTTTTATTCTTATGGATACAGTTTGAGAGGGAGTTTGGTTCACTGCAAGATGATGAAACTTACTTGGCTTCATTAATGAGTCAAGCATCCTAGGTTTGATCATATTTTTTTCAGTGTAATTGTTTGTTTTTCATCAGTTTGTGTGATAGTTTTATTGGTGGTATGTTATGCTATTTTCCAGAATGCATGTGGAGAAAGGTCTACGTATTCTTATATTTATGGTTGTCTTGAAATAGGTATGCTTACTAATTTGTGTATGTATATATTGCGTGTGTTTAACTGATTAAGATTAATCAGTCAATCATACCAATTATAATCTTATACTCTAACCCTACTTCTTCAAACAAGTTAGTTTAATTACTTTTTTTGTATTTTGTTTTGTGAGTTTTTAAGAGATTAATCAAGATCGTATATGATGCACCTTACGAATTTCATTATCACTTTTAATTTACCAGGTTTGTGATGTTGTTACTTTATAGAAAATAAATTGATTCATTTGTTTGATGGGGCTTAAGCATATTAATTTTGTTTACTATGATTTTTGAGAAATTTATATGCACCTTAGGACCTCAAATATGAAGAGAACTCTGAGAAGGCCGCCCAGTGCTTAAATGATATGGTGACAAATGCTTTGATATACATTAATTGAAGACTGTTTAAAGTATGTCTCAATTGAAAGATCAAGCCATCTTCAGGTTTTATGCAATACCACAGGTATAATTCATTAGCTGATAATCATATATACAACTAATTCATGTGTATAATTTCATTGTATTAGATGTTAGAATCTTTTAGCTGACAGTGTCCATTTTATGATAAAAAGCAATTTGATGTTCGTATCAGTAATGATCTAAATTTAGAGTACTAAAATTGCAAAGCTGTTATTGGAAACTTTATGGTACGAAAACTAAGCTATGTGGTATAATACTTTATGTTTTTCTATTGAATATACATATCCTTGCAATAATATATTTAAAATATAGTCAACCTTTGTTCTTCGGGACATATAGTTATAGTTTGTAAATTTTCTTATATGAGTCTACTGTAAATAGTAACCAAATAACAACAATAAAAAATCAATTCCTCTCAGCACAAATAATTTTATTTTTTGGAGGTTTGAGATGGAAGAAGTTTTTTGGTTTTTAATGCTAAAAGAGGTTTCAGTCTCACCTATTTTTTGAGAAATGTTGAGTTGTTTCAAGATGAAATAATTGCTTATATAGTCGTTGGATTGCTGTGTTTTGTTCATACAAAAATGTTATCAAGGTCAAATTTTTTATCTCTTTTTTTAGTAAATTATACATCAACCCACCTCATACTTTAGGGAATGGCCAATTCTTTTAAATTATTCATTGACAGGTTAACTTACTCGCCTATATGTTTCGAGCGGCGGAGAGGGAGGGGAATTACTTGGCGCAACTTTTAAACAAGGTTGGTAGAGCAGGGGCTGGGCATGCAAACTGTGGCGGAGATATGGAACTTGGGTCAGCATTTTGCTTACAAGCATTTAGGAAGCATGGCAACCCTCAACAGTTATAAGGCTGTTGTTGACCTTAGGCAAAACAAGGTAATACAAAGCAACATCGCCTAACCATTGAAGGCTTCTTTTATTGCTTTGCTACATATTAGTACATATAAGTTTTGTGCGACAGGATGCTCCTGTAACACCATGTATTTCATAGTTGGAAGGTGGAATTGTCCAAGTAGTGATTGAAGTGGAAGATCGAGCACAGCGTTCAGCGATTACAAGTAAATCTCTTTCATCTGCTACCTTTGCTCATCTTTCGTGATGCCTCCCAACTTATATGTGTGTTCTAAACTTTTGCAGGAGTAAATATTGCTAATGATGTTAGAGTCATTGTGGCTGCACCTGCATCACGTGGGAAATCTAACAACAAAGTTTGAGAATTTATGGGCAAGGTCTGTACTTTCATTTTGTCTCCTATCTTTCCCTGATATTCCATTCTGTTGACCGTTGTAGCTAATGCCATTATTTATAACTTCAGGTTTTAGGTCTGAAACTAAATCAGATGACCCTTCAAAGAGGGTGGAATAGCAAGTCTAAGCTCCTCGAGGCGAGTTGAATGATTTCTGTCACAACCATAATCCAGCACATGAGAATAGTAGATACGCAAGTACTGGGTGAACTTACGGTTTTCTTAGTACATTCAACAGTGTTGGGGGGACCGAACATGTGGGATCATGCCATGCTGAGAGCCAAGGTGAGTAGGAGTTTTGAATTGCTTTTTTTGATATTTTTCAACAACATGGTGTTTTTTAGTACGCATTTCTTAATTTTGACCAAAAGTCTGATATCTTAGACCTGATTTTCTTTTTAGCAAAATAATTTATTCGACGTGTTTCAGAACAATAGATCCTTTTGTTGAGTCTGTTAACATTAACAGTTGTGTCTTTCTTCATTCTTATAGCTGGACAAGATATTGGGGATAGGCTCACTGGTGCGGGGGATCTGCTATCTAGAATAAATCTGTCAGCTGGTATACGCCATGAACTTTCTAGAAACAGAACTTCAGAAGATGTACTTTCATCAAAATATGTGGTATGTTTCTGATTTTCTTTGTGCAACTTTCGCTGAATATTGACCCATTGGACCCGTTTTCATTTTAACTTATTTATTAATGGTGGACCTGTTAGAGATCAAATATGACCAGAATCGACTCATTCATTAAGAATTGAGTCTATATGGTAGGTGCTATTTCTTAACTATGTTATACTTTCATTCACATCAAGCTGATTCGGAAAATATCTAAACTTCTCGAACCGGGGGCTCTTCAAAACGTGCCTCTTTTCTAAGCAACAGCAAACCAACTTCCTCAGCAGAAGCTACGTATGGCAGACCAAGCCGACTTGGTCTCGAGCAGTGGGGGCCGTACACACATTGATGAAACATAATGTAACTTATTAAGAAGGTGCTTTCTCATTTTCGTTTATCCTAGCACTTGACGTAAACATATATAATTGATAGAAAATAGACAATAGATTACCTATCACGTTCTTCCACTCCTTCAATTATTCCAATGACATTCTAAATTGTGCTTATTACTTACTTTGCCTACAAAACCACTTAAAATCATGATTAAGCTAATTTTTGTGACTTTTAGCTGCAATTTACTTAAGACTGAATGTGGCGTTAGCTTCAGACCCTGCAAGGTGTGGGCGGCGTGCGAGGGTGTAGAGGTGGAGTGATATTGATGCATTATCTGATAGTGATGGAGATAAGTATAGTTTATGGTAATAGGATTTAGTTGGTTTGTATGCTTATAGTTGGTGTAAATAAGCACTTGGTACCTGCTTATTTCTAAAGTAAATATAAGTACTTAAAAAAAGGAGCAGCACCAAACACTCTTGGCTCTTGAAATATGTAAGATTTTGTGTCCACTGGCTAAATATATATAAACAATTAATGATGGTCATACTTAATAACAAATTGAATTGAAATCACATTTTGGCTTATCAAATAGGCATAGCAGATGGCGAGTTTAAGGAATCTATGATTAAGCGTTGTCGCATGGCCGTAACTTCCGGTAACAAATTAAATCCACTTCAATATACTGTTTAGATTGGATGGGTTTCTACCATTTATAAATTTCATTACCTTCGCCTTATTGCAGATGAAGTCCTATGAGTCAAGTGAAACCGTTATTGATGAAAGTGGTGAAACCTTTTAATTGTTTATTGTAGGTTATTTGTTTGGCTTGTGGCAGTGAGCAATCGGTATATTCACATCAGGAACATATTACATGTTTAATCAACATTTACCTTATAAAACATCAGTACCAACGAGTCGTGAGACAGTGGAAGGCATGTTGGGTAGCCTAGGTGTGTTATATTGTTCATAAATTTAATTTTGCACTTGTATTTGATAATGTTTTCTTTAGGCTGGTTTGAGATAATTACATTTCTAACATGGTACATGTAAAAGAAAAAAAAAAAAGGCAATACCAATAACAAGAAAGTAACTCTCAGGTCAGTGTTGTCTGTCACCTCATACATAGCATGTTAACATTATAGCATGTCAGGTCAGTGTTGTATGGTTTTATCTAATTTTCCGATAACGATCTTTTCTTACATATATGTTTTTGTTTGGTTAACTTTTGGTTATGTTCTTTATGCGCCAGGTTCTTTGGCACCAAAATAAGACCCAGCAAAAAGCACAACATGAAATATCACGTTTATTCTTTTTCTTTTTAATGATAAATGATCTAAATCATGTTATATTTATTGATGTGAGGCCATACTTATATCGGTTATGCTTCATAATACACGAGATATTACTTACTACGAATGTAAGTACGCAACTACAAATTCTGAATCTGTGAACCATTCTTACTATTCTTTTAATTTTGTTGCAGGCAAGAGCAGGTCTACATTACGATTGCTCCTATGGCAAAGCACAACCAAATGATACCATAATGAAATTGAAAGGAACAACACAGTACGACCATCTAGATGGCGACCCTGGTCTTGAAAATGGTAAAAATGTTATTCTATTTACAAAGATTCTGAATATGGTCTGCAGTTGTGTGGATAATTTTCACCGAACAGGTAAATTAATCTTTATACCGTTATTTTTTTCTATGTAGGCCCGTGGTTTATTTTCAAAGAGTAATATTTTGTGTGATAACTTCTGATGAAATACATGCATTACAACTCTTCAAGTATTGAAAGTGCTTCTCATTGCTATTAGGACTTAAATTCGGCAATGATCAAGAACTCTTGGTAAGAAATTTGCAACTGGAGCTTTCGTTACCAATTGGTGGACAACCTTGCACACACCACTTTAACCTGTTTAGTAAAAAAAAAATTTGTATCCAATCTTTTTATCTCATCACAATATGTAAAAAGATAGTGTTATCACACTATCTGTATATTGGGAAATTGTAACAAAGAGCAATGTGTTTTCACTTCATTTTTTATTTATCAACCAGGCAATAAAAATTTGTTACTGAAACTTTAAAACCAACTATTTTTATAAAACAAATTATTTTCCAAACTTTTGACCGGGAAACTTGCTTATGGTTTTAGTTTTTTTTATGTCATTAAAACTACAATGAATGTCTTGATGCCTTATTTCAGCTCATTGGGGGAAAATAAGCATTGGTCACACAATATACAAGAGGTAAGGACTTACATAAAGCCATGATTGTCACTAAATTAGACATAAACATCTAACAAGTTAAACCAAGAACTGATGATGTGTATGCTAAACATGGTATATTTTTGTTTATCAAAAGTTGTAATAAATGTTATTATCACAATGTGATCTTACTCTACATTTTCAACACCCTTTAATCTCTATACCAAGTGTTTTCTTCACTTTCTGTTTACTGATCTCACATTATAATGGAAAAATTGACATTTTCGTATATACTTGATTCCTTACTTTAATTAGTGTAGCCTTAATATCGACTATACAAGTGCAAATTACCTACATGACTTACCATATTTCTGTAAGATGAAATAATGATTACAAGACAAGGTATAGTAGCCTTAATTAATCTAACTCGGTATTATTTCTTTCCTCCCAGGTAAACAAATAATACTATAAGCAATACTATGAAAGGAATTCCATCACTAACTTTATGTCTTTAAATTTTTGGATTAGAGTAAAGCTAGCGAGAGTGGGCCATCATGCATGACTACTACATCAAGTTTAACGGGTAAAGAGCACTTTGGTCTATTAATCTTTTTGATTTATTTCACTTCAATGATTGTGTGGTACAACGTTTATCATGTGTGGTTGCTTCGTTACTTGCACGTATTTTGCGTGGATAACAATTATCTTGCAAACAGCATTCGAAAAGAGATGTAGTTATTACACTTTGTTTTTCATTCTTTTGTGGAGTAAGAAATCTAAAAAATGCATGTTTTTGGAAGCATCAACAACA
The DNA here is from genome assembly GCA_030686995.1 of Artemisia argyi. Lineage (NCBI taxonomy): Eukaryota > Viridiplantae > Streptophyta > Magnoliopsida > Asterales > Asteraceae > Artemisia > Artemisia argyi. The sequence continues at coordinate 108,989,753 of CM060692.1, read as the reverse complement.
AGCTGGAATTGAAGAAAGGATTTAATGTCCTTTAACGATAACTATGGTTGTTGTGGTCATGATGGTTTTCGGTTTCACTATAATGGCTAGATCTAATGCTTTACATTATACATGTAAAAATTTGCAGCCTGAGACCCCGGTCACTCCCTAGCCACATGATACAGTAGGAACAATTTTATATCAAGGAGCTTTTGTTACAAAAATAGTTTAGAGTGTGGGAGAAACTGGACGTATATTTCCATTGTGCGAGGATGACGCATGTGGTAAAGAACTTCTCAAATGGTGCCTTGAACATTCCTTAATAGTTTATTAGCAAATCAACCAACTATTGTTATTGTTGCAATATCTTGCTTTCAGTTCGTTGAAAGTCTTCATTTGATCAATCAATATTGCATTATAAGGTTTGATTAGGTGGTGTATGGATCGAGACTTATTTGAAGAGCCAACGTTGTGTACAAATAATATTAATTTCGCATTTGAACCAACAACATATACTTTTGCGGATAATTTTATTAACTTTTACTTTCTCTTATAAGATAAAATTTGTTAACTTTTATCTTGTCTTATCGGATGGACATTCAACAAAAAAGTTGGCATGTTTACATATTATTTTTCTTTAACTTACGGTTTTTAATGATATTCAAAAGGCTTGCTCGCTCATCGGGCGGGCTATTCTTTGATACTTTGTTCTTACATATTACTTTGAAACTTTTTTCTCTCATATTCGATAACCGTTTATTTATTTTCGTTCTTAATACATTCAATAAAGAATTTGGTTTGTTTATAGCTTATTTTTAGTTAATTTAGATTGGCCTATTGATTTATAACATAGGTTTACCGTTTATATATTATTTTCCATTAAGTAATACCTTCAAACAATACCCAAAAATAATAATAATAATAATAATAAATAACAACTCTTATAAATAATTTTAATTTCGAATTATAATTTAAATAATATTTTTATCTTTTAAATAATAAATTTAAACCTTTTAACTTTTGAGTAATTGTTGATCCTCATCTATTTATTTATATATATTTTCTGATAACTAATACGTAGTACCTTCCAACGATAATTATAAGTCATGCCCGCCTTCCTTATATATTATTTTCCGTTAACTAATACATTCCAACGATAATTATAAGTCATGTCCGCCCATCGGGTGGGCCTTGAAAGCTAAAGATAGTAACTAAATATAAATGTTATGCGACCGCGCATTGGGCGACTACCAAAAAGACGTTCAAGGAGAAATAGAGTGGTGAATTACCCGGTTGTGACCGGAAATAATGCCAACAAAATCCCACTGCTACCCTTTACCGAGGTATATATTTTATGGGCTTAATGTTGGTTTAGCGTCAGGTGTATACATAAGAAATGACTATAAAAGATCATTATTATCCGTACATGATTAAATTACAAGTCCAATTTTCTACATGTCTACTTATCCGGCCATTATCATTAAAATAATAATTAAGCACCCTTCCTTAAAAATGAAATTCCGTCAACCAACACCATCAAAAGAAAAATTATAAGTCATGCCCGCCCATAGGGCGGGCTTAGAAATCTAGTATATATATATATATATATATATATATATATATATATATATATATATATATATATATATATATATATATATATATATATATATATATATATATATATATATATATAGGGTGCCGTTATTGTGGTGTACATGCTTAAAATAGATAAAATAGATACACATGTGAACCGTCAGATCAAACTGGATAGATGGGATTAGATATTAAAGAGATTAGTGGCACAATTGTAAATAAGTGAAAGACAAATGGCATTTGTGTACCATTTTAATACGATTAATATATCTGGTTGTCTTCATCATTTACACACTCGGTTACAAAAAAAGTTAGGTGGCAATATTAACGCAGCCCAAATAATTCTACCGGATTCACAATTAACATCATAATCCCCCAAATCAAGCACTCAATAAAAAATCCCCAATTCTTCGTTCTACATTTCATCTTTAAATACAGGTAGCAAAAGGTGTGTGCTTGCAATCATAAGAAATGGCGAATTTTCAAGAACAAATAATGTTTGGTATGTGTTGATACATTGTTCCTGTTCTTTGATTTTTTTTTTAATTGAGTCAATAAAGATTGTTTTTTTAATTTCGTGAATACATTGTTGGTTTTTGGGTTCAGTGCGACGAATTGGAAGGTTGTCAAATATTAGACGACCAAACGAAGATAATGAGGAATATGAAACTATCGATCTAACTCTTGATGGAGATAGTGAAGACGAACAAGGTATTGTGTATTCCTTTTTAGAAATTAAACCTTTTTTATTTATTCAATGCCATGTGTAGTAGTCACTTGTTATGTATTGAACCGGTTGTTTAAGTTTAATTGTTGCTGATTATGTGTATGAGTAGAATAAGTTGTGGAAGGTACTTAGGTAAGTATACATTTCATATAAGGTTTGAAAATAAGCCATTAGATGAGCTTGTGTAGTAGTTATATATAGATGTGTTTGGTATTAAGCTATTGGTTGGTTATGTGTAAAACTTGAAGACTTACATTGTGTATTTGTTATTAGTTGATGTGTGTTGTAGCTACTTAGATATGATGGTGTGTTAGCTACATATGGCCGTGTGTTAGCTTGATATAATGGTGTACTAGCTACAGATAGTGTTGTACATATCTTGATATCAGCGTATGTGTATTACTCGATAGCACACTAATCATAAAAGAGTTTTGAAGGGCGCAATGTGTATTAGTGGCTAACTTTATAGCAGCTTATGTGTATTTCCTAAGGGCGCAATATTCATAAAAGATGAGCATGTGTATTAGTTGTGTACATATCTTGAATCTACTAATGTGTATTAGTGGGGTACATATCTTGAGTCTACAAATGTGTATTAGTTCGTAACTTTATAGCAGCTTATGTGTATTTCTTGAGGGCGCAATATTCATAAAAGATGACCATGTGTATTAGTTTTTTGTTAAGTATGTGTGTTATATGTAATAAACCTATGTGTGTGTACGAATTCATGTGTATTTGTGGCATCGAAGGTGTATCAGTTGCTAAGGATCATGTGTAGTTGTGTATTAGCGTGATCTTGGTTTAAAAATGCACGCATCATTGCACAAATTGCACGCATCGTTGCATTGCATTTGAAATTTCGCATTATGAGACCTAATGCAAGGGAATCCCAAATTGCATTCGCATTAGACCGCAATTTACCGCATTGGTGTAATGCTAGCAATGGCCACAATTGTCGCAATCTAGAATTTAGGTCATTTTTGTAAAAAAGAAACCATATAAAAGAGATCTTTAAATGAAATTTTAAAGATAGAACTTGTTAAAAGACGTAAAAAAAACATAATAACAAAAATATAGTATCAATATCATAGTAACTTATTTCGTAAGTTTATTGCATTTACTTGATACTTGAAAGAATATACTACGTATAATTAATTTCGTACTTTTTTTAATACTAAACGCAATGCGTCTAAATTGCGCTCGCATTCGCATCGCGCATCACGCAATGGATTTTGGGACCTTTAGCGCAACGGATCGCAAAACGCAATTTTAAACCAAGAGCGTGATAGCAGCTTATGTGTATTACTTGATAGCAAACTAATCATAAAAGACGTTTAAATAAATTAATGTGTATTAGTGGGTATCTGGATAGCAACTTATGTGTATTGGTTGTGCACTCCTCATAAAAGAGTTATAAATAAACCAATGTGTATTAGTGGATAAGTTATGTGTATCAGGGTATAGGGTTAATGTTGTATATAAGAGTGTAATTTTTTTTAATTATTTTTTTTTTTTGTTGTTGTATGCGATCAACCAGATAATGGTGTGCAAGTTGAAGGAGAAAATGTGGATAATGGTGTTGAGAATCACGTAGCAATACAAGAAATGGGGGTGAATACGGATAAGAGGACGGAAAATCCTGGACGTAGAAGATCGGAAAATGGAAAAGGTAATTTATGAGACCATGTAACCAAACAATGTGCCACCAACCCAAATAAAATAATTAGATATTCATGACCCCTTGGAACCGCTAGTCTGCTACCCAACTCTGCCTATGTCAATGAGATTTGGGCCAAACAAAAAAATTTATGTGTGAGTAAGGATAGCCCTACTATTATATTCTATCTGATGTATAAGATGGACAGAAATGATCACTGCATAGTCCCTTGCACTCCCAAATACCGTCTTTTGTCTATCAATTTGTAAATGCAATGACGAAATATTTAACCTCCTCGATATGAAAAATCTAGTAAGCATATCCCTTGCACAGCCAGCAGGTTCATGTCTCATCAATAATCTCCAGTATGGACATGCGCCCTATTTAATATCAGATACTCCTGCCATGACTAGCTTACTTTGCAAAAAGAAAATAGTTATGGCCAAAAGGGTGCTAAATTTTTAATAAATCTCCACACCACTACTACAGTGCTACTATTTTCGGTATGTCATACAGTTTTGTTTTTTATTCTCCAATGCTTGGGCGCCAACTATAGTTTATTTTGTGCATTCCTAAAATTGTGATCATGAGTGATATGATCCCCTTTCTCATTCCATTTTAGTTGATTAGATAGTTCTACAGCCTCGGGCATTACAAAGTGTATCATAGCTTTAATCGATTCGATAAATTTGCTGATGATAAAATTCTAGGCAATTCAACTTTCACGATACTATGAACTAATAATGAGTACAACATCATTTCAGCTAACAATACACAATATTAGGTGCATTCATAACAACACATCACTTGAACAAGCTAATTATGAATCATGACTTCAATATAGACCCTCCTTCTATAGCATGTGGCCTTAAAAACTGTATCATAGCATAATCTGTTTTCGAAAATTGCCTAATTGCTCATCCAACGCGCTATAAGCACAATACAACTCTACGTTTCTGTCATCATTTCAGTTCAGTTCATTCATCACTGACACATTTCACATACAAACTTAGAGATTTTCAACTATTATCATATACCTTAGTTTAATCCTCCTACTGATGAAAGATTTGATTGGTTTATCCTCCTACTGGTAAATTATGTTTAATCATCTTCTTTATTAGTATACTAAAGAGTAGTAGTTTATTAGGTGCGGTGGATTTATGTTTGTTAGTTTATTAGGTCGGTGCATTTAGTTCAGATTTGCCTTATTAGTATACTAAAGAGTAGTAGTAGTGTATTAGTATACTAAAGAGTAGTAGTATATTAGTTTATTAGGTCGGTGCAAGTTCAGATTTTCCTTATTTGTATACTAAAGAGTAATAGTGTATTAGTAGTAGTTCATCTGCTTTATTAGTATACTAAAGAGTAGTAGTGTATTAGTTGCTGCAAGTTCAGATTTGGTTGATTCACAATAAAAATTGTTTTTGGTAGACTGCAAGTTGTCTGTTTCGTAGTATGCAACTAATTGTGTGTTTGGTATTCGTAAAAATGAGGTTTGTAAGGCGTCCATGGTAGTATACAACCTTTGTAATATGTGTTTTTGGTAAAGGTAATTTATGAGGTACGCGTTCAAAATTGTGAACTGATGTGAAATTGCGAAACTTATGTGTATGGTACATTTGTTTCTTTGTACTATCTGTAACTTTTTTTTTTTGTATATCAGATATCTATGTTTGAGGATTATCTATTGCACAATAACAATCCGAATTATGAAAGAATGAGTCATGCGGAAAGAAAAGTGATGCAATTGGGATGCAGGACAACCAACAACTTTGTAGACTGTGGTGTATTTACAATGCGCCACATGGAAACCTACAAAGGCAATGGTGCTGACCTTTGTTGCTTAAGCAAAGAAGGGAAGAAACAAATTAAAGAACAGAAGGGATTGTGTATTAAGTATGCTGTGAAGATGCTTTTGTCCGATTGCAACTTGGTGAAGAGTGATATTGATAGGGAAGTGCATCGATTCAGGAACCTACCATAGGAAGAAAAGAAGTGGCTAAGGAAGGATGCGCTTGAAACGAACAAGTTGCGTGTCTCGACCAAGTTAGAAGTGCCTCGACCAAGTTTGTAGTGAGACATCAAGTTGCGTGTCTCGACCAAGTTTGAAGTGAAACAATCAAGTTGCGTGTATCGACCAACTTTGGATTTTAATAAACAACAACAAGACTGCCATTTTAGTATGTTTGTGTGTTTTATGTTTATTGTCTTAAAAGATCTCGCATATGGTTAACAAGTAACCTGTAATCTAGTTGTGGTGTTTTTATTTTTAAAATATGGAATTATGTATTTTGCTTAGCCCAGTTTGGGTATTTGTTGAAATGGAATTGTGCATTATGCTGATAACAATTTGAGTATTTGTTTAAGTGGATGTGTAGTATAAATTTTGGGTCGAGGTTTATCTTAAAAGAACTCGCGTATGGTTAACGAGTAACCTTTAATCTAGTTGTGGTGTTTTTATTTTTAAAACATGGAATTATGTATTTTGCTTAGCCCAGTTTGGGTATTTGTTAGTTTGAGTATTTGTTTAAGTGGATGTGTAGTATTAATTTTGGGTCGAGTTCAATACGAAACACAGCATCCCACAATGAAACCAAGATCGGGGTGTGTTATGGATTTTTTGGTAGAATAGATTATGTATTAGGCTTATTATAGTTTGATTATTTGTCTAACTGGAATGTGCTTTATCATGTCAACTAATTTGTTGTATAACAAAGCGTTTCACTTTGTAGTAGTTTATGTTGTGTGTAAAAAAAATGGTTGTATAGAATGATAAAGTGGTAACTTTGGGTATGAGTCAGTGATACGTGTATAGAATGATAAAGGGTGGATTTGTGTATGATTGTCGATTTAGGGTATAACACAGCTTTTTTAATTCTTTGTGCAGTTAAGATGTATTTAGCATTAGTCGTATAACAATTTGGGCTTTAGTTAAGATGTATTTAACAGACGTATTAGAAGAATAAGGATGGTGTATTAAAGAAAAACACGATATTTCTTTTCAGATATTAGGAAAAACGACTTTGTACATGTAATATTGCAAGATACAAAACAACTTAGTAACAGAGATGGGGTATTTTCAACAGGTGGAAATGTGTATCAACCAAACTATTTTTATTTTTTGAGCAAACAAATAATCTACTTAGTACATCTAATATTGCAATATACACATCAACTTTGCATACCAGTAGATGTTATGATAGAATAATAAGCACCTGTTATTAAACAAACTTCATTTCGAACAAACGAGAGAAAGGTGAACAATGAAAATTCTTATTGTAGCAACTAATACAGAAACTAGAAGATTTAAAATAGTTCAAACTGAGTGGGAATAGGTAGCAACTAATACAGAAACTAATCACTGTCATCCATGTACTGGTCCACGTCCTCGTCTTGAAGGCCCTTATTCTTCTTAGTGGGACAATACCTAGAATCATGCCTAGCCAACTTGCCACAAGTTTTGCACATTCGCATTGGCTTGTCGGCTAGTTCCATTGCAATTTCGGTCTTTGATTTGCGCCTGGTGCGACGCACTTGACCCTTATTATTAATACATGTAGGGGTAAAAATAGTCAACTCTTCAGGTTCAAACTAATAAACAAACTCATACACACTTGCCCATGTTGGTTACAAATCCATTGAGATTTTAAATAAGCATGTATGAAACTGCTAATCCATTGAAGCTTGATACACAACGCATACACAGCTTGACACACATTAATCCTACTAAACAAATACACAATACTTATTCCAACTAGTACACATGTCCAACGCCCTTTTTGAAAACCGTATGAATACAAATAAAAGTTCTGGCGAATAGCGGTTTACATAAGAAAAAACATCCTCATCCAAAAACATCATAACAAGATAAAAGGTCTGGCGAATTAGATAACACATCAAAACCGATATTTCTTTCAATCAAACACAAATGTGTCATCTATTTGAAAACGCTAAATATTTAATCAAAACTACAATTATAATTCTTACAAATAATCAGCCTATTGGGTATTTTACCTTAAGAGTAAACTTAACATTTCAAAACAATGTAAGAATAATCACTTCGAAATAAGCAGTTTTAAACAGTTTATTGATAATAGCTTATTTCACCGAAAATAAGCAACTATGTGAAATCACTCTGAATTAGCAATAATAAACTTGACCATTTCGGGATGCTTATCTGTTTACAAATAAAGATATGCAGGCATGAAAACTAGAATTTCTGAATTAGCAATAACTAGTATAATTGCCCGCGCGTTGCTGCGGGGCGTTTGTTTGTGGCAATTATTTGGTTCAGTTGTACGTTTATTTGTATTTATTTGACACGATATTGTGTAGGTAAATATATTGAATGTTTGTCAAATATATTGAACTCTATTGAATTCTTGAAAGTTATACATATTTATACTCGTTTTCATTAGAAAAATTATTTTGTGAACAATGGCGCAAGTCTCGTAATTTTTCGAGTCCGTTTAGTACGTCAAATGAGCCCTGGAGTGATTTCGTAAAAATTTTAGCCAAGATTGACACTTACACCCCTTAGCCCCTAAGTTTCATTTCCCACCCTCACATTTTAATTTATATTTCACACCCTCCCCATATTTTATATAAACTATTTTTTTTTAATTTCATTTTATATAAAAAATACACAAACATCCAAAACTCTTTCTCTCTCTATTCGCCGGATTCTTCATAAATTCCAGCAACACCAGCAGTTTTTGGCGCCGCCGTCACCGGGAAATTTTCCGGCGACCTCTTTTCTTAATCGATTCGGTAGATCGGCTCCCTCTTATCGTTTCTGGAGCTTGTGAGCTTTTAGCTCCCACCGTAGCACTCTTACGCGCCGCCACCATTTTCCGGTCAGTGCAAACCAACTTGTAGATCTCTCCCCCCCCCCCCCCCCCCCTCTTCCTTTCTGGAGTTTTAAGCTCGATCGGAGTTCGTTTGGTACCACTTCGCCGCCACGCCGCCGCCACGATCCACCACCACTATCACGCCGCACCTTCCCCATCACATCCTCTCTCCGTTTCGGTAAGCCACGCGGCCCTACTCCCCTTTATTTTCATTTGAAACGAAATCCTAGTTTTTATATTTTCATAAAACCGATTTTGTTAATAAAATCTTTATAAAACCTTTGTTTTAAATAAAAAAACGTGTGGATCTAGTGTTTTTAACCCGACTCGGTTAACTCGGTGACTCACCGTGTTGACTCGGGGGAGTTAACATCTTTTTTTGCTTCCTTTCATATTTCTAAATAAAAAACTGTATGCAATATACAAAATAATTAAAAGGATCATTAAAAAAATTACCTTGAGGATTTGTTAGAGTTGTATATCTTCTACCATTAGTATTGTTACGTTGGATGCTTTTAATTGTTTGATGTTCTGTGTTAATTTTAGAATTTGATACAAATTTTTGAAAGTATAGAATGAAATAATTTGTGCTAACAAAGGTAATAATAAATGTAAATAGTTGTATGTGAAACAAACAAACATGTAAAATTTGAATGCTTTACATAAAGAACACAGATAGTTGTTATTTGGTTTGTTCTTTGTTGTCTTTTTTTCTTTTTTCTTTTTTTTTTTTTCCTTTCTTTCTGGATGTTCTCCTTACTTTGTTTCACTGAATGTCGGTTTGTTGTTTTGATTGCAGGTTTGTGTATTTTTTGAAGAACCTGAGTATTCCTGAAGATTCTTAACCACACAATAGAATAAAATAATATGTATTTGGTAAACACTTGTGAGGTGTTTCATGGTGTCGTACCACTTTGTACAGTTGTGCAGTTTACTATTTTCTGTTTTTTAATTACATCTCTAAACACCAAGATAGCCAATCAGATTTGTGGTTTTTTGATGAACAGTACACGGCTCGTTTTTCAATAGTTGAGAACCAATCAGAGGTTGTATTAAACATTTAATCACCAAATCAACCAATCAAATCGGGACACATGGCTTTTGGATCACGATTTTCGAGAGACCAAGATTTTGGGTTTTAGTATATAGTATAATAAACACCTTCTAAGCTAAACCTTTTTTAATTTTCATTAATAATAACCTATGAAATTCATTCCAATCCAATGAAAGAATGATTCTTTTAAACATGGTTATACAACTGTTATAAGCTAATGCACAATTCGATTTACAAATGGTTAACAAATGTAACTAAAAGGATAACACGAATCACAAACAGGAACACAACTTGAATCTCATCTACAAATAATAATAACGATTGAAAAAAGAATACCTTCCATGAAATCATTAGAGCTTGAATTCGACATAGATATAAATTTGACTAGGATGTTTTTGGGATGAAGATGTCGTGTGATGAATTATTGTGGTTATATTGAAAATGATCAAAAGTAACGTACGAATCGCTCCACTAGCCATATCTAATTATCGTAGTGATAATGAAGATTTCTGAGATTGTGGGGCGTTTATTCTGGTGTGAGTATTGAAGATGCAAATAACTAATTTGAAGGGATAGTGGGGCGTTTAACATGGGATTGCAATTAAAAGATATCATATAATGAGAAAAACAAAATTACTGTAATACCCTTATCTTAAAAATCTAATTAATTAATATTATATCTAATTAATTAATATTATTTAATTTGATCTCATCTATCAATGTTGATCCAACAATCCATATGTGTACCTATTTTATCTATTTTAAGCTTGTACACCACATAAACGCAAATATATATATATATATATATATATATATATATATATATATATATATATATATATATATATATATATAATTATAGTATATATAGGGTGGGGTTATTATAAAAAGGGCCTTATAATAAAAAGTGTAGGAAGGATTGTGGGAGTGACATGTGTCACCCCCTTGCCACATCAAATGACACGTGTCACCCACCCCACCCTCCCCCCCCACCTCCCCCCCCCCCCCCCCCCCCCCCCCCCCCGCCGAAAAAAAAAATTTCCCCGCCAAAAAAAAAAATTTTTTTTGGGGCAAAAAAAAATTTTTTTTTTTCCCGCCAAAATTTTTTAGTGCATCACAGTTATAAAGTTACTGCATCACGGTTATAAAGTTACTGCATCACGGTTACTGCATCAGCAAGTATGATTTTACTGCATCACGGTTACTGCATTCATGGTTTTAATGTTACTGCATCATGGTTATAAAGTTACTGCATCATGGTTATAAAGAAACTGAATTATCATAAGTTTTATGCATCATATATGTATGTAACATAAGATTCTTTTTTAAGTTTTGGTGCATCTTTATTATAAGTTACTGCATCATAGTTAATAGTTTAGCGCATCAGCTATGTTGCAGTAACTTATAACCTTAAATGCACTAAAATTTAAAACTGTGATGCAGTAACTTTTATAATTGTGATGCAGTAACTTTATAACTGCGATGCACTAAAAATTTTTGGCGGGAGAAAAAAAATTGCCCCAAAAAAAAATTTTTTTGGCTGGAAAAAAAAATTTTTTTGCGGGGGAGGGGGGGGTTGGGGGGGGTGGGTGGGTGGGGGTGGTGACATGTGTCATATGATGTGTCATATGATGTGGCAAGGGGGTGACCACATGTCACTCCCACAATCCTTCCTACACTTTTTATTATAAGGCCCTTTTTATTTTAACCCATACCTATATATATATATATATATATATATATATATATATATATATATATATATAATATATATATATTGTTTGTACTGTTTGTACTTACAGATAGCATCAAAGTAGTACGTACCATCTGAGCAAAAATTATGGCACTCAAAAATGAAATGGTCAAAATGAACGAGACCAAAGAGTCTATCGTTGAGTTTTACTTAGAGCAGTGGGTGTGGTGATGAACATTCACCCTCCTCATTTAGGCCCCACGGTGTCACATCACCCCAACACATCTTCACAACTAACCCCTCATCACTAATAACTAACATCAACTTACTCATTTGAGGCCATCACTTACACCTTTATTTTTTTATTCACTCACAACCAACCCCAACCTTCACAACAAAAGCAATAAAAAAAATAAAAAGCTGCAAATGTCAGGTCGGTTTAGCTCGTTGCTAGCATGACGAGGGTGGAAACGGCGATCTGCAACGAGCCCCACCCGGTGTGGTGGTGAGCTGCAACGAGGCAAAGTGGGAATACACATCAGACGGCAAGGCTGGGCAACGAGCCCACACCCACTGCCCTTAGAAGTATAATATTCGAACAAGAGTTAACTGTAACTTTTTTAGGATCTAATCTAATTTGTCATCAGCACAAAATTAGATTCTTGTTTTGTCCCCTCTTTTCACATAATAAAAACAAATCTCTAAACATTATATTAGTCTTCATAGGGCATTAACAAAATAACAAAATCGAGTTTATTTAGAAATATAATATTCGAACAAGAGTTAAGGGCAACTCATTTAGCATCTAATCTAATTTGTTATAAACAAAATAAATAGATTCTTCTTTTGTCGCCTCTTGCACCAGTCTAGCTTAAATCATCACTTATTTCAACACAATACTTAAGTAACTTTCTTAATATATTCTATCATTTTTCTTGTAGCGTCAGCTCATCCACAATTTTTATTCATCGTCGACTGATGTCGAAACTAGTGGTTGACACTTGGTTACAGGCCGACGATGAGATCATCACAGTCGTTCTCATCGTCGCCTCAATCGTTTCAATACTCTGGCTTGTACGGATGCTAACATCGAAAAACACTCACCCGCCCCTACCACCTGGCCCACGATCACTACCACTTATTGGAAACCTTTTATCTCTTGATCCGGAGCTTCACGTGTACTTTGCAAGCCTTGCAAATGTTCACGGACCGATTGCAAGGCTCTGGTTTGGTAAAAAACTAGGTGTTCTCATCACCTCGCCCGAGTTGGCCCGTGAGGTGCTAAAGTTACATGATACCACGTTTGCCAACAGGGATGTCCCAATTGCGGGCCTGGAGGGTACATATGGAGGAAATGACATCGTTTCGTCACCTTATGGTGATCAATGGCGTATGTTGAGAAAGATTTGTGTCCGTGAGATGCTTAGCAACCAAACCTTAGATTCTGTTTACTCTATTCGTAGAAGAGAGGTCAGGAACACGGTTACGTACCTGTGCAACCATGTCGGGCAGCCGGTAAACATAGGTGAGCAAATGTTTTTGACGGTTTTGAATGTGATCACTGGCATGATGTGGGGCGGGACAGTGAAGGCCGAGGATAGGACGACCCTAGGAGCCGAGTTTCGGCAAGTGGTGAATGAAATGGTTGGGTACTTGCAGGGGCAGAGCCAGAAAAAAATTCAAGGGGGGCAAAATTTTTATTTTATTTTTTTTTTTTTTTTTTGCCTAACAAGAAATATGATGAAAATAAACAGTCAATAACAAATGAAACAAAATTTCTGCATATAGTTTTGTCACAAATGAAATTTTTAAAAAACTAAATCATAAATAACTTTGAAAAGAGTAAGGGCCTAAGGTGAAAATATCAAATAAAAACAAATTTCTAGATACAAGTAAAGTAATAAAAAAAAGTCGAAAGTACAAAAGCTGCTTTATTCTCTCTCTTCTTCCTTCTTTCCCTTCATTTCATACGTCTTCTTCCTCCTCCATTCTTTTTCTAAACATAAAACACCCATTTTTTTAAATATTGCTCATTTATTTAAGTGAAATGTTCCAAAACAACAACAAATAAAACCTTTTACAAGACTCAAACTAATTTGTAGGGGGGGCAAATGAAGAAAATACTTCAAAAATTCAAAATATTTAAACTACAAAATTTTCCGGTGGGGGGCACGTGCCCCCCGTGACCCCCCGTGGCTCCGCCTCTGGGTACTTGGGCATGCCGAATATATCGGACTTCTATCCAGGTTTGGCATTGTTTGATTTGCAAGGTATTAAAAAGAATATGAAAGTGTTGGCTAAGAGAGTCGATGATATCTTCGAGTCGATGATAGATCGAAGGAGGAAAATGGGTAGTGACGAAAACAAAGATTTTTTACAGTTTTTGTTGAAGCTTAAAGATGAAGGTGGAGATTACAAAACACCTTTCACTATGGCACATCTTAAATCCTTGCTCATGGTAATCAACTACTCTCTTCAAAGTGTACTTGTAAAAATAGCAAAAATTTCATTCATATAGTATTTATTTTGGAGATGAAACTTATGTTTATATTATTTGTGAATTTTGAAGGATATGGTGGTAGGGGGGACCGACACAACCTCAAATACTATTGAATTTGCCTTGGCTGAGATTATGAACAAACCAGAAATTCTTAAAAGAGCGCAACAAGAATTAGAGGATGTTGTTGGAAAAGACAACGTAGTCGAAGAATCCCATATAAACAAACTACCGTACTTATATGTTATAATGAAAGAAGTTCTTCGTCTGCACCCAGCCCTTCCACTCTTGGTTCCTCATTGTCCAAGTGAGTCATGTGTAATTGGTGGCTACATGATCCCAGAAGGTGCTCGAGTGTTTGTGAATGTGTGGGCAATACATAGAGATCCTTCTATTTGGGAAAACCCTTTGGAATTTAAGCCAGAAAGGTTCTTGGATGGGAAGTGGGATTATAGTGGCAATGACTTCAATTACTTTCCATTTGGGTCGGGTCGAAGAATTTGCGCAGGGACCGCGATGGCAGAGCGGATGTTTATGTTTCTGCTTGGATCCCTTCTTCATTCATTCGACTGGAAATTGGCGGAGGGAGAAAAACATGATCTATCCGAAAAATTTGGGATTGTGTTGAAGAAAAAAGTTGCGCTCATGGCAATCCCCACACTAAGGTTGTCAAGCTCAATAATGTACGAGTGATATACGTTTTGCATCATATTAACGTCTTTAAACACGGGTTAAAACTTGTAACTCGTATCCTTGCAAGCATTTAGGTATTTATTCTTCGGATCAACGTAAAATATGACAAACTACGTGTGATGTATGGATGGAATATACCTATCAAATAATTAATGATATCCATAGCGTTTTTTTTTTTTTTTTTTTTTCACTATCATGATTTTGTTGTAAATTGTAACAAGCAGCTAGCAAAAAGATACTATTACATACGGATAAGATGTGGTATCTTATCGTCGAAAAAAAAATACGATATATAAATTGATTTTAAAAATGAATAGGTTTGATAGGATTTGAATTGAGAGAAAATGGCTGATAATTCACTTTCTTTTTAAATTATTTAATCTATGACTTAGAGCACTTACAATCGTAACTCAGGTTATTACTTAACTCAGCGTCACGTCAGCTTTAACGCTTTAACTTTAACTTACAAAAAAACACCACAAAAATAACTCAACCTTAACTCACTTTAACTCAACTTTTCATATATTTTCAATTTCAACCCTAAACTAAAACTAATACTTCATTTTTTTTAAAAACCATAACATTAATTCTTAAAATATATTACATTACGAAGAAAAAAAAAACAATACATTACGAAATTAAAAATACAATACGAAATAAAAAAAAAATACATTACGAAATAAAAATAAAAAGCATTACGAAATAAAAAAGACATAAAAAAAACATTACACCACAACACATTTATTCATTCCGTACGCTTTGGCAACCCGTATTTTTCAATGATACGGTCTTTTTCCATATTCACCAGCGTCACGTAGTAAGGATCTTCGCCGGTAGTGTCGACCAACAAAAATTTAAAGTCCCTCGTCCGTATTGCTGCGTATTGGTTTTCAGCGGTTGCTTTGCAAGCTAAGGCCGCATCTTCACATTTAGCCCGATATTCCTCGCGTAAAGCCTCCCCGAATTGGGCCGACGAAACAGATCCTCCTTTACTCGCGCCCCCGGTGCTTGTCGCTGTCTCGGATTTTTGTTTCTTTGAAGCTTGTTTTTTGCCGATCGGACGTGGATGTGCATCAGTTCCAAACAACGTCTCGTTTGTATTGCTTGGGACATCACCGGTTAAATCAATAGGATCCGGCGCGTCCCATTTTTTATGAGAAAGAAAAACATTCCAAGCCGCCTCATAATTAAACGGGGCGTAATTGTTCTCCACACGATAATATTCTTTGGCACGTGTGAGGATATACATATCATTTTCTCCACTTCTTAGATCGCGTTGAGCACGTTTGAAACACGTGTTGAATTTTGAGCAAGCATGGTTCAACGTGCGCCACTTCCCTTGTATCATATCTTTACCGCGTTGCTGAAAATTGTTTTTATTGAACTCACTTTGAACCCGTTGCCAAAACGTTTCCCCTGATTGGGAACGACCGAGTTGCGGATCCTCTCTAGCGGCCACCCAACACGTAACAAGTAATTTTTCTTCACTTGGTTGCCAACGTGTATGTATGCCTTCTTTATGTCCTTCATCATCGTCAACTGGTTCTTTGTTTCTTCTGGCCTTTCGTTTAATACGTCCCTTCGATTTCTTTGGTGGAGAGGTAGGTGTTTCGGGAACTTCGTTTGTTTCCGTTTGAGAATGTTGTGATTGTTGAGTGAATTGGAGGTTTTGAAAATCGGTATTTAGGGAGTTTCGTTGTTGGCTTTCTTGCCAATACCGTAACTCTTGATGTTGTCGAAAAACTTCCTCGCTCGACATACCGAATTGGGTAGGGTTATCCCAATTTGGATTTGACGATGAACCCGCATATGGGTTCCCCCACCCACAAAGAAGGTTTTGAAACGAGTTGTCGTTGTTGCCTTGAGACATTTTTTTTGGCTATTAGAAGTGTGGTAGTTAATATTTTGAGTTGTGAAAGTGTGAAAAAAAGAATTGGGTTGAATGGGTATTTATATTAGGAGTAAAAAGGTTGATTTTTTTTTTTTTTTTTTTTTTTTTTTGTATTTTTGTATTTTAAAGAATATAGCCGTTTATATACGTTTGAGGGGGTAAAGTGTAATTTTTTTTTTTGAAAACAACGGCTACTTTACCGTTTAAAATGTAATTTTTTTTCGTTCGTTCATCAGCTTTAACGCAACGTTAGTGTATTCACTTGGCCAGTTAACGCACAAATAACGCAGGAGCTCACATTGATTAACGCCTCAATAACGCACGTTAAATTGAGTTTAACGCACCTCGTGCGTTATTGATGGAACTGCTCTTATAATATTAAGAGAGAAAAAAAACACTACACGAATTAAATAAGATGGACAAAATCGTCATTTCACCTACTACCCAACACCCTACAATCACCTAACTGAATTATCATTCTCTAAGAGCAAAGGGTAAGGTCACCTTGGTTAACTTTAACCAGATGTCATGTCAGCGCCACATTAGACGCAAAACTTTAACCAAACTTTAATCAAAAACCCCAGTTATAATAACCAAACTTTAACCAAACTATTTCAAATTCAACCCCTAAACTAAAACTAATATTTCATTTAATAACTAACATAACATTTATAACACAAATTACATTAACTATTAAACTTAAAACATGATTTAAATTAAATATTAAACTTAATACACGAATGATGCGTGTGATATGTCAGTGTAGCATAGGGTGTTTAAGTCTTTTCAAGTTTTAAATTTATATTTAGCCGACTTATTACTAACGCACACACTTAACGAGCAGTGTATCCGATCAATATGCATATTGTGGTAAGTAGAGTGTCGAACACTAAGAATGGAACGTAATATCTAGTTGATTTAATCAGTATTTTAATATCTAAGTTAGTTTTACAATCCTAATCTAATAAAAAGGGTTTTCAGCCTGAGAGACTGACACTGATTTAGTAAATAATAAAAGTAAAACTAATGAGAACGAATCAACAAATAGCAATAACGTACACAGATAGATAATAGAAACGCGTAAGAAGACATGTCCTTTTAATTAAGTAGCTTGTCACTTGTTATATTGCTAGTTTTATATGTTGAGTATCGTAATCTAATCTATCTCGTTGGATCCTATATATCGGCGAGTAAACCCTTAATGATTACTTATGTTTATCGTACCTTCTAGACACTAGATAAGCAAGCGAGGAACATGTATGGTAGCCAAGAAGACTCAACTAAACACAAAGGTTATCAAAGCACAAATATAATTCTCCAAAAACATCAATCATATAAACTTTAATCGATGGGAAATCAATTTTAAGGGGAGAAGTATGGTGGCCACAAGCCCATCAATCCTGATGGATTAAAGCTTACTCAAACAATAAACAAAACTACTTAATGAATTATACACATGCAGGACCTTCTTACTGCTCTAAGATATTCGTTTGGGGCGTGTCTTGTGATGCTTCTTCGACTGAATTCGTCTCCTTAGGGTTTTCTTACACAAAACTCGTATCTGTCTTGGGGTATTTATAGGTTTTGTCTGAGGGGTCGATGCGGCGCATGTTGATGACAGATGTGGCGCATCTACTTAACTTCGTGTGGGGTCCAAGATTATTAAATTCTGGAATATTCGTACACCGCCTTTAGATGCAGCGTAACTTCTTTCTTAATGCGGCGCATGTTCTTTAATGTCTTGGATAGTATCTGGTAAAGTCTTTAGCTGATACGCCACATGTTGTAAATGAGATGCGGCATATTTTGGAGTAGATCAAGTTGATTATTCTTCATTGACCAAAGTTTCATATGCGGCGCATGTTGTAATTGGATGCGGCGCATTCTTCAAAGTCAGGCAATGGTTTTCGAATTCATCTAAGTATGATGTTGCGTCGTATCTGTTGAGAGAGATACAGCGCATCTCTTGAATTTCAGCAGACTTTTCAAATCTTAATCATTTAGCTCCATAATTCGTCCAATATCATTAACTTTCACCTATTGATTGTTTTTACATGAGAATCACTAAAGTAAACATAAAGGCACCAATTCTCATACAAAATAATGTAAAACAAGTCAATTAAATAGGATAAATGATGCTCATAAAATGTACTTATTTGATCTCATCAAATATCCCCCCACTTGAACTTTACTTGTCGTCAAGTAAACCTTTAGAATAAACATAATGAAAGTCTATCCCTTATAGGATATTTTTACATTTAAGCACTTATTCGTTTTATCATAATTGCACGGCCAAACACTTAACCAATTCGAAACAAAATATATATATATATATATATATATATATATATATATATATATATATATATATATATATATATATATATATATATATATTTAATAAAAGCAAATCTAATCGTTTAACTGTCTGGACGTGACGAATATTCTATCACATGCTTGACAAGGATACGCATCTCCCCCACTAAAGCTAAGGAGTAAAAAGTCTAAAGCGGTAAAAAGGGTTTATTTGGTTCATGGGTTAAAGCTAGCTTTGTTTGAACATTTCCTGCATAAACTTAGTAGATCGCTGGCGCGAGTCCTCGACACTTTAACTAACGGATGGTCACTAGTATGCTTCATGGATCGCTGGCGCAAGTCCTTGATCTTTTTAATGATGGATGGTGACTAATGTGTTCCTTGGATCGCTGGCGCATTATTTTCATAATGGATTGTCACCAAGTTGCACACCATATCGCTGGCGCATCATTTAATCAATCTTAAACTCGGATGGTCACCAATTCACACAACAGGTTGCTGGTGCATTAGCTAATTAATCTAATACTCGGATGGTCACTACCTTATTCATACATTTAATATTCTTACTTGGCCATCATCATATCCGGATGCTCGAAAGCTAACAACGAATATAATAATACGGTTGGGTATGGATAACATTTAGGATATAAATTGGTGTAATACAAAACAAGAAACAAATAGATTAAAGTCCTAAGTGTGGTTAGAATACTTCCCTACCATCCCATGAATAAGACTCATATCATTGAATAACTCACGCTTTGACTCTTTTGTAACTCACGCTGTAGGTAGATACGAATTATATTCAATAAGATCTTAGACAAAGAATAAACAATCCTTAGTTGGCGTTCCCATAATGTTCAACTCCCTTTCAATCCATAAATATAATACAACGATAGTGGCGATATCAACCACTTAATACAAAACTTTACATTGTTGGTTTAAATGAACTACCAACTTCTTCTTTCTTTTTCTTTTCTAATTTTCTCGATTTTTTTTTTAACTAAAGGTGTAAAATTTCACCACAATTCCATCACAATAAATCTGGAAAATTTTTCTTGACTTTTCAGACTTTTAGACATAATGTAATAGTGAAAGTAGTAAACACACGAAAAACTGACTAAAAATATACAATATTTACTCTCACTCCATTGCATTGTGCAATTTCCCGACCTAACCAAAGATAATGAATTTACGCACACGAACACAGGTAATGCAAGGAAACACACTTTGCCAAAGCAACTAACCACGGACTTAAATCTACAGGGTAGGCTAAGGTGTAAGGTGTAACGAAACATAATAACAAGGTGTAAAAATCCTAAATTAATGGCTCTACTTGTTTTTCTAGGGGTATCTTACTCTAATTGTAATACCTAAAAATCTAAAACTCGGTAAAATTACCAAATAGCCCTTACTAGTTTAGAAATTTATAAACTATAATTAAAATACCACATAAAACCTAAATAAATAACACAAAGTATTATATGACCACAAATAATTTTGTTAGCATTTTTTTATATCATAAAATAAGTACAAATTATATAAATGGCGCCTAAGAATTATAATCGGTCTAAATTATTTATTTTATGTATACATATTATGGAATTAAATGAAAATAATTAAAGATATATATCAAGTAAATATGGAAACCATTAAAATGTGTTTAATATCTCATTATGGGCCATAAAACTCGGCCAAATCAGTTACCAAAACCCCTATTTGTTCTCTATAAACCGTATATCTAAATATTTACCAAAAATCAAACCCTAAAACACTCCAAAATTTCATACAGCCTCTCCACAATTTTTCCAGCCATCCCATCATTTTTACCAGCTAAATTGAAGGCTTGTGAATGTGAGAAAAATAACGTGATACTCTAGAAGTGATCGAGTTGGTCGGGGTGATTTATTTTGGGTCGTTATTTCAGCAGAGTAAGTGAAAATCGTTTCTGATCATTCCATTCATCCATAAATATTCTGGGTATTTTTGTATCACTCCTTATACTCCATAACATTATAAAAAAAATATAAAAACCAGGTCATGCAAATTTATTGGCTCGTTTTAATTTATTTGCAATAGAAACCCTAATTTCGGGTTTTAATTGAAACTAAGTGAAAACGAATTTTCTAAGGTACCTACTTATTTTTAGAACATGTTAGTATAATGGTAGAACACTGTAAAGATGGTCCTCATATTTTTTGAAGGCTTAACGTGATGTTTTGATAATTATTTTATGTTACCGATTGCTAAAAAAGAAAATAAAAGAGAAAATGCATGTAACGAGCTAGGGTTTGAATTTTTATTATTTCTACAGGTTAATTAATGTCTCATGATGATGTAATAATTGCTAAATGATTTGGGGAAAAATAGGTTTAGGGTTGTGGAATTATTTAGCACCGAATGGATTTTAAAAATATTAAGGATTGTTTTGAAAATTCTAAAACTTATGGGGCTATTTTGGGAGACTTACAAACTGATGGGAAAATCATGTAAAAATAGTGCATGGGCTGTTTGAATGTCTTTCATAAATAAAAGGGCTTAAATTGTAATTATTAATTATTTAATTATACGGTTTTAAATAAATATTAAATAGAGGGACTAATTCTGTAAATATGATATTTTTGAGGTGGTTACTGTATGTTAAAGTTATTGGAGGGCTAATAATGTATATTTGATAATTAATTGGATTTTATGTGCAAAATGTATAATTAAAGGATATTAAATGTAATTAATTAAATGTAAGGACTAAAAATGTAAATTCTGGAAACTTGAAGCCATTTTGAGTAAATAATAATATTAAAAGTGTTTTGTGTAATTTTGAGTATTTATGGGCCTAATGTGTAATTATTATGGAATTATGATTTAATTAATAAGTTTTGTAAACTTAAGGGACTAATTGTGTAAATTCTGAAATCTGAGGGGCTGAATAGTACTATATGTAAACTCTGATGTGACATTCTGAAATTTAGTAAAATAATATGCTTGTTTGGTAAATATGGACAGTAGAGGGATTAAATCATGAATTATGTAAATATAAGGTTTGTTTTGTAAATATTATAACTAGAGGGGTATAAACTGTAAAATTATGAAACAAAAGGGATTATGATGTCATTCTTAATAAGATGAGTATTAAATCAGTAACTTGAAGTATTTTCACTTGATACTTTTGAAATTGATGAAATTACAATTAAAACCCTGAACTTTGTGAACTTGTCATAATTAATCTTAGACTTCTGTAACTTGTTAAAAATATACCTTTATTCCATTATAATCTCTGAGTAAGGACTTAATCTAATCTGAAATGATAATATCTGTTAATTCTGAAAACCTGCTAATTATGGAAGGTTACTAAATCTGAAACTAAAAATAGAAGAGTTAATTACTTAGATCGACAAAAAAAATCTCATATTCCATCTATTAGACCGCTCGACTGACATTTTCAGAAACACAGTGCTCGACTTTTTGTTCACTTAAAAATACTATTTTAACCTGAAGTTTACCCATAAAAATATCTCTGTAATCCTAAAGATTTGACGCCATTCCCTCCTCTTCCAGAAAATTGAGCCCCTTCCAGCTGTGACCATTCAAAAGACTCTTCAATGATTGAAGATGAAGACCAATTAAGGTAACTTATTTATGTGTTTTATTATAATTTTAGTAGGGTTTTTCCACAATTGATTATTGGTTTAGTTGATTTATTAGGGTTTTTCCACAATTTTCTTTTCTTTTTCTTTTGCTACAATTTGTTAGTTATGATGTTGATGTTAATGTAATGACCAAATTTATGACTGGTGTGCACTGTGAAGAAATTGGTTAAGTTAAAAGCCCTATTTGTTTGCAAAGTACTGGATTATGGGGGTGTTTGAATTAGCTTATTTGGATATTATAAACGGGTCAATTTGTGTAGTTTTTAATCTCAAGCGGTTCAAATAAAGAATTTTGTCAAAAAAGAGATCGGGCAGGTTGTAGATATTCAAACCCTAAAATCTCTTAAATTGGCCTATTCAAAATTTAGGTATATTATGTTGTACACCAGTTTTTAAAAAAATTTAGGTATCTTAGGTACTTGAATCTGCAGGGGCAAGGTTCTTGAGGTGCTAAAGAACTGGCCTGAGAGGAGTATTCAAGTTATCGTGGTGACAGATGGTGAGCGTATCTTGGGACCGGGAGATCTTGGGTGTCAGGTACCATTAACTAACCTTATATCCTTAATTATTTTGTTTCATGAATGTCGAAATTGTATAACTGAACTCTATATTTGTACAGGGTATGGGAATTCCAATTGGGAAACTGGCTTTATATACCACACTTGGAGGAGTTAGAGGCCTTCTACGGTAAGCTCCATTAAACGTTTTAATTCATGAATTTTAGATACCTAGACGTTGCATGAGTACTTACTTTTGTATTCAGTTTATTACATAGATATCAACATCACTGGTTTTAGTGGCTTTTGAGCTTATATCTAATTTAAGCTCATAAGCTCAAATGAATAAATCCATAAGTCATAAACAAATGAGCTTATGAACTTATTTGATTTTCAGTTTGCTCATAGTCATAAGCCCATCAAATAAGCTAAGATAAACATCCCCTAAGCTTATTCAATAATAAGTCTGTAAATGCTTATTGAAAAACAAAAAGAAACGGATTATGATAAAGCTCTTTTGAAATGTGTTTATGTTAGAGAGCTATAGGCTTATATAATAACCTTTTTTTGCCTTATTGGCTTACAGGGTAGGTGGCAGAAAGAAATTTCTCAGGTGGCAATTGCGCTGATGGTGGTATGTATCTCATGTTACTAATATGCCGTTTTGACTTACACGAGGTTTCATGTAATTTCTTTAGAAATGATGTTAAACCTTGTGTAATGCAGATTGTAACGAATCCAGGCAGAGCTAGTACATTAGCTGCTACCGATGCTGCTACTCCCAACTCTCCGGTGTATTGAGAAAGCTGCGATAGCCGATAGCAGCTGCCACTGCTATTACAACCAGATTCGCAGAATTAGGTAAAAATAGCATATTACCAGTTGAAGTTGCTGTTTGATACTTGTTAATTTTTTGTCAAGTCTATCTTAAAAGTTTATATGAATTTAGTTTCTAGTAACATATTAATAGTGTAGTATCACGATCTGCCCAAAAACTTTGGAATCCATGATATATTGTATCAACTTTGATGATTTTTCATTAATAGATTCTTCAAAGCTTTTCTTTTGTCAAGAAGCTTCAATTATATCAAGTCACGTCCATTTTTTATCCATTTTATTTACTTGATCAGATTCTTACCCATTTTGATGTCTCGAACCCAATTCATACCCATTTTGAAAATCTTGGTCAGTTTATTACCCATTTTGATAGTTTTTTTTTTCTAACATACCCATTTTAATAGTTACCACCCGCATGTGTAGTGTGATGTGAAATTCATTTTAAATGATAAAAATGGAATTGTTAAAGGTTCTGATATTGTTATGGATGAATTGCTAGACACTGCTAACTTGACTGGTCAACTGCATATTCTTGTGTAAATGCCTTAAAGCATTCCTTAAAGAAGAGCCACTTGGACCAGAAGATATGTGGTAAGTGTTGTATTTTAATTATTTAGGTAAACAGATGAAATGATCCTTATGTAATTGAAATCGATTACTTTCTGCCGCTTCTAAGCTAATTATTTAACCCACCCATAATCAGGTTTGGCATGCCCAGAAGTTAATGCCAAACACCCCCAAATATGTACTGATATTGACATGTCGATGTTGAACCTAATGTTTTGACACCCATAGTTAAACTGAAGCTATTTGTGTAAGTGTGACCTTTGATTAACTACACTTATAAAGAATGACTGAGAATTTATGGCCATGTGCTTTTAGCAGTTATAGCCACCAACTCATGTCATGTTTTCTCTTTTGCTAATAGGTATTATGCCAGGAAGTCAACCAATGCTGTTGACCAACCTGAGAAAGCAAGAAATAGTATTGATCGGTAGGGTTATGTTCTTTCCTATGCTGATTATCTTATTAGGTCCGCTTTCTCATCAGGTATGATCACAAAACTTATGATTGGGAATATTAATAACATAATGTGCTTAATCTTGAATAAACTTGCTAAGCAAAAGCTACTTGACCACTTTTACTTTCAATCCTTTTAATCTCCAAAAAGCATGAAAAATGAAGAACTTCACTTTGTTATAAAATGTGAAACACAAAACATTCTCCAGAACAAAGAAAAAGGTATACAAGGGGTTCTTTTTTGGCATAAGCGGAGCATACATTGCATCATGATGTATACCATGTCCCTGTTCTTTTGACCATAGAACATGCTATGACCGATTTAGGATTCTATCAATACTGGAAAAAGGTTCATAAGATCCGTCGATATGATTTGTAACCGTGTGTTACGAATTAAAAAGATAACCAAAGCTTCAATTGCTACTACTTTACAGCTCAATCTGATTAATCAAAATAAAGCCAATCTTATCACTCCTTTCAGGTTCCTTAGCCTGGTTAGCAAATTTTGATGCCACTTGTTGGTGGCATGTAGGCTATAATCTACTTTTTCCATTCATCAATATGGTTTCATTACCAACTGATATATGACATGGAAAGTAATGACATAATGAAGGAAAAGCATCCCTCTGGTCCCCGAATCAAGAAAAGCACAATCACCAAACTTTCTTGATTTAGCTAAGCAAGTCAATTCAACGACAGAAGTGAATTCACTCGATCTTACTTTCTTTTATGCTCATAAACCACTAATAATAATGGGCCATAGGTGACTCTTTTTGCCATCTTTATATGCCTATAAATATCATGGTTCAAAACTCTTTAGTCAGCAACTTGGTATTTAGCTTCAGAAATAAACAACTTACATTTGAATAAGTTATGGCGTACGTACAAGACAACCAAAGCACAGCAACCCGATCCTTGAAAGAAGTTACAGGAGTCCTAGTCAGATCAACAAAGGGACTACTATTGTCTACTAAACCTTACCAATCCCATTACCCTCTTTCTGCTACTTCATCCAAAATTAATGGCAAAGAAAAAGAATACAGTTTTGCGGTTTGGTTTAAAAATTATGATAATTATCTTGCTATAATATTCTAGCTACACCCCGATTGTAATCTGTCTACCTATCTTATAATTCTCTTATTTTTTGTGATATGCAGTGAGTCTAGGACCAAAGTTGACCGAAATTATGAAACACAAGTTGAGTTATGGTGAAAAGATCATTCAATATGGCAGCCAAGATAAAATCTTCAGGAAAAACTTTAGTATTAAAGAGGGAGAGAAACTGTTGCAAGCTTCTCAATGCTACTTATACACAACATCTGGCGCGATTGCAGGCTTGCTTTTTGTGTCTAATGAAAGGGTTGCGTTTTGCAGTGATAGGTCAATCAAAACATATTCTGCGACTGGCAAGCTGCTAAAGTTCCAATATAAGGTATGAAAACCTCGAAAGTATTCTTATATTGTGTACATTTATTTGACCTTTTTTGCGTCTAGTCGATTGGTTAGAAGGGTTAACTTCTTGAAATTGGAAACATGCTTAAAGTATCAGACCACCATAAACTGTGTTATATATATGGAACTTTATAGCCTGATTAAAGTTAGATACCTTGGTGAATGTGAGAACACGAGCCTTGAGAGTGTAGTAACAAAGACCTCTGTAGGTAGCTCTTGGTGATTGAGACCATAAATAGACGAGAATATACGTGTTTTTAACTCTAGTTTCATTTTATCCTTTACCCCAATCAAAACCCTTGCTTTTCCAAAAAATTGGGCCTTCTAAAGTGCACCATAACTGATTAGGGTAAATAGGATCTGCATCTTTAGAACTCGTCTGGCCCCTTCTCCAATCTCATGAACAGGGCAACATAAGCATTATCCTACACTTACTGTTGGAACCTAATGCAACTTATATTGTCAAAGTTTACTATTATGCGTATAATCGTATATGAATCTAACTGATGAATTTGAAAATTCAATACGGAGCATGTGATGCATTTAGATCATTGGTGTAAAATTTGTAAATCGTGCACAAAGTTTGCTATAGAGAATGAGAAGTGACGAAATTGGTAGGTTGGGTTACGGGCCAAAAAGAGTATTTGGTACGAGTAGGGTTGGGTTGACTTACGCATTTTTTTGCTCAAAATTATGACTACAAGAATTGCATTATTTCATTAGTAATCGAATTTTTGTTTAAAAAATAATTGGAGGTTGTGTGTCAAAATTATAGTTGCTTATACATCATGTTGTATCTTGATTGGTTAATTGCATAGGGAACTTTGTACACTTCGTATACTTCATGAACTTGTACACCGTAGAACGGGTAAACGGATGAGGTTTTCCGTTGTTAGGTTATCCGATGAGGGCGGGTCTTTTGACTCAGTGTTGTATGTTGATAGCCCAGTGGTATCACTCCCCCACCGCAAACGTCGCGTTAACCAGTCAAGGAGGGCTTTGGAGAAATGTATGAAACTCTAACCGGGGTTTCCCATGACCGTTTTTGACCCTTCCCTGGCCACCCCCAAATGTGTACCTAGTGAGGTTTGAACCCTTGACCTCTTGTGAGGATGTCAGGTGCCTTACCACTAGGCCATTTTGTGGTGCCTTACGGAACTTAGTTTCACACTGTCACTACTGGTTTATCGCTTCTCACTATTGCAGTGTCGGTCCTGACCTTAAGTTCTATTGCTAAAGTTATGACTGTATATAGTAACCTTAGGACGTCAAATTTTTTTTAGCTGAAAAATCGGCTCAAGGTTCAGTATTTTCCCTTTTTTGTGAAAATAATCATAATGGGTTAAAACTGAGTCAGCTAAATGAAACATTTACCAAATTTCTACTATGTCGTGACTTGGAAATCTACTTTAGGTGAAACTCGAAAAAAGAGTCACCAAGTAACCAAGTTGTACAACTCTTTCATTTAGGTCACTCAGTGGTGAGCATCTGATATTAGCTATGGTTGGCATAACTCTACGTGGTTCAGTGCCACTTCACTTGTTTGAGGTATACTAATAACTAAAAAGTCTGTTTTCTATTTGCGGTTCTGCACTTTAATTGTTTAATCCTTTTGCAGGTTGCTGTTATGGTATCTTGACCCTCAATCTCTTGTTGACGATGTATCACAAGTAATGCAGGATGTGGTTGGGAGACCCTTTCTTTGTTTAAGTGACGAACTCTATGAGATTATGGAATGGCGATCTATAATAATATGTTTAGCATTTTCTCCAGTAATGTTTATTGACACCAGGGCTCTGCTGCATTGTTGGTTTCTGCTAACGTAAGCATCTAGTCTTGATTCTAGTCTTCGTTCTTGAGTCAGTCAATGGTAGTTATACTTGTGGTTCTCATTTTGTTAGGGTTGACTATTCATAACAGGGGACTAGCTTCTGTATTAGAGCTTCAAGTTGGACTTGTTTCAATGAAGTTAGATCTACTTTCAAGACCAATGCAGTGGGGTTTGTCTGCAGAAATAGGATCAAAGCTGCCGTTTTCATATGCATACTTTCTTTTCAAGAACCAATTATTTAGAATTTTGGCTGGACCTTTGTCATGTGATCGGTTTCTCGAGTTGGTTCATAAAATAAAGAAGTCTGTTTCTAATACGAAGAAAAAACTTAAAATATGTTGCATCTGCAACCTCCATGGTGGATCACAAATCTTCATGGTACGTCTCACCAGATGCTAAAATATTTAAAATGTTTGTGACCTTTTAAAAGTTACGCTAAATGACGCTAACTACTCAACTCTTTTACTGTACAGGTCCATGGCAATGAACTTCCCCGGTTGGTTTTATTTCGCTTCATTATTTTATACTAGTATCTAAGTTCTGTGTTTCCTTATCTGAACTAAGCAAGAAAGCTGGCCAGTGGGGTAATAGGTCAAAACAGATAGTCCCCAATGAGTCTTGGGCCAGTTGACACAAAGCACATTTTGTCCAAAAAATAAGGTATTTGTGATGATTAGTGTGTCACATATGACCGTTACAGAATAAAAGGGGTGATTTCTTGTTCTTGGTCTCTGATGATGATTTGTTAGTTGCTCCTATTACAAAAGCTTTTTCATTTCAGTAGTAAGTTGTTTTTTTTAATACAATGATATTAGGAGGTTTTATGCATTTGAAACACACTTTAGACCCTTTTGGCCTGTTCTACCCATTAAAACCTATCCAGCAGAGTTTGAGTTACAACATAACCCGATTTGAACCATTCATTAGTAAATGGGTCGAAACTGTTACCCCTGCATATAATGTTATTCTTATTGGTCCCATGTGTTGGAAATACCATAATTTAGGATAAGAGAATATACTGATTTAATATGTATTGATTTCAGTTAGCTCGGTCTGTATCTTTTTAAACTAGTATTAGCAATTTAGTAGTGATTTGATAAGATCTATTTGTCATAGAATCCCTTATTTTGGGAATCATGCGTTTATTAAGACTAGATTAGGTTTATTGTATATAAGTACTCATCTTGTATTCCTAGAATTTATGCAGAAAAGAATTAGTTTTCTCCTTATTTGTTGATTTGTTCACACTATGTTTTGTACATGTAGGTGGATGACAACTATCAGTATACCTGTGAGAACAAAGATCTTATGGTACATGGGTGGATATCAGATGACCCTCCAATTGGTTTTTGGCAAATTACACCTAGCAATGAGTTTTGGACAGGTGGGCCTCTCAAGCAGAACCTTTGTTTCCATGTCGGCCCCACCTGCTTAGCTGTAAGTAACTTCTACCATGTTGTCAATGTTCACATACTAGTAGTAATGGAGCATTTATGCTCATAAATTTTAGTGGCTTCTGTTTACAATTAAAATAAGTTATACATTGACCAGGTATTTGTTGGGGCTCATTATGTTGGGGATGATTTAGTCCCAAAGTTTGGACCACGTGAACCCTGGAAAAAGGTCTTTGGGCCTGTTTTTATTTATCTGAATTCGACAATGTGTGGGCAAGATCCTCATACACTATGGGATGATGCAAAAAGACAGGTTAAGTGAGGAGCCTGAAATAGTCCTACCAATATTTTGTGATGTTCATCATCTGTATATAATTATATCTATATGCCAGTCTTAACACAAAAATCACTTTTAATAATTCCAGATGATGGTTGAGGTAAATAGCTGGCCTTATGATTTTCCAGCATATGAGGATTTCCCAAAGTCATGTCATATAGGGAATGTTAGAGGCAAATTACTTGTTCGGGACAGGTAACTCGAATTTCAGATTGATGACCTAATTTCTTTAGGTTTTAGTATTAGCTCCCAGATATAAGAAACTTTAACGTTAAATTTGTCTTTGTTTCAGATACATTGACAATGATGACATCATAGCGAATGGTGCATATGTTGGGTTAGCTACACCAGGAGATGTTGGATCATGGCAAAGAGAATGCAAGGTGATGCGTGTTTACCGATCCTACTTTACTCACAAGCACATGTAGATAGAATGGAAAAATGGACTGGTCATGAGTTTGAGTAACATGCAAAAATTGTTTTGGGTGAAACACATTATTTTTTGTTGACTCAAAACACTATTTGTTCGTTTTTAATTACTTTTGATTTTATACATAAATAGTGTGCCAAATTTGGTTATAAAACATATCTGAATCTAGTTTTAAAGAAGCTGCTTCGGTTTTAGTAAAAGCAGCTCTCTTGTTGCCAAATTTGGTTATAAAATTGTACCTTTCGATTTTTGCATAAAATAATATAGATTGTTACGGGCAATAAAAATACACTGTTGGTAACTTTCAACCAGTTTTACTTTTTTGACCCATTTGAACTGTTCCTTTTTCCACTTGATTATTTGCTTTTGCTTTTTTGGACCGCGAGAAATATAAAATAACCAAACTGACCCATTCATAAGTAAATGGGTCCATTGCAAAAATACCTTTTGTTGTTTATTGAATTTATTCCGATGTTTTTGGAATCAGCTTATGATTTCGATGGGGGTGCTGGGACTTGCGTTTTGGATCTGGCTTTGGTTATTGCTACTTTAAGTCACAATAGCCAGTTATTAGTTTTTGATGACCAAATCCTGCTTCTAATTGTAATATAATTTGGGATCATATGATATCATTAAACCAGCTGCAAAATGGATTATTTCATGGTAAAATTCAATTACCTACTTTTTGAGTCTTTTACTCCAATTAACAAAATGGCTCTTCTTTTTACCTTTTTCTCACTACTACTTCAAATTATCTGATTTGTCTAATACATAAACATCTGATTATGTGATTATTAGAACTTCAAACAGAAACAAATTCATGCTATCTTACATAACTAAAGTTGATTATTTAATTCGTTACCGAGTATCATCATATTAATAATGGAGTATCTCGAGTTTTGGAGAGAATTCACGAAGGTGAAACGCTCGTGGATATCAGGTTTTGGGTGTACGGGGATAGCTTTAAGTTATCATTGGTAGCAGTAGTTGTACCAAATAAAGAGCACGCCGAAAAGTGGCGCATCAAAAAGGGCATAGAGTATCTTACTCCGAGCTCAATGAATACTCTCTGAGCTTAAATCTACTGCAGAGAGAAACAAGGTATTGATAGTTCTACATTTGTATGCAGATCTTAGACGCTTCTTATTGATATTTAATAACCTTGTTATACGTATGTTATTGCAGCTAAGAGGCTTTGAGCACATAAAGGGTGTAATGGTGGAGCCAAAAACATTGGAAGAGCAAGCTGATTTGTTAACAGCGACTTTGAAGAAGCGAAGAGATAGAATGCTCAAGCGTTACAAGGAAGGAATCGACTGTCTTTACAAGAACATGACAGTGAAACAAACGCTGAGATTTATTTAGTGTCCATGATTAACATGCATAATAAGTTATGAGTTTGTGTGCTATTTAGTGTAACTTAATTTCGTTTGTTTTTAATTATGTATCATGTTTATCAGAGTAAAAGTGTAGTTCTAAATGAGGTTATCTGGAGACTAATTCAGAATTCAATACCTAAAACAAAAGAAACAGGAAAAGGGTGTTGACTAAACGTTTTACTTTCTGTACCTCCGTCTAACAAGTCAAAAGTAGCGCAAACCATATTTTAGTGCAAAAATCTCCTGCATCATTCTATTTGTAAAAGTAGATTACTATGAAAATAACACAATGTAAATCACATTTGACTAGCTAGTTTACGAATAATGAAATATTGTTTCAGGAGAAACTAACCATCCGTTTCAACATTCACCAAAAAATACCCGTTTGGATCCAAACCCATTCCCTCATTCTGTCACATCTGCTAGCAATGTTTTTCTTGTAAGGATGGCAAAGAACCAGACAAGTTACGAGCGAATAAACGTGAAATGTGGAAGTGTTTTATTAGTGACATTTCCCTAAACGTGCAAGTGTTTTATGAGTGACATTTCCCTCTGAAGTTAATAACAATTATACCTAGAATTCTGTTAACTTGATGTTTGTGCATCATATTACTATCTCAAAGGGAATATTTCACAGTTGAATATCGTTAATGGCATAACTCCCATTGTTGACGACGTAACTATTAATTATCAGTTTTGCTTCTGCTGATTTTGACTCGAGCACAATGAACTATATATTTATGCGATCAGATATGGATGTAAAGGGGTTGCTTCAAGTCATTGTTGGTTGCAGACGTGCGTTTCCCCAAATAATGAGCACGCCAGAGTCCATAATCTCTGTGAACATAAACTAATGCAGAGAGAAACAAGGCATTAGTCATTTAGTCATTATACATTTGCTTGAAGATCTTAATCACTTGTTGTCGAACACAAGAAAATGATTGTTACTAAACTAAGATACATGATAACTTCATTCAAAACAGCTGTGCCCACCACACCTTCTTTTGATACTCTTAAATATAAATTATAGATAAAAATGAAAACTAAGTGAGTGGGCCAAGAGCGGTTTCTTCTATCTTCTATTTTTGCTCTCATCCTTGTCTTTTTCACGTTTCTTATACAGCTTCTCCAGAACACGTTTCGATTCACATTGGGGAAATTTTTCAAGATCATAATAGTGTGGAGCGATACAAACAATACTGAAAACAAAAACACCAAAAATAATAGATTTAGTAATTGACAGAATGGAATTGACGGGTCAGAAGATTATCACTTTCCTAATATTTATATCCAAAATGAGTAGAACTCAGAAACTCGACTAAAATGGCAACATGCCAAACATATCGACAGTCACCTGCACGTTTTCAACCGTTGAAATCTTTATTCGTAAATCACACATTTTGAACCAGTACCCATTATTCGTAAATCACACATTTTGACCGAGTACCAGTCATGATCTTTATGAGAATGGAAGGACAATGCCCAAAAGAATAAACAAGAGGTAGACAAATAAGAAAAAAAGTTAATAGTGAAAAACGACAAACCATTCACCACGAACATCTGTAACAGTACCTATAAAATTCCTGCTTGTTAACACATATTTGTTATAAATAACCCATTCCGGCTTATGATCCAAACAATTTGATGGGTGCAAATGAACAACCTGCAAATCCAAAATCCGTGTAAGCTTTACCACACATGAAAGGAATGCATAGGTAAAGAAAAAAACGACATACTTGATTGTCTTTCACGGTCAAATAGTATCCAGTGCGCCAATGGGCAACCTGCATGAAGTACCCTGCTAACATAGCTTTTCTGATGTTGATATAATAGTCACAGCTGTTAAAATCTGTGCTACATAACTTGAGGTTGAACCTCGCCATTATACGAGCCAGCTGTTGCCTTGCCTCACGTTATCTGCAGATTTGAGCGCCCTATGATTCACGAAGTTCTCGTACCAACAACACTAAACTCATCCACAAGTTCATCTATTTTGCAAAATTGGTACGGCCATCTTGAATAATACAGGAACTGACCCAAATGAAACCTACTATCTTCTGTGCACATAAAGGTGAATATAATTAGGACATGCCTGAGGGGGAAGCATTTGCAGATAAATTTTAAAGAAGATGTAATACCTCAGCATGATGGGAGGGTGTCAATACAGTCATCGTGTGTCGATTGATGGAATAGCAATTGAAGAAGTGCTTCACTTTATCAACTACCTCACCTTATCAAATCTCAAGCTCAAACAGCCAACACTCGGCTCAAATACATTGCTACTCATGCAAAACTTATAAATTGCACAAACACATTATTAGTCGACACTTCTTACAGACAAACTAAATCTATTTAAGCAAGTTCAATTCAGATATACAACAAACAATCATATCCTGTCTATCAATATACACACACATTTAATCACTCACTTACGTTCAGGTTTTACTGTAAGGACGACCTTCTCGCCTTTCTTCATTGTTTTTACAGCCTTAGACAAAGCATGGCATATATGACCTGATCAAACACAAATATGTCAGAAACAATCAAAACATACTTTTAATTCACATAAAAAGGTGTCTTCATGTAAAGTACCATTTTCTACTTTGAACTCCACTCCCTCTGACTTTGCAACAAGGGTCATGTCCTCCAAACGCACTTCGTAATTGACTACATTACGAAAAGAAAACAAACAAAATGTTCTAAAAAATAAACCTACATTGTTATTCCAATCCAAGATGTTCTAAAATAATAATGACTAAATACTAACTATACTAGTTGCAAAATTGGAAAAGTATGATTTATATCTGAGCAAGCTATGGTTCTGTCCCAAAAGCGGGCGTGTTTGCATACCATGTTTTTTTTATCGAAAGGTTAACAAGGATACTGCCAACTTTGGTTGGATACTTGGACACTTGTAATTGATGTTTTTTACTTACTATTACTTAATTGGGTCACCCGATAACCTGAATCACCCGACCCGACATAACCCGACCCGAATCCTACCCGAACCCGATAACCCGATTACTTATCAGGTGGGGTTGCGGGTGACTTTTTAAAAATTTAAAACCCGACCCGATAACACCCCTATGACAGTCTAGAACCTGCTTTAACAAACTTTTGTGGCTTTGTGTAGTCTAAAGTATTAATTCTTTTTCTGAGGATTTTCATCAAACACTTGGTAGTCAAAAAATATATTGGGTCATTTTGACATGTATTCCATGATTTCCATCTATCCATAAAAGAAATTTTTTCATATAGTCAATGAAGAGAAATAAATAAGATTGTAATGAGCTAAGAGATACAGGCACTAAAGGAATTGATACTACTTCACATTCAATTTCTACTATCAAATATTCTATCTCAAAAAGAAATTGGTACTTCATATGCAATTTCTAATATAATATATTTCATGATAATTAGAGATGAAAGAATGACCTGTTGCACGTTGGTATAAACTAGATAAAGTGGAAGAACATTCGAGCAGGAATTAAGGGGTGAGTGATGTACTATGTTGGTTAATAGGTTTTGGTGAAAAAGAAAAACGAAGATTTTGGAGGGATGTTAAATTTTTTTAAGGAATGTTAAAAGTTTTTGGTGAAAAAAATGGCGCCATCAATCTGAATTTAGGCGGACAATTGCAAAATTATCTGGAACAAGAAATCAATTTGGGTGGACACAGAAATAGAGAATGTATTTGCATTGGTATCTTATTTTGTTTTCTTTATAAAAAAAAGGGTTACTCGTTGTAACAATGATAACTAGTCATGTAACAAGAGATGCAAATTATTTTAAATGACTAGTTATCATCCTTCTAGATTTTCTTTTTTGTCCTATGTAGTGTTTTGAAACCCGGTTTGACCCATCCGGTTCAACTAGTCGAATCGGGTCCGGCCAAAAAACGGGTAAAATAATTGAGATTTTAAAAACGGGTTAACCGGTTAGACCCGTCGGGTCTTAAGTGACTCGGGCCAACCCGGTTCTCAAAACCCGGCACATTTTTTTTTAAATATAAAACTGGGTTGACCCGATGGTCGAACCGATTGAAAAAAAAAATTAATAGAAAATCGGGTTAGCCCGACGGTCGAACAGGTTGAATATCTCACGTATGTCAATATCATCTCGACTCATCCGTTTAACATCTCACGTATGTCGATATCATCTTGACTCATCCTTTTAACATCTCAAGTATGTCAATATCATCTCGACTCATCTGTTTAACATCTCATGTATGTCAATGTCATCTCGACTAATCCGTTTAAAATCTCACGTATGTCTATGTCATTTCGACTCATCCGTTAAACATCTCATGTATGTCAATATCATCTTGACTCATCTGTTTAACATCTAATGTATGTCAGTATCATCTCTACTCATCCGTTTAACATCACATGTATGTCAATATGAACTCGACTCATCCGTTTCACATCTCATGTATGTCAATATCAACTTAACACATCCGTTTAACATCTAATGTATGACAATATCATCTGGACGCATCCGTTTTACATCTCATGTATATCAATATCATCTCGACTCATCCGTTTAACATCTCATGTATGTCAATATCATCTCGACACATCCGTTTAACGTCTCATGTATGTCAATATCATTTTGACTCATCCGTTTAACATCTCAAGTATGTCAATATCATCTCGACTCATCCGTTTAACATCTCATGTATGTCAATATCATCTTGAATCATCCTTTTAACATTTCAAGTATGTCAATATCATCTCGACTCATCTGTTTAACATCTCATGTATGTCAATATCATCTCGACTCATCCGTTTAAAATCTCATGTATGTCTATATCATTTCGACTCATCCGTTAAACATCTCATGTATGTCAATATCATCTTGACTCATCCGTTTAACTTCTAATGTATGTCAGTATCATCTCTACTCATCCGTTT
Source organism: Artemisia argyi (assembly GCA_030686995.1). NCBI lineage: Eukaryota > Viridiplantae > Streptophyta > Magnoliopsida > Asterales > Asteraceae > Artemisia > Artemisia argyi. The sequence continues at coordinate 108,953,066 of CM060692.1, read as the reverse complement.
AACATCTCATGTATGTTAATATCATCTCGACTCATCCGTTTAACATCTAATGTATGTCAATATCAAATCAACTCATCCGTTTAATATCTCATGTATGTCAATATCATATTGATGGATCCCTTTAGCATCTCATTTATGTCAATATCATCTCGACTCCTCCACTTAATATCTCATGTATTGTGGAAAACTAGAAGGGGGGTTGAATAGTTTTACGTCTTTTTAATTTTATTATGAAAACTTAGTTTAGTTTTAAAACCTTGTTTGCTTTTAAAACTTTTATTCAATCTTATGTGAACTCAAATCTTGAACAATATGAACAAGTATATCTAAGTATGAACAATAATAATAATGTAAGCTAAGTATGTGAAATCAACACATGCATAATATAAACAATTATAGCTATATACGAGAGATAAGTACGTAATCGTTTATTTTATAATCATTAGTTATATTTTGTATAAAAACTATACTTGATCGAAATGATCAATTATATGTATGTAACCTTTTTAGTTTGATTGTAAAAACTTTGTTTTGTGAATGAAACTTTCGTTTGATCTTTAAGTAAAATCAATACTAGCACTATATGAGCAACTATATATATACGTCTACGTCTACAAATGTAATAACGATATAAGCAAGATAATAAGTAAGATATGGAAAGATCTAACCGCGAGACAAATGATTTATAGTGGTTCGGCTACAAGGACACCTTCCTTGCCCTACTCCACTCCTCGAGTCACCTACTCGAGAGTTTTCTTCACTATGTCAACAAGCTCCTTATGGCGGAGAAACCTTACACACCAATATACACACCACTTACACACCAAAGCTTCGTCACAACGAAATCACACCTTCTTCACAACTACTTCACACCAATCTACTACACACCTATCTTCACAACTACTTCACACCAATCTACTACACACCTATCTTCACAACTACTTCACACCAACTATCTTTACTACAATCTAGTTCACACCTATCTTCTACACACCAATTATCTTCACTACAATCTACTAGCCAATCACACAATCTATATTCCTAACACAACTATCTACAATCAAATATTCACAACACACTACACAAAGATATATGTAAATATTCTTGATGATGCACCAACAACTTGGATGTGGAGGTCACAACAAGTTGTAATACTTCTTGTCTTGGATGATAGAAGTATTCTTCTCTTGCACTTGAGAGGATGATGTAAGAATCACTTTGAAACAAAGGATTATGTATTTATGATCAAAGGATTTAGAGAATAGAAATGGGGATCTAGAACAGAAAGTTTAGGAGTGCAAAAGGTGAGGAAAAAATCCAGGTTTAAGGTGGTATTTATAGGCAAAAGAATCTGACAGAGGAGCGTGGCCGGTCCCCTTAAATCATGGCCGGCCCCCTTAAAATTAAGGGGACCGCCCTTTATAATTAAGGGGGCCGCCCAGCTGAAACGGCCAGATTCTTTGTCTTTTAGTGGGGAAAGTTTATTTGGTGAAAAACTAACTGTTTTTGGTTAAAAATTTGAATTCATATATTTAGTATGAATAAAACATTTTTCTTTATTACCAAAAGTGTTTTTCAAAAATATATAATATGTTTATATAATTAAATAAACTTTGCATTAGTTAATTAAATACCCATTTGATCATAAATTGCACTAAACACTTTGTTTATTCATACCTTAAGTGATTTGGATGTAAAGAGAAATATTAATCACTAAATACTTGTTTATGTCACAAGTTTTAGTTCTATGAGTTTATATTTTGTGATAATCAAAACATAGAGATATTGATAACATGTTAATAATGTTTTTAGGCATTAATTTATGTCAACATGTATGTCAATATCATCTCGACTCATCCATTAAACATCTAATGTTTGTCAATATCATATCGACTTATCCATTTAACATCTCATGTATGTCAATATCATCTCGACTCATCCGGTTAACATCTCAGGTATGTCAATATCATCGGACTCATCCGTTTGACATCTAAAGTATGTCAATATCATCTCGACTCATCCGTTAAACATCTCATGTATGTCAATATCATCTCGACTCATCCGTTTAACATCCCATGTATGTCAATATCATCTCGACTCATCCGTTTAACATCTCATGTATGTCAATATCATCTCGACTTATCCGTTTAACATCTCACGTATGTCAATATCATCTTGACTCACCCTTTTAACATCTCAAGTATGTCAATATCATCTCGACTCATCCGTTTAACATCTAATGTATGTCAATATCATCTCGACTCATCCGTTTAACATCTAATGTATGTCAATATCATATCGACTCACCCGTTAAACATCTCATGTATGTCAATATCATCTTGACTCGTCCGTTTAACATCTAATGTATGTCAGTATCATCTCTACTCATCCGTTTAACATCACATGTATGTCAATATGAACTCGACTCATCCGTTTCACATCTCATGTATGTCAATATCAACTTAACACACCCGTTTAACATCTAATGTATGTCAATATCATCTGGACGCATCCATTTTACATCTCATGTATACCAATATCATCTCGACTCATCCGTTTAACATCTCATGTATGTCAATATCATCCCGACTCATCCGTTTAACATCTAATGTATGACAATATCATTTTTACAGGTCCGTTTAACATCTCATGTATGTCAATATCATCTCGACTTATCCGTTTAACATCTCATGTATGTCAATATCATCTCGACTCATCCGTTTAACATCTCATGTATGTCAATATCATCTTGACGCATCCGTTTAACATCACATGTATGTAAACATCATCTCGACTCATCCGTTTAACATCTCATGTATGTCAATATCATCACGACTCATCCGTTTAACATCTCATGTATGTCAATATCATCCGTTTAACATCTCATGTATGTCAATATCATCCGTTCAACATCTAATGTATGTCGATATCATCTTGACTCATCCGTTCAACATCTCATGTATGTCAATATCATCCATTTAACATCTCATGTATGTCAATATCATCTCGACTCAACCGTTTAACATCTCATGTATCTCAATATCATCTGTTTACATCTCATGTGTGTCAATATCATCTCGACTCATCCGTTTAGCATCTCATGTATGTCCATATCATCCGTTTAACATCTCATGTAAGTCAATATCATCTCGACTCATCCGTTTAACATCTCATGCATGTCAATACCATCCGTTTAACATCTCATGTATGTCAATATCATCTATTTAAAATCTCATGTATGTCAATAGCATCCGTTAAACATCTCATGTATGTCAATATCATCCGTTTAACATCTCATGTATGTCAATATCATCCGTTTAACATCTCATGTATGTCAATATCATCCGTTTAATATCTCATGTATGTCAATATCATCACGACTAATCCGTTTAACATCTCATGTATGTCAATGTCATATTGACTCATCTGTTTAACAGCTCATGTATGTCAATATCATCCATTTAACATCTCATGTATGTCAAAATCATCCGTTTAACATTTCATGTATGTCAATATCATCCCAACTCATCGGTTTAACGTCTCGTGTATGTCTAAATCATCCGTTTAACATCTCATGTATGTCAATATCATCTCGACTCATCCGTTTAACATCTTGTGTATGTCAATATCATGCATTTAGCATCTCATGTATGCGAATATCATCTTTACTCATCCATTTAACATATCGTGTATGTCAATATTATCCGTTCAACATTTCATATATGTCAATATCATCTCGACTCATCCGATTAACATCTCACGTATGTCAATATCATCCGTTTAACATCGCATGTATGTCAATATCATCTCGACTCATCCGTTTAACATCTCATGTATGCCAATATCATCCATTTAACATCTCACGTATGCAAATATCATCTCGTCTCGTCAGTTTAACATCTCGTGTATCTTAATATCATCCGTTTAACGTCTCATGTATGTTAATACCATTTCAACTCATCTCGTTTAATGTCTCGTGTATGTCAATATCATCCGTCTAACATCTCATGTATGTCAATATCATCTCGACTCATCCGTTTAACATCTTGTGTATGTCAATATCATGCATTTACCATCTCATGTATGTGAATATCACCTGTACTCATCCGTTTGACATCTCGTGTATGTCAATATTATCCGTTTAACATTTAATGTATGTCAATATCATCTCGACTCATCCGCTTTACATCTCATGTATGTCAATATCATCCATTTAACATCTCATGTATGTCAAGATCATCTCGACTCATCCGTTTAACATCTCGTGTATGTCAATATCATCCGTTTAACATTACATGTATGTTAATGTCATCTCGACGCATCCCTTTAACATCTCATGTATGTCAATGTCATCTCAACTCATTATATTAAGCTCTCATGTAAGTCAATATGATCTTGACTCATCCCTTTAATATCTCATGTATGTCAATAACATGTTGACTCATCCGTTTAGCATCTCATGTATGTTATTATAATCTCGACTCATCCATTTAAGATTTCATGCATGTGAATATCATCTCGACTCATCCGTTTAACATCTCATGTATGTCAATATCATCTTGACTCATATATTTAACTTCTCATGTATGTCAATAGCATGTTGTCTCATCCGTTTGACATCTCATGCATGTCAATATAATCTCGACTCATCCGTTTAATATCTCATGTATGTCATTATTGTCTCTTCTCATCCGTTTAACATCTCATGGATGTTAATATCATCTCGACTCATTCGTCTAATATCTAATGTATGTCAATATCATATTGAATCATCCGTTTTTATACATTTTCGTACGTTTTCGTCCGTTTTTAAACGCTTTCTTACGTTTTGATACGTTTTCGTCTGTTTTTATACGTCTTCATATGTTTTTATATGATTTTGTCCATTTTCATTCGTTTTTATACATTATGATACGTTTTCGTCCATTTTAAATGTTTTTTTTACGTTTTCGTCCGTTTTCATACGTTTTTATCCGATTTGTTTGTTTTTATCCGTTTTTTATGTTTTAATCCGTTTTTCTTAAGTTTTCATATGTTCTTATCCGTTTTTTCAATATTTGTATGGTTTTGTACGTTTTTTGTATGTCTTGTACGTTTTTATTCATTATAGGTCCTTTTAATATGTATTTGTATGTATAATATGTTTTTTTGTGTTTTTATATGTTTTGTATGTTTTATTACGTCTTCATATGAACAAAACATACAAAAATATAAGAAAGGGTACAAAAAAGGACGAAAACATATACGAACAGATGAAAACATTTAAAAATGGATGAAAACGTATAAAAATGTGAGAATACATAAGAAAAATGAACAAAAACGTATAAAACGGATAATAACAAATGAAAACGTTAGAAATGGATAAAACGTAAGAAAAACGTATAAAATGAATGAAAACGTATAAAAACATAAGAAAAACGGACGAAAACAAATGAAAATATTTAAAAACGCTCGAAAACATTTAAAAACGATCGATTTTTGGTCTGCGATGCTAAGCCCTAACCCTCCACCTTACGCATCTTTTTCCCCAAAATCAAAACACTCTCTCCCATCATTTTCCCAAAATCAAAACACTCCCGCTCAGCTTATCCCCAAAATCAAAACTCTCTCGCCCCTAACTTTCTCCAAAATCAAAAGACTCCCGCCTAACTTTTTCCCCTGAATCAAAATACTCCCGCCTCTCTCTCTCTCTATCTCTCTACAAATATTTAGTTTTTTTCCCTCCCTCTAGAGTTTCTTCAGGATCCACGGTGATAAAGTATGTGAAATTCGGGTTTTATGACACCCGTTATTACGGTATGAACTTAAAATGTATTAGCAAATTACCGATATAATTAACACAATCTATCATAAAAAAAAGTTTCAGCTAATACTCGTAATTGATTGGATTATTATTAAGATAAGATAATCCAAATGAAAAAAAAAAAAGACAACAAAAAATTCAAAATTTTTGGCAAAACATGAACCGAGAAAAGAAACCCGCTAACAAATTTGGGCACGAAATTCAAAACCCCCAAATCTCCCCCAAAATATTTCATCCCAATCCCCCACCCCGCCCTATTTTTTCCCCAAAATTTCACCCCAAAAAAATCAAACCAATTTAATCCCATCTATTTCATTCAAATTAAATCACCACACACAAACCCCAATCCTTCACACACACTAAAACATACTCACTATGTGTTTCTTTCACATACTACAACCAAGATCTGTTAGTTTACACACACTAATCTAGGGTTTACTGTTTTGATTAGATCAATTTTAAGTGATTGTAATGGCGCCTGAAATTGAAACCCTAGAAAATAAGAAACAACAAGAAGAAGATGTTGAGATGAAACAACAAGAGGAGGTGAGTGAAGCGAGTGCGAAAAGAGCGAAAGTAGTCCGGTGACGCCAACTGCTAGGCCGACTAGGGAGAGGAAGACTGTGGAGAGGTTTATGGAGTTTATGTCTAGGTCGTTGACTCCGAAGGCGTTTACTATTGAGAAGGTTGTTATATTTTGTTTGTTGCAACTGTTTTTTTTCTTTTTTTTTCGTTTATATCGGTTTTTAGGTTGACTGATATGTGTTTGTTTGGATTTGCCCAGGGGGTCTGGAACTCAGCTTAAGGAGATTCCGAATGGTATATTTTACGACCGTTTTTTGATTTTTTTTATGTTATTGAATGCATTAAGATGATTTAATTGTGTAGTTGTTATATGTATGAATGCTCACTACTACAAAAAAGTCTATGGACACCCCTTAATAGAGACTAGTTTCATAAAAACTAGTTCTTATAACTTAAAACTAGGAGGAATGTGATGTATTAACCAGTCTCAATGATAAAAACATAAAGACGAATCTTTGTTTTAATTAGTATTTCAGCCAAGAAAAAGTCATTGCTTTTGGTGTGATCATTATAGGGGTTCTTTGATTGTTTGGCTTGCGTTTTGAAAGTGTGCAGGAAATGCGAATTATACGTATACATGTTTCTGTAGTTTTAAGTTGTACTAATTACTAAATATCGCTTTTGGTTGTGTCAAGTTGTTGAAAAGAATAATTACCTAAAGAAATAATGGATACATAAAGATAATTAAGGGGCACACTCAGGGGCGGACCTAAGCACACCTTAGGTGGTGCCTGGGAACCACCTTGGAAAATATTTCCGTGTACAAGCAATGTGATATGATTTTCAAGGACCTACCTTAGACATATGTTGGGAACCACCTTAGGTGTTAAGTTGGTGAAAATGGTGACTGAAACAGTTGAATTGAGGTGGAAAATGAATAGGTATTAAGAGCTTGTTAATGGTGTAATGAGACTTTGTTTGGTCACAATGAAAGAAAAGAAGTGTAAGTCAAAGAAGAAGTATGAAAAAGTCACGTGAGTTGAAAGAGAACATTTTTGGAAAACTAAAATATTATTTAACTATTCACATATTTTCGTTCAGTTTTCTAAAGGAACAATTAGTTGTTTTCTTTTTAATTAATCCTATATTCTTTCCTAAATTTTTTCTCGATACGTTGCAGCTATAAAGACTAAAGAGACCGACAATAAAATTTTCTGATATCACGTATTAATTTTCTATTATTAGTTGGTCACATAACTAGGATAGTTAGTATGAACAAACGTTAGAAATATATATAATCTTCATGTATTACTTGTACAGAAGATCGAAACTTGTATTGATGTGGATTGAACGATTTTTCAGAAGTTGAAATTTAGAGCTTGGTACATGTTAGTTTTAATGTTTTACAATAATTCACTTGTGTTAAATTGTACCCGACACGACCCGACCCGTTTGTTTAATTGACCCATTGATATTTCCGGTCTTAGTTAGTTAGGGACCTACCTTAGTTTGTTGGCTAGGTCCGCCACTGGGCACACTGGAATTTCAGAGTCATCTATATTTCAATCATTTCTTCTATGAAACTTGGTAAAGCATAATAGGATTATACTCATCATGCAGGTTCAATGATTTCTACAAATAAGTTTCTTGAGTGCTTGATAGAGTTTGCTTACTTGACGATGTCATTTAGAGGTCTTATTACATGTAAGTTGTTAAATTTTTTAATTTTCCACAAACTAATATAAGTGGTAATCAATATTTTGGAACTCACTAAAGGTTGTCGAATATGTCATCTCACCAGTGGAAGAATACAAGAACATGGTACCACAAATGCCTTTATTGATTTCTTTTGATGTATGATGCTTTACCAAGTTTTATAGAAGTTAATGTCAGTTTTAAATTTCATCTGAGTGTGTTTGCAGTCTGTCCTTTGTCAATTCTAGATGGCGTTTTCATGGCAGCCAAGGATGAAATAGATTGGTATCCCCATGCATCTATCGGTATTTACCATCTACATAGCACTTTTATGTGAATTGCAAGGTGATCCGAAGGATATCTCTAAAGAAAAAAAGCTGCATTGGCTACTGATCAGGTACTTTTACATAAAGGTTCTATGTTTGTTTTTAAGGTTTCATGTTTTCTTATGGTCTTTGTCTTAATAAGTTTCTGAATACTACAAGCTGATTCTTTGGACTTTAGGTTTGTAGCACATTCAAGCATCTGTGTCCTTTACCAGGATACCACACCACCGTATATGCTCTTTCTGCACGGTACATGTTTCCAACAATTTTTTATTTCACAATCCAAAGTTACTGCAAGCATGAATCGATATGCGCTTTATCCAGCACTCAGACGAAAACTATTTTAAGTCTGACCTACTGGATGCTCATGTATAGTTACTATGAATGGATATTGCAGGGTGTGAACCTAAATATGTTGGAAGATACAGAATCACCGACCCTGATTCGCTGAAGGCGGCAGCGGATTCAGCTGGATGAATACGCCTAATGATTGAGGCAACGCTGTCTCCAGGGCTATCAATATGCAGTGTTCGCCAACATGGGAAAAACGGTCGTTTGGTTGCTGAACTTAAAGAGTTTACACCACGTACAATGGATTGCCTGGTCTCATTTGAAGAGCATATGTCCACAAGAAATTCTGCAGCTTATATGAACAAACTCAGAGTCAAAGCCCCGGTAAAACTATCTACTATAAAGATAATGGCAACATATGACTTACATGCAGTTTAGAATCATCTGTTTCACCCATTGTCAGATAGCTCATCTATCATTTAATAATACTTTTCATTTATAGAAGTATAGTGGTGACTTTAATTTATCCTTGAATATATAGTTTAGTTTCAAAAATCTGAACCAGAAAACCAGAAGATTATATCAATTGTTAGGAACTTCAGATGGTTATATTGTAGAACTAGGATCAACAAAATGCCTCTAATAGTTGAAAGGAAAAACAAGGCTATGGCCACAATAAGCAAATGGACATTTATAATAATCAGCTCCTAATCTCTTTTGGTTGTAATTCAAGTATGTAACAGGAAAATGTGCGTGATTCATAATTTTAGTTGGTAGGTTGATGAGTTTAGGAAATATAGTGAGTGCACAAGTACTAACTCATATTTTTTGATGTCACAGATTAAGAGTAACCTGGATATTGAAGAGGAACAACCTGCTATTCCAGAAAACCCTCTGCCAGAAGGTAGGTTTCCATAATGTGGTCGAATTGTATGAGTTCTTAGATATTTTAAGCAAAATGATATGGATGAATGTAGTGACCGTTATTACATTCCCAAACATATGTGTTTGCACTTTGTAGTACTTTTAACCCATTTGAGAATAGGAAACCTGATTCGAAATAAGATGGAGTTTCAATAGACATTAAAACTCCTATGATACATGTGCTACTCCTATGATACATGAAATTAGCTGAATTGACCATTTGGTTAACGAGTCAAATGGGTGGGTCAAACAGTTTGTGTCAAAATCATAAATTTTTAAAGAATGATAAAACAGGACTTCCAGTCAAATGGATTCAGGTCAATATGAATACTTTTTATTTCTTGCCAAAACTAGACAAGCGGGTCAAACAGGTTCGGGTCAAGTAAGTACTTTTTAAAATGAGTCAAAAATTTGGTTAAAATAATAACTCTTTGTTTTTCTAAGTGACGTGATTTAGAAGATTGATATCTTTTGGATATACTCAAACAACTTTAAACGGAGATATATAGACAAACAGGCTGAAATTGCTATTTATAGCTTTTACTCATTCACGTTTGCTGACTTGATGCAGATCATTGGCAGGCATTCGTATCATACAAGAAGCAGCAGGGGCAGGCAGAACAATGCTTATTAGCGATGCTGGGCAGGTTTACGCCTTTAGAAAGGACTCGTTTGGGGAAGCGGAGTATGGAGTTCAAGGGAGTAAACTAGTCAGGGCTCCTCAATTAGTGAGTCTTTAAAAGACATATTTGTGGTACAAGCTGCCATTGGAAACTTCTTTACGGCTGTTTTATCACGTGAAGGAAGAGTCTACACATTCTCTTAGGGAAATGAGACCAAACTTGGTCACCAAACTGAACCAACTGATCTTTAGCCGCACCCCTTGTTGGGCCCGCTCGAAAACGTACCTGTAGTCCAAATCGCCGCTGGATATTGCTACCTTCTTGCCTTGGCTTGTGAACCTAATGGCATGTGAGTTTCAAGAATCTTTTTACAGGAATGTTTTGTAGTGTTAATATATCAAAAGATTGTTATCGTAGTCCATACCATTTAGGTCAATAATCATGAATCTGCCATTGCTTATCATGTTTACATGGTTTTGCAACAGGTATGTGTACTCAGTTGGATGTGGGTTAGGAGGGAAACTAGGCCACGAGACCAAAAATGATGAGAAACAGCCAAGATTGATAGAACAATTTCAAACTTTGAACCTGCAGCCGATGGTGGTTACAGCGGGTGCATGGCACGTGGCTGTGGTTGGGAGAGATGGCAAGGCGTGTACATGGGGTTGGGGCCGATACGGGTGTTTAGGCCATGGGAATGAAGATTGTGACTCGGTCCCAAAAGTAGTCGAATCTTTAAGCAATGTAAAAGCTGTACATGTTGCTACAGGGGACTATTCTACTTTTGTAGTTTCTAGTGATGGTGATGTCTATTCTTTCGGATGTGGAGAATCATCAAGTCTCGGGCATAATACTGCAGAATTTGATTCTCAGGTTTGTTACTTTAAATTTAGAAAATTCCAGTTAGTTACCTTTGATTTCTTTTCTACTTTTTGGTTTAAAATGAATCCGTAAACGTGTATACGTTCATCAAAAAATGTTAAGGGACAAAGACGGCAAAAAAACATGAAGCAAGTGTATAACTACGGAGATGAGTTTGATCAACGACTAATATTTTTTCTATGTTTGATACTTATCAGGGAAATAGGCATGCTAATATCTTGAGCCCGAAGATCGTAACTTCACTAAAGGCAATTAACGAAAGGGTCGTGCAAATCTGCCTAACAAACTCAATCTACTGGAACGCCCACACTTTTGCACTCACGGAAGCGGCAAGTTACGCATTTAGAGCAGGAGACAAAGGATAGCTAGGGGTGGACCTTGTTGCTACCCAAACCGAGAGGCCGACACCAGAGCGTGTGGAACTCGATCTCAGTTAGCAGAATTTAATGATGACTTACTAATCTCTGAATTTGATCACACTATGATAAGAATTGTTTATGTTTTATTTTCAGTTTGTGTCTGTTCCTTCCATGTTCATTTCTGTACATAGAAAACAAAGAAGGGATTTGTGAAAAAAAGGTCTTAGGGGTAGAAGCTCCTATTAGGCTTGAAGTTAAAAAAAAAGTCTTTTAATGATTTCTTAAAAGTTACTTGGTATTTTATTTTTTCATTCACAATGCTGTATACTTTTACAACCATCTAAATTTGTAGTATACATATTATACCACTAGGGTTATGGTCAAAATATCCCCCTCATACCTCGCTCTGGGCATTGTTGCTTTTTGTATTCTGTATAGACTTAGCGAAACTAAACACGTAACTGCCAACATAACAAATTTCAAACTACGAAAATGACTTTTTTGGCATGTCCCATGTGACAGTTACAATGTGATGCTTCTTATGGTATGTGACATGTGTTAATGAAATTTAAGGCCTATAACATCATTAAAATATGACTTTCATGTAACATGTTAAAAATTGCTCAGGTACAACACAAAAGAGAAATCATCTTAAGTACGACTCTATATTCGTCTACTTGTTATATTATTTTGGTGTCAGAGACAATCCAATAGGTTTGGGACGAAAGTTTCATAGGTAGCGCCACAGGTTGATGACCTGGTTTGGTTTTAGATTTTTATGGTGTTATTTAGGTGCTAGCTCTTTAGGTTTGGTATTTTAGCATCATTTTCCTCATCGCATTTATATTTGCTAGCAACTTGCTAGTTTAATGACAAAAAAAAAACTCGTCGTTAAAACTTGAAGAAGGATGGAACGTTATAAGTCAAAACAGAGGGTCACGTGCGTGGCACGTGACAAGTTCTAAAACCCAAACAACCATTTAACAGTTTTTTCCCGCCTTCTGTATTTCACTTTAAATACTCTCATTACTAACATTTGTAATCAGTTTTGATCATTGATTCTCTCTTACTATCTTGTAACAAACTCATTTCTTGAATAACAAATCCCATTAATCATTGATTCTCTCTTATCACTTAACTATATTGGAAGTCATATGGTTATCGATTTTTCCGACTTCACAAACAACTCTATGGTTATCTATATTTTAGGAAATATCACTCCAAATAATTTTGAATAATTTTGCTCGACCAAAGGCTAAAAATTTGTGCGACTCAACGCGACTTTCATGTTGTTTAGTCTACTAAAATAAAGTGTACACTACCCCTTATAACTTTGAACAATTTTGCTCGAGTGAAGGCTAAATATTCGCGCGACTTAAACCGACCTTCATTTTTTTGCCCGACTAAAATAAAGTGTACACTACTTCTTATAATTTTCTCGACTGAAGGCTAAAAATTTGTGCGACTTAGGGCCACTTTTATTTTTTTGCTCGGCTAAAATAACAACGTGTACACTACATCTTATATTTCAGCTGAGCAAAAAAATAAAAGTCGAGCAAATTTTTAGCCTTCAGTCAAGAAAATTATAAGGAGTAGTGTACACTTTATTTTAGTCGAGCAAAAAAATGAAGGTCGCTTTAAGTCGCGCAAATATTTAGCCTTCACTCGAGCAAAATTGTTCAAAGTTATAAGGGGTAGTGTACACTTTATTTTAGTCGACTAAAAAACATGAAAGTCGCGTTGGGTCGCACAAATTTTTAACCTTTGGTCGAGCAAAATTATTCAAAATTATTTGGAGTGATATTTCCTAAAATATAGATAACCATAGAGTTGTTTGTGAAGTCGGAAAAATCGATAACCATATGACTTCCAATTTAGTTAAGTGGTAAGAGAGAATCAATGATTAATGGGATTTGTTATTCAAGAAATGAGTTTGTTACAAGATAGTAAGAGAGAATCAATGATCAAAACTGATTACAAATGTTAGTAATGAGAGTATTTAAAGTGAAATACAGAAGGCGGGAAAAACAGTTAAATGGTTGTTTGGGTTTTAGAACTTGTCACGTGCCACGCACGTGACCCTCTGTTTTGACTTATAACGTTCCATCCTTCTTCAAGTTTAACGACGAGTTTTTTTTGTCATTAAACTAGCAAGTTGCTAGCAAATATAAATTCGATGAGGAAAATGATGCTAAAATACCAAACCTAAAGAGCTAGCACCTAAATAGCACCATAAAAATCTAAAACCAAACCAGGTCTTCAACCTGCGGCGCTACCTATGAAACTTTCGTTGCAAACCTATTGGATTGTCTCTGACACCAAAATAATATAACAAGTAGACGAATATATAGTCGTACTTAAGATGATTTCTCTTTTATGTTGTACCTGAGCAATTTTTAACATGTTACATGAAAGTCATATTTTAATGATGTTATAGGCCTTAAATTTCATTAACACATGTCAGTATGTCACATACCATAAGAAGCATCACATAGTAACTGTCACATGTGACATGACAAAAAAGTTATTTTCCTAGTTTGAAATTTGTTATGTTGGCAAGATCCAAGTTACGTGTTTAGTTTCGCTAAGTCTAGAGGTTTGATATTGTTAAAGCAATTTCTATACATAATACAAAAAGCAACAATGCCCAGGGCGAGGTATGAGGGGCATATTTTGACAATAACCCTAGTGGTATAATATGTACACTACAAATTTAGATGGTTCTAAAAGTATACATCATAGTGAATGAAAAAATAAAAAACCAAGTAACTTTTAAGAAATCATTAAAAGACTTTTTTTTTTTTTTTTTTTTAACTTCAAGCCTAATAGCAGCTTCTAATACACAGACACAATTAATATTTACTGTTGCAGAAATCCTTAAAAGACTTTTTTTTTTTTAACTTCAAGCCTAATAGCACCTTCTACCCCTAAGACTTTTTTTTCACAAATCCCTTCTTTGTTTTCTATATGTACAGAAATGAACATGGAAGGAACAGACACAAACTGAAAATAAAACATAAACAATTCTTATCATAGTGTGATCAACTTCAGAGATTAGTAAGTCATCATTAATTCTGCTAACTGTGATCGAGTTCCACACACTCTGGTGTCGGCCTCTCGGTTTGGGTAGCAACAAGGTCCACCCCTAGCTGTCCTTTGTCTCCTGCTCTAAATGCGTAACTTGCCCGCTTCCGTGAGTGCAAAAGTGTGGGCGTTCCAGTAGATTGAGTTTGTTAGGCTGATTTGCACGACCCTTTCATTAATTGCCTTTAGTGAAGTTACGATCTTCGGGCTCAAGATATTAGCATGCCTATTTCCCTGATAAGTATCAAACATAGATAAAATATTAGTCATTGATCAAACTCATCTCTGTAGTTATACACTTGCTTTATGTTTTTTTGCCGTCTTTGTCCCTTAACATTTTTTGATGAACGTATACACGTAATAGAAAAGAAATCAAAGGCAACTAACTGGAATTTTCTGAATTTAAAGTAACAAACCTGAGCATCAACTTCTGCAGTATTATGCCCGAGACTTGATGATTCTCCACATCCGAAAGGATAGACATCACCATCACTAGAAACTGCAAAAGTAGTATAGTCCCCTGTAGCAACATGTACAGCTTTTACATTGCTTAAAGATTCGACTACTTTTGTGACCGAGTCACAATCTTCATTCCCATGGCCTAAACACCCGTATCGGCCCCAACCCCATGTACACACCCTGCCATCTCTCCCAACCACAGTCGCGTGCCATGCACCCGCTGCAACCACCATCGGCTGCAGGTTCAAAGTTTGAAATTGTTCTATCAATCTTGGCTGTTTCTCATCATTTTTGGTCTCGTGGCCTAGTTTCCCTCCTAACCCACATCCAACTGAGTACACCGACCTGTTGCAAAACCATGTAAATATGATAAGCAGTGGCAGATTCAAGATTATTGACCTAAATGGTATGGACTACCATAACAATCTTTTGATATATTAACACTACAAAACATTCCTGTAAAAAGATTCTTGAAACTCACATGCCATTAGGTTCACAAGCCAAGGCAAGAAGGTAGCAATATCCATCGGCGATTTGGACTACAGGTACGTTTTCGAGCGGGCCCAACAAGGGGTGCGGCTCAAGATCAGTTGGTTCAGTTTGGTGACCAAGTTTGGTCTCATTTCCCCAAGAGAATGTGTAGACTCTTCCTTCACGTGATAAAACAGCCGTAAAGAAGTTTCCAATGGAAGCTTGTACCACAAATATGTCTTTTAAAGACTCACTATTTGAGGAGTGCTGACTTGTTTACTCCCTTGAACTCCATACTCCACTTCCCCAAACGAGTCCTTTCCAAAGGCGTAAACCTGCCCAGCATCGCTAATAAGCATTGTTCTGCCTGCCCCTGCTGCGGCTTGTCTGATACGAATGCCTACCAATGATCTGCATCACAACTCACAAGTCAGCAAACGTGAATGAGTAAAAGCTATAAATAGCAATTTCGGCCTGTTTGTCTATATATTTCGGTTTAAAGTTGTCCGAGTATATCCAAAAGATATCAATAACAATTTCTGGACCTCAGCAAGTTTGTTCTTTGTCAGATCAGACTGAACCACACGTTTTCCTGTAATATTGACAAAATTTAATCAAATATTTTATAAAGTTCACTGTAGTCAGAACTAAAATCATTTACTGTGACAATTTTTACCTAGCCTACTGTTATTTGAGGCTTCAATATACCCTTCTTTGGTCATTTTGTCCATTAGCTTACGAACAACATTTTGGTTAGACTCTCAACCAAGCTTGCTTTGAAGCTTGGATATAGTAATGTAGTACTCCATTGGAAGAGCATGATAGAGTGCCTGCAATAAGTGAGCTCAATATCAAACCATTTTTCTTAGTAGTTGTATTAAAAGTACAGTTTTAATAAAGAGAAAGTCAACTATAATGTGAGCTCACCTTCATATACATAAGACCTTCAACTGTGGCGAGTGGACTTTTATTACCAGGTGCAACATAGCCATCATTTTTATCTTTCACAACACCAAATTCATACTCCAAATTCTACAGTTGACAGTTAGAAGCACAATATAACTGAAACATATAACTACAGGAGTGTAGCACTTGCTTGGTTGCTTCAGTTTACCTCAAATTTGATACTTTATTATTTTTGGTGTAAAAAACTAAATTGTTTTTGCAGATTTACAATGGTGGTACATATCCAAGAAACTTTTTGTAACGAAATTAACAAGTCAAAATACAACCCATTCATTGGTAATAAAGACTAATGACATAATGTTCACAATGCCGCAATGTATATGTTCAGTGAGGCAAATCTACAGTGATCATACGATCTTTGCATTTCAATGGAAAATAATGCATGAAACATACACGAATACCGCATACTAAACCTGAGAGCCAGAAGGGTGACTGCCGACTGCTACATGAAAAAAGCCAAAATTTGCAAGTAGTGTTATTGTTTAATCTTTTTCAATAACAACGGAGAAGTCGTGCTAAATCTATTAAGAAAACAATTTGAACACATTTTGTAATGTAGGTTAAGTGGGTGGACCAACTTGTGTTCACTGTGTTGTATTGTAAGCCCGTCCATCACCATGAACTATAACCTACTTTGCCAACCTCAAAACCACTCCCTTTTATCATCTCTATATAAGAACGGCACGTTTCGCACAACTCCACAAATCATCGGGCAATCAACACACTTAACAGGTTACAATGGGACGTGTATTCAGCAGCATGAATAGCAAAACATTATGCTCTTTATTCCTACTTAGCTTAATGCTTCTTTTTTCTAGTTTGGTACCTTTAGCCAATGCAAAGACTCACAAGCATGAGTTCGTCATACGACTTCTATCTATGTTATACTTTTGAAGTGTTTATTTTCTGGTAACATTTTGATAATGATAACTATTTTATGTTAACAGGTTCAAGAAACAAAAGTTAAAACGCTATGCAAAACCCATAATTCTATAACGGTCAACGGACAGTTTCCGGGACCAACCTTGGAAGTGAACAATGGCGACACATTGGTGATACATGTTACAAATAAAGGCAGATATAATGTCACCATTCACTGGTATAATTAGAATATAAAGCTTACAAACAGTTTTAGTTGGAATATTATAGATGTCATTCTCATTAACATTAATATTTCTGTTTTGTGACCTTTTAGGCATGGTGTTAGACAAATGACAACAGCATGGGCAGATGGACCAGAGTTCATTACACAGTGCCCAATTAGACCAGGAGCGAGTTACGCCTACAGGTTTACAATTTCAGGACAAGAAGGAACGCTGTGGTGGCATGCACATAGTTCATGGCTTAGAGCCACTGCTTACGGTTCCATTATTATTCACCAAAAAGAAGGATATTCCTACCCATTTCCTAAGCCAAAGCGTGAAGCAGTCATTGCTCTTGGTATACAGTTTATTCGAAAACAAACTTTTACGTATTTAAAATTTTAATGCCGAATACCTGACAGAAAATTATGATGATGATCAGGTGAATGGTGGGATGCAAACCCGATAGACGTTATAAGAGAAGCCACTAGAACAGGAGCAGCTCCAAATGTTTCTGATGCATATACCATCAATGGTCAACCCGGTGATCTATACAAGTGCTCCAGTAAAGGTTTGCTTCTATAATATACTTTAAATTTTTATTGAATCTAGTACTTCAACAATAAGTAAATGATGGGCTATTTTTGAATGTAGATAAGGTCATAGTACCAGTTGTAGCAGGAGAAACAAACCTCCTTCGGGTGATCAACTCAGCCTTAAATCAACAGCTTTTTGTCACCATTGCCAACCACAAACTTACTGTGGTAGGAGCTGATGCTTCCTACGTAAAACCGTTCAACACGAAAGTTCTCATGCTTGGACCTGGTCAAACGACTGATGTACTCATCAAAGCAGACCAGTCACCAGGCAGATACTACATTGCTGCACGAGCATATGCCAGTGCACAAGGTGCTCCATTTGATAATACCACCACTACTGCCATATTGGAGTACAACACCGCCAAAAGTTCCACTTCAAAACCCATTATGCCACCTCTACTAGCATTTAATGACACCGCAACTGCCGCTGCCTTCACTACCAGCTTCCGCAGCCTTGAAAAAGCCCTTGTTGCCACTGTTATAGATCACAATCTTTTCATCACTGCGGGACTTGGAATCAACCAATGCCCACCAAAAACCCCAGCCAGAAACTGTCAGGCACCCAACAGGACTCGATTCACTGCTAGCATGAACAATGTCTCATTTGTACTCCCATCCAATATTTCCATACTTCAAGCATATCACCAAGGGATACCTGGTGTTTTCACCACTGACTTCCCGGTAAAACCTCCGGTGGCCTTCGATTATACCAGTAACGTAAGCCGTTCTTTGTGGCAGCATATTCGTGGAACCAAGGTCTATAAGTTGAAATATGGATCAAAGGTGCAAATAGTGTTGCAAGGAACAAGTATCTTCACTGCTGAGAACCACCCGATCCATCTTCATGGATATGATTTCTATATACTTGCAGAAGGATTTGGAAACTTTAACCCGAAAACAGACACATCAAAATTCAACCTCGTGGATCCACCTCTCAGAAATACAGTTAGCTTACCCGTCAAAGGGTGGGCCGTCATTAGATTTGTTGCTGATAATCCAGGTAAACTTCGGCATTGATTAGGCGGGTTGGGTAATGGGTCACAATGGATAAATGATATATTACCAAGTGGATCAGGTTGGGTTGACAAAACACTTTTTCTCACAAATATTTAAGCTTTTCATGATTAATTAGTGACTTAGCGTGTCTAATATGATTACAAAAATTAGACTATTTCAGTATTGATCTACTTTTTGAGTAAATGATTAAGGATGTTTTATGCATTGAAAAATAAACTTTTGGAAGTTCCGACCCATTTGATCCATAATCAGTTTGAACCGTTAAAGATAATTTCGAGACAAATCAACCCAATTTTAGTAAACGGGTTAAACCCTACCAGTATGTGGCTCTCATAACTTATCCTATATTGTGGCAGGTACCTGGATTATGCACTGCCACTTAGACGTTCACATCGGCTGGGGTTTGGCCATGGTATTTGTCGTAGAGGATGGATCTGGGCTAGGCCAGAAATTGGAGCAACCACCACCAGATTTACCAGTGTGCTGATACTATTTGACATCAGATTGAAAATCACAATGCATAGCATTTAGTTGTCTAAATTTATAAGATCCAGCAAACACACAAAAGAAATACTATCCTCATCGCCTATAGTAAACATAGTAAATTCATAAGCATGAAAATAAGCTGATGTATCGGCCTATCATTTTGAAAAAGATTCCAATAAGCAAGGGCATAAAATATAAGCAATCTGAACATGTGATAATTGCAATAACTTACGAAAAAGTTATGTTGAACTCAACAAATCACCAGCTTTCTGTTTCCATCCACTGTTAACATTCATCTTCTTAACACTACAAATTTATAAAAACCAGATAATCAACCTAAATTAACAAACAACCGGCCTTCGGAAACTTCATTACAACACCTTAACTAACTAACTAACTCTCAATGCCAGTTCAACAATCACAATTCTTACTTATTATCTAACGTACCACAGGTAAACACAAAATAAACACAATTAACCACAAAACAGTTAAAATGATAAAGAATTACATACCTTTGATTAAAAAAATTCATGGGGTGACACTTTATCCTTCCCACTCAAAATAGTTCACAACTGCAATTAAACATAAAACCATAAATAAAAATACAAACGTAAAAAAAAATTAACTGGAAATAAAAGATCAGGAGCCCTAGATTTGGCTAACCGGAAACATATAGTACATAAATCAAACCCAAAAGCATTGGATCTTTATAATTAAATAAGAGGATTAAACCTTCAGATAAGAGCTAATTAACAGCTTTATTAGGGTTTGTCGCTGTAATGAAATAACTCATCAGTGATTTTAGAGAGACAGCTAGAGAAATTGAGAGGTGGGTGAGACCCGGTATGTAAGCGAGAGATTGTGATAATATGTTACTCCGTATTAGAGAGGTGGGAGAAGAGAAGATGAAGGAGGGTAAAGAGGTAACTTCGCTTAATGCGGGGTTAGCAAGAAGTCGAGCAAAAACTTTCTTATGCAAATCCTACCACAAACAGCACACACATGTCAAGATCTTAACAGAGTCGTGCATGGCGCCTAGTCGCTCAGTCGTTCAAGTCTTTATTTGGAAGTTTTTTTCCAAAATTCAAATATGGTCTATATAGTGTCCAAAAAAAATCTCTTGGTCTCTTTAAGTCATTGGCCTAAAATAGAAAGATTACTTAAAATGGAAAGGTAAACTAAAAGTAATAATCTGAATTAGAATCCTTTGTAATTCCGTCTTCTACTCCTTTAGGTGTGAAGAAGGAGTGACCCTCTATTTTTTGTGGTTCTTGCTTTGGTCTGATTTGCTTTAGAATAAGGTACAGATATTCCGTACTCTTTCAGTAAGAGTGCACACCTCTTCTCTCTCGACTTTGTCTTCGATTTGCTATCATATTTTGATTCCGTTTGAACTCTTATGATCCGTTCGATAACCTTTTGTGACCTTAACTTTTGAACCTTTGTGAGACTTTGGTTACTGTTTGGGATATTGTAACGGACGGTGAGACCCTTGTGACACTTGGAATGTTCTTTTGGGATAATATAACGGGAGGTAAAAGTTCTTTTCTTAAATGTGATATAGAACCTTTTAAAGGAGAAATTATTTATAAAGACACTTTAATATGACTTAAAGCCATTTTTATATGGGACTTCCTGTAAATTCATAAAGACCACTTTTAAAGAACACCTCATGACAACCTTTAATAAAGATCACTTTTATAAATTTTATCTTTTGGAAGATCATTGTTAAATAAATCTTTGTTATAAACCTTTTTGAATGGGGTTGTACTACGATTTTTTTTTTAAAACAAGTGATATTACTTGCTAAAATGAACGTTTGTTATAAACTCTCATTATGACCCTTTAATCATTAACTATGGGACTTTGGAGCTTGGAACATTGACCTTTGATACTGAACCTTTGATTTGAGCTCTAAATATGAACCTTGTCATTTGTAAACCTTGACATGAACCTTTGCTATCTGAACCTTCTGATTTGGACCTTTTAATATGACCTATGATATGGATTTCTGATATGATCTGATTATGATGACTTATGATCTGTGTCATTTATGACATACTTTTGACCTATTCTAGTTTGACACCCGAGCCAAATTTATTTCACTAGGCATGGGGGTTCCATGTCCGTGTCAGAGATGCACCTCTGGCATGACTCCAGGGCAGTGGAGTGATGTTCTGCCATGTCCCCTTTTCTGTTATATGATATGCGCACTTTATGATATGATTTACTATGGCCAATCTGATTTCTGTGGGGGCGTATGGATGCATCCTAGATCTGTTTCTGTTATCTGTTATCTGGTGAATGTGGCTGTGTGTGCAATACACGTCCTTCACAACCCATTGAAGTCACCCCTCTATTTACATCTGATATTTTGAGGTCTCCCCTCATTATGACTATGATTATGATTATGATGAAGGCATTTATGAAGGCATTATTATATCTGTTTATGGGCTCGTGGTTGATGACTAACCTTTACCTTACCTTTTACTACTATTTCACACTTACCTTTGATTTCATTGCTGTTATTTTCCTTTATACCTTATTCAGTATTCATTTTCTGTTTCATTATTACTTCGTTGTTATATCTGTTCACTGGGCTTTGTAAACTCAGTCGCATTTCTTTTCTGATGCGGCAGGTTTAGTAGAAACTGGATTATGGACGGAGAGATCTTATTGTGGGCTTAGAAGACTTCACCCTGATTAGCTATTGGATGGACTTAGAGTTGATTAGAAGTTTTGATCTTGGGCTTAGTTCATTATTGTTGTTC
The DNA here is from genome assembly GCA_030686995.1 of Artemisia argyi. NCBI lineage: Eukaryota > Viridiplantae > Streptophyta > Magnoliopsida > Asterales > Asteraceae > Artemisia > Artemisia argyi. The sequence goes on along the minus strand of CM060692.1, from coordinate 108,930,703 downwards.
TTTTACATTTTGTATTTTGTTTAGTTTTTCCCTTGTAACCTTTGTGGAAAACTAGAAGGGGGGTTGAATAGTTTTACGTCCTTTTTAAAAGTTTATTATCAAAAATGTTTTGTAGCTTATTAAAAACTTTCGATTCGATCTCAAGTGAATTCAAATGACAACTAATATAAGCAATTCTAATCTAATAATGAAAGTATTGAAATGTAATGAAGAAAAGATAGAGTTAGAAAGATCAAACCACAACACGCGAATTTATAGTGGTTCGGCTACAAGGACACCTTCCTTGCCCTACTCCACTCCCCGAGTACCACACTCGAGAGTTTTCTTCACTATGTCAACAAACTCCTTATGGTGGAGAAACCTTACACACCTTGGCTTACACGAGTTAACGACATTAAGCTAAATGTCGAGTTCTAATCGTAGCTAGAACCAATCTCACGACTTCTTCAAGGCTTCACACCTTCTTCACAACTTCACAACTTCTTCAAGGCTTCACACCTTCTTCACAACTTCACAACTTCACACCTTCTTCTATGCACAACTAATTCACAACTACTAAACTACTTTACAACACACCTAGTTTCTACAATCAACAAATTTACACAACACCTTTACAAATATCTAACACAACTACAATATGAAACTAGCTATACACAACACTACTACAATTAGATGGATGTAAAGAAGTGTTCTTCTTCTTGCACTTGAATGGATGAAGCTTTGGATCACTTGGAAACAAAGACTTATGAATTATATGATCAAAGGATTTTAGATCTAGAAAGGAAGGTTGGATCAGAAAGTTTATAGTGCAAAAAGGTGAGGAAAATGTGTGAAATGATCCAATATTTATAGGGCCAGATTTTACTGTTCGGGAGCGTGCCGGTCCCCTTAATTATAGGCCGGTCCCCTTAATCATTAAGGGGGCCGCCTAGTAAAATTAAGGGGGCCGCCCTCCTGAACGTTGGAAAAGTTTTTCTGGATAAAATTTGCCCTTTTTGGTTGGAAATTTGAAATCATATCTTTGTGGTTTAATATAGTATTACCAAAAATGATTTACAAATATATATAAAATGTTTATGTCATTTTATAATATGTTATGTCTTAAGACAAAATTTCCTTTGATCATGTAATGCATAAGATGCTTAGTTTATGCATACCTTAAGTGATATTAGATGTAGAAGTAAATATTTGTCACCAAATACTTGTTTACTTCTTAATCTTGACTTAATTTGATTTAAGTTTTGTGATTATCAAAACATAGGTTTATTGAGAGATATTAATAACCTTTTTAAACATTATTTATATCAACAATCTCCCCCTTTTTGATGATTACAAAACTTAAACTCATTAACTCAAAAATTAATTTTTAAGCAAGTATTTTAGTGAGTTTATATTTACTTCTCCCCCTTTTTGTAGAATCAAAAAGGTTATGCCGATAATTTTCAAACGTGAAAAATTGACGGGTAGAAATCTCCCCCTTGATGTGTACTCCCCCTCGTTTGGGGGCACCAAGAGAACGAGCTATGGAATGCTTTGCAAGAAAAATATTAGAAGCACAAGTATATGCATGCAAACATGTATAAGATGAAAAAAAAAATGTTTGAAAAGAAAGCATTCATATTCAATAATAGGTTGTGTCAAAACACAACATACAAGTAGCAAGTGGATTACAAGTAGAAAAAGTTAGCACACAAACTAACAACAAGGAAAATACATCATCATGGCAAGAGTACATGGTCTTCATAGAGCTTGCAAGCAAAAAGGTGGTAGAGGCTTTATTTATTAAGCATGTTAAATGCTTAATTAGGAGAGCATGATGGTGATGATGGAGGAATGGGTGAGAATTGTGGTGGAGGAATGATTGGAGAGGATGGTGGAGTTGGTGGTGGTGGTGGGTTTGTAAGCAAATGTTCAATATATGAAAACATATATTGAATTTCATCTCTAAGGCCAAAAATGACCGTGCGGTTGTGGATGCAACAAAGACAAGTATCCCCATGGGATTCAAGTAGCCTCCAAGGTACGGGATTGGCAAAGAATGGTGGTGTAATTGGTGGAGATGAGAGATGAGCATCAAGTGGTGTTATTGGTGAAAGTTAGATGGTAAGATGAGTGGACATGGGTTCTTGTGTAGGAAGTGGTGATGATACTTGTGGTGACAAGTGTGAGTTGATGTAGTCATTGATTGATGAGGTTGAGGGTATGGAGGATGAGGAAGTTCCATGAGTGGAAGGTGTTTTAGATGGTGCATTGGGTGCACTTGGGGATGAGCATTTGGGTGGAGGTGATGGTGTTTTGTTGTCTTCATTTGTTAAGTCAATGAAGAGTTGTTTTGGGGGGATGACCACAAGTTTTTGTTTCTTGGAGGCTTTGGAGTGTGAGGTGCTTGGTGGAGTCATGATGATTTGGATGATGAATGATGAGATGAAGAGTGGTGATTATGGAGGGAATTTATAGTATGGAAATGGTTGTTTTAGGTATATATTTGAAATGGTGGAATGAGATTCTAAAATTAGTTGGGTTAAAATGGGAAATGGTAGCTGATACTAGAGAAAGGGTTCACAAGATGCAAAAGAAAACAGTGAAACCAGTTCCAGATGGCCGGTCCCCTTAATGATTAAGGGGACCGCCTAGGGAATTAAGGGGGCCGCCCATCTGGTGTTTTTCCAGACGACCAGAAACCCAAAATTTGCAGAATTTGGTGATTTTTCAAGTGTGTTTTCCCAGCAAGCTCTATTAGAAGTATATACTCTAGTAATGATGATATATAAACATATATATATATAATCAAATTGCATGCAAATAAACATATTATAATCCATATTGAAAAGAAACATGTCATAACATTAAGATAGTAGCATGATCACAATTAAAGTCTAAACATCATTCAAGAGAAAAACAAGAAATAACACAAGTATTTCCGAATAAATCGGACAAATAGCAAATCATACAAATGTCAAATAGAACTAAGTAATAACAAGTAGCAATACATAAATATTTCCTACTTCTTCTTCTTTCCAAGCATCTTCCTAAACATCTTCCCAACGGATTTGAAACCTCCTCGAAGTTCTTCATGCATTTGTTGTTGACGGTTGAGGATAGACGTTTGACGAGTGAAGAGAAGCTCATCGGTACGTTCATGAGGAAGAGGAATTTGATACTCGGTATCATCAAAATCGGAAAGATCTTCAACAAAGGTCGTGGGGGATGGAGTACTAACACGTGAGGTGTTTTCCTCCTCATCATCATCGTCATCACGATGAGATGTAGAACCACGCGGCCTAGAGTACAAAGGAACACGAGATTTTCCTTTGTCACTACGAGGACGACGAGTACGAACAAGAGTAAGTTGGTTCAAAGTAGGAAGGATGTGAACGTAGTAGTCTCTTTGAAGATGTGGGTAGTGTTCCATCACATAACGATAAAGTCGTGTGAGAAACATACCATAAGGAAGATTGGCATTTGGGGTGTTTTTGGCGGACATGATTCGATGAATAAAAAGATAAGCCAAATTGTATTGCTCTTCAGCAATAACACAATAAAGCATGTGGGCAATGCTGGCCGTGACATGATCACGGGGACCACCAGTACCAAACGCATTCTCTCGAATGAGTTCTTCCCACTTCTTCATATCTCGGCTTAGCTCTTTGAGGAGGATTTGATTGGCATGAATATCGACATTCTTCGACTTGATCACTCGACTAGTCGTACGACGTTCTAGTTCAAGCGTTCGACGAATGTCTTCAGGACTAGGAATCTCAGAATAGTAGGGGCCATCCTGAGGACGATTTCTTTCAAGAGTGGAAAGATCCCATTCATTTGAGAAAACGGCTTGGCCGTTGTATGGGATTCGAAGAATTTGACCGAATTGAGCAAGAGTAAGAGTGATGAATTGATTTTGAATCATGAAGGAAATGAGGATATTACCATAGGGATCGGTTTGCACCGTCACTTGGCTATAGAAATCGAGGACAAAACGAGGAATGATTGGTTCGTTGATATGGAAAAGACATTCAAAAAGAATATTGGTGAACATTAGTTCGGTTTGATCATTTTCATAGAAAGATGGATCGACAATTCGTCCTTCGTGAATGTTTCTATTTTCAATAGGACGATAGAAACATGCAACTGAAGGAGACATGCCGGGAGTAGAAGAGACATTTGGAATGTATTGTTTGGTTTTGGAAACATCACCTACCGTGGTCTTAGGCATTTTCACCTAAACAATATAACAACAAAAATAAAATTAATATAAAAACAACTATCATGCATATGTTATATATATGTATATAATTATATGCAAATTATGTGGAACGAAATTCTACTTCGACACAAAAAAAAATTCAATGCAGTAGTTTCATAATGTTCCTTTTATTTTGATTTTAAACTCGTTTAGAATATATAATATCAAGGAGTATGATATCATAATTCATTTCGAAATACGGCTAGATATATATTAGATTATATATCTTCCATTTCGTAAGAGTTTGACACAACCTAAGCTTGTTGAAAAGATTAAAATGCGAATTTTAGTTTTCAAAAATATCATTTTCGAGATAAACCAAATGCTCCCTTACCTATATAAAAACATCCTAAAACATCAATATATATATATATATATATATATATATATATATATATATATATATATATATATATATATATATATATATATATATATATATATATTGATTATATATCTTTTTGACACCCTCAAAATTTTACAACGCAGTGGAATACCAATTTGGGTGTCACTTCATAGTTCATAAAAACAAGTTACATAAAACGACCTCAAAAGAGACGTTTAATAAAATGTCACATTCGATTTGATAAATCAGAGTACAAAGGTCCCAACAATTTCTATTTAAAACTTAAGTTACAAGAGTTAAAACATGACACATATGTATATTTTAAAGACAAAAGGTTATCGAATGTGTAGAAAACAAGTCTTTCAATGTTTGATATCCACTGCGACTCCGATTGCTCCCAATGCTCAGCTAGCCAAATAATACCTGAGAAAATACATGCTAAAAAGTCAACATAAAGTCGAGTGAATTCACAGAGTTTAATAAGTAATCAGTTGAATACAAGATAAATCAGTTTAAAATACGACGGGCTACGTTGTTATACACCCATAATTAAGTTGACATGTAACAAATACAAGTCGGGAAATAAGATTAATAGTATTGAGCTCATGAAACCGAACCTTGACCTAGTTTAATAGTGCCCCGAAAAGGTAAAATTTTCCATTTACCACGTAATCTCTCAATATTATGTGACCGTTGATGTATGAGCGCTACTCACCCGACCAGGCCCGCCAGGCCAAATATGCATATTCATAATACTAGCGTTTCCCACAGAATTAACGGTTCATGATGGGGACTTAATTGGCAAGAAATATACTCAATTGACTATAATCATGTAATCGGGTCAAGCATACCAAAAACTACTTGTATTCGGTTTGTAAAACTAGCATGTATCCCCCTCGCGAGGTTTATAAAACAATTGAAGTAAGTAAAAGCGAGGCTATGAACTCACCTTAAGAGCAACGAGATCAGAAGTAAAATGGATCTTCGGAAGAGTGCGAAGCGTCTAAACACAACCTAAAAGACGTGACGCGACTTAGAATGATAAAGAAGAGCGATATGAAAAAGTAAATCAAATGATCACGAGATATGTTTCCGAGATAAGCATGGCATTGCACTAAGACTTAACCCAAGGTATTTTCACTCTATGATTGATGTTCGACCAGGTCTTATAGGTAATAAAACACCTACCAAGTTTCATCCCTCAATTCTTATTTTACCTATGTGTATCTACACGTTTTAGAGTTCAAGACAAGACGTAAAATATTAAATTCTGGATTTGACTTTATTTTATAGACCCCTAACTCCTAATCTATAAATGATATGAATACAAGGCCTTCACCCCTGGAAAGCTCTTTGAGTCTAGTTTTCAAAAATCCAGGCCTCAACTTCTGAAAGATTCAGAATCATGTGAAAAGACTATTTTACCCCTGAACATCCAGCCCATAATATTTTCTGAATTTTAATCTCTTACGAAAATGGCCATAAATCCTAAACCATGATAGAAATTTAAGTGAGACCAATTGGAGGTGTTAGACAAAGATGTCTACTACTAAGACATGTTTTAAAACCTAAAACTATAGCACAAAAATCTGGAGTTAAACTCCTTTTTCAAACAGTAGTTCAGAATTGACTAGTTTTCGTAAAATGACCAAATCTCCCTCATCCGGAGGAATTGGTAAACCCTCCAATTAGCCACATGGTCCTCATATGTTTTACCCTTCACCAATGTAAAAACCCAGTAGCCCCTAGTTCAAAATTTATTAATTACAAGTGAAACAATCTGTATTACAATTTCTGGGTACACACTAAATATGTTTCCACGGTTTTGGTCGTATCTCGACCATCCGGAATAGTTGGTTTTCCGGCCAACTCGCCACTAGGACCTGAGATATTATACTATCCATTTATGAAAAGCTTCAGTAAGCTCTAAGCCAAAAATTTACCAATAACATACAAACAATCTGCAAGTTACCTATTTTTACTAGTTTTACTAATTTGGGCATAACTTGGTCATCCGGAGGAGATAAAAATTCCTCCAACTCGCCACTTGAAGCTTAGACCTATATCTATCTAAAAATGTAATTTAATCATAGGCTCGAGGCCAAAAATTAATGGGAAAACCCACGTTTTTCTACTGATGTAAAAACAGTCCCATCAAATCCAACTAAACCTATTCTAAACTCATCCAAAACATCATCAATCATCATGCAATGCCACACTAATCATCACAAACAACTCAAGAATACTAAAACTCATCAAAATCAGAAAACCTATAATTAATTAAATAACCAAAATCATTTTCATGTGACAAAATCAAAGAGGATTATGAGAGTAGCTTACAAGGAGTGATAAATCACTAATAACCTTTCTAGGGCTTGATTAAAAATGACCAAGGGACACCACCACAAGCTTGGACCTTCTCTTCTACACCTCTAATGGAGCTTGTGGGCTGTAGAAATAACTCTTGAACAAACTTGAGGAAGTCTTCAAGAAAACATCAAGAAAACAACAAGAAGACCTTCAAAACTTTGATTCAAAGTGCCATTTTTTGCAAGGACCTTCAAGAGAATGATGTGGTGATGATTTTATGATTAAAAAATATGATGAGATGGTGGTGTCTTGGTGTTGATTCACGGCAGCAACAAGGGAGGAAGAAGGGAGATGGATGATTTTCTTGAAGGTTGGTGAGATTTGCATGTGAAATGGAAATGATGGGATTTATTGAAAATGAAAAAAAATTATAAAGAGTGCGTGTGTATACATGGCCGGTTTTTGGGGCTTCCAAGGGAAGTTTTATTTGTATTATTTTGTAAAAATTTATATAAATAAAGTGTGTATGATATGTATAAGTGTTGGAGTGGATTATGTAAGGTAATGAATGGTATTTAGGGGTTTTAAGTGGTAATTTGGAAAGGTGAAGAATGGTAAATGACCCAAGATTGAAAAACAAATATAAAGATCAGATTTTAATAATATTGGATTAATATTTGGTATATTAGTGTGTTTGTGGGGTTTAAAGCAAGCGTATGGTCTTAAAAACGCGAATTACGCAGTACCGGGTGACCTGAAAACGTGAATTTTTGAAAAGTGTTATAAAAATTTTATGAAGTTGTTATGAAGTGTTAAAAAGGCTAATTTTAATATTTCATGAGAGCCTTGGGTTTATCGGAGTGTTTAAACGTCATTAAAAATGAAACCGTGAGTCGAAAACACGTTTGGTGACACCGGTTCTTGATAAAAGTGATGTAAGCTATAAAAATGACACGATCCATGGTTTTATGGTTGTTGAATTTACTAGCTAACCAATCCGAAAAATTATTATCATTAGGGTCGTAATTGACATCGAAGCTCATGTCAACTACCATCCTTTTCCTAATTTCCATAAACTCATCAAATTGTTTTTTAAATCTACGTGACAACCATGTTGTTATATGTAGATAACTTCATATTTTGGAGCATACTTCGGATCAATGTACTTAAGCTTCAACCAATCCCCCAAAGAAATATCAATCAATCTCACCAACCTTTTATTGAGCAAGATTTCAGCCTCAGTATATATCCTTTCTTCCTCAAGATCATTGATGTCTAATCCATAGAATTGTTCTTCATAAGGCATATAAGATTTTGAAGTCTCGAAATTTTTCTTTTTATGCATCACATCATTATTTCTCATGTATTTAATTCGAAATCTCCCTTCCTCTTCTTCAATAGTAGTCCAGACCAATCCTTTGGATTCTATCATAGGCCATAGCTGGAGTAATTCGTCATCAGTATAGCTCATAAACAAATCATAAATAAACAAGTCATCGTCAATGCATCACAAATGTTTAAACTCAGCAAATAGGGTTTCAAGAGGGGTTTCCCAAGTAAATAGGTCAAAATCAAACGCAAGAAAATCTTCTTCATTACTTTCAATGGTTTTGATAAAGAAAATTGGCATAGAAATGTGAGATACTGATTCGAAAAATTCTTCAAAGCATGGTGAATTGCAATTAATAGCGTCATAGGTTTCATCCAAGATTGAATAGCCATCTCCCGGATTTTCTGAATTATTATTGCCCATACGTAATGCTGGAAACTCTTTGAAGTTAATTTCATAAACTTCGCAGTCATCATCGTCCTCCAATTTCCAAAGATTCATAATCGGAGAACTTGTGCATCTCATCGTCTCCTTTCTCTCCATAGTCAAGTACTCGTTATTAGTGATATCTTCCATAGTATTCCCTGTTATAATAAGTAAATAGATCAGTAGGATATGCCCGATAGAAGATAATTAGTAAGTAAATGATTGTTGAAGTAAAAAGTTACTGATTTCTACGGTTGATGCGCCGTATCCAAGAATTAGTATTCGTCGTATCTTATTACGTTAAAGTTTAAATCAGTCTCTTATTTAGAAAAATGATACGTCGTATCTGTGAAAACAGATGCTTCGTATCTTAGATAAAAAATTTGAAAAATTATTTTTAATAAAAAATGGATGCGCCGCAACTGTCGAAACAGATGCGTCGTATCTCGTTAGGGTTTTAAAAATTTTCTGATTAAAAACAGAATACGTCGTATCTAGGGGATAGATACGCCGTACTTCGAATTTTAAGTTTACGCTGTATAAAAAAATAAAAAAACGCAATGCGCCGTATCTGATAAATCAGATGCGTCGCATCGTTTAGATCAGCAAAACACAGTAGAGAGCAGTAATACAGAAAAATAAAATAAAAATTGCAAAAAATAAAAATAAAAATAAACAAACAAACAAGAAAAATAAAATATGCAAAATATACAATGTTGGGATTCTTGATTTGATGTGACAAAATAGATAAAAGAATGAAACAAAGGGGCTATAATGCAAAGCTGGAATTCTACAAAAGATGAAGATTGAAACAAGAAGGACTTGCTTGATAAAGAAGATTTTATATTTAGTCCTTCGTAGTCTTTTGTAAACCCTAAATCTCTATTATATAAAGAGATCAAGGGTACAGGTTTTCATATGTCTTTCACAATGTAGTCGACTAGAAAAGTGTGTGTGTATGTTCTAGGGCGTAAACTATAAAAGCCTAGAACTAGTTAGTGTTAGTTCGTATCCTCTAAGGTCTGAGGTATCTTAGATCCTTGTTACAGTTAGGTAACACGTTGTTATTCTGATCAAATAATAATTAGAGGTGATTGGGAAAAACCTTGTGTCAATAACATATGATTTGTTTTAATTATTCCGCTGCATAATGTCTATGTTATTGTTAACCCTAGATGCTCAAAACGGTCCAAGGAGTATAACAAACTCCACAATTGGTATTAGAGCTTGGGGAGCTCGTTACCTAGGGATTCACAAGGTTTTTAGTCGAAGAATGAAGAAGAAAATCGAATTTGGTTTCAATTTTCGTAACTTTCTGCAGGTCAGTTTTCAAATGGCGATATCTCCTTCGTTAACCGTTGGATTGGGCTGAAATTTTTTACTGGAGCTTCTCTATATATCAAGGAAGATTTCCACCGGAGGAATCTTGAATCTGAGCTTTTATGTGAAAGTTCTGGTGTGTCGAAAACTGCTGCAGACAAAGGTTTTGTAAATCGAATTTTAGGGTTTTCTTTATATCAACTTCTTTGATTTCGGTTTCTATTGAATAAATTCATCATAGAAGTTGGTTATACATTGTTTGGTATTGAAAATTCATGAAAGAAAACAGTTGTGGAGGTGTATGAGCGATTTTTGGTGATTTTTGGGTTTTCGCGACACTTTGAAGTGTTGTCTTTATACTTTGTTTGTAAAAGTCGCGCTATTCACTAAACCCTAATCGCTATTCGTAGTATGTTATTCTCGTAAAGTTTCTACAGCTAGTATTATTGAAAACTACTGCTCATTGTAAGATTCTGCTGATTATATTATACTGCTGCTACGTATATTTTTACTCTGCTGCTACTTCTATGAATGTTTCTGCTGATGCGCTTAAAGGTTAGAATCATTCTGCTGCTACAAAGTTTACTCTACTGCTAGCTTTATGACTCTACTGCTGTTGTATTTTACTCTGCTGCTCGACACTGCTGCTTGGGAATTAATTCTGCTGCTGTGTTATTTATTCTACTGCTGCGTTTTGATGATTTATGAGCAGTAAGGGGAAGTGCATATGTTTGATTGGTTTACACACACAAAGGAAGATTGGTTTGGTTTTTGTTCTTAAAGATTTAAAAAGGCTCGTTATTGGTTTTATTGAATTAATTGATTACGAAGAAAGGCGTTTATCATTTATTTGATGTTGTAGTTGAGTTTCACAGATTTTATTCTTATCATATCTCAAAGTGGGTGTTACACTTTAGAGATAACTTGTTCGTGCTTAATGGTGTGACGAAGACTTGTCAAAATCTAGTTTTCATAGGTCAAGGGGTGGATGGACGAAGACCTAGTTAACTATCACTTAAAGGAGTTACATTGTAGTGCTCAGTGTCTCACAGAGGATGAGGATTTTGTCAAGGGATTACGGTCTACTTATATGGTGTTAGTATAAGTTTGGAGTCACGTGGTTAGTACAAGATATAAGAAACAAGTTTGGGAAATTCTACTTCTTCATCAAATTCGTTATACTCAGTTTTCTTCATCAGTGATCATTACATAGAGCCTACATAATTGAAGATTCAAGAAGATGGTAAACATATTGGTTTCAGGGGAAGCTTATTGATTAAATGTTTAACCATCTACATGCACCACTCGAGGGGAAGTTTATATTGCTTACATTCCCTATTTGTTGATAACAAAAAGGGGAAGAGATTTTGGAGTGGCATAGCATGGCTTAAGGGGAAGACAAAGATTGTTTCATTCATGGCGAGATTTAATTATCTCAACTTCTCTACTTCGTCTAGGGAAGTTCGTACAAGACTTTGTTTGTTTTGTCATCATCAAATAGGGGAAGATTGTTGGGATTCTTGATTTGATGTGACAAAATAGATAAAAGAATGAAACAAAGGGGCTATAATGCAAAGCTGGAATTGTACAAAAGATGAAGATTGAAACAAGAAGGACTTGCTTGATAAAGAAGATTTTATATTCAGTCCTTCGTAGTCTTTTGTAAACCCTAAATCTCTATTATATAAAGAGATCAAGGGTACAGGTTTTCATATGTCTTTCACAATGTAGTCGACTAGAAAAGTGTGTGTTGTGTTCTAGGGCATAAACTATAAAAGCCTAGAACTAGTTAGTGTTAGTTCGTATCCTCTAAGGTCTGAGGTGTCTTAGATCCTTGTTACAGTTAGGTAACACGTTGTTATTCTGATCAAATAATAATTAGAGGTGATTGGGAAAAACCTTGTGTCAATAACATATGATTTACTCTTAATTCCGCTGCATATTGTCATTGTTATTGTTGAACCCTAGATGCTCAAAACGGTCCATGGAGTCTAACAAACTCCACATCCAAGGAGTATAACAAACTCCACATACAAAGAATGCAATCTATACTAATGTACAACAAAGTTAGTTGTTAGAATCTAATTAAATTACTAATCAAATAAACAGATATTAACAATTCATTCCTCGGTAGTGGCACCAAAAAACTTGATGCGTGTGATATGTCAGTGTAGCACAGGGTGTTTAAGCCTTTTCAAGTTTTAAATTTATATTTAGCCAACTTATTACTAACACACACACTTAACGAGCAGTGTACCCGATCAATATGCATATTGTGGTAAGTAGAGTGTCGATCACTAAGAATGGAACGTAATATCTAGTTGATTTAATTAGTATTTTAATATCCAAGTTAGTTTTACAATCCTAATCTAACAAAAAGGGTTTTCAGCCTGAGAGACTGACACGGATTTAGAAAACAATAAAAGTAAAACTAATGAGAACGAATCAGCGAATAGCAAACACGTACACAGATAGATAATAGAAACACGTAAGAAGACCTATCCTTATAATTAAGTAGCTTGTCACTTGTTATATTGCTAGTTTTATATGATGAGTATCATAATCTAATCTGTCTCGTTGGATACTATATATCAACGAGTAAACCCTTAATGATTACTTATGTTTATCCTACCTTCTAGACACTAGATAAGCAGGCGAGGAACAGGTATGGTAGCCCAGAAGACTCAACTAAAGACAGAGGTTATCAAAGCACAAATATAATTCACCAAAAAATCAATCGTATAAACTTTAACCGATGGGTGGTGATCTGTACACGGACCCTTTCACTTTGTACACGACTAATTTGAATGTTTTGAAACTTATGCCCTCATAATCCATTTTACAGCCTTTCTTAGTATAAATATGAATTTTTTTTACAATCCCACCATATATAGTAGCATTATATATATTTTTGCTTTCGAAAAGCACCATAGCAGCATTAGATTATCGTTTGATCGTTAAACCTCACTGCTCTCGGTCACCAACTCACCACCATCATAGCCAGCTAGGAGAAACGAAAACCGTTTGCGTGTATCGTGTTTCTCGTTTACTGAGTGAACATTCAATATAATTTGTTGCAAACTATACTTTAGAATCAGTTTACACCGGTGGTAGAATCCACAATCACTCAACCTTTTTTGGTATATTGATAGATATAATAATAGCTGGGTCTGCCAATGTTTGTACACCGATCATGTCGGATAGTGTCAATCCACCTATATATAAACAAGCTTTCATTCTAGAACAAAGTCGGTGACGGAGTTCGTCGATGGTGCAGGCTCGATTTCTAAAGTGAACGCCGCTTAAAGGTCAGTGCCAACAAGGCAAAGCAAAGAATACGTCACTTTAATATGGGATGGTGGCTACTTTCTAAACAGTAAATGTCTGAGATAAATTAATTCCAAAACTTATGCATCGAGATAAAGAAAATCGAACATAAATACTGCTAAGTTGGTGGATACAAGAGAAAAATGAGGTCAAAACATAAAACGTTAAGTTGTCGATCGCCGGGTAGAAAAGAGGAGACAAAAGAGTGGCAAGTAGTAAGGGTATAAATGTCATTAGACTTCAAATTTTTGTGTGCAAATAAATTCGTTCCGTGTAAATATCAACCTCCTTAACCGATAGGAAAGCAATTTTAAGGGGAGCAGTATGGTGACCACAAGCCCATCAATCTTGATGGATTAAAGTTTACTAATACAATAAACAAAACTACTTAATGAATTATACACATGCAGGACCTTCTTACGGCTCTAAGATCTTCGTTTGAGGCGTGTCTTGTGATGCTTCTTCGACTAAATTCATCTCCTTAGGGTTTTCTTTACACAAAACTCGTATCTATCCTGGGGTATTTATAGGTTCTGTCTGAGGGGTCGATGCGGCGCATGTTGATGACAAATGCGGTGCATCTACTTAACTTCGTGTGGTTTCCAAGATTATTAAATTCTGGAATATTCGTACACCGCCTTTAGATACGGCGTAACTTCTTTATTAATGCGGCACATGTTCTTTAACGTCTTGGATAGTATCTGGTGAAGTCTTTAGCTGATACGCCGCATGCTGTAAATGCGATAGTATCTGGTGAAGTCTTTAGCTGATAGTATCTAGATCAAGTTGATTATTCTTCGTTGACCAAAGTTTCATATGCGGCGCATGTTGTAATTGGATGCGGCGCATTCTTCAAAGTTAGGCAATGGTCTTCGAAATCATCTAAGTATGATGTTGCATCGTATCTGTTGAGAGAGATACGACGCATCTCTTGAATTTCAGTAGACTTTTCAAATCTTGATCATTTAGCTCCATAATTCGTCCAATATCATTAACTTTAACCTATTCCTTGTTTTTACCTGAGAATCACTAAAGTAAACATAAAGGCACCAATTCTCATACAAAATAATATAAAACAAGTTAATTAAATAGGATAAATGATGCTAATAAAATGTACTTATTTGATCTCATCAACGAATTACATTAAACAACGTACGCAAATACATTAAACTACGATACTGTAATGATAATAAAACTACGAATTAATAAAATGAATCATCTGAGACATAATCCTCATCACTCGAAGCTGAAGACTCCGATCGAATAGGGTCTAACCCCATGGCCAATCGGTATTGTGCTTCTATGTTTGCCTGCTCCGTACGAGCATCTTCTCGAACCCTATGATCAGTTGCCTCATGTTCTTTCGCTTCTTCATACTCTCTCATGACTTGCAAATCTTGCTCCAGGAGTTCTTCGTCAGTCAACCGAAATCTTTCCGGTGGATTGTTTGTCGGTTGATCGGGTTGTTGTTGGACAACCAGTGGATTGGGTACCAGATCATTTTCTGGAGTGAATACTGGAAAGATATCTTCCGGTAGAGTGTTCATCGGTTCATTTGGAAACATGTTGGAGATTGGGAATTGCTAGGAGAAGTCGTGTTCACTTGGAAACTGTTGAGAGAAGTCACGGTGACTTGGAAATTGTTGGAAGAAGTAACGGTGAGTTGGGAATTGCAAGGAGAAGTCTTTGCGAGACATTGTTATGGAGAGAATTATGTGTGAATTGTGCGCACCTGTAAATGGGTATTGGTGTGTGCTTTTTTACAAAAAAAGAAATTTTGAGTACCAGATGGGCGGCCCCCTTATTTGTCTGGGCGGACCCCTTAAATACTGGGCGGTCCCCTTAATTATTTAAGGGGTCCGCCTATCTGTTCGCAGTTTTTTCAGAAACTTTGAAAAATCATATAAAAATAACCGTAACTCCGTAGAAGTCGCGCCACCCGGCGTTTTAAAGGTAATTGAGTCTACTTTCATTTAAAAATACTTACAAGTAACCATTACATACTTAAATAAGTCAGAATGTTAAAATACTACACGAAGGTAAAAAATTTGAGTCTTGTTTTAACGTAAAACTTGTATTTTACCTTTTCCTTCGAGTCGGGCATTCCTAGTCGATATATCTTTGAAAAATTAAGTATTTATGTTTTCAAAATATTGATCTTAATTAAATTTTAAAATGGACAGGAAACTATTTTATTTTCAAATAAAATCGAGCTAAGTAAATATTGGTGTATATAATATACAAAACGACGACAAATGTTTTATGTGTTATGTGAACTTCTTTGTGATTTTATTTTCTTAATTGAATATATTAAATGATTGTTGCTATTTGAAGTTTAGCTATGTGTATATCTATGCATATGTGCCCTATTAGTTTATAGCTAGTTTTCGATTTATACTTAACTAGATCTTATGCTAGATTTCTTGCGTTAGGATTGTTATAATATGCTTGCATTGCATATAGGTATAGATGGCTTAATGTTACTCAAACATCTTGTAAATGAGTTAAATCTAATCACCTAAATATTTCAAACAATTTGATCTATTCTTAACAACAAACTTAAATATTTTCAACAAATTACCTTGTTTTACCTTAAGTTGTTTAATAAGAGAAATTGAATCTTTGTAAAACATTAGTAGTAATATAAAAGAAAAAGTATTTTCAAAATCTAAGTGTGTTCATTATAAGTAACAATGAAGAGTCTTTCACATAAACAAAACTTATAACAATCATGTAGTAATAAGTCAAATTTCAATCGTTCACCAACCTCACTCATAAATAATCTTAGGATTAATGGAACACACTATCAAAATGTTTATTTATTTCAAATGAGTGTCCGTGAGGGTCAAGAAAGATCTTGATATTATATCAATTCGTTATTCAAATTATGGTTGATATATTTATCAAATCTAATTGACACATTTTTGAGTGTGGACAAGAAATTGGATTGCTATTTGTTTAGCTTCAAGATTATATCAAATTACAACAAAAGATATAGTCTTGAATCTACATACTCAATCACACTAGATTGATATGAAAATAGTTACATTCTTTGTAGATGAAAAGAGTATGCATTGGATCATAACTCACACTTGTGTTGTTAATGTCATATTGAATCTACTTGTCCAATAATTGTGTTCCAACTATTAGAATAACATTTTAAACACATTTATAAAATATACAATGAAGTAGGATTGACGACTTGGATGTTTCGTCCGAAATATTCAAGCAATTTACATTGCAATGCAATGGATAAATGTGTCATATCCGAAAAACCAAACATGAGCAAACTAACAACATATGTAAACTTTGCTCACACTACTTAAAATCATCACTTCAAGATAAAATACATATTTAAGAATAATACACACTATATATTCTATGTATTTCGTTTTCTTTATAGCATGAATGGTTGTGTTACAAGATAATGCACTACACTTTTCTTTTTGAAATAATTTAAGTTATTGGAATTGAAAAATAACTTGTCACAATGCATAAACAAGTAAAATTCATTTTGTTTCAAATACTAGTTAAATTATGATATATAACATTGGAAAAAATCATAGAAAATAATATTTGCTTTAGAATATATAAATGTCTTGTTTTGATATCATTTGTGAATCACAATCTCATTTAAGATAAATAATCTTAATGAGATTCATTTTTCAAGATATGCTAAGGAGCATTCTTAAATCAAGCATATTTATTAAATCAAGTAATATGCCATCAAAACCAAATAACCGATTAATCATGAACAAAAGATTAAAACTTTGCGTTTACTCTTATCTAAACATTTAACACATCTCTATTGGGATAGTGAGTAAAATATATCATGTAGACTTACCTTCATTAAAACTTGATGTTTGAGTCACATTAAGCCAAACATTAGTGAATCAAGCAAACTTCATATTTGGTACTCTTCGATAGGTAAATTTAGGAACTCAATTTCTTCTAAAAAGAGAATGACTACTGGAGAATCTATTGACTAGAAATTCAATTTAACCTAACGCTTGAATTGCTTCTATGTGAGAAGTTGGGTGTGTGTAACCCGTAAAAATGGTCGTGTTTAGCCTGAATTGAGCACCACTAGTAATAGTCTCATACTCATTCTCCAACTTGATTAAATTGCTCTTCCTAAATATACCTAACTCTAGTTTACTTATATGAACTTTGTTTCTCATTAGATGCTTTCATTCCTAGATTTATGGCATATCGCATATATGTTATCTCTAGATGATTATTTGTTCCTATGTGATTTGATTGTATGCCTTTACATGGTTTACTATATATGTATCATTCATCTAGGTATATTTTTCTTACCTTTAGTTCCTACACCCTCATTTCATGAGAACCTTAGTGTCATAATCCGATAGGTCATATATAGTCTCAAAATATATCCGGATGAGCGTGAATTTAATGGGAAAGGAAATCACACTCACTCACATATATCCTTCTACCTCACACCCAAAACTGAGTCATCCTTTGTACTACCAATCTCGAGTCATCCACCATTTCCATGTCCTCAAAGAAACCAAGAATCAATACCATACCCCCTAAACCACTCCTCATTGTGTTAACACAAGATAACACCAACACTTCATCACCACCACCTCTATGTTCATCTCATAGTGCTCCCAATGCACCATCCAAAACACCATCAACTCAAGAAACCTCTACCTCCTCCATACCATCAAAACAACTCTTCATTGACCTTACTAATGAAGACGACACCACCTCCTACCCAAGAAATTCCTTCCTTGAACATCACTCTTCCGCTGCCACCTAGTCATCTCCACTTGATCCTCATTTCCCATCTTCACAAAGAAGATATCCAAACTTCAAGTGTTGTCAAGTTATCACCACCTCATCCAAGTGAATTTCATTACGAAATGCGTCATTTCCACTTTCTAGCAAGTGAAGAACACAAAGAAGATATCCAAGCTTCAAGTGTTGTCAAGTTATCACCACCTCATCCAAGTGAATTTCATTACGAAATGCGTCATTTCCACTTTCTAGCAAGTGAAGAACACAAAGAAGATATCCAAGCTTCAAGTGTTGTCAAGTTATCACCACCTCATCCAAGTGAATTTCATTACGAAATGCGTCATTTCCACTTTCTAGCAAGTGAAGAACACAATGAAGAAATCTAAGCTTCAAGTGTTGTCGACTCATCACCACCTCATTTCACATATCCACCTTTGGCCGTCAACCAACAAAACACCTAAAAATCCCATGATTCCCTATCATCCACCCTTGTCAAACGATATACTAATCTAAACCATAATTGTCAACCCTTTGTCATCACCTTCCCTTTACATTCACGCTCATCCCTCCTCATTCTACTACATTTTCCTAGGTTCTAATCTTTGCATTAGGTTCTAATTTTTTTTTGGAATTTAGATTGTTGTTTTTAAAACAATAATTGCAAGTGTCACACTTTTAGTGCATATATCTAATATGTCCATATATTGTTCCCCTAGTAGTTTCATGCATATATCTATTATCATCATTATATATATGTGTACTTGTCTACTAACTTTGTTTTGAAGGATTACTTCACCGCTCGATTCTTTGGTAGCCAAAACAAGTTTTGAGCATACACCAAGGGGGAGCATTAAGGTTGATAGGATCAAGACTTCACTTACGATGATGCAAGCTCGCCTTTTACATTCTATCTCAAGAGTTAAAGCGTAGTAGAAGTCTCGTCTTAGAAGTCCACCTTTTTGCTTCGACAAAAGGGGGAGAAGAAGTGTAAACAAGTAACTTATACATTTTACTATAAGTTATAGTTTACATGGTTTGTTATCATCAAAAAGGGGGAGATTGTTGGCATGAATATTACGATATTTAATCTAAACATCCTCTTCATGTTTTGATAATGACAAAGATGTAAACTACAACATATAACGTAAAGTGCTTAAGTTACTTGTGATCACAATTCTTCTATGCATTCTTACGTCAACAAGCCTCGACATCTCAACGTCTCGAGTTTGCCTCAACAATCACTTAAGGTATGGATAAACAAGTGCTTAATACATCTCATGATCAAAGGGGTATTTAATTAACTAATACAGAGTTTATTTAATTATATAAACATATTATATATTTTTGAAAAACACTTTTGGTAATAAAGAAAAATGTTTTAATCATACTAAATATATGATTTCAAACTTTTAACCAAAATCAGTTAGTTTTTCACCAAATAAACTTTCCCCACTAAAAGACAGAAAAACTGGCCGTTTCAGTAGGGCGGCCCCCTTAATTTTAAGGGGGCCGGCACACAATTAAGGGGACCGGTCACGCTCCCTTGTCAGATTTGGTCAGAAATTTTTCCCTATAAATACCACCTCAAACCTGGAATTTTTCTCACCTTTTTGCACAAAAATTTTCAGATCCAATTCTCTCTAAACATCATTCTAAAACCCTTTGATCATAAGATTATTAATCTTTGTTTCAAGTGATCCAATCTCTCATCACTCAAAGTGCAAGAGAATAATCCTCCCTACCATAAACCCAAAGATGTATTAGGATCTAGTTAGTGCTTATGTGAAGTTGTGAGTTATGTATATGTACTAAGTAGATCAAGATGATCTTACTTAGTAGTGATTTAATGAGTGAGTAAGAAGTAGTGGGAGGAAGTAGTAGTGTGGAGAAGACATGTAGTTGTGAAGATGTAGGTGTGTGAATAAGTAGTGGAGTTTAGAAGAAGTTTTGATGAAGTCGTGAAGAAGTCGTGAAGCCGTGAAGAAGTTTAGAAGAAGTTGTGATGAAGTCGTGAAGTCATGAAGAAGTCGTGAAGTTGTGTAGTGATCGAAGTTGTGTTGTGAGATTGGTTCTAGCTACTATTAGAACTCGACATTTAGCTTAGTGTCGTTAAATGGTGTAAGCAAAAGTTGTGTACGGTTTTCTCCGCCAAAAGGGAGCTTGTTGAGTAGTGAAGAAAACTCTCGAGTAGGTGACTCGGGGAGTGGAGTAGGAACAAGGAAGGTGTCCTTGTAGCCGAACCACTATAAATCATCGTGTCCGGTTTGCATTTTCTTTCTCTCATCTCTTTTCATTCATTCTTGCATTTATCGCTTTACATCTATGCTTGCCTATATGTCTTAATTGTTGCTTATATAGTTGTGATGATTGAATGTGTTGTACATAGAAGTTAATATTGTGATAGGACATATAATTGTATGATATGGTCAAATGGACTTATATATATTATTAACACTTCTCATGTTGAGCTTAACTTAATCGATAATTTGATACAAAACGTTTTATGATTTTAAAAGGAAAACGTATTCACATAAAGTTTGATCTATGCTTCATTCATAAAACTAAGTTTTGAAAACTAATCTAAAAGTTCACATATATAATTGATCTTATTGATTATATGTTGCTTTCATACTAAAATCTAATTGAAGGTTTTTCAAACAAACAATTGAATAAATTCTAATCAACATTTTGAAACAAAGTTTTTATAAAACGAAAAAGAAGGGAAAACCATTCAACCCCCCCTTCTAGTTTTCCACAGTCGCGTCACGTCTTTTAGGTTGTGCTTAGACGCTTCGCACTCGTCCGAAGATCCGTTTTACTTCTGATCTTGTTGCTCTTAAGGTGAGTCATAGCCCCACCTTTTCTCATTTAATTGTTTTATAAACTCTTTGGGGGGGAGATACATGCTTAACTACTTGATTTTTACTTTCATTAGTACTCTAAAATTTTACATATTACTATAAGTTCATAATCCCACTTTTATACACTTTTCAATCTCGTGAAGTGATACATACTACAACCATGAACACAAGTATCTAATGTTTCTTTATGGGTGCAACAACGGGGCCCAATGTTTCTTTATGGGTGCAACAACGGGGCCCAATGTTTCTTTATGGGTGCAACAACGGGGCCCACTGTTTATGTTATGGGTGCAACAACGTGGCCCAAATCTTGAGACTTGTGTTCAACTGATTTATAAACCAATTATGGGCGTATAACAACGTAACCCATCATATTTTTAAATTGAATTATCTTGTATTCAACTTATTACTTATTAAACTCTATGAATTCACTCAACTTTATGTTGACTTTTTAGCATGTATTTTCTCAGGTATTATTTGCTAGCTGAGCATTGGGAGCAATCGGAGTCGCGTGGATATCAAACATTGAAGGACTTGTTCTTCACATTCGATAATTATTTTCTTTAAATATGCAAATGAGTCATTTTTGAACTCTTGTAACTTAAGTTTTAAATATAAATTGTTGGGACCTTTGTACTCTGATTTATCAAATCGAATGTGACATTTTATTAAACGTCTCTTTTGAGGTTGTTTTATGTAACTTGTGTGTATGAACTATGAAGTGACACCCAAATTGGTATTCCGCTGCGTTGTAAATTTTGGGGGTGTCACATTTGCCTTTCACCGGGTCAACACCCAAAATAGTAGTTGGTTTATAAATCCATTTAACACGAGTTTCGGTATTTGGGCCACGTTGTTGCGTCCATAACATAAACAGTTTACGGGGAACCGTATTTAAACAGTTGAAACTGTATCTGAACTGTTTGTAGAGAACCGTATTTAAACAGTTGAAACTGTATCCAAACAGTTTGCGGGGAACCGTATTTAAACAGTTGAAACTGTATCTGAACAGTTTGTGGAGAACCGTATTTAAACAGTTGAAACCGTATTTAAACAGTTTGTTCCATAATTCCAAATATCGATAGTAAAATCGTTAGAAAAGTTGTTACACATGCATCTCTCCCAAAGAGTTTATAAAACAGTTAAACGATAGAAAGTGTAGCTATGAACTTATAGTAATATATAAATAGCTAACCAGTACTTGTGAAAGTATAAAACAATAGTTAAGCATGTATCTCCCCCAAAAACGTGTATAAATCATTATAAAACAATTAAGAGTAGGGGCTATAACTCACCTAAGAGTTATGATAGACATAGATAACGTAATGTCAGAGGTAGAATGGAAATGACTTCAAAGATAACCTGAATGATATGGAAGTCCGAGATAAGTTTGACTTATCGAGAATCGTGATTTGAATAGTGTTCGATGACAAAATGACTCCTGTGGCAGAGGTTGCTTGCGTGGCAAAACGCTTACTAGTTCAAGAGCAAGTTATATACTATACGACTTGTCTTTATGTATATGTATCGTTTAATGTTTAGATTTCCTCGTTATGGACCATTTATAATACCAAAAGTTTAGTTGACGTTAATCATAGAAATTTTAAGTTTATGCCTGGTTCAGTGAACCGATGAGTTTTATTGTAGGAATAATCATTTCTTAACGTGTGTTCAAGTTAACCGATAATAACGTCAAGTTATATAATTTACGTTATAAATTATATATATTTAGAAATATATAGTTATTCATAATTATTACTTTATTATCGACTCCAAATGTAGGTCTCGTTATATGTTACTATGATATAGTCATGAAATGTTAATTTGTCAAGCGTAATTAAGTTGTTATGTAAACTTTTAAACTATGCCAATGGTACTCTTTTAAATGATTTTCGTATTTAGCCCAAAATAAATATGTTTACAACTTATAAAGGTTTTCGAGAAAATGATAATAACGTCAAGTCATATGTTTTATAATTCAAGTTATCTAAAAACATTATTTCCTTATAGTTTCACAATGTAGATTTTGATATGTTAACTTGTCAAACCGTACTTAAGTTTCTGTGAAAACCTTTAAGTTATACAAGGTTACTCTTTTAACACCAATAGTTGAATGATTACATATTTAGTCCAAATTACATATAAAAGCTTTTTAAGAAGACGATATATGCTTCTAAATTTAAATGTTGGAAGTGTAACGTATTTATATTAATATTAAACTTATAAAAGTCTTTAAGGAAATGTTAAGCATTTTAAAGTTGAGGGTTTAAAAGTGTGAAAGAATTTATAAAAGTTACTAACTCATAAAAGTCTTAAGAAAACTAAAAAAAATTGTTACTAGATTCAAGTTGTAGGGCCAAAGTTGTAAAAACAATAAAAATTAGCAAAACTGCAACTGCCAAGGTTTGAACTCAGGACCACTCGTTTAACAGTCAGTGACCCAACCATTAGACCAGCCCAACTTGTTGTGTTATATCTTGGAGTTTAATGTTTTTAAGAAGGGTTTAGGCTGCTCATTATTTGTAAGTTTCCTGATTAGTAGTATATGTTGTGCATGTAATCTATCTTTTCCTTTTCATAACTGATTCGTAGGCATGAGTTTTCATGTTAACATTTACTCAGCGAGTAGATTCACAAAGGTTTATAGTTCTAGTTCAATGTTCTCGTTTTATTTCAAAAGCTTATTTCGCATTCATGTTTAGTTCATTTGTGAGTTCAAAATGCTTTACTAGCTCGACATATAAGGATAGGTCGACTGATGAATCATGGTATTCATTTACTTCTGTCGAGTTTGCTTTTATAGCAAGGTGCCATACAAGCTTCTTGGACAAAACCAAACCATGACTTAATATTTACATGAAAGTTGAAAATGAGTTTAAAACCTTTATTAATATTATTCGTTTAAGTGTTTTGTGTCACGTTAAGGTTTATGGGTTTATATCTTCTTAGTTATATTGCCACACAAGTTTCCCAAACCAAACTTGTAAACTCACAAGTATGTAAATGTGTATGTGTAATATTGTATTCGTATCGAACAAGTAGTTTTCGATAAACAAGACATACCACACATGTACATGAGTCAAAAAGCAAAGTCTAGCATGCATGAGTTGAGAAGAGATAAGATGGTAAATGAGATAAAGTGCATCGAGACTCACAGTGGCAAAGGAAAGTTGATGGTGTCGAGTAAAACAAAAAGGAAACCCATGAATCATGAGCAAAGCTTCAAAGCTCCTAGGCTTGACTTGAACCTCTTGTTCTCTTCCTCCTTCTTGTTCAACCGGAATGACAGAAGTGAATTGTTGGTTGTGTTTACGTATGAGAAAATTGTCAACTTGCATGGTTTGCTTCTACTTCTCGACAGTAACCACCAGCGTAATTCTTTATGTTTAAGTTTGGTTTAGTGATAGTTTTGATGTGGTAAGATGATGGTGTACAGCTTGGTTAAGGTTTCACCCATGAATCAATCACAGTTCCTAGTTTCCACCACCTTGCTTCTCTTCCACTTTGGCTCGATAGAAACTAGTATGGATGATTGTCATGTGAGTTGTAGGGAGAATGTTGATCAATATGCAACCTTAAGTACTAGAACTGGAATGCCACAAGTGGCAGAATGGAGCAGGAAGGTGATGTAGGAGTTGCACATGGTTTCCTCTAGGTTATACCTAAGGTAGTAACAAGCGAGGGAGGGTGAAGATGTGAGCTGCCATATTACATGTTACCTCCTTTAATGGCCAGTCGAGATCCAACAGGTAGTATGGGCAAGAGATTGTGGAAGGATTGTGTTTAAATATTCCTGACATTCCTAAAGGTTTACATATGGGTTTCTAGGATTGGAGAGCTGTGGAGGTGAGAACTATAGTTGTTGGAGTAAAGCGTTTTGGTCAGTTTTTCAGGCAGCAAAGCACACGAGATTGATAGATAAATGATGTTCTTGAGTACTTGAAGTGGGGTTAACGATGACACGTAAAAACATGGTTGTGTTGTGTGTCGAAAAGGTGAGAAGAATAGGCAAGGTAAATTGTACTAGCGTTTGATATTAAGAGAAGTTAATACAAATGAATCAAGGTTCATGTTGGAACGTGGCCTGGTGGACTGGTGGTATTTGGAAGATCAGGCCCACGAATATACATAATGATCCGTTTGGTTATGTGGCGTATCACAAGAAGTGAAATGAAAATAGAGTTGTAAACTTGCCGTATAGCATGTGAAAACTAGTAACACAAAAAGGGGTACGACTTTTAGACATCATATTTTGGAAGGCTTGTGAGTTTTAAAGTGTGTGCCTGAATGTCGACAAAGAGTTCGACTTGCAAGTTTTATAAGTATTGAATGTTTAGTGTAGTTACCACTTAAGTTTAAATACAACAAAACCATCCTCGAACTGAAGTGTACTCGAATATATATATATATACATATAAATGTGTGCATGAGGCCTAGTTTCTAGTTTGTAAGAATTGATCAAGTTGACACGTTTATTGGATAGAAATATGTGTTAGTAGAGATGTGGTAAGGTGATATATCGATTATGATTTATGGACATGGGTTCGGTTGATATTTCTAGAGTAACTCTTGGGTTCAATTATAGTAAACGTGACGAAAAGCCTTCCGGTTCTTAGGGGTCTGTTATTATTAGTGAGTATACATGAAAACTTTTGTAGGCTCGGGATTTATATAAAACGTGTTTGGTTACTTATCGAAATGTACATTTATTAAATACAAAAGATTTAAGTCACTTGTGATATATAGACTTTTAAATATAGTGTGAGTACTGTTAAAAATGTCATGATTTTTAAGTATACAAAAAAAAAAAAAAAAATCATTAGTAAAAATGGTTATTTTTATGTTATAATAATGTATTAATCGTAGGAAAATTTTACGGGATGTTATATCGTATTAATTAGATTAAGCTCCTTTCTTGTTTAATCTAGTTTAAAACTTGTATTCTTAGTTTCTTAGTGTAATATTAAGCTTAATAAATCCAAGTTTCAAGTTCTTAAAGTTTCAATTCAGTTTACACTTTTAAAAGCTTAAATTTCCATTTTAGCTTATGGTATGTTAAAAGCTTTTGTTTACTGTCTCAGTACCCTACATTGATCAAGTCTAGCTTACTTAAACCTTAATCATCTGTCATTGTTAATCTAATAACAAAAATCCAAAATAAAAAAATCAGAAAATCAATATAAAAAACCAAAAATATGCTTTTATTTGAATCCCCTAGTTTCAATAAGCTAGCTTTCTATTAGTTTAAGCTCATATTAACTTTCATAGCTTCTGTGAGTCTTATATAGGTAATTTTAGCGTAAAAGATCCATTGAACCAGAAAGTCAACATAAGTCAACTGTGCTTATTTATAAGCACACTTGAGCTTATCAGAAGGAGTGAAGGCCATTTGTACCAGAGCTTGAAGCCTATCTAAAGATAGGCTTGGATCAAGAGTTGCCCTTGTTCAGCTAGGGTATTGCTTGTAAGCTCCAAAATTTCCATTTCTAGCTTATTTTCATTGCTTCTGTGTATTGGCTTATTCTAGTTAAGTTGTACCTCATTTTACTTATTCTGAGTTAATTTAGTATATTGTAGTTGCTTATTTGCTTTTGTATCTTAGTTATCCATTTAAACCAATCTTTCATTAGTTAACTCAAGTTCACTGCATAACCTTCCTTAAGGTTTGTTTGTGTTTCATTTTAGCTTAAAATCAGTTAATATAGCTTATTAGTTAATCTTCGATAAGTAGCATAGCTTGTTTCATCATTCTACATTGAAAATCTTAAAAATCAGTAGTTAGAAGGTGTGTTTGGATTTGCTGAGATCTGGTGTTTTAAGATTGTTTCTGTTGTTGTTCTTAGTTTATAGATGTTCCATTAGGTTCTAATATAGCTTTGAAGTAATAAAAACCAGTGATCACTTGTAAGAAAGTCCAAATCATCCTTAAATCCATCATTTCCATTAACTGTTAAGGATTTGGGTACCATAATCATTCACACAGGTTGATTAGTTGTTAGGTGATGAGGCAAAAAGTGTTACGCTTTTAGGGGGTCATTTAAGCCCTAAGTCGTGATTATTTGATCAAATATTGCCTCAAATCATTCCTTTTGTCATTTTAGGTACTTTGGAGAAGAAATCTGAAAAAGGAAGCATTTTGGACGTTTTTGGAGCAAAAAGTGAAGAAAACAACAAAGTCTCCAAAATCAAGCTGGAAATAGTACCTGACGGCATCACGCTTTGCATGTGACGGTGTCATGTATTGGCAAAGAGGTGGATATGAAGTTTACACGAGATGCGCTAGAATGTTTTTGGGACTTAAAAAGTGACGGCGTCATGCTTTGGGATGCCAAGGCCGTCAAGAGCAAATTAACAAGTGACGGCGTCAGATCTGGATCTAGGCAATCCGAGAAGAGTATTGGCGGCTAGTTGACGGCGTCACAGGTATAACATGACGCCGTCACATGTGTAATCTCTATATATATTTTTCTAATTTTCATTCATTAGGGAGAGAACTTTTGGAGGAACTTTAACACAAACCCTAGGTCGAATTTTCACCTTCTTGTATGGGTTTCAAACCCTTTTTTCATCCATGTTTGAATAAAGATAAGTCTTCCAATAATCATTCAATATGTCTAGTTGTTGTTTGATTCTATCTTATGCTTGTCATTACTTTAACATGCTAGGCTAGGTTTGTTTGTGTTTGCTTAGATGTAATAAAACCTAGCAATTGATTGTTGGTTGATTGTATTTTATTAGTTGTTGTGGATGAATGATTTCGATGCTAGACTTAAGAAAACTGGCTAATCTCCAATTGGTAACTTGCTTGAACGTCTTAAGAAACATGAATCGGATGTGTACTACGATTTTAATGGTTGTATTTAATGCATGAGTGATTACTAAGGAGGCCATGTTAGGAGCTAGTTGTCAGCTTGACATAGGAAGAGGTAGAAGCTTATAGAGTTGGGGAAGATCTTACACGGCCCCACGAATGGTATTAAGGAATATAACCGGTCATTGACTCAATTGTAACAAACTAGTCAATTAATGAAAGATAGCTAGGGAGTAGTGAAATCTAAGTAAACACGTTTCCCTCATTATTGTTTTTCATCACATTTACTTTCTTGTTATTTTATTTTTATTGCATTTGTAGTAAATTGGGTTAGTTAACTAGCAACTAATTCTGCCCACTCTTCTAATTTACCTGCTTTCCATAAAATATAAAAATTAAAAAAGAAGCATCCCTCATCTCTAGACCTGGTTTAATTAAGTTTTGATCCTAACGAACACTATTCCCCAAGTAGAACAATCAATCCCCCGGTACTTGCCACTAAACTATACTACATCGGTCAGGTACACTGCCTGGTTGGAATTGCAAGCTTCTCGAGAGCCCTCGGGAGGTAAAACCTTTTGCGTAGGCACAATCCCACGCATCAAGTTTTTGGCGCCGCTGCCGGGGAACAGTTATTGCTTAGGTTGAAATTTATTTTGATTAGGTCTACTCATTAGATTCTTATCAAGTGAGATTTTTAGTTTTTCTTTTATTAGCTTTCTCGTATTCTATCTTTTCTTTGTGTCTTTGTTCGTAAAACCTTTTTCCATTGACTATTCCGTTAGCCATTATGGAGAATGCGAATCCACCATACTACCAGCCACGTAATTCACCTACTCCAAATGACATCTTGATGTTCAAACAACATCAAGATGAACCTATCTATGATGCATGGACTCGTTTTAAATATTTACTCCAAAAAGTCCCTCATCATAGTTTGGATCTGTGGTCCCAAATTGAAATATTTTACCATCGTATCAACCACTATACCAAAATGGACATTGACCATGCCGCAGATGGGGACCTTTGGGGATTAAGTGCTGATGAAGCATGGGAAGCCATAGAGGATTGTGCCCAACTCGCTAAGAAGTTGAACAACCCAACAAACGTTGTTACAGATCAATTGATAACAAGTTTGAGGAAACAAGCAAGAAGTTTGTTTGGGGATAAAAAGATTAGAGATGAGACACCTAGGTGCAATGAAAACATAGTCTATACAGGATGGTGGATGAGCTCACAAATCCAAGCCCACCGAGTAACCCACAAGTCCTACCATCATTTGAGGCATACACACCACCCTTGATCTACCCGAAAGAAGTAGAAGAGACTATAGGAAACCAAGTAGAGGTTGAACCCTTGGACCAAACAAAACTAGAGGATATAGGTTTTAATACTTATAGTCATAACCTCTCTCTTAGTTCTATGGAAGTTCCTAGTTTTGATGAACCAGAACCTCAACTGATTCCCTTACCCAATTTTACATCCTTGGATGTGAATTTAGGAATTGAAAAAGGCCCTGATCAACCCATCAAACCATATAGTCTGGGTAGTTTTACGTTGAAGGTAGTAGACTCTAAGCCTTGTAGAGAGGAAGCTGACGTAGGAGTGAACAATGACCTTACATACTTACATCACCCATTCATGATTGATCACAAGAAACATTATGGGTTTAAACCGGGTTTATTAGGTCAGGATGGATTCCCAATTAGGAGTCTCTTAAAGTTGATAGAAGATGATCCCTTTTTAGGATAAAACTTTAACTCACCCATTGACCAAAATGAACTAGGTAAGGTTATGATTAAAGGAGCACACCCCTTTGAGCATATAATTCATCCACCTTCACCTCACGTGGCATATTTCCACCCTAAGGGTGTGTATCGCTACTTTCACCCGCACTTAATCCTAAGTGTAGGGAAAACCTCCCCTATTTCTGTTAGATAAGGATAGATTCAGGCCCGTGACTGGAACAAAAACAAGCGCTTCTTGGGAGGCAACCCAAGCTTTATTTGTTTGCTTGTTTGTGTGGAAAACTAGAAGGGGGGGGGGTTGAATAGTTTTACGTCGTTTTAATTGTTATAAAACAAATTGTTTAAAAGTTTTCGTTGATTTATAAAATATAGATTCGATGGTATATGAAATCTAGTTATACATAATATGAACAACACTAAGTATATATACTATGAAGCAATAATTATGTAAGTAATGAAATAAGTAAAAGATGGAAAGATCAAACCGAGAGACAAGCGATTTATAGTGGTTCGGCTACAAGGCACCTTCCTTGCCCTACTCCACTCCCCGAGCACCTAACTCGAGAGTTTTCTTCACTATATCAACAAGCTCCCTTATGGCGGAGAAAACCTTACACACCAATTTACACACCACAATATCTTCACACCTAGATCACAACTAGTACACACCAATTCACTACTTAATCACACCACTTCTTTCACACCTATCTTCTACACACCATTAATCTACACACCAATCTTCTACACACCAATACTTCTACACACCAATTCTTCTACACACCAATCTTCTTCCTAACTTATCTTTTTCTCAACTATTCTCTAACAAATATTCACAACTAATCACACTATGAAATAATAATCAATGATGATGCTCAAACAACTTAGATGTGGAGATCACAACTAGTTGTAATACTTCTTGTCTTGAGGGATAGAAGTATTCTTCTCTTGCACTTGAATGGATTATGTATGGATCACTTTGAAACAAAGATTTAGGAATGTATGATCAAAGGATTTATAGATTGGAAATGGAGATCTAGAACAGAAATTTCTGGAGTGCAAAAGGTGGGGAAAAAATCCAGGTTTAAGGTGGTATTTATAGGCAAAAGTTTCTGACAGAGGAGCGTGGCCGGTCCCCTTAAATCATGGCCGGTCCCCTTAAATTTAAGGGGACCGCCCTTTATAATTAAGGGGGCCGCCCAGCTGAAACGGCCAGAAACTTTGTCTTTTAGTGGGGAAAGTTTATTTGGTGAAAAACTAACTGATTTTGGTTAAATATTTGAAATCATATATTTAGTATGATTAAAACATTTTTCCTTATTACCAAAAGTGTTTTTCAAAAATATATAATAAGATTATATAATTAAATAAACTTTGTATTAGTTAATTAAATACCCCTTTGATCATACATTGCACTAAACACTTTGTTTATTCATACCTTAAGTGATTTGGATGTAAAGAGAAATATTAATCACCAAATACTTGTTTATGTCATAAGTTTTAGTTCTTTGAGGTTATATTTTGTAATGATCAAAACATAGAGATATTGATAAAAACTTAATAATGTTTTTAGGCATTATTTATGTCAACAATCTCCCCCTTTTTGGTTATTACAAAACCTTAAACTCAAAAGATTTAAAACTTGTTATTAGACAAGTATTATAGAGTTTACCATTTCTCTTCTCCCCCTTTTTGTAAAATCAAAAAGGTTAGGCCGAATAATCTTCGTGAAAGAAGTTTAAACGGGTAGAGAACTCCCCCTTGATGTATGCCCCCCCTCGTTTGAGAGCACAAAGGGAACGAGCAATTGGAATCTTGGCTACAAAAATATTTTGAAGAGAACAACACACGTATATATGCAAAAACAACAATTATGCAAATAAAAATAGATTCATTCAAGCATGATAGAAATAATTAGCATAACAACATTCAATATGCTTATAGCATATTGATTACAATAAAACAAAATAAAAGATATAGTCCTATATTGCCTAAGAGAGCACTTGGACTTGCTTGCAACCCATGGTTGATTTGTTTTATTTGCTTGAAGGAAAACATAAGCATGGAGCTTAGATGTTTGATTGAGGTGGATATGGGGTGTTGTATGGAGCGGAAGAAGTGGATCTCACGATGTTGTATCGTGTTAAGGGTGGTATTGGATGATTACGAGTGAGAAGATATTCAATCCAAGAAATATCTTCACTCAAGTAGAGGATTTGTTTTTGAAGGAATATGCAACAAGGGCAAAAGTGAGTGTGATTTGTAACTTGATCCAAGTTAAGAGAGTGGGGAAGGCAATTTGCATAGGGTGATGATGGAGGTAGCCCTTTGTTGCGTTGTGCAAGATGCATAGCAAGGAGATCACTAAGATCATGGATTTGGTTTATTTCATCACAGAACTTTTGTTTTTCCGTGGCAATGTGGAGGGGATCATAGGTTTGGTATGGATGAGTTGGGTTTGAGTAGTTGGAATTGTAGTTTGATGGTTGATCAAACTTGCATGGATCATTATAAGTTGTTGGAGGTTGAGAGGTGTAGTTTGGCTTGAAGGAAGATGTTTGGCCAATGTTGTATGGTTTGTAAAGTGGATCAAATGAATGCCTTTGTTGGTTTGATGCAAAGTTTGGGAAATAAGAGGTTGGTGGTGAGGAATGATTTCCAACTTCATTTGTGATGATGGATTTGTTTCGAGCACTTTTTCGTCGCCAAACGGGTTTTTCCGTCATCCTTGCTAGCCTTGAGGCTTTTGATTTTGGTTTGTTTGGAGAGTTCATGATGGGATGAATGGAGAGCTTTGAGGATTGGGGTTATTTATAGTGTAAGATTTGTGTGTTTAAGGATGGATAAAGTTTGTTTGGAGGATTAGGACAAAATGTGTTGGTGAAAAATGGGAAATGTAGGTTGAAATGGGCTAAAAAGCAGAAAAGATTCTGTAAACCCGACCATCAGATGGCCGGTCCCCTTAATTAGGGGGCGGTCCCCTTAAAATTAAGGGGGCCGCCTTACATAATTAAGGGGGCCGCCCATCTGGTGATTTCCAGATTGCCAGAATTGGGTTTTTGGCAGAAAATTTGCAGAAATGTTGTGTTTTTGGACTTGGATTCAAGCAAGTTCAATTCCTTTAGGCAATATAGCATCTAATCTAACATTAGATATCATGCAAAAACACATAGGCACAAGAGCAAATAATCAACACATAATAAGCAATAGGAGGTAAGTAAATGCAAGCACACTTAAGCTTCCTAAGGCACCTATCTTGAATTAAAGGCAAGGGCAATTAGTAAGTGAAAGACTAATGATGGATCAAGATGACACCATTACTAGTGAATATGTCCTAGTGAGTGTCTATATGCAACAAATGTGGAGTTGTGATTGTTTCGACACCTAGAAGCAAAAAGAAATAACGATCCTAAGAAACAATCCAAATGATCTCCTTGATTCAATTTTTGCTCGATCATGAATGTCAAAGACATATATTAGATTATATACCTTGACAATTTATGTGAGAGTTTATGCATGATTTTGAAATACAATGTTTTTAGAATTAGTCAACAATGCAATGAAAATGATTTTCATGTGATTCCTAGATTGTGAGAATAAAGATTAGAGAGAATTGATTGAGTTTTTTTTTTTAAAAAATTTATGCAAAGAAAATAAATCTTCTCAATCTTAAGTTTTGTGCAAAATAGATTCCTAGACTCAGAGAAGATGGAATGAAAGAAAAATAAATTTTCATGCAAGTATAACTTAGAATTAATTCAATGTAATTTAGTCAACTTGTTCCATCATTCCTAATCCTAAACGCAAGTGGTTGAATAATTCACGCTTAAGGGGTTTTGTGAATATACCCGCAATATTGTCTTCCGATGCAACCTTTTCTATAGATATATTTCCTTTTTGTACATTATCCCTAAGAAAATGGTGACGTATTTCTATGTGTTTAGTCCTAGAGTGTTGTACCGGATTTTTGCTTAAATCTATCGCACCTTTGTTATCGCACATAATTGGGACATTTTCTAACCTAATGCCATAGTCTACGAGAGCTTGTTTCATCCATAGTGCTTGTTGACATGCCTTTCCGGCGCTTACATATTCGGCTTCGGTGGTAGAGATAGCAAGAGCGGTTTGCTTTTTCGAAAACCAAGATGTTAGACAACATCCCATAAACGTGCAAATACCGCTAGTACTCTTTCTATCTACGTAGTCTCCCGCATGATCCGAATCCGCATAGACAATGGTTTCTATGCCGGATTCCTTAGGATACCATAATCCTAAGTGTATAGTGCCGTTTAACGTATCGGAAGATATGCTTAACCGCTTCTAGGTGAGAGGTTTTGGGATCCTCTTGAAAACGGGCACAAAGGCAGACACTAAACATGATATCGGGTCTACTTGCCGTCAAGTATAGTAAACTACCTATCATTCCTCTATACTTGGTGTTATCTACGGACTCACCTTCATCGTCCTTTGTGAGCTTTACCTCCGTAGACATGGGTGTTTTCATGGGTTTTGAGTCTTCTAGGCCAAATTTCTTAAGCATTTCCTTAATGTACTTAGATTGGTTAAAGAATATTCCATCATCTAATTGTTTTATTTGTAATCCTAGGAAGAAGTTAAGTTCACCCATCATACTCATCTCAAACTCATCATGCATGATTTTGGCAAACTCATCACACATGTCTTGACAAGTCGATCCAAATATAATGTCATCAACATATATTTGAACAATGATGAGATTTGGGTATTTCCTTTTAGTGAAAAGAGTGTTATCTACCATTCCCATGGAATAATCATGTTCAATAAGAAAAGCTTTTAATCGATCATACCAAGCTTTGGGAGCTTGTTTGAGTCCATACAAAGCTTTCTTTAACTTATAAACATAATCAGGTTTTGCGAAGTCAATGAATCCTGGAGGTTGTGCCACATATACCTCCTCATTGATAAAACCGTTAAGGAATGCACTTTTCACATCCATTTGAAATAACTTAAAATCTAGGGCGCAAGCATAGGCAAGTAATATCCTAATTGATTCTAGTCTAGCTACGGGGGCATAAGTTTCATCATAATCAATTCCTTCTTGTTGATTATAACCTTGGGCAACTAACCTAGCTTTATTCCTAGTAACTATTCCATTCTCGTCTAACTTATTTCTATATACCCATTTGGTTCCTATGATGGTCATATCCTTTGGATTTGGGACTAGTTCCCAAACATCATTTGCCTTAAATTGATTTAATTCTTCTTGCATAGCTATAATCCAACTTTCATCCTTTAAAGCCTCACTAATATTCTTAGGTTCTATTGCTGAGAGGAAACAAAAGAAGTTGTTTTTATCTTGGGCTTGTGACCTAAGGGTTCTTTGGTTAAGATGTCCTATTATATTATCTAATGGATGTGATCTAGATTCTTTAATATTAACAGTTTCGTTATTTTCTAAGTGGATGTCTTCATTATCATTTCCTATGGGTTTTGTTTTACTAACCTCAATAGCTTCATCTTCGACTAAATTATCATCTTCTAAAGGTAGCGTTTTAGGAGGTGGTGGTGTTTCATCAAATGTTACATTTAGTGATTCCTCTACTTTCATGGAGTGTTTGTTAAGTATTATATATGCTTTACTATTTTGTGAGTATCCTAAAAATATTCCTTCATATGATTTTGGATCAAACTTAGTGAGGTAGTCCTTAGTGTTTAAAATATAGCATTTACTTCCAAATACCCTAAAGTAGCTTAAGTTTGGTTTTCTATCTCTTAATAACTCATAAGGAGTTTTTCCTAGAATTCTTCTAATTGATACCCTATTTAAAATATAAGTCGATGTATCTACGGCGTGACACCAAAATTTTTGTGGAATGGATTTTTCATTTAACATAGTTCTACTCATTTCTTGTAGTGACCTATTTTTTCTTTCTACTACCCCATTTGATTGAGGAGTACGAGGAGCGGAGAAATTGTGAGATATTCCATTTAACTCATAATATTTTCCGAATTGTATTTCGTTATCAAATTCCCTACCATGGTCCGTCCTAATGGCAACTATTGAGCATCCTAATTTATTTTGAATCATTTTACTAAATATTTCGAATTTTTCAAAGGCTTGGGTTTTGTCACTTAAAAACCTAGTCCACGTGTATCGTGAGTAGTCATCTACTATTACTAAGGTATATTTGTTTCCTCTATAGCTCCGCACAGCGGATGGACCAAAAAGATCCATATGTAATAATTCTAGGCACTTAGTAGTGGATACTATATTCTTAGCTTTGTGACTAGCATGAGCTTGTTTTCCAATTTTGCATGCATCACAAAAATGCTTGTCATATTTTAGATTAGGCAAATTTCTAACTAATTCCTTAGAGGCCAAAGATTGTATTTGTTGCATGTTAGCATGTCCTAATCTCCTATGCCACAATGTAGAGTTTTCATCTAGGGTCGTTAGGCATATCCTATCTTCAGGTTTGTTTCCTAGTTTCATAACATATACTCCTCCTTTCCTAATACCTCTACCTATAATTTTTCCATTCTTAACTATTTCGCTATCTTCTTCGGAAAAGATAACTCTACATTTATTATCGCATATTTGGCCTACACTAAGTAAGTTATATGTTAAATTATTTACATGTTCAACATTTTCAATAGTAAGTGAGTCTTGAGAAATCGTACCTTTGCCAATAATTTTTCCACGCAAGTCACTACCGAAAATAACGTTACCTCCATTGTATGCCTTGTATGTAGAGAATAGCTTGCGATTCCCCGTCATGTGCCTCGAACATCCGCTATCCTTGATCCATTCGTCAGGCTCCAAGTCAATTCCAAGGCATATTTCGTCGGTTGCATTTGCCACAAAGCACTTTTCTTCTTTTGGTTTTTCCACTTCTTCTTTATCACTATCACTCCATGTTCCACTAACAAATGCGCTTTGATTTTCATAACCCGGCGGCTTTAAACATTCTCCAACGAGATGATTTGGACTTCCACATCTAAAGCACTTTCTTTTCACGTAATTATCACTCCTATTTCTTTGGAACACCTTTCTTTCGTCACGTGGTGATCTAGTGAATCTTCCTCGTCTCTTGAAGAATTTCTTGAATTCTCTTACGGCCATCGCATATTCTTCATCTTCACTCTCGTCACTTGAATCATCATCTTCACAAGGTTCCATTTTGGCTTTTAGAGCAATGGATTTGATTTTTTCTTTCTTGACTTTGACCGTTTCCAAATCTCTTCTTATAATTTCTTCATGGACTTTCAAGTTGCCGATAAGCTCATCTAGTGATAATGTCATCAAATTCTTTGATTCTTCAATAGCCGTGACTTTAGCTCGCCATTTCGGATGTAATGCCCTAAGAAATTTCCTAACACAATTTTTACTAGAAAATGTCTCATCAAGTGCTTTTAAACTTGTGATGATGGTGTTAAATTTAGCAAAAGCATTATCAATTGATTCCTCTTCCGGAATCGTAAATTGTTCATATTGATGTACAAGAAGATCTATTTTGTTATCTTTAACTTGACTATTACCTTGGTGAGTGATTAGTAAAGAATCCCAAATTTCTTTTGCGGTTTTACACATAAAAATTCTTTCATATTCTTTACGTGGTAACGCATTATAAATAACCATTTTAGCCTCATTATTTTTTGCTAGTTTGTAACACCCCCAATTCATGGTTGCAGCGGAATTCAAACTGGGTGTTACTCGACGGCACAATAGTCACAATAATAGAAAACGAACTCCAATTGAGTCGTTTTAAAAGATTTATCATTCAAATTGTATAAATATCAGAGATTACAAAATGAGGTCCCAATTGGTTCCATGTTTACAAATCACATTAAGTGAGTTTTTGAATGATAATAAAATTTATAGCCCTCTTGAGTATCCGTGTCCTTCCGTGCCATCCTTGATCGTCATGAACCTGAAATACATGCTTGAGAGGTCAACACAAAGGTTGAGTGATATTCATAGAGTTTGTTTAATGTTTGAACACAATATGTTGGTAGTGTGAGTTATAGGCTCACACCAATGTTTGGAAAGCAAAATAGGTAGGCTATGTTGTTATACGCCCGGAACAGTTATTATCAAATACTAAGCTTATGACACCAAAACGTTAACGGGTACCAATATCAATCGGCGGAGTTATCCCGGTAGGTATTTTGCCGTCATACCTAATGTCTCAAATATTAATGCATTTGTTTGAACTTAGTCAATACAAATGGGATTCGTCAATCCCAATAGGCCTATTCACAATATTCGCGCTCACTTGCAAGTAACCCTCGCAAGTGATTAAATGGTTCATAATATGGGATCTTGGTTTGGCAAGGATGGTACTTAGTGATAATAAAACAATCAGGCAAGCATACAATTTAAAAACATTGTGCTCGGTTAAAAATAGCATGTATTCCCCCCAAGGATTTGTAAAACAATGAAGTAATGTAAAGTGGGGCTATGAACTCACCTTAAGTAAGATAGCAAGTAATGAATGTAACGGTTGAATCGTGAAGGTTCTATGAGCAACCTATAATAGAATGTCGCGACTTAGGATTGGAGTAAAGAATACGAAGTAGTGCCTATATATATATCTTGCATTTAGTCCATGATTTGGTATGATGTATATTGTAAGTCTTTGAAAGTAATGATTCATGAAACATGTATGTTTTGTATATCGTTTACTACCGTTCGGGCCGACATAATTCAGAAGTCATGTTAGTAAGCGTTCGAGGAGCCAGGACACTTTAACTCGTAAATCCACAACTCAACTCGACGGCTTACATAATGAACTCCTCACATGAGGCTCCCTACTATTGTAGTAGTTGATGAAATATATAGATATAAGTTTTGATCCGAAAGGTTACATGTCCGATATTTGTATAAACTTAGGAAAGTTTATTTGTACATGAAGATTGTTATTAGGGGTAGTTTCATAAGTCTTGAATGACCATTTTCTCTTTGTAATATCTCATGGTTCCTTTAGATGAAGTAGATCCAAATTGTATGTTCAAGTTATCGCCAACTTCTCTAGTTCATGTATTTGCCTTGGTAAGCTTGTATGGTCATTTCGTCATGGCCTAGCCATGACCTTTGGTCATTGTTCCATGGTCTTGAGACTCAACCTTGGCTCTAGCCATGGTTGTGTCTTGATTCTAGGTCATAAGACCCCTTTGGTCTTCATAAACCATAACTTATATGTAATGACTTTGGTGTAAAAATGGGCTGTTAAGATTTTGAAGAATTTATCACTCAAAAAGCGTTTTCAGGGCTCGAGCTTCTTTAAACCTGAATGAAAACGTCGTTCCGGACAACTTTCGTGTTTTAACTTTTTGATGAATCGGAGCAGAAGTAGGACTTTCAAAACCCAAATTTGATCAGAATGGTATTTGGCAGTTTTGCCGGAAATCTTTGGTAACTTCAAATGGGCGTAACTTTTGACTCGTATACTCGTTTTGGGTGGTTCAAATTGCTATGGTTTCCTTGTTAAGTCCTCTACTGTAATATGTAATGATCCAACATCATATTTTTACCATTTTGATCAGGTCTTACCAAGAAAGTCACTAGTTTACTTGTTTTAGTAACTTGTTGTAACAATCAACAACAATAACTTGTTTTGCTCACTTTTATACATCATGGACATGCATACAAGACATAATATAGCAAGAATAGTATGTAAATAACATGAACATGATTATTTAACAAGAATCAAGTTAGGGTTTGGCTCACAACTTTTGGCTTTCAAAGATGAAAGGAAGTTAACATGTAAGGATAGGACTTTGATAGACTTGCTTCAACCCACTTCTCTTCATGCAATCTTTCTACCCTTGGTATTCTTGAAAGATGGATGATGAAGGTTTAGGTGACTTGAGTGGATTCAAACTCAAGAGAAATCACCAAGTATATGAGGTTATGGAAGTGTTTTGATTAATGATAATCTAGCTAGGGTTTCTATCTTGAAGAATCACTTGAATCATGCATGAAACTTGGAGAAAATTAGCAAATGAATGGTGTGTTTGTGTGTGTGATATCCACGGCAAAGAGGGGAGGGAGGGGGTATATATATGGTCATGAGGAGGTTAGGAAACAACTAGGAAAATACCAACACTTGGTGACCAAGTTTTACTTGGAGCCAAAGTTGTACACATGTGATCATCTAAGGAATCAAGGGTCAAGATCAAGCCTCAAATGTGAAACCCCCCTCCTAGTGGCGGTTCACATGGACTTGGAGAGCAAGGGTGGATTTTTCTTGGTATTATCCAAGATACTTGGTTAGTTTTGACTCCGGGAAATGCCAATCGTAAATGATTAAGCCTCAAAACGTAAAACCGGGTGTCGTAAAATTATGGAATTTGAAAGTATTGTTAAACATGTCCATATGTCCCATAATAAAATATAAAATGAGTGGTAGGTTCCATTTGAGTGGTAAAACCCTGCTAAAAACTGGAAACACGGGTTTAAAACGCGTAATACGTAAAACGTACGAATATTGTGTAAAATTGAGAAAAGTAAAATGTTACTTTTCTAATGTGATAAAAATGATTTAAAATGACTTATAATGTCTAGACTGGGCTCAGTCTAGTGTCGGTTGGTATTAAATGTCTTTTAGACATCAAACCGTAAGCCTAAAAATCAAGGAATGACTTATAACATCAAGGGATGATTTTTGGTCAATGGAGGAGGGAAAAATATGTTGACTTTTTCTAATAAGTTGAAAACTCAAATTGTCTTAGAAACGCGTTTTGTGGTCTATCGGTTAATCGCCCATATGGTTAAGCGTGCTCATGCGAGAATAGTACTGGCTTGGGTGACCTGCCGGGAAGTCTTTGGTCATGTTTTTCTCAGTCACGATTAATTCTCAAATAAATCATGAGTGTGTCAAACATTTTTCTGATGCGGGGTCACTTAACGCGGTCGAGTTTCGTTGTACGTAGAATTTCTGAATGACGTTTTACCCTAAAACGTGTAATTCCTTAATAACTTTCACGAAAATGATCTGACGAATGTCAAACATTTAATTTGCCATGGAAATGATTTATCACTCAAGAATATCAAATAAAAATCAACTTTCGGGAAAGTTTCGGGAAAAATGAATAGTAAAAGTGAATAGTGAAATTTTCCGGGAATGGTAATTAACCTGAAATTGCGAATTGTTACATAGTTTCTTTTTCAAATCATCATTTTGTTTTTCAAAATCTACAATTTCATCCATTTTAGTTTCAACATTATATTGAATAGGAGGAAAATCACCAAAGGTAATAATATGCCAAAGATTAAGATCTTTTGATTTCACATAGGTTTCGAATCTATTTTTCCAATATAAAAATCCATCACTTTCAAATAGTGGTGGTCTTTGCATAGATTGCCCTTCTAAATATTTTTCAGATTCCATAGATCGTTACAAGTTTTAAAATACAATATATTTTAAAAATCTTGCTAGACGTGGCTCCTGATACCAATTGTGGAAAACTAGAAGGGGGGGTTGAATAGTTTTACGTCGTTTTAATTGTTATAAAACAAATTGTTTAAAAGTTTTCGTTGATTTATAAAATATAGATTCGATGGTATATGAAATCTAGTTATACACAATATGAACAACACTAAGTATATATACTATGAAGCAATAATTATGTAAGTAATGAAATAAGTAAAAGATGGAAAGATCAAACCGAGAGACAAGCGATTTATAGTGGTTCGGCTACAAGGCACCTTCCTTGCCCTACTCCACTCCCCGAGCACCTAACTCGAGAGTTTTCTTCACTATATCAACAAGCTCCCTTATGGCGGAGAAAACCTTACACACCAATTTACACACCACAATATCTTCACACCTAGATCACAACTAGTACACACCAATTCACTACTTAATCACACCACTTCTTTCACACCTATCTTCTACACACCATTAATCTACACACCAATCTTCTACACACCAATACTTCTACACACCAATTCTTCTACACACCAATCTTCTTCCTAACTTATCTTTTTCTCAACTATTCTCTAACAAATATTCACAACTAATCACACTATGAAATAATAATCAATGATGATGCTCAAACAACTTAGATGTGGAGATCACAACTAGTTGTAATACTTCTTGTCTTGAGGGATAGAAGTATTCTTCTCTTGCACTTGAATGGATTATGTATGGATCACTTTGAAACAAAGATTTAAGAATGTATGATCAAAGGATTTATAGATTGGAAATGGAGATCTAGAACAGAAAGTTCTGGAGTGCAAAAGGTGGGGAAAAAATCCAGGTTTAAGGTGGTATTTATAGGCAAAAGTTTCTGACAGAGGAGCGTGGCCGGTCCCCTTAAATCATGGCCGGTCCCCTTAAATTTAAGGGGACCGCCCTTTATAATTAAGGGGGCCGCCCAGCTGAAACGGCCAGAAACTTTGTCTTTTAGTGGGGAAAGTTTATTTGGTGAAAAACTAACTGATTTTGGTTAAATATTTGAAATCATATATTTAGTATGATTAAAACATTTTTCCTTATTACCAAAAGTGTTTTTCAAAAATATATAATAAGATTATATAATTAAATAAACTTTGTATTAGTTAATTAAATACCCCTTTGATCATACATTGCACTAAACACTTTGTTTATTCATACCTTAAGTGATTTGGATGTAAAGAGAAATATTAATCACCAAATACTTGTTTATGTCATAAGTTTTAGTTCTTTGTGGTTATATTTTGTAATGATCAAAACATAGAGATATTGATAAAAACTTAATAATGTTTTTAGGCATTATTTATGTCAACAGTTTGTTTATTTGTTTTATTTGCTTCCGTATGCAGGTTTTATTTTTATTGTTTGTGGCTCATGTTTCAAAGCTTTATTTTGCTTTTAACTTCATCTTGATTACATATAAAGGTATTTTGCAAAAAATAAGTGTAAGGGAAATCTAAATTTGTTCCTAAGAATGAGATTGAACATGAATCACAACAATATTAAACAAATGTGCATATTAGTATTGGTTTGAATCAAATGCTTGTATCGAGTCATAATGATGTTTTGCAGGATTTCTAGGAATTAAGGCATGAGTTTTTTCAGAAATTTTCCGGAAACTTAAAATAAAATTTCTGCAGGTCATTTCTGACGACGTCAGGGTTATAACCTGACGGCGTCAAGTGTAAAATTCTGGAAATTTTTCAAGTTTTGTTTTTCTGCCATAATCGTAAAGTGTTTGTTAAATCTTTAGTTTTATAACCTCCAGGAAATCTGCAAATATTCATTCCACAAGCATTATATCTTAATTTGCTTTCTAGGATTTTAGTACATATAGAGTTTGCCGCCGATTTTACACGAGGTTTGCCATGATTGTTTTCTCAGGTTGAACATGTTATATTGGACAAGAAGATGATTTATATTTCTTGAGGGAAGCTTTCAACGTTCATTTTCTTAGAGGAGGATCTAACCATGTTATCGAATTATCCACACTGAACGAATCAGGGGAGTATTTGTTTCATACTTTTACCTTCGTTACTTTTACATCCTTTTTATTGAACATTGGGGACAATGTTCAGCATAAGTGTAAGGGGAGGGTAAATGATGATACCATAGAGAATGCAATTGCACTTGATGTTTGTTTGTTCAATAGTAGGTGTGTAATAAAACTAAAAGAAATACTTGTTAGGGTAATTTTAGCGCCGAATTTAAATTTTTTTACAACATATAGGAGTGAAACTTTAGTCTTAATAAGCGTCTCATGGATAGGAGTTATATGAATAGCACAAAAACCATACCACTCAAAATTTTC
Source organism: Artemisia argyi (assembly GCA_030686995.1). Classification (NCBI taxonomy): domain Eukaryota; kingdom Viridiplantae; phylum Streptophyta; class Magnoliopsida; order Asterales; family Asteraceae; genus Artemisia; species Artemisia argyi. The sequence goes on along the minus strand of CM060692.1, from coordinate 108,887,471 downwards.
CACCCCAAATATGTGAGGTTCCCCCCTAGATTTGTTAGGAAAAGATGCTTATGAGTGTACTGGTAGTACTTAGATACTAGAGCTTGTGATAGTGATGCATCTCGAGACCGCTAGTGAGACTACATTCGTGTAGTAGGATTTGCTACATGATAAGAGGCATTAGGATCACCCTTGTGTTAAACCCGTGTCATAATTACTTGACCAATGAAGTCATAATTACTTGACTAATAAAGTCAATTAATTTTCCCACACCTTTGCGATGTACTCATTTTTAGTTCATGATACCCTTAGTACACCCCTTCGAGCCTATCTTTTTCGTTTCTAACTTTAAGTATTTTACTTAAAGGAAGAATTTATTTACAATCCACCCCAAATGTACACCCAAATCGCCTTAGCCTTCCTTGTATGCACTCATCTTTAGTGCATTATTGTTATATATTTAAACCCTTAGTTAATTGTCTAATTGATTACATGGTTGCTAAGTCGAGTCATATCTTGTACATATTGTTTTGGGACAATTGGGACTCATGGGTAAAGTACTATTGTTATGGAGTATTGGGGAAGACGTCAATTATTACCCCCATATGTGCGCTAATATCTAAAAAGTACTCCAAGTGTTTTGATTATCTTAATTAGAGTCATTAGAATAGTTGATTGTAAAGTATGTAAAAGCTCAAGTGTAAGGGGAATGCAAATTCCCTACGATGTATTATTTTGGATGGTAGGGCAAGAGTGTATGAAAAAAAAATTTGAAAAAATCAAGAAAAAGAAAAAAAAAATATAGAAAAAGAAAAGAGAAAAAACATATGGACTACCATCCCGTTTCCTTTTATGTTTATTTTATGGTTTTGTTAGTTTATGATTAGCTTAAGTCGAGTTGAGTCTTGGCTTAGCAACACCACATTGTACATGTAATTGACCAAGATGATTAATTTGCCACCAGTAAAGATTGCCTTTATCCAACAAAACCGTGTTTATCATATCCCTAAACCTCACGTTACAACCCTTTAAAAGACCTCTTTGATAGTTTATCCTAGGTGCTTACGCCAAGTGGTGGAGGTTTGATCCTTTCCCAAGCCTATGCTAATCTATGTGCTATGACAGGTAGTGAGAGATATTTTTATTTTCATATTGTGATATATACTTTTATTACACCCGAGAAATGTGAGTATCTAAACACTATTTGTGAGGTGCTAGTGTATAATTTCCGTGCTTGTTTTGGTTGAAGTGGAAAGATTATTTGTTGTAATTACTTTTATATTAGTGTTAAATGACCCCTAGCTTGTATTTTAATTAGAATAAAAGCGCATTTGCTTGAGGACAAGCAAATCTCAAGTGTAAGGGCATTTGATGAGGCGAAAAGTGTTATACTTTTAGGGGTCATTTAAGCCCTAAGTCATGATTATTTGATCAAATATGGCCTCAAATCGTTCCTTTTGTCATTTTAGGTACTTTCGAGAAGAAATCTGGAAAAGGAAGCATTTTGGACGTTTTTGAAGTCGTGATTATTTGATCAAATATTGCCTACAAATGACGGCATCCGATCTGGATCTAGGCAATCCGAGAAGAGTATTGGTGGCTAGTTGACGGCGACACAGGTATAACGTGACGCCATGAGATGTGTAATCTCTATATATAGTTTTCTAATTTTCATTCATTAGGGAGAGAACTTTTGGAGGAACTTTAACACAAACCCTAGGTCGAATTTTCACCTTCTTGTAAGGGTTTCAAACCCTTCTTCCATCCATGTTTGAATAAAGATAAGTCTTCCAATAATCATTCAATATGTCTATGTGTTGTTTGATTCTATCTTATGGTTGTCCTTACTTTAACATGCTAGGCTAGGTTTGTTTGTGTTTTCTTAGATGTAATGTAACCTAGCTATTGATTGTTGGTTGATTGTTTGTTATTAGTTGTTGTGGATGAATGATTTCGATGTTAGGCTTAAGAAAACTGGCTAATTTACAATTGGTAACTTGCTTATACGTCTTAAGAAACATGAATCGGATGTGTACTATGATTTTAATGGTTGTATTTAATGCATGAGTGACTACTAAGGAGGCCATGTTAGGAGCTAGTTGTCGGCTCGACATAAGAAGAGGTAGAAGCTTATAGAGTCGGGGAAGATCGTACATGGCTCCACGAATGGTATTAAGGAATATAACCCGTCATCCACGCAATTGTAACAAACTAGTCAATTAATGAAAGATAGCTAGGGAGTAGTGAAATCTAAGTAAACACGTTTCCCTCATTATTGTTTTTCATCACATTTACTTTCTTGTTATTTTATTTTTATTGCATTTGTAGTTAATTGGGTTAGTTCACTAGCAACTAATTATGCCCACTCTTCCAATACCCGTAATTTTTACTTGCTTTCCATAAAATATAAAAATACAAAAAGAATCATCCCTCATCTCTAGACCTAGTTTAATTAAGTTTTGATCCTAATGAACACTATTCCCCAAGTAGAACGACCAATCCGCGGGTACTTGCCACTACACTATACTACATCATTTTAAGTTCTATAATAGGATTGCTTAGTTTAGTTCTATAATAGCTTATAACATCATTTTAAGTCATCTAGAATCAGTAGAAGTTCACCAAAGTCAACTTAGCTCATAAATCAAAAAAGTTAAAAAAGTCAAAATTGCATAGTCTTTCAGAAATCCAATTTTTGTGAGATTTTTCATGGTCTCAGTTTTCATTCTTAGCCATTGAGCTTTGAGATTTTAAATATTTGGCAACTTGGCTTTTCATTCCATATTTTAGATTATTTTTGCAAATTTTTCTAAGTGCTTTTTCATAAGCACCTTTCGGCCTGCAGGGCAATAAGGTGCCCTACACCAAGACACTTTGTCCACAAGCCCATTTTTAATCTACCATAGCTTGTTCCCTAGTAGACCATACCCTTAGCTTTTTGGTGTATTGGAAAGTGTCACAACTCACCATTTTAGGTCATTTTCCGAACTTTGACAATTTACTATTCATCAGTTACTATTCATCGATTACTATTCATCATTTTACTATTCATCATTTTCAGAGTCAGTTTGAGATTCTGAGAAGTATTGCAAAATTTTACTATTCACTTGACACTATTCATTCCCGGAGGGAAAACACTATTCACATGCTTTGCTCATTTTATCGTAAATTTAGTTTACGGGTATTTAAATTCGCGTAACCGGATCGGTTCAGGTGCGAATTCATTCATTATCAATAGGGACATTTCATATGGACTAGAAATAGTCTACATATCATCATAATAGCATTTGTGTATTATACCACTCGTAGAATATTCATATTAATATTTTTGGTATGTTTAACGTTTTACGTATATTTATTTTAATTAAACGTTAATACGCGATTAATAAATATAACTAACATATCTAAAAATCCCCACGATGGTTCCAATCTATTTTTAAACTCCTTACAACGTCAAAAAAATTATAAAATTCATTCACCCAGTATTTTGGGAATTTATTAAATTTATATCGTAAGTTTAATATAATTACGACGGTTTTCGTGAAAACTAAATAATAATTGTCCTAACGCTCAATTTTTGTACCCAACATATTTTTAACATTTTTATGACTTTATTAAGTCCCGGCTAACTTCGTTAAAATTTATTTCTAGCAAACATGGTACCCGATTATAACTAAACTAACTAAAACTACCTAAATTAAACAACTAAAAACTATATTAATCTTCCACTACTCTTCCAAATTAAATCAAACTAACTTTTTGCCCTTTTTCTCCCTTTGAAAAACCGTCCAAACCCCCCCCCCCCCCCTTCCCCTTTTTAACCCCTAGCATTAACTTCTTTTAACCTTTCTAAAATGACTCAAGTAAATATCTATTCCAACTTATCTCATTTCATCCATAATTTTAGAAGCAAAATTGATCTTTTCTCTCTTTTCTTCATCAAAACCCATGGCCAAGAACAAAAAGGAACCAAGATCCATAATTTTTCCAAGATCAAACTCAAATCTAGCTTATATAGTTATCCTTGTTAGGGTTTTGCATTACAAACTCAAGGATCATAAGGTTTTCATCATCCAAGCTTCAAAATCTTTCAAAGTAAGTTTACAAAATTTATTTTCATCATTTCTTCAAGTATTTATTATGATCATATGGTTTTCATACAAGATCTTATGCATATGTTAGTTTATACCACTCATTATATATACTTATGTCTTTGAGACCCTAGAAATGGAAACCCTTGTTAGATCTAGTTGATTGATGATGTTTAAGAACCCATGACACCCTAAGAAGGTGTATGGTAGGAATAGACTAGATTTGTGGTGATTGGAAGTGATTTGGGTGGATTAGAAACTAATTTATAACATTAGAAATGGATTTGGAACATGTTTATAAACCTACTGTCCCAAAATGTAAATTCTGGAAAACTCAGTAACTCAGGGGAGATTTTCAACCAAAGATTTAGAAAATACTTTCAAAAACGATACCGTAGGCGAAAGAACGGACTAAAACGGGTTTATAACGAAGGAGATATGATTTTTGCAAGTTTATTGACGAAAACTATTTTTCTGAAAATTATATGCTGTTGGACGATTTTGGGTGGACAAACCGAGGTGTTAGACGTAACCTAGAGAAGCCGAGCTATCCAAAATATATTAGTACATACTAAGACGAAACCGTGGATATAAAGAACGAAGAAAATGAACTTAAAACGACCAAGTTATTCACGTTTCAATATCGGCAAAACTAAATATAAATTGACAGCTTTTAACTAGAAATAATAATAATACTACTTCTACGTACTAAATCCTAGATTTTCTAGAAATACTACCAAAGTGCCAAATTCATAACTAATGAAGTACTAGTGATTACAAGTTTATTTTTACGACTATTAGACGTTACTTCAAGGTTTTCAAGGCGAAGATTATAACACTAACATTCTATATACGTTATGTATATTACGACAAGTTTTTACAAGTCTAGTTAAGACTTATTTTCTTAAGTATGGAAAAACATATTACTTTGACAATAACAAGTATTTTCAAGTTATGAGTGGTATAGGCATCATGTGTATGTGCATTCATTACATCATTTAATGATCTAAAGTAGATCATTATCGTTCATATTAGGTTGCGGATAGTTTTCGCTCCTTGTTGTCCCTATCATTTCACATCCTTGTATCATCATTTCGAGGTGAGTCATAGCCCCACTTTTACTTGTTTAATTACTTTATAAACTCTTTGGGGGAGATACATGCTTAAATACTTGTTTTATACTTTTATACGTTTTGAATTACTTCTGGGGGAGAATACGTTGCTTTAATTATTTTTGTACATGCCAAAGTATTAAATGCCTTACATTGCTTAAGTTGCCTTATTACCACGTCTTGACAAGTCCCCTTTATTATCATGGACCGTTAATTAAAGTACGAGCGAGAGTGAGTGAATAGATCTATTGAGGGTGACTCCTCCATCCGTGTTCGGGTTGCTCCAACGGAATTACGGATGCATTTCATGTCTAATATCTTTAGAGTGTCTGGTAAACACTCATTTGGGGCCAAGTAACGTCTAGCTTCGGGGTCATGAGCTTAAGAGCTAATGTAGTTTTATGACTGAAATCTTATTACTTTACTTTATACTTGGGCTATTGTACATACGATTAAAGCTATATACTGATGGTTTTTATAAACCTTATTACTGATTTATTATTGAATTACGATGCCTTTGCATCAACCTAATTACTGAATTACGATGCCTTTGCATCAACCTTCTTACGGATTTACGATGCTTTTACTGAGAAATTCTTTTCTCCAAATGTTTTACATTACTTACTTGTTCACTAAAATCTATGAACTCACCAACCTCGTGTTGACACTTTAGCATGTATTTTCATGTTGTTAAGGTAGCTCATGTTGTATGCATTTTGGACCTTCATGGAGTCGCGGAGACGACGCGTCTGACTATATTTTTCTGCACTTATGAACGTTTGATCTTGTTGAACTTATTTTACCTAAATTGGCGACACCTTTTAGGACCTTATTTTGTAAACTCTGAATATTTTTAATGATCAAACGACGTATTTTACAAACGACACTTTAGGTCGTTCATTGGAACTGTAACTGTGATGCTATGGCAGTCACCCCTTAGGTATTCCATTCCGCTGCCATTCATGTATTTTGGGGGTGTGACAGATTGGCATCAGAGCTAAGGTTATAGCGAACTAGGATGTATCTTGGACCCTAGACTATAACCACATCATCATAGCATCTCATCATTTCATCATAAGTGCATATTCATTATACATGTTGTTTCATGCACACACGGTGCAAGCTATTTATACCCATACTTATATATATATATATATATATATATATATATATATATATATATATATATATATATATATATATATATATATATATATATATATAATTTTATTGACCTGGTTCACAAGTGACATGTCTTCAGATACTCATGTCACACCCCCAGAATCAGGTCCAGCGGAAGCATACATGTAGCTGGGGTGTAACTCAATTGGTATCTCAACACAAGTACAAAAATGGTTTACACTTCAATCATTTAGAATAAAATAGTTTAATAAAAAATGTTGAATTTACAATGTTAAAAGTAGTGCGGAAGTAGGCCCTTAAAATAGTTTAAAATGGTCCCCAAATGAATAATCTGAGTCTTCTATGACCATGTCATGCCCTGCCAAAACCTCCAGTAGCGTGCCATTGCTTAAAACCTGAAAATACAAGCTAAAGTGTCAACATGAGGTTGGTGAGTTAATAGAGTCTTGTGAAAAAGAATATTATGCATATGAATGAAGATTTCCCAGCAAAGGCCTCGTAAATCCACTCAGTTCCAAGTCCCGCCATAAGAGACTTGTAACCTGTGTGTTCACGACCCACTGCCAAATATATAGTATGATTAAGAAATATGTGTATACGATATGTGTACATGCCAATACTCAAAGATTAAAGACTACTGGGTGCCACTTCCCAAAGATATTAGACTACTGGGTGCCAATTCCCAAAGATATTAGACTACTGGGTGCCAATTCCCAAAGATAAGAGACTACTGGGTGCCAATTCCCAAAGATATACGTTGCTCAAGAATACACAATCAACATTTACACATTAAGGCACATATAGTAGTTCTGCTAAAAGTATTAAAAACTTAGCGTAGTATAAAAGTATAAACGTTTCAAGTATCAAACAAGTATTTTTGCATGTATCTCCCCCAAATAGTTTAAAATGAGTAGTAAAAGAGTAAAAGCGGGCTATGACTTACCTGGTGCGATAGCTACGATGACAAAAGTGGATACACAGAAATGAGGTACGATCTCTAACCGCAACCTAATATGAATGATATGGTCTAATGTAAGAAATGAAATGATGCTACACATGCAAATACATATGTTATCGATACCACTCGTTAGTTTTGAGAATAACGCTTATCGTCGAAAAATATATTTTTGACGTCTCATTAAGTTAATAAACACTTCCCATGTAAATACGTTGAAACGGTACTCCACGATCCTCGTTTGGTGTTCTATCGGCAAATATAAGGTTTTCGACGTAAAATGACACTTTTCATAACTTGAAAATATGACCAAAATGGTCTCGTAAAACTAGTCGCGAAATAGTGAATATTAAGAGTTAGGAAAGAAGCTTAGTAGTTTTACGAAGATTTTCACCTTATCTAAAAAGTCATAGAACTGAAGTTTGGCCATACCGGTCTCGATCATAAAGATAAATAGCCGCGAAGTGAGGTGTTTGGGCTGTTTTGGCAGATTCTGGGCAGTTTTCAGGAAAGTTTTGAAGGCTATAAGTTATTCGTTATAAATCCTTTTGACAAACGGTTGGATGTTTTGAAAACTAGGCTGGGTGAACTAACTTTTTCTCAATGATGTAAATTTTCCAAAAATGTATTTATCAATGAGGAAAATGGCTCTCAACCTGGTCACTTGGCGAAATGGTTAATACTTGGAAAAATTTCTAAGTGTTTGGCTGAAGGAATATATTAAAATCGTCTAAAATTCAAACGCTTGTATCTTGGTCGTTATAAGCTCGTTTTCTACGTTCTTTATATCCCCGGAATCGTATTGACATATACTTATATTTTTGATAGTTCGGTTCCTCTAGGTTACGTCTAACGCCTCGATTTTACCCATAAAAATCGTGTGACAGCTTACTATTTTTAGAAAATAATAGTTTTCGTCGTTAAACTTGTAAAAATTATATCTCCTTCGTTATAAACCCGTTCTAATCTGTTCTTTCGCCCACGGCTTCGTTTTTTGAAAGTTTTTTCTGATTCTCTAGCCCAATGTTACCCGGAAACTCCTGAATTTTCTATATTTGGCGTTTTGGGACAGTAGCTTATATATTGTTTCAAAAATTGATTTTCCTAGTTTGTAACTTGTTCAAATCTTTACCAAACTACTCCAAATCAACTCCACAAGTACCCAATCCTACCATACACCTTCTTAGGGTGTCATGGGTCCTAAACATCACAAAATATTGTAGGATTTCAAAGGAATGATCATAGGCTTTATATATATACTTATAAAAACCATAAAACTTGTAAAGTGGTATGAATAACATAAATACTTGTATGTTTTGCCAAATAACTTGAAAATACATCATGTAACTAGCGAAATGAAAGTATTAGATGATGAAAAATATACACTTGAAGCTTACTTGAATATATATGGAGTTTGGAGATGATTTGATTAAGAAACCAAGGTTTTTATCACAAAACCTTAACAAGGAATGAAAGTAGAGTTTGATTATCACTTGATCTTAAAAAAATAATGGATCTTTGTTGGAGATCTTGTATTGGTCGTGGCTAGGGAGGAGAGGAAGAGAAGAAAAAGTTGCTAGTTTATTTTTGTAAAGGATGAAGTAGAAAACTTGATTTTGTATACTTACTAGATATTTAGTTAGGGTAAACTTGTAATTAATTGATCATTGTAATGACAAGGGAGGGGGGGGGGGGGGGGGGGCGGAAAATGGGTAGAAAAAGATGAGTATGTGAGAAGCTTGGCTAATTATCTAGTTCACGGAGTCAGTTTTGGTTCCGTTAATCGCTAACCGTAAAGTGTTAAACCGCGAAACGTAAATCCGGGTATAATAAAAATATGAAACTTGAAAGAATGACTAAACTTGTCAAAATAATCAATAAATAAATATAAAATGAATGGTAAGTTCCACCGGGTTGCTTAAACGCTGTTAAAACTGGAAACGCAGGTCTAAAACGCGTAATTCGCGTAAAACGCTGAACTGGAAAACGTAAAATTCCAAAACTTTTAGAATTGTCGAAAAATGAGAGAAAATCGTATTTCTATTGTTTATAGTGTTTTATGGTCATATCGGGATGTTGGAATGACGTTTAAACCCAAAAGTAAATGTTGGACACGGCTTCGTGATTTTTGCAGAAATGATCCGACGAGTGCCAAACTCTCGGATTATCGTTGAAATAGTTTTACTTACGAGAATATGAAATAAAAAATTTCGGAAATGAATAGTAATAGTGAATAGTATAAAATGAATAGTACTTTCCGAGATGAATTATGAAATTTTGACGTTTAAAAAAGACCTGAAATTACGAGTTGTGACATTCTCCCCCTCTAAAAGGAACTTCGTCCCGAAGTTCAGTTTGTGTTGGTCTCTAGAGTGGTATAGGAATCTATAGAGTGTCACCTAATTCCTTATGTATATAGGGATGGGGAAAGGAAATGATAGTGATGGTGAGAAGGGAAAAGACTGTGACAACTGCGACAAAATGAGATTGTGATAAAAGAAAATACTGTAATGTAAGTGTATTGTGCATAAATGTGAAGATTCATGAGATGAAATGACCAGTTGACGTGCTTCCAGGCGGCGATTCACGAGATGATGAAAAATATAAACGTTCTGACAATGAGGGTATACACACACATAAATGAAACATTTGGAAATTGAGTAGAGGATTCAATCCAGACAGAATTTTATTATAACCATTCTCAGTGTTGCAAAATTCATTTCTGAGTCGGATATAGGTGGTCAGCCTATGTCCTACTGTCCCGGGTTGAATATAAATGACCAGTCTGTATTCCACCGAGGTTCCATGAATTTTGAAATACTCAGCTCAGTTATACTAATACTATGTCCTTCACAAATACCAAGACGTTCTGAAAGACTAAGGCAGGTGACCAAAACTAGAGGTCAAATGATGAAACTATGCAAAGAAAAACATAATGCGGTGACATATATGATACGTGAACATGCTTATATGAAAGACAATTATAGTAATCAACTAGAATAAATGAATATAATATACCAGATAATGAGACACAAATCTCATGGTGCGTAGGGATTGCACCAGGCTTTACCTCTCGAGGGATCTCGAGAAGCTTACAACCCCCACCAGGCAGTATACCTGATCGATGTAGTATAGTATAATGACAAGTACCGGGGGATTGATCGTTTAGCTAGGAATAGTGTCGCTAGGATTAGAAAACCTAAATACTAGTTCTAGAGATGAAAGATGATTATTTTTGTATTTTTTATATTTTTTTGAAAGCAAGTAAAAATCTCGGGTTTTGAAGGATTTGGGCGGAATTAGTTGCTAGTCAACTAACCCAATACTAAAGATGTAATCAAAATAAAATACTAGAAATGAAAATAAAACTAAATTAAACTAAGGTTGTGAGCAATAAGTGGAGAAATGTGTTTACTTAGATTTCACTACTCCCTAGATATCTTTTACACGTTAATTACTTGTTATAGTTGCGTGGATGACGGATTGTATTCCTTAATACCATTCATGGGGTGGCGTACTTAACTCCTTAATCCTATGAGTGCCTACTTCACTCCTATGTCTAGCCGGCTAAGAAGCTCCTAACATAGGATCATTAGAATTTACTCATGCATTAAATACAACCAATAAAACCTAGTACACATCGGTTCATGTTTCCTAAGACGTTCAAGCATGTTACCAATTGGAGATCTGCCAGTTTTCTTAAGCCTAACATTGAAATCATTCATCCAATACAACCATAAACAAGTAATCAACACATAATCAACATCTAGGTTTCATTAGATCTAAGCAAACACAAGATAAATCTAGCCTAGCATGGTGGAATCAAGACAAGCACAAGATATAGACAACCAACACATAGACATATTGATTGAATTAAAAGAACACTTATCTCAATTACACATGTAAGGGTTCAAGGGCTGAAAACCCTTGAAAAACCTGTAAAATTCGTATATGGTTCGGCCTTAGGGTTTCTCCAAACTTCTCTCTTTTTATGAATGAAAATTAGAAAACTATATATAGATAATTGAGGCTGACGGCGTCAAGAACAACCTTGTGACGCCGTCATCTCGCCGCCAAAAGAATCCTCGGACTGCCTTAATCTACATTTGACGCCGTCACGTATTAAGTTTTTCCAGGCCGTCACACATTTAACTCTTGACGCTCTTCCTTGTGACGCCTTCATTTCTGTACTGGGCCGTCATGAAATTTACTCTTGACGCCGTCAGGATAATGCTCTTGACGCCGTCACACACTGTTCCCAGCTTGGAAAATTAAGTCTTTGGCGTTTTCTTCACTTTTATGCTCCAAAAAACGTCCGAATTGCTTCCTTTTCCAGATTTCACTCCCAAAGTACCTAAAATCAAAAAAGGAACGATTTAGGGCAATATTTGATCAAATAAATTCAATTCCGGGCTTAAATGACCCCCTAAAAGTGGTTCATTTTTCGCCTCATCATATACCCTTACACTTGAGATTTGCTTGTCCTCAAGCAAATGCGCTTTTATTCTAGTCAAAATACAATTTAGGGGTCATTTAACACTAATATAAAAGTAATTACAACAAATAATCGTTCCACTAAAGACCAAAGACAAGCACAGAGGTCATACACTAGCACCTCACAAATAGTGTTTAGATACTCACATCTCTCGGGTGTAATAAAGTATAAATTACAATATGGAAATGGAAAACATCTCTCACTACCTATCATAGCAAAATAGATTACCATAGGCTTGGGAAAGGATCAAACCTCCACCACATGGCGTAAGCACCTAGGATAAACTATCAAAGAGGTCTTTTAAAGGGTTGTAACGTTAGGTGTAGGGATATGAAATACACGGTTTTGTTGGATATAGGCAGTCTTTACTGGTGGTGAGTTAACAATCTTGGTTAATTACATGTACAATATGGCGTTGCTAAGCCAAGACTAGACTCGACTTAAGCTAATAAATCAAAAAGAACAAAAACATAAAATAAACATAGAATGAAAAGGGATGGTAGTCCGTATGTTTTTTCTCTTTTTCTTTTTCTATTTTTTTCTTTTCTTTTTCTTGATTTTTCGATTTTTTTTTTTTTTTTTTTTTTTTTTTTTTTTTTTTTTTTTTTTTTTTTTTGCATACACTCTTACCCTACCATCTAAAATAATATATCATAGGGAATGGATATTCCCCTTACACTTGAATTTTTACATACTTTACAATAAACTAATCTAATGACTCGAATTAAGAAAATCAAAACACTTGGAGTACTTTTAAGATTAACGTACCTATGGGGGTAATATATGATGTTCTTTCCCATTACTCCATAAAATAAGTACTTTACCCATGAGTCTCAATCGTCCCAAAACAATATGTACAATGATATGACTCGACTTAGCAACCATGTAATCAATTAGATAATTAACTTAGGTTTTAACAAATAACAATAATGCACTAAAGATGAGTGCATACACGGAAGGCTAAGGCGATTTGGTTGTACATTTAAGTGGGGTGTAACAAATTCTTCCTTTAAGTAAAATGCTTAAAGTTAGAAACGAAAAGATAGGCTCGGAGGGGTGTACTAGGGGTTTCGTGTACTAAAAATGAGTACAACGCTAAGGTGTGAGAAAAATTAGTTGACTTAACTAGCCAAGTAATATGACTTAAATGGTCAAATAATTATAATACGGGTTTAACACAAGGGTGATCCTAATGCCTCTTATCATGTAGTAAATCCTACTACACGAATGTAGTCTCACTAGCGGTCTCAGAATGCATCACTAACGCAAGTTCTAGAATTTAAATGCTACCGGTACACTCATAAGCACTAATAGTAAATGCTTTTCCTATCAAATCTAAAGGCGAACCTCACATATTTGGGTGGAAAATTTTTCTGAAAGTACGGTTATGTGCTAGTCATACAATCTCCTATCCATGAGACGCTTGCTATGGCTAAAGTTTCACTCCTAAATGTTGTAAAAAATTTTAAATTTTGCGCTAAAATTGCACTAACAAGTATTTCTCATAGTTTTATTACACATCTACCATCAAACAAACAAACTCAAGCGAAAGTGTATCTGTAAGGTATCATCATTTTACCCTCCCCTTACACTTAGGATGAACATTGTCCCCAATGTTCAAGTAAAGAATATAAAAGTGAAATAAGTAAAAAGAATGAAATCAAATACTCCCCTGATTCGCTCGGTATGGATAATAAGGTGGTCAGGTTAGATCTTCCTCCAAGAAAATGAACAATCAAAGCTTCCCTTCCAGAAAAATAAATCATCTTCTTGTCATACATAACCTGTGAATCCTGAGAAAACAAACAAAGAAACCTCGCATAAAATCGGCGGCAATCTACATAAGTTACTAAATCCTAGAAAACAAAATAAGATATAATGCTTGTGGAAGGAAGTTTGCAGATTTCCTGGAGATTATAAAACTTAATAATTCAACAAAAACTTTAAGACTCCGTTAGAAAAACAAAACTGGTAAAATTTCCAGATTTTTACACGTGACGCCGTCAAGAGTAAACTCGTGACGCCGTCAGAAGTGACCTGCAAAAATTCTTATGTTAAGTTTCCGGAAAATTTCTGGAAAACTTGATCCTACTTCCTGGAAAATCCTGCAAAACTTCATTATGACTCAATACAAGCATTTGACTCTAACAAATACGAATACACATGTTCATTTAATATTGTGGAGAATCATGATCGGTTTGTTTCTTAAAAACATATTTGGGGTTTCCCCTTACATTTATCTTTTGCAAAAATACATTTAGGTGGAGTTAAGACTAGGCCAAAACAACAAAGTAAAGTATTTCCACTTTTTAGTTTAGAAACATGATCTACCAACAATGAAAATAAAGCATGCATACGGAAGCAAATAACAAACAACCAAAATAAAATCACACAAAATGAAGAATGTCACCATAAGCACATTCAATTATTTCAAATAAACGTAAACATAAAAATAAAATTGTTCAAGGCCAACAGAGGCCGCATCCTAAACTATTACAGTACCAATTGTTTCAAATTGCACAACCATCAATAAATTGTTCAGAAATAACAGACATCAAGAGAGATCACTGGGGAGGAGGACTGTAGGATCTTAGTTTTATGTTGATATTGTGATTCGGGAGGTCGGGTTTGATGGAAGAAGATGAACTCCATAGTTAGAGAGAGAGAGTAGAGAGAGAAGGGAAACTAGGTGATTTTATTGAATGAAAAGAAAGAGTAAAATTACACACTAAGTCTCACCCCTCCATGGAAGTATGGAGGGGTATATAAAGCCTAACACATGCTATACTATGGCAATATAACATAACTAGTCCATGTGTTTTGGCTTAACAAGATAGTAAATGTAATCCCGTAAATGTCGTTCCATTTACGTGTTAGGATCAAAAACTTTGATCCCAACAATCTTCCCCCAATGGGGCGACATAAGGGATTACTTACAACATTTCCTACAAGTACAAATACAAATAAAGAAAGGTCTTCATAAGCTCTTCAAATTGCTGAGGATGACGACAGTTAACGCTCTTTGTCCTTATCTTGTACCCCGGCTTGAGAACTTTATCTTTACTTGTAGGCAAATGATGTAATATGCATGAAATGGATTAACTTCCCCCCAATTCATGCTGCATGTCTTTAGCAGCTTCTTCGTACACTTCTTTTTGGCGAAGTTTCTGAATCAGCTTCCCCCCAAACTGACAATCGTCTTCAGCAGATTCGAAACTTTGATGAAGTCCACATGTCTTCTAACTATTGAAGTTTTGAGTACGCAGCGGAATTTGTAGATGACACCGTAAACCACACCAAGCAAATCTGACTAGTTACTTAATCACGGTTATGCTCAATGCGGAAGCTCCGTTCGGGGGTAACATGCAAGAAATCAGCAAGATCTTCTCACTTAAGTAGGCTACTTCACACTTCACAACCCGCGAGAGTTGAAACGATTACTCCAAAATCACAAAACTGAACCACTGATCATCTCTGCGGACGTCACTCCGGTAGTAATAAAATTGTAAGCTCGATCACGTGAGTCTATTATGCGTCCTTGATGTGCACATTTCTTCCCCCTAATTGCAGAACCTCGTGGAAAATGAGTGTTTTCGCAAAGAAGTCAAGAAAAGTCAAAGAAGCAAAACAACACCCACTCTCTCTTCCCCCACGATGTCTTCGCGGAATCGGAAGCATACACACTATGTTTACGATGGAAACGGAGGCAGCGTAACCCCATATGTCTAACTAACCGATTATGTGTGAAGTATCATAAATAGCCAGTGAGAATCAACTGCTGATAAACATCTCTACTCTTTTATACTCCTCTCAACTAACTCTTTACCAACCCCATTATCATTCTGTCGGCTCGTTGTAGTGACTACTGATGGAGAAAACCCAATATTATGAACTTGAGAACGAAGTAAAATAACCCAAACTTGTGACTTAAACTTGCACTAATGTATGACTAAGAGCGGCGTAGAGAGTTCGTCCACCATCGAATCCCTAAGTACTCTATACTCTACCACCATCAAGTATAAGACGTACATCACCTCTTGAGTATCCACAACTTTGTGTGACACTGAGCACTACAACGTAACTCCTTAAAGTGATAGTTATACACTGTGAGCACAACAACGTAACTCCTTACATCAGGTATAACTAGACAACTCAAGTCTTGTCATTCGTACGAATAAAAGCTCGAACAAGGATCTCGAAGAATCATGCATCCAACCAACCCCGATATCTTCAAGATGCTAAGTACACGCACCCGTGATATTCCACTTCAACCTCAAATAAATAATAAAGAATTATCGCCGTAGTCACATCTTGCGGTTTAATGTCCAAAAACTAGCCTTTTTGACGGTTTAAACGAATCTTGATAATGGTTCCCGATCTTGTCAAAAATGTATCCCCGTGAAAATTTGTAATAACCAAAATACCACTCCTTTTTGTCAAACATTATATCAAAAATTAACTCAATGAATTAAAAAAAAATACATTAGAATAATTACATTTCATCCTCATATTTGATATAACATAGTTGTCTATTAACGGAATATAGCCCACTCCATTCGTTTACATTTCAGCTCAATAGAATTTCGGATATATCAACAATTCAGTCCATTTTTTTTTTTTTTTTTTTTTTTTTTTTTTTTTTTTTTTTTTTTTTTTTGGTGATATATCATCAAGGCCCAAAATCCAATCCACTCCAACATTGATCAATCGTTAAGCCCAAACCAGTGTAACATAACCCGATCCAACATCAATTCAGATACACGGTTTTGATTTAAAACATTTTATAGTATCATTTTGCCCTAAACCTAGATACACACAAATATTTAGTCCGCCCCCCCATCTCATATAATCCTCTCATCCAAAAAAAATACGCAGCCATATCCCTCGTCTCCTCTAATCTCAGTTACATAAACCCATCAGATTCATCTCATATCAACATTATCACAGCCGATTGACTAACATCAACAATCGAAGAACATGGCTCACAATCCGATACTCTCAAACACAAGAACAATCATACCGTGACCTTTTTCTACAGTTGTTCTCGTTTCTTCAAGGATCCTTTGAAGGGTCTAAGGTAGGTTCGTATTTTGTTGTGTTTGTTTATCTAACCGAATCAAAAAAGAAACGAGTATAACCTCCATGTTATCTCTCGTTCTTTAATATTCGGATATGGACTGAAGTTCTCCTTCAAATAATGATCGATGATGATGTTAGTTCAAGCACCAAAGATCTTAAAAAAATCTGTGATAGTGCTAGAACAAAACTGAGATCTTAAGTAGATATTTAATTGGTTATACGAGTTGTGTATGAGGATTGGTGCGGTTGAAAGGAGATGTCGGATTTTTTATTTGGATTTGGGTTATGAGATATGGTCAAACGAGTGAGTCCTTGGTCAATCGTAACTTCATCTTCATCTTAATCTTACTTATCTGTATGAAACGTTTTCGAAAAACTTTGACACTTTATCGAAAACATGAATTTATCGAGAACTTTTAATTATCGAGAACATGGTTCAAGTATTTCGAAAAACATAGGGTTTAGATATTTGCTCGAAAATTTCTTTACAAGAAATTTCGAAACACATCGAGAACTTGCATTGTTTATCGAGATTAAAGATTATCGAGAATAGAATTATCGAGAACCTCAGTTTATCGAGAAAAAAAATTTTGACAGTTAAGGGTTTTGGTTCTCGATAGCCAGTATTTTTCTCGAAAACAGTACATCACGAAAATTTCTTATACAAGAAATTCCGACAATATTCAGACGACTATTTCAAGATTCCGATGAGCCATTTTATGCAGATTCCGATGACCATCTTTAAGACCACCAAAACTTCACGGGAAATGGAACCAAAAACAGTAACATATACTCCGTATGAGTTAAGTATAGAAACTTTATCTTGGACAAAAGAAATTACAGCAAGACAAAAATTTTTATGAAGTTGGATATGAAACAATGTAGGACTGTTTTGCCTTTTGACCACTTTGATACTATATCATGTAAGAGGAAACTGTTCACCACTATATTGATAAAAGATGTGACTGGAAAAAATCATATGGTAAAACAGCTAACAGACATGATAACAACATAAAAAGTTACGATTTTGACAAGAAAAATACCACAAATCAACAAATATAAAACCTTGGCTCCGATGCCACTTGTAGGATCTTAGTTTTATGTTGATATTGTGATTCGGGAGGTCGGGTTTGATGGAAGAAGATGAACTCCATAGTTAGAGAGAGAGAGTAGAGAGAGAAGGGAAACTAGGTGATTTTATTGAAAGAAAAGAAAGAGTAAAATTACACACTAAGTCTCACCCCTCCATGGAAGTATGGAGGGGTATATAAAGCCTAACACATGCTATACTATGGCAATATAACATAACTAGTCCATGTGTTTTGGCTTAACAAGATAGTAAATGTAATCCCGTAAATGTCGTTCCATTTACGTGTTAGGATCAAAAACTTTGATCCCAACAAGGACCAAAACGGTAGTCATAGCCAGGAGGGAGGTGTCCTGTGTACCCGTAGGGAGGGTAGTCTGTCTCACGACCGGGGAATGGGTCAATCTGCAGGTGAGGCTCAAGCTGATCACGGGTGGAGAGGTGCTGCATCTGGCGGATGGTATGATCATACATCCAATCAAAGCGCTGGTCAGTGGTGGTCCGCCATGCGTCCACCTGACCTATCCAGGCTTCCTAGTGTACCTGCCAGTCTCCCCGACTCATGTGTCGGTAGTAGTCAGCTGTCCCCTCCTCATACCCCTGAAACTGATGCTGCTGGGGCACTCCCTCATCATCATCATCATCCTCATCATCAGGTCCCCCTGCCTCATACCAGTTATAGGTCCCATTCCTCATCAACATCACGATGCTCATCTGCCTGAGGGATTTAGCCCTCACTACCCTACAAACCCCACAGTTGCTCAAGTATCCCATGATCGGAGGAGTAAGAAGATCATAGGAACGAGCCAACCGGGTCACGAACATCCCCCCATACACCTTATCGATATCCCTCTCACCCACACTGGTCCTCAAATAACTAGCTACCCAAAATGGGATGTTGCAGTAAACATCCGCTGAAAAGATGGTGTACAGGTAGAAAATATCTGAAGCAGTGACACGGTGAGTGGTGCCATGACGTCCTGACAGGCTGTATGTGATGCATCTGTGGACCAACCTAACTATGGGGTCCCTGATTGATGCTGCCCCAGTAGTCGAGGTGTAAACCCCGTTCCCAATGGTCGGCCAAAAAGTAACACACCTCATATCACTCCTCAAAGTCTCCCCATGCAACAACCTCTGCATAAAACCTCCATCAACAGCCTCCTCCCTAGTATACAACCCTATCCTCCAACCAAACTCAGTAACTGAACATGATCGCACTTCCCCTCCTAACCTAAAATAGATAGTGGTGCCCCCCATGTCCGTCCTAGCCTCAGCCTGATCAAAATGGAAGGTCGCAAAGAACTCCCTCACCAACTCACTATACACCATCTCCCTAATCCTAAACAACCTCTCCCATTGAGGACCTGCAAACCCATCAGTGTGGATCCTCCCCAGAAAAGCAGCTTCCAACCCTTGGGACCTAAGAAACTCCCAATCAACCAAGGCCCCAACATCAATGTGGTGGTTACAAAGTTCCGCATACTTGGTGGTGGCGCCAACAGTGTCAAATTCACCCCAACTATGGACCAATTCTCCATAGTTAACTCTTTGGGACCTAGAAGAGCTGCCACGATGTTGTCGAGATCGCTTGCTCATTTTCCTGGAAAAAGATAGAGTGAACGGAAACAATTAGAACGAGAATTTTATTGATTTTTTGCTGTCAGACACATCTGACGCCGTCAGTAAGTGGTCCTGACGCCGTCAGACCTAGCAGAATCCGAACCATGCAATTACGAGGGAAAAATCAATTTTCAAACTCTTAACCCATTACCCAAACGCTCCTTTAATCAGAAAACATGGGTGGGGGGTCAAAAAATCCATGGCATGAGGGAATTTTCCTAAATTAACGCATGATTCAAGTGGGTTAACATCATCTAAGGGTAACCCCATGAATACAAATCACCAAATGGATGGCATTACGATTTGTCAATGATGGGTCAAAAATGGGGTTTCGGATGAAAGGGGTTTTCAAAATTGATTGATCCTAAGGACAATTGATCGAAAAAGAGTGAAGAAAAACTACTTACCAAGTGGAGATTAGTCGCGGAAGATGTCGAATTGGAGGGTGGAGATTCGGAGTGGTAGCAGCACTATGGGTGAGATTTGTGGGGTATGAGTTGAAAGTGATTGAATTTGGGTTAATATTGCTGAATTAGCGAGGTGACGACGTCAAGAGTTAATATCTGACGCCGTCAGATGTCCGTGTGAGGTGTAAAATGGAGTAATTCCACATTTAGTCCCTGCACTTAGTGTGAATAGCTAAACACGAGTAAAACCATGAGTAGCTATTCCATTAGTGAAGTCCACCAGGGTCGAACATTTCATTACTGTCACGGAAAGAGGTGTGCTTGTAGAAAGGATTGGGTGATGTTTTAGTTAAGTTGTAACCTTCGCACGGGTCACCGGTGTGTACAAAGAGGTGTTGTTCCATAGAGGGTTTCAAATCTGTGGTGTTTTTGAGGTGCAACCTCTTCACACCGGGTTTAAAACCAAAAGAACGTCTCTTGCACAAGTTTGGGAGCGTGGTTTGCAAGCATCCAATGAAAATGTTATGAAATTGCGAATTCTTCTCTTCCTGAGGATGCTCACAAAAGTGGGGGGTGATTGATGGTGAAGCACTTGGGGAAGATTTCTCGTTATCCTCTTGGACAAACACCAAAGGAGTTGAAACCTCAAAGACTTTTTCGATTTTTCTAGGTGCGGAATTTTCTTTGATCTTCTCTTTTATCCTTGATATGAATTGGTCTGCTAAATCCATAAAAGCATTGCGAGTGCTTTCCATGCGTGCTTCTAGGTGCTGGATTTGTTTTTCCTGATTATTCATGAAGGTTACCATTATCCCTTCGAACTCCTCTTGCCGTGAACGTTCAGGAAAATTATGGCTAATAACCGCATTCCCACATAAATTAGGGTTCCAAATGGTTTCAGCAGCAGGTTTCTCAATACTCATTAATTCTTCTACCTGCTTCTCGATACTTCCTAATAACTGCTTTTAGGTGGCGTGTGCGTAGTCAAGTTTTCCCTTGCTTGGAAACATTGGGTCCTCCCATCCTTCTTCTTAGTATTGCGCCAACCCCTCAAGAACTTTCCAGCATTCGTTAATACTAAGTCTGTTTAGCCTGCCCTTGGCTGCGTAATTTATAGCTGTAACACCCCCAAAATTATCACGTCAGCGGAAGACTTAAAATGTCAGCGGAAGACTTTTTGGGTGTTACTTCGAGGATCTTTATCACAATCATAGAAAACGACACAAAAGTGACATTTTAAAGTTTAATTCATTCAAAATACCAAATATTCGAGACATCAAGATGTTTCATAATTTAAACAACAAATTTATTTGAAATATGTCAAAACGTTTATTTAAGCCCATGCCGGGTTACAAGCCCACTCCGTGCCTTCAAGTTCCTTCTTGTTTAGTTACCTGAGATAAACACATGCTAAAAGTGTCAACACAAAGGTTGGTGAGTTCATAGAGTTTATAGTTTCGAATATCGATTTCCAAAATCAAAGAGTTTACAAGTCCACAGTGTTTATAATAAGAGTTGATTATCCAATTAAAGTGTGAAAAAATCCATAGTGTTCATAGTTTAAATCGTTGATTTATCAAAATCAGAAAATGAGTGATTTCCTTATTAATTCAAAAATAGTCCGTTGGTTTGCCCTTCACCGGGTCAACACCAAAATAGTAGTTTGTTTGACCTAACCTGGTCAACACCAAAATAGTAGTTCGTTTGCCAATTATTAATAGTTTTCCTGCTATATAGTGAGCACAATCTCATAGTTTAATAAAACAGTGGGCTACAACATTGTACACCCCAAACCTCAGTCGTTGCAATACTGTATCATGACTACAGTACTACCGTTCTATTGCTCTAAGCTCATGACACTCAACGATTAACAGGCATCAAAATTATCCATAATAATGATGTAAAACAGTGGCCCTCAAGATAGGTATTTACCAGTAACCTATGAAATCAAATAGCATGCATTTGGTGGCTTTCCTCTAGCGACCAAATGGGGATTGTCAATCCCTAATAGATCTATTCACAACTACTTACGCTCACCCTTTGGGTGATTAAGGTGCATGAACGAGGGACTTTTGGTAATCGGTACTTAGGCAATAGAAATCAAGTATAGCATATCGTCGAACCGTCACTTATAATCATGTCTATAGCAGGTATTTCATCATGAGATATAAAAATGTGTAAACCAGTAAAGTTTATATGAAATACAGTCATGTATTTAGTTAATGAATACTTGTAAAAGTAAAAACAGTAGTTAAGCATGTATCTCCCCCAAAAACGTTTATAAATCATTGTAAAACAAGTAAGAGTAGGGGCTATGACTCACCTTAGTAGTACAGTAGTAGTGGTAGTAACATAATCTCAACGATGCAAGGCAATGGCTTCACACACAACCTAAAAGATATGGTATGTTTTAGTTCTTAAGTCTCGTTTTATTGCGAACGTTTATTATTAATTACGAGTAATCGATAAAGTGCATAAGTGATGTGTTACGTCGTATAAAAATAGATAATGGTTACGTATCGTTTTATTCGTCGAAATTTAGTTATCGTTATATAACCTTTATCCGTATTTTATACATATATATATATATATATATATATATATATATATATATATATATATATATATATATATATATATATATAATAAGTTACGTTTATTATTTATCGTTTTAATATATATTCAAATATATACATATATATATATATATATATATATATATATATATATATATATATATATATATATATATATATATATATATATATATATATATATACAATTATTATTAAAAAAATCAATATTACTATTCGATCCCTTATGTTTCTCAATTTTACACTTTTTACCCTTAACGGATTATATTTACGTCGTTAGTCCAAAAATTATATATATTTACGTTTTTAGTTCAAATATCAAATATTTACATTCATTATCCCTAAGCTTCAATATTTACAGTTTATACCCCTTAGAAAAACAGTTTTATACTTTTCACCCAAAGTTTACAAACTTGACAATTTTAGTCCCTAACTTTTGAATATTTGCAAAAATAGTCCAAACATTACCAAATTTAAAACTTAGCATTTTTATTATTTCAATAAGCTCATAAGGTGTAGAAGAGCTTATTTTCACAGCTTATTAACTTATTTTCTTCTTATTTCATTAAGTGGGCTTAACGAGTCCAAAATAAGGGCCCGTTAAGGATTTATGATCCAAGGGGTTTGGGGGTACAATCGTTTAGTCGAAATCCATATTTTTAAGTTACAAAATCATCTCAAAAGAGCTTATATGCTTAGCTTATCGTAATAAGCTAAAATGAGCCTTTTGGGCTTTTCGGCCCACTTAAGGTTTTTAGTTTTCTGAAAACTGGTTTCAATAGTGATTAACTTTGGGTCTCGTTAAGTGATCAAACTAAGTTTTTAAGTCGACTTATTTATCATTCCCATTAGTATTTCAAGTAAACAATTAGGTCGTGTAAAAATACTTAAGGGTCGTGTGTTGAAATTATAAATGTCGAGGCCAAAGTGTGGCCATTAAATTCAATATGTAAAACCTTACAAAACTTGAAAATAACTAAGTGTTTTAAGTATATGTCGTATAGGTCCAAGTGACTTAGAAACGTGCGATATTTAGTATATATATATATATAAGTATAAGCTCGAAATACTTATGTAGGCTCGTTTGTGACTTAGTAAATATGTAGTTCGTTATATAATATGAGCATGTTACGTTTTAGTTTCTCATTTTATTTAGACGAAGTGTTCGTGCAAAATAAATGATACGTGTATATATCTATATAAGAAATAAAGATTTGGAGGTCTCACCTCACCTCAAAGGTGGAGTAAAACGATGAAAATGATTCGTGTATATGGTTCAACGCCTCGTGGTTCACTTCAAGCCTTTCCAAAGGTTCAATATACGCTTTGCTACTCGTTCCTTGGTTCTCTTGCTTCGTGGTTCTCTTGTGCACTCCGTATGTCCTCCAACTAGGTCCTTGCGTTGCGTTTATTTAGTTTGTGGTACATACAAGTGTAGTTTTAGTTTGTGCTTGCATGTGGACATTATATAGTGAGTTTTATGAGGGTATAGATGT